>CM040241.1:101921074-102635021 GCA_022545495.1 Chrysanthemum lavandulifolium
ACTCATATGATATCCATACCACTTGTACACTTTTGAAAATAAAGTCTATCGTCGAAAAATAATCTTATAACGTCTTGACAATTTATAATTTACTTTACAAGTGTTTACGTTGAAACGATATCGATAACGCACACGCGCGTCGTTCGGGTCAAGGAAACTTCCTTTCTTCGAGCAAGTTTTATAACACCCTAGGCGATGAACCTAATCGTTGTAGTGTAGTAATTAGGGTAAGCCACGGTATTGATATCGTTCTCTAGGGAATAGGAATGCTAGTGAGAAGTTACTACGCTAAGGTTGAGGTTGAGGAAGATTATTTTTATCTTTTATGTTTTTAGAAAATGAAAAGGTACGAATCTCGGGTATTGGATTTGGGGGTTGGTATTGCTACGATTACTCTATTATTATCTAATTATCTAAGCTAAGGTTGTGATAGTCTATGTCTAATTGATGTGTACTCGTATGATAGTTTAAAGATGTGTTTACTTAGGTTTTACTACTCCTTAATTATCTCCTATTGATGGTTGATTTGTCACGTCCTTATTCCTAGTTGCGTTGTGATTCTAAGGCTATAGGGCGTGCTTATTTCCTAACTCTTTGAAATTACCAAAGGGTCTTGTTTACAAATCCTCTAGTGATTTATAGGCGCCTACTCTACGGTTGTCCTTGAATACTTTATCCTACAATTACCTAGATAATTATATTCTAAAGTTCACAAAGAAATGTCAAGCATTAAGTACACAACGAATAATCTAGCGCACTCTAGATCATTAGTCAACTAAGATAAGTATCAACCAATCAATATTCAATAATTAAGTTTCATATTCCCTAAGCAAACACACAAATAAATTAGCGGGACATGGAGAACATGCAAGCATACACACAAATAATCAAAGACATAATTAAATTAATGAAGTAAATACTTATCTTGATGTATAATAGGGTTTAGAACCTAAAATCTTGCACAAGAAAGCCTTGGTTCGGTTTTAGGTTTTACTCCAAAAGACTACACACAAAAACCGAAAAATTGGATTCTATATATAAGATTACATCTGCGACGGCGTCACCTTATGTTTCGTGACGCCGTCGTGTCGCCGTCATTAGGGTTTCGTCTTGGCCACGTAAACCTTGCGGACACGCGTCACCTTATGATCGTGACGCCGTCCCTTGACTCGACGCCGTCTTGGCCGCATCTAGGCCGTCCGAGTAACGACGGCCTACTCCTTTAGAACCGACGTCGTCCGCGAAAACATGCAATTTTTCTTACGAGCCGTCATAAAATTCCTTCCGACGGCGTCGCGGATATGCGATGGCGCCGTCGCCTTATGTTTCAAGCAGACTTTGAGTGTCTCGATTCGACTTTGGCCATTTTCTTCAGATATTCGCCTTTTCGTCCAAATAAGCATCATTCCGACATTTTGCCTTCAAGAGACCTAAAAGTGAAAAGGGCGATATTAAGCAATAACGGATACAAAAGTGATCGAATAAGGGCTTAAATGACCCTCAAAAGGTACCTTTTAAAACCTTATCAAATATCCCTACACTTGGTATTTGCTTGTCCTCAAGCAAATGTGCTTTAGCCAATTAATTTATAAGTTGGGGTCATGAAGCATCCATTCAAAACGGTCCACAACACATATAAGCCCATAAAAGTCATAACAAACACGAAGTACATACTAGCACCTCACATGGGGTGTTTGGATACTCACATCTCTCGGTGTATATATGAAATATAACAAATCGAAATGGAAGATAAACACTCATTAACCGGTCCTAGTACATAGATTACCATAGGCTTGAGAATAGATCAAACCTCCATCGCTTTGGCGTAAGCACCTAGGAAAGACTATCAAAGAGGTCTTTAAAGGGTTGTAACGTTAGGCTTACGGTAGGAAATAAGGGTTTGGTGGGATAGGCTATATAGTGGTGGATAGTCAAAAATCTCTATGTTGCAAGTATCTGAAGAATGGCGTTGCTAAGCCAAGACTCGACACTCTAAAACTCTAGGCAACGAAAATAAACAAACATAATTTAAAAGATAGATGTAGGATGGTAGCCAGTATGGTTTTTTTTTTTTTTTTTTTTTTTTTTTTTTTTCTTTTTCTATTTTTTTTCGATTTTTTTTTTTTTTTTTTTTTTTTTGCATACACTTTACTCTACGGTACATCAAAATGATAGGATTTATAGACACATCCCTACACTTGAGTTTTATTACTCTAACACTAATTTGACCCGAATTGAAAAGATCAAAACACTTGGAGTACATTATTATGCAAACAAAGGGAATTTGAGTTTAACGTTCTCTTCCTATGTTTTATAAACTTTAACTTTTCCCATGAATCCCAATCATCCCAAAAGCTGTATACAAGGATATGACTCGACTTAGCAACTCATGCAAGCAACGGATAATTGAACTAAGGGTTTTGGGTGATAACATAAATTGCACTAAAAGTGAGTGCAATAAAGGTAGGCTAAGGCGATTTGGGTGTATATTTGGGGTGGGGTGTAAACAATGCTCTTCATTGATATTAGGAAAACCGAAACATCACGAGAACCGCGAAAAGGATAGGCTACGAGGGTTAACTAGGGTATCGTGTACTAAAGATGAGTACAACAAAGGGTATGGGGAATTACTCAACCGATATGGAAGAAGTAATTATATTACGGTATCAAACAAGGGTTTATCCTAATGCCTCTTATCATTTAGTTAATCCTAACTACACAAGTGTAGTCTCACTAGCGATCTCGAATGCATCACAAAACAAGTTCTAGAATCTAATATACTACCGGTTCACACTCTAAGCATTAAAGATGAATGCTTTAATTCTACTAATCTAAGGCGATCCTCGCATTTTGGGTGGAATTTAGGTGGTAAGGGTTTTGTGCTAGTCATGCAACTTCCTATCCATGAGGCGCTTTTGTTAAGACTAATGGCCCACTCTTATCGTCATGAAAAATTTTAAATTTGGCTAAAATTACCCTAACCTACATTTTCTCATGGTTTATTACACAAATACACTTGGACAAATCAAGCATCAAGGATAAGCATAGTTTCAAAGTTCCGTTTATTTTCCTCCCTACACTTAAACCGAACATTGTCCCCGATGTTCCCAAAGTATCAAAGTTATGATAATAGAAGGTAATTAAAACGAAGAAACTAATACTCCCCGATTAGCTCGGTAGGATCCGTAAAAGTGGTGGTTAAATCTTTTCCAAGAAGAGTTTTTGCGTGAAAGGCTCCTTAGCAACTTGTGTAACTTCTTCTTGACAAACTAAACGCACACTAGAAGAAAACAAACGAAACCTTCGTAAAATCGTGGTAATAATATACATAAGACTCGATTTAAACTAGGATATAATGCTTGTGGAATGGATGTTTACAATTTGTTTTGAAAGTTAAGATCGGAAAATTCCAAAATTTTACAAGTAGCTCGAAAGCGAGAAAAGTAAGTGAAGTTTTATTCCTTCTGGCCGTCAGTTGCAATCTGACGCCAGTTATCCCGACAAAAGCGGTGCGATTTTCGGAAAAATTCGGAAAATTTACATCTTTAGAATCTGGAAAAACACGCAAAACATCCATTATGACTCGATACAAGCATTTGACTCGAACAAACAAACATATATATCTTTTAGTTAATTGTTATTCTCATGTTCACGTTTCTTATGAAAGCGTGTGTAATCCTCCCTACACTTATCCTTTATGTAAAATACCTTTATATGTAATTAAGGCGAGGTTAAAACAAAATAAAGCATTTTACAAATTCAAACATGAGGACAAACAATTAATAAAAGATATATGACACTAACAAGCAAACAATTAAGCATGGGTTGCCTCCCGAAGCGCTTTTCTTTATTTAAGAGTCTTGTAGCTAGACTCGTAGTCCTACCCTACGTTTTCTTAATCTTAAGGGCCCATTCGATCTCTTTAACTCTTCTCTCATCACGAATATATTCGGTCCCGAGTTCAAGACAAGCGGTGTAGTAAACTTTGTTTTCCAATCAACCTCGAATGCCGGAATGTTATCTACATCTAAATCATCCATGCCCTCATAATTCTTATTTTTATGGGGCATTATATATTAACACTCTCGCTTCATTTGAGAACTCAATTATCCACGCCTCTTTATCATAAACCATCTTAGACTCTTCTATAAATGGTTTCCCAAGGATTACATCTCTAAAAACCCATCAATGATGCCTTAACGTTTTCCAAAATCATGAAATCACACCTATGTGAAGTTACCTATGAACACATGTAATCCATAATCCTCCCACATGGTTACTTGCTTTCCTAGGGCGAAAGGGGTCCCTTATAGGCTCTAGCTTTTGCTCATGATCCAATTATAATAGAGCCTAGACATTACATTCATGGGTGCCTTATAGTCAATGTAGGTGTGATCCTATATAAGTATCCAATCACACGGTACCTTGATGTTTTAGGGTTTCCCTCCTGTCTGCGGGGCTCGAAGGGTGGTCTTGGAAAATTAACCACGTTATGGTGATAGGCGGTTTCTTTTCCTTTGGGTATGAGTCAAAGTACCCCTAAGTTCTTCCTCCTCCTTGTCACCCTCCATAATTTCTAATACCTTATAATCTCCTTCCTCTAGATCATCATCCGAATCACTTGTGGTCAAATCACTATCTAAAGGCGATCGATTCCTTAAGGACTTCTTTGAGTGTATTTTCAATTATCATATTTAATTTCCTAAGCTCTCGATTTCGCTCATGATACGGGCTCGAAGTTGGTTAGCAGAGGTGGGTCAGCGGTGGGTATTTGTTTTGTGGTGAAGTATAGTTTGGTGGTTGGTTATCACCTTCCATGGTGAAAAGTGATGGGTGTTACGAACAAAGGTCACGAAGAAGGGGATAGACTAGAGAAATCTAAAATGAGAAAAATTTACTTGATAGGAATCAAGCAAAGAAACCTAAACGAGGTGGACTACTAACTAGCTATTCTATTCCCGGCGTGCGCCAAAACTTGATAATGCTACGCGTGGTTCGGGGTCAAGAAACTTCCTTTTCTTGAGCAAGTTTTATAACACCTAGGCGGTGAACCTAATCGTTGTAGTGTAGTAATTAGGGTAAGCCACGGTATTGATATCGTTCTCTGGGGAATAGGAATGCTAGTGAGAAGTTACTACGCTAAGGTTGAGGTTGAGGAAGATTATTTTTATCTTTTATGTTTTTAGAAAATGAAAAGTACGAATCTCGGGTATTGGATTTGGGGGTTGGTATTGCTACCGATTACTCTATTATTATCTAATTATCTAAGCTAAGGTTGTGATAGTCTATGTCTAATTGATGTGTACTGTATGATAGTTTAAAGATGTGTTTACTTAGGTTTTACTACTCCTTAATTATCTCCTATTGATGGTTGATTTGTCACGTCCTTATTCCTAGTTGCGTTGTGATTCTAAGGCTATAGGAGTGCTTATTTCCTAACTCTTTGAAATTACCAAAGGGTCTTGTTTACAAATCCTCTAGTGATTTATAGACGCCTACTCTACGGTTGTCCTTGAATACTTTATCCTACAATTACCTGATAATTATATTCTAAAGTTCACAAAGAAATGTCAAGCATTAAGTACACAACGAATAATCTAGCGCACTCTAGATCATTAGTCAACTAAGATAAGTATCAACCAATCAATATTCAATAATTAAGTTTCATATTCCCTAAGCAAACACACAAATAAATTAGCGGGACATGGAGAACATGCAGCATACACACAAATAATCAAAGACATAATTAAATTAATGAAGTAAATACTTATCTTGATGTATAATAGGGTTTAGAACCTAAAATCGCATAAGAAAGCCTTGGTTCGGTTTTAGGTTTTACTCCAAAAGACTACACACAAGCGAAAAATTCGGATTCTATATAAGATTACATCTGCGACGGCGTCACCTTATGTTTCGTGGCCGTGGTGTCGCCGCTATTAGGGTTTCGTCTTGGCCACGTAAACCTTGCGACGGCGTCACCTTATGTTGTGACGCCGTCCCTTACTCTCCGACGCCGTCTTGGCGCATCTAGGCCGTCGAGTAACGACGGCCTACTCTTTAGAACCCGACGTCCCCTTGAAAACATGCAATTTTTCTTACCGCCATAAAATTCCTTCCGACGGCGTCGCAGATATCTGATGCGCCGTCGCCTTATGTTTCAATGACTTTGAGTGTCTCGATTCGACTTTGGCCATTTTCTTCAGATATTCGCGCCTTTTGGTCCAAATAAGCATCATTCCGACATTTGCCTTCAAGAGACCTAAAAAGTGAAAAGGAGCGATATTAAGCAATAACGGATACAAAAGTGATCGAATAAGGGCTTAAATGACCCTCAAAAGGTACCTTTTAAAACCTTATCAATATCCTACGATAGTTATTTAGTGATTTATTGTGAAATTATAGCTTTTAAATCGTAAAATAATGTCATTTGGCAATTTCATGAAAGTGACTAAACGGCCTCGAAAAGCTAGCCGTAAAATGATGCACGTCGGCGTTAGAAAACGAACTCAACGGTTTTGGGAAGCTTGTATCATCATCTCAAAGTTTTAGCATTTAAGTTTTCATCCTAGAGGTTTCGATCATAGAGAAAATATAGGTTAAGTATGGTACTTGTGTCCAAAATATCGTTTAAGGGTGGTTTTCGTGAAGTTTATGTGACCATATTTTATTAGTTACAACTCCGGCTTGAGCGGTTGGACATTTTGGAAAATATGCTGGCGAACTTACTTTTACTAGAAGACATCACGTTATAAAAAGTATTACATCCATGTTAAAACGACCCTCAACATGGTCCTTCGTGGCGTAATATTTGTCTAATAGAAATATATTAGTTTTCTTATATAATATAGTTCTGACAACTTTGTGTAAGCGTGTAATTTAATCGTTACAAGTCCGTTTTCTACATTTTATATGTCCTTAACCGTATCAAAGTATACTAATATATTTTTGATAAGTCGACACAATTTATAACGCTTAAGACTCATTTTTACTCGTACAAAATGGACGTAACATCTTGAATTTTCAAATTTTATAGTTTTAAATGCTCTAACTTGAAAAATTCATATCTTCTTCGTTATAACTCCGTTTAATCCGTTCAAGCGCCGGTTTCGTTTTAAAGTATATTTTCCAAATATCTAGCCCAAAATTTTTACCTATCGTAGAATTCCAGTTTTGAAAATAAGATCAGACCTCTAAAATAAGTTGTCGAAATGAGTTTTCTCGCGCAAAACCTATTCTAACCAATTCAAAACAACTCAAAGCTATTCTAATCCTACCATACACCTTCTTAGGGTGTCATGGGTTCCTAGACATCACCAAAAGTGATATGTTTCAAGGAGTAATTATAGGATGATAATTATATATATAACTCTTAAAAACAATAAAAGTGGTATAAACATCAATATGACTTGCATGTTTTATCAAGTATGATGAAATGAACATAAAATAAATATGAAAGATAAACATGAACATGAGATGCTTACTAGTTAAGTGATGAGGTTTAAAGAATAAGGATTTTCCTAATACCCTAGGTTTTTATCTCAAAACCTTGATTAAGAGTATACTAAAGTTGTGAAACTAACTTGTCTTGAAAAAAATTGCTTCTCCTTGGTTTTCTTCCTATGGCCGAATATAGAGAGGATGATGAGAGTATTTCTTTCTCTTTTTCACCTTTTGAGTAAGTGTTAGTATGTGTATTATATTAGATATTATCTAGTATAGCAAAATAGTTAAGTAAATATCTAGACTAGAAAAGAGATATTTTATTAAGAGTTTGATGAGTCATATGGGGAGGTCGGTCATAAGGTAAAATGGGAAGAGGTGGTAAATTTTAATGACCAAATGTAATTAAGTTAAGTGTAGTGTATATATTTTGTAAATTTAATTAAGTATTTAGTGTAGCGTTAACTAAAAATAAATTTTAATGGAACAAAATAAAATATATCAATGTCATAAAATTATAAAATACATTTCTCACAAGAATTGAGTGAATAAATAATTATCGAGTAGTATTTACGAAACTGTAAATATATATATATATATATATATATATATATATATATATATATATATATATATATATATATATAACAATTTATATACAAAATAAATTTAAAACACCGGGTAAACTAATATTATAATTTTTATAGTCTTAATATGAGTATAAAAATATATCAGAATAAATTTTAGAAGCGTCGGATCAAATGTTCAAAATAAATGATCGTGCGATAGCGTCTATTTAATATGAAGATTACGCGTTTAATGTAAAATGCAAAATCATGCATGAACTACTATGATGACAATGATACTAATGAAATGTAGACTAAACCTAGTCTATATGAAATGTCCTTGATGAAATGTTAAGTGAATTCAGCACTAAACCATTAAGGTTACGCGAATTTGATACTAATAAACCTAGTTTACGCTAAACAATGAAATAGTAAATTTGAGAAATGACCGTAAATTGAGAATTGTGACATTCTTCCCATATCGGAGGAATCACGTCCTCGTGATTCAATTATTGATACTATAGTCCGAACCTCGACAAGATTTCTAAAAGTTCATGCTCGTGCGAACAATCTAAATGATCATATCAATGCCCATGCATCTGGGTTCCCATTCAACTAAGTGCGTGCCGTGATTAGATTTGATAGGGTAAACTTACCAATATCGAGCGTAGCTCTCAAAGACCTCTAGGTAGTCGATTCTAATTTAATCTCACAACTCATCAAACAAGAGCTGTCATGAGATTAAACTAAACCGACTTGAGTAAACTTGTCTCTTAGCTTGATTTTCGCAACTCATCAAACAAGAAGCTCACTAGATCAAGCTAGGAAACAAATCTTTTGAATGAAGTCTTTTGAAAGATTCGCTCGATATTGGAATTGCTTACAAATCAAATCAAATCAACAAAATAAATTACAACTAAGGTCGATATCGTTAAGTCTCAAATTAATCATTGTCGTGAGCGTGGTAAGAATTGGAAGCAAGTTATGCACTCAAAATCATGTTGTATGAAATAATGTGGTTGTTCAAAAGAATGTACCCGTTACGCGTTGCGGGCTTCCTCGATGCCGGATAGAATGCTGCGTCCACGTGCGGAAACATCAATGTTTGGTTACGGTGGACCTTCATTGCCAATGCCAGTTTGGATGATTACCTTCTTGGTTGGGAGTTCTTTTCAACTTTGGGCGGTATTCGAAGGTGATCGAGACTTCCACACTCGTAACATGCTTTTCTTTGTCCTTGGTTCCCGATCTGTTTGAGCAATTTCGCGAAGTGGCGTCCGTCCACATTTGTTGCACTTTGGGCAATCTCGTGAGTGATGATAGTTACATCGAGTGCACATAGGATGGGGACCTGTATATCCCTTGCGCTCTGAGTGGTCGCTCCATAGTTCTGGTTGTTCGGCGCCTCTTGTTTCTTTGGTCACGGTATCGGCTTCTGGCGATCCTCCTGTCGCTTCCGTCCATTGTCGTTTGCTTTTGTTAGTTCTCCGGACTGATCACATCATTTGTCAAGCGATCGCCATACCCGCGGCTTGCAGAGTGGTTGGGTTCGACGGTGGCGTCTCTCTAATTTCGGTATCAATCCCCATATATATCGGTCGATCAACTTCTCGCGGTGGAAACCATGTGAGGAACCATCCTAGTTAACTCGTGGAAATGAATCGTGTACTTGTCGACTTCTACTCCTACCATCAGTGGTTCCAAAATGCGCTTCCGACACGCACTTCATCTTTCTGCGGTACTCATCGGTTAGTAGTTTCTTAAATGCTTCCCAAGATAACGCATTTGCGGCCCTTTCCTCTAGTCTGCGGTTGGTTGTTCCACCGGTCAATGCTCGACCCGTAGTAGACCAATGAGAGAACTCAACCTTGTTTCCTTGACACATTTCGTGATACTAAGTTTGACTCAACATTCTCGAACCAGTTAGCGGTCCAATGGCACCCTCGGTACCATAAAATTCCATTGGCTTGCATGTCATGAAATTTTGTAGTTGCATCCTTGACCCGCGTTTGAAGTACCTTCTCCGGCGTTGGTTCGTCTAGCATCAAGTGCGTCATAATTTAGGCGAGTAGATCCGCTATTCCAGCAGCGTTGTTGTTTGGATTGTCGTTGTTGTTTAGGTCGGCGTGGTTGTTGCCTCCGGCGTGTGTTTCTTGCGACCATGATCCTGCGGTGGACCAAAACATCGGGTTGAGTAAGCGACATCTGACGAAGTCGATGAGGTCGAGCGGTGGTAATGTGGTATAGTGATCGAAATATGGCGAGAGCGAGACATGCTATGTCTAACAAGTCGAAGATGGAAAAGAAGGTATAAACAAGGTGCGGTAATGTAGACGTGAGCGTAAAACATGCTATGCATACCCACCGACCAATGCAACTTGGTGACGGACTCTAAAGACTCGACTAAACATGATTTAAAACTACCACTCTTATCATTGCATGGTTCTTCATAAATTAGACATAGTTGATCGGGCTATGTATAATTTATGAGTAACGATGCAGCGATAGGACTAGTTGACTCGGATGATGTTCGGTGTTTAATAAAACTTTATTCCGGTTATATTTGTGATTTTATTTTTGAAAAATCGGCATTCTCTATAACCTTGGCTCGATACCAATCTGTCACACCCCAGCCGGAGGCGGAAACACGAGATGTAACGGAAAGGAACATAAGCACAAGATAATAGAACATACCGACGTTAATATTAAAAAGAAATAGTATACCATTACAATACGGTTTATGAGACATCGGCAAATATATTACAAAGTTTAGATTCCAAAATATTGCGTTTTATTACATAACGATTTGTAGTGACAAGTGAAAACTTCATTATGCAAGACACGGTAGAAAAAGCTTACTAACGATCACACGAAATGCATGAGAGAAAAGCGGGTCAACTATGAAAATAGTTGGTGAGTATACGTTTCAGTAAAATAAGAAAACTCGTAAGAGAGAGTCAAAGGTTTCGGTCATCGTAAATAGTCCACAAAGCAAAGGCATTGTAAATCCACTCGGCCCAAGTTACGCCCATACAAAACTTGCAACCTGTGTGTTCACAACCCATTGCACAAAATATAGCATGTCAAGTAGTCAAGTATAAGTGGTCATAATAGTTCACAATATAGTACCACATATATAATAATGTATGCCGTGCAAAACCCTAGAATAAATAATATCGTCCGTAACATAGTGGGACGAGAGGTTGGCCGACCTCTAATAGCGCTATCCATACTACCTACTAATAGGAGACTAACAATGCGAATGTACGAGCGGTACATCATACAACTATTATATATAATTAAGAACACTCCGAACATGGGAGAATTTGCCTTTGCTCCGAGCAGGGAGACTTTAAGCGTGGTCATAGCACGACGGTTCAATAAGTTCAAACAAGTCATAAGTTCATAATTAAGTCCAAGAGTCTAAATCAAGTTCAAAAGTTCAAATAAGGCATAAATTAGTAATTATGTTCAAAGGATTTGATTCAAGTTCAAATGTTCAAGTCAAAAGAGTTCACAAAGTAAGAATCAATTTAATTCAAGAATGGTTCATGCATTTAGCCCCAAAATATAGTAAAAGCGGTAAAAGGGATGTGAATACTCACTGTTGCAATAGTTATGATGATGAGTGGATGCCTGGATATGAGGCGCAACACTCTAACACGACCTATTATAAATGATATGCTCTAATATAAGTCATGAAACAATGTCGTGCATGCAAACTCATATGATATCCATACCACTTGTACACTTTTGAAAATAAAGTCTATCGTCGAAAAATAATCTTATAACGTCTTGACAATTTATAATTTACTTTACAAGTGTTTACGTTGAAGCGATATCCTCGATAGTTATTTAGTGATTTATTGTGAAATTATAGCTTTTGTAAGTAAAATAATGTCATTTGGCAATTTCATGAAAGTGACTAAACGACCTCGAAAAGCTAGCCGTAAAATGATGCACGTCGGCGTTAAAAGCGAACTCAACGGTTTTGGGAAGCTTGTATCATCATCTCAAAGTTTTAGCATTTAAGTTTTCATCCTAGAGGTTTCGATCATAGAGAAAAATATAGGTTAAGTATGGTACTTGTGTCCAAAATATCATTTAAGGGTGGTTTTCGTGAAGTTTATGTGACCATATTTTATTCGTTACAACTCCGCAGATTTAACGGTTGGACATTTTGGAAAATATGCTAAGCGAACTTACTTTTACTAGAAGACATCACGTTATAAAAAGTATTACATCCATGTTAAAAGCGACCCTCAACATGGTCCTTCATTGGCGTAATATTTGTCTAATAGAAATATATTAGTTTTTCTTATATAATATAGTTACTGACAACTTTGTGTAAACGTGTAATTTAATCGTTACAAGTCCGTTTTCTACATTTTATATGTCCTTAACCGTATCAAAGTATACTAATATATTTTTGATAAGTCGACACAATTTATAACGCTTAAGACTCATTTTTACTCGTACAAAATGGACGTAACATCTTGAATTTTCAGAATTTTATAGTTTTAAATCGTCTAACTTGAAAAATTCATATCTTCTTCGTTATAACTCCGTTTTAATCCGTTCAATGGCCACGGTTTCGTTTTAAAGTATATTTTCCAAATATCTAGCCCAAAAGTTTTACCTACCGTCGAGAATTCCAGATTTTGAAAATAAGATCAGACCTCTAAAATAAGTTGTCGAAATGAGTTTTTCTCGCAAAACCTATTCTAACCAATTCAAAACAACTCGAAGCTATTCTAATCCTACCATACACCTTCTTAGGGTGTCATGGGTTCCTAGACATCACCAAAAGTGATATGTTTAAAGGAGTAATTATAGGATGATAATTATATATATAACTCTTAAAAACAATAAAAAGTGGTATAAACATCAATATGACTTGCATGTTTTTATCAAGTATGATGAAATGAACATAAAATAAATATGCAAGATGAACATGAACATGAGATGCTTACTAGTTAAGTGATGAGGTTTAAAGAACAAGGATTTTCCTAATACCCTAGGTTTTATCTCAAAACCTTGATTAAGAGTATACTAAAGTTGTGAAATTAACTTGTCTTGAAAAAATTGCTTCTCTTTGGTTTTCTTCCTATGGCGAATATAGAGAGGATGATGAGAGTATTTCTTTCTCTTTTTCACCTTTTGAGTAAGTGTTAGTATGTGTATTATATTAGATATTATCTAGTATAGCAAAGTAGTTAAGTAAATATCCAGACTAGAAAAGAGATATTTTATCAAGAGTTTGATGAGTCATATGGGGAGGTCGGTCATAAGGTAAAATGGGAAGAGGTGGTAAATTTTAATGACCAAATGTAATTAAGTTAAGTGTAGTGTATATATTTTGTAAATTTAATTAAGTATTTAGTGTAGCGTTAACTAAAAATAAATTTTAACGGAACAAAATAAAATATATCAATGTCATAAAAATTATAAAAATACATTTCTCATAAGAATTGAGTGAATAAATAATTATCGAGTAGTATTTAAAAACGTGTCAGAATAATATATATATATATATATATATATATATATATATATATATATATATATATATATATATATATATATATATATATATATAACAATTTATATACAAAATAAATTTAAAACACCGGTAAACTAATATTATAATTTTATAGTCTTAATATGAGTATAAAATATATCGAATAAATTTTAGAGCGCCGGATCAAATGTTCAAAATAAATGATCGATGCGATAGCGTCTATTTAATATGAAGATTACGCGTTTAATGTAAAATGAAAAATCATGCATGAACTACTATGATGACAATGATACTAATGAAATGTAGACTAAACCTAGTCTATATGAAATGTCCTTGATGAAATGTTCGTGAATTCGCAGCTAAACCATTAAGGTTACGCTAATTTGATACTCGTAAACCTAGTTTACGCTAAACGATGAAATAGTAAATTTGAGAAATGACCGGAAATTGAGAATTGTGACAAAATTAATCAAATTAATGGTTAATTTTTTAAAATTAAATATGTTTTAAATAAAAAACACCGGCTATTATCAGTATTCTTGTTTCATTTTTCTTATAATCAAACGCACGTTAGCTTTTGCAAATTCAAATTCTTCGATTCTAAATCTTCAGATTTCAATTCCTAACATTCGATTCTTTAACATTCTAATTCCATACATAGATTTCAATTTTGTAAAAATATTTCATGAACCAAACGGGTCCTAATTGTATGTTCGCTTTTGAGTGGTAAGAACCACGAGATAAAAGTGTTTATCTAAAGTCGGGGTAACACTTACATACATTTAGGGTTGAGTGTGTGTGAGAAGATGAACTTGGTCCTTCTCATGAATTACATTTATATTTATGTGGATGCATTTAAGTTGTGTGTGATCCGACTGTTAGCGGATATTGTTATGGGCCTAAGTATTATCATTAGGGCTCAACCCATTTATTATATGTAGCTTGTATATATATTACGTGAATGATGGTTTATTGGTCAAGTGGGAATAATAATAACTTACAGGGTATCATGAGCAGTTATGATCTTGAGACCTACTCGGTCATCAAGCCGCCACTTCTGTACCACCCCGTCATACCTACCTATCTCCTAAAAACATATCCAAAACCTTAATTCACCAAAATCACGTTACCACCGTCCATTATCACATCTCATTTTTTTCTTTCCTTTGCATTAGCACCATCCATTCTCATCATTATACCATCTCAGTCAAGTTTGTAACTATAAACACAATATTACCACCTATCATATAACTTCACTTCTTAATTATCGATCAACTTTTCTTTCTAGCCTTCTCCTTCTTTGCAAATCGCCTCCGGAGCATGTTCAACAAATATCGAGTTACATCACCAATCAACGACAACAACAAAGGACATCAAGTTTGTCAAAGTCCTCACAAAGGTTTTCCAATTCTTGAAATAAAGATTTCTCCTTGCTTGCTACAAGATCTCTTCATCGGTTTATTAGCTTTAGGTTTTATTTTTAAAGTTTGTTGCTCCGGTCGTGCTTTAGCGATTTTATTTATTATTGTATGTTGATGACATTCTTTTGACAGCATCGTCTCCAACATTTTTGAAGGACATTGTCAGGAGTTCTCCATGTCTGATCTTGGTCCTCTACACTACTTTCTTGGCATTTCTATTGTACGAGATTCCTCAGGGATGTTCTTGTCCCAATGTAGTATGCCTTGGAGATTTTGGGCGTCTTGGTATGTTGAATTGTCACCCATGTCGGACCCAGGTCGTCCGAGTCTAAACTAGGTGCGGAGGCACTCTGTTCGACTCGAAACTTTATCGTAGCCTTGGGTGCTTTTCAAGATCTCACATTTGGGACCGATTTATCTTATCTTTGTTCAACAGGTTTGTTTATTTATGCATGATCCTCGGGAGCCTCATCTTGCGGCTCTTAAGCGGATTCTTCGGTACGTTCGAGGTACGGTTGACCATGGTCTTCAGTTGTATGCCTCTTCACCATTCTCTTTGATTGGTTATTCAGATGCAGATTGGGCTGGTTGCCCTACCACACGGCGATCTACATCCGGTTATTGTGTTTTTCTCGGCAACAACCTCATCTCCTAGTCGTCTAAGCGCCAAGAAACTCGTCTCGTCTAGTCGAGGTTGAGTATCGTGGTGTCGCCAATGTTGTAGCCGAGACAACTTTGGGTTCGAATTTGCTACGGAGCTTCACTCCCGTTGTTCATCGCTACACTTGTTTCTTGTGATAATGTGAGTGTTGTTTACCTTTCTTCCAATCCCATGCATCATCAACGCACGAAGCATATAGAGATTGATATTCACTTAGTTCGCGATAAAGTTCTTCTTGGACAAGTTCGCGTTATGCATGTTCCATCGCTATCGGTTTGCCGATATTTTCACCAAAGGTGCGCGTTTGCCTTATTTGATGATTTTCGATCCACCTCGGTTCGCCCACTCCGCTCCATTGCGGGGTACATTAGCGGATATTGTTATGGGCCTAAGTATTATCATTAGGGCTCAACCCATTTATTATATGTAGCTTGTATATATATTACGTGAATGATGGTTTATTGGTCAAGTGGGAATAATAATATCTTACACCGACAGCTCTAGATGACCCACATGGAAGTCAACCTATGGAGGAGACAAGAATGACACGTGACGTAACATCATTAGCTCTTGACGCTATGGAAACATTCGACATAATATGCATGTCCTAACGAAATACCCGCGACGTAACTTCTGCATGAATGAGGTAGTTGCACGTGGCAATAGTACAATAACGGTTTGGAGGATAAGCGTCAGGGTTACTTGTTGCCTTGGAGTTGATTCTCCAGGCAAGATATGTCTTACTTTTGTCTGATATTTGACTGGGGAGTAGGTTCTAAGGCGAAATGTATTGGGCTTTTAGCGTTTGTGAGCCGGCTAAAAACTGTATTTTCTTTTTTCAGTTTAGTAAGTTGGCGAATTTTAATTTGCGCAAATGAGAACCTGCTACATCCCAAAAAATAAATGCACCCAGATAAAAAGTCCAAAGCGTATACTTTTAAAAGAGTCCAATATATATGGCCCAGCTACCTATTGAATACTTTTCAACGAAAAACTGAATATAAAACTCGTTTTTTGCAGTGATCAAGAAATCAGTCATGGAAGAAGTCAATAAATCGGAGCAAATTGCTGATCATTTCACATGCGCCGTTTGCTTGTAATTAATCCCTTTGATAAGTATTCATTGTATAGTATATTAGTAGCTCAATTTCTGGCTATATATTTAGGATCTGATGTGCCATACATTCATTCATCAAGTATATTTAGTGCTGAGGATTTTTACGTGTTTTGTACTTTTGTTATGGTAAACATTTAGGATAACTAGTTTATAACGTATCTGACTTGCCACATAATTCTTTAGCGTGTATCAATCTAGTATTTTTTGTCTATGAAATACACATAATGATTCATGTTTATGTTGTGTGTATTGAATGATTGGTGACACGTAGAGGTGGCAATTTGTGCCAAAAATATATATATATTTTTTTCTAAATGGGCAACTTTTTAAAAGATTTGGGCACATTTAGCCTCCTTCTTTATTTCTGAAATGGGCATATATTGCCCATTTAGAAGTTAAATGGGCAAAATGGACACATGTTTTTCTCGAACATCAAATTATTTTTAATGAAAAACTTATAGATAGAGTATATTTTATTACTCAAATATAGATGATGTGTTACGTTTAAGGATTTTTTTTTTGTCGTTTTAGGTCTTTTTAACATGAGCCAGTTTGACCCATGCCCGTTTAAGCCCGTGCCCATTGGGCTAGTGACCGTTTAGCCCGTTGCCCATGCCCGTCGACCCGCCCGTTTTGCCACCTCTAGTGACACGTCACCAATAGTACTTTGCATACACAACAGAAAGATTAGACTGTTTGTGTGTTTATTAGAAAAAAAAATATTAGATTGATGCACACAGTTAGATACATTTCTAAATTCAACGATAATAACCGGCAATGCTACCCGGTCCACATTCCTCCTCAAGAGGAGAACATGTGGAGGACAACGTTTAGATTGACTCGGTGGCCTCCTTTAGAGAGTGTAAGCTTATACCATGAAAAGTAACTATTTATTAGCGAAGTCATCGCTTCGGGATCCAACTCTTCATGTCTCAGCTGTCATAAAGATGCAGTCTGCGGGGATTAAACTTGGGTGTTCCTATTTTATATCAATTTACCTTTAACGCATAAGCTTGCTGCTTGTGTATTGCTGACACTACACATCGTTTTCCCTTAGTTTATTATATGCAGTTAAGATAGTATACCGAGTTCACGAGGTAAGTAGGAATTCTTTCTCATTCAGATGGAGATATATGATTATACATTTGTAAGTATAAATCATTTGGAGTAACAATTAATGATGGTAAACTGTAAATTTACTAAAAGAATAATGTGGCTGAATTTTGCTGACTTTCATTGATTGGTGATGATTTAGCTAGAGTAAGGACTAAAGTTGTTACTTTCTTGATGCAGAGATGTACTATACAAGCCTATCGTTTTAGGTAGGGAATGTTGAATGTTCGCAAAATGAATATATTTTGTTAATGGTGATATTTTTGTAACTAATTAGTTATTATTGGCTGTTTTGTGGCTATGTGCAGTTTGTGGCCATGTCTCATGTTTCTGGTGTTACCAAAATTCGATGAATATGAGAAAAATATCTCATTGTCCATTATGTCGCCATCCTTATCAGCATTTTCCGCCATCTGTCAAACACTTCACTTCTTGCTCAAGAAGTTGTATCCATTTCCTACGATAGGCGAAGCATACAAACACAGGGTAAAGTAAATTGAGTGTTTATGAATTATGATATATGAAGTGTGTTTGTGACGTTAGTAATGTGTTTATGTTTTTAAACTTATAGAGGATGAAAAACACAAAACGTTTGGTTCTTCACCAGATATCGATAGTCTTGTTACCATGAAATAAGCGGTGTTGGTCGGTGTTAATACAATTACAGGCGCTTCTCCTACGAGGATTAGTGTAAGCTAACTCTTGAGAATAGATCTTGTATTAAGTGAAATCTTGATTGCTAGGCGCTAAGAAAACCAACACAGTTAGTCTCACCGTGAACGGGGTTCATGCGGTCAACCTCCGGCGTGAGAGTAAGTGATAGTTTTAGAGATGAAGTGAAGTCTAGAGAGAGTGTGTATCGATTACTTTTTGAGTAGAGGTGAGACCTCTATTTATATGGTTGACCTTTACGCCGTGTTCTCAAGGTCACGGGTCTTGAGAGCGGCAGTTTGTGGCGTAAGTCATTGCGAGCTTATGCCTTGTTGTGATGGTGATGTTTTTGGGCGGGAGTTGTCCCGCTTTCCCTTTTTGGGGACTGCAGGTTGCAGTACATCCGGCCTAGGGAAGATCTCTTTCCCTTTTCGTGGGGTGCGGTTGTGTTCTTGTTCATGCTCGTCTACTGTCCGCGGAATGGCTTGGTGGCCATTGCCGGGGTATGTATTTGGTCCGCGTCCGAACTATGTGGGTGCCGGGAGTATTACATGCTAGTGCTAAGTCCGCGTCGACCGTCTTTGGTGTCGGGGGGTCATACATGATCAAGTCCCCCCAGTCTAGTTGTGCTTGTTAGTCTCATTGCAAGCCTTTGCTAGACTAAGTTTTCTCGTATCCGCGGTTGGTTGTATCGTGGGAAGACCTAACCCTTTTCTTGTTGTGTTTTCCACACGTGGCAGGGTGTCGTTCTGTTGTCCTTCAGGATTCGCGAGCCGCCCTCGGTAGTGTATTCTCGGTGATAGGACGTTTGCTTTGCTTCCATCTCGTTCGTTGATCCGGGCCATCCGGGCGTTAGTTCTTGGCGGCGGCGTGGCGTGTTGTTGGCCGTTCGATTGACCCGTCAGTTTTACTTTTGGGAGGGTATAAATACCTCCCTTTTTTACTTTATTGGTTACTGTTGCCATTTCTTCTTCGCAAGTAAAAAAGAAAAACGTTCTCCAAGTTTTGTGTGCTCCTTCCTTCTTTATCAGGTTAGGTTTTTCCTCCTTCCTTGTAGTTCAATGGCTAAGAAACTCCTAAGTGATTTTACCTGTAAGTTGTCCCAAAAAGATTTGAGTGATTTTTGCTCTAGATATCACATTCCTTGATAGTTCACCCACTTCTTCACGGTCCTAACAACACCATAAGGGATGCTCTAAGGCAAGATAGGGGTGTATACTAGGTTCTTGATTGCAATTTTAGGATACCCACTTTCCGCGTTCCTATGTAGGGTCTTGGAATATTTTCAAATTCATCTATCATGATTATCTGTCTTGGCCGCTAGGATTAGTCATTTGAGATCCTTTGCCGTGCTCGCGGTGGAACACCCACCGTGCCATTATTTAGGAAGTTTTATTATTCGGGATGAAGGATGGTTGGATGACACTAAGCGTAAGGGTCCTAAGTCCTTGGTTGTTCGGTGTGTTACACACTCCTTTGGATTCCGTGAAGAATTGGAAGGAGTTCTTCTTTTGGGTTGGCCTTAACTGTTTTTCCGTTAGCGATCTCGTGGAGCGAGAAAGTTTCAATGACCGTGATCCACCCCCGATCGGCAGCCAGGATTGACTGGAGTTCTTGCATCGTCTTGACACAATGCGTGCTCCTTTTAAGAAGTTTAGAGCCTTTTCTTTGCCTGATTGGTCTTAGCCGTGCTTGGATGATCACAAAGACGACCTACTTTTAGGTATCTGCGGATAATGAGGTGGGTAAACTTTTTAGGATTTTCGCCTCGTTGTCTTCCATACATCTTGTTACTAATTTGTGTTTTTTGTTTGCGAGATATGTCTCTTGGCTTTTATTAACCAACAGGATCCTTTCGAGGTGGTATCAGGAAAGAACTACAAGAAGGTGAAAGCGTTCTTTGGATGAGAGCCAACGGGTTATTGAGCCTTGAGAATACTATCACATTAGTCCGGGAGACTATTGTGGACAACGTTGAGGCGGCTAAGGCTAACAAGGCCGTTGGGAAGAAGAGGTTAGGCTTGCCGTCCCTTCCAAGCAATAGGAGAAAAAAGGATTATACGTGGCGGCAAATGATCGGATCATTCTTTGGTATGGTATCATGCTATCTTTGTCGATTTTCTCGTTTTTGCTTTCAAAAAATAACTTGTGTTATGATGCAGGGGGCCCGACCGCGGGATCTGCTTTTGAGCTTCGCGACGAATCCGACTCTGGTCCTCGTCTGCAGGAAGTGACCAACTTGTCCTTTGAGGCTACTCCAGAACTGCAAGTCAATCCGGATTCTGCTTCCAACACATCTACCCCGGCTCATCAAGAGAACCTAGATGTGGACATGTCCGGGCCTTCTGAGCCGCCCGTTATGCAACAGGAGAGTTCGTTTAGGGCTGAGTCTCCCCTGCAAGATCCTTCTGGTCACCGCCCCGCGGCCTCCGATGATGATTTCTACGAATCTTTATCCGTGGACACGGCGGAGGCAAAAAATATTTATGTCCCCAAGTGGTTGCCCACCAATGAGTTCCGGATGGATGACCCTTGGATCTGTCAGAGTATGCTGGACAACCTTGCAACCCCTGGGTATTTGTCCACTCTGCGCAATATGCCCGTCTGGACTTCTTTGGAGGCGGTACAACATGATGACCGAATCCAAAGAAGCGTGTATGTCTTCGAGGTGCGTTTTCGGTGCGGTTTGAGCTAAACCGGACTAATAAGTTGAGCAGGGAGGCTCGAGAGAAAGGACAAGAAGGTTGAGGCTTTGAAAGGGAGGTCGGGAGCTCGAGGATGAGGCCGTGGAGGCTAAGGGTCTCATGAGCGGGTTGGTCGCTTGAGTCGAGGCGGAAGAGCTTAAAAGGTTACGTGAGCGTGTGGCTCAACTGGAAGGTATGATCGCGCCCAAGGATGAACAACTGGCCCTTCTTACTGTTGAGAATGCTGAGCTAAAGGGTAAAGTGGACGGGCTTACTTCTGTTTGCGATGAGCTGAAGGAACAGGTGAAGGGCGCGGATCTGTTGGAAGAAAAGCTGAAGGAGTGCGAGGAGAGGGTCCGTGGCGAGTATGATGGTCAACTTGCGCAGCTGGATCAGAGGTTGGCGGCACTCAACCAAGACTTTGATGAGGAACTTTTTCCGAGTACTTTGATGGCTATTGAGGGTAAGAGGTGGGTGGTCGGACATGGTTTTCATAGGGCTTGGATGGCCTTGAACAATCGGATGAGCTTGACGCGGTTGGGGATTGTATTAGCAAAGCCATGTTGAAGGTGAGGCAAGGTTTGGGCGGGATTGTCCATGGTTCTACAAGGCGACGCTGGGCAGATCAAAGCATACAATCCAGCGGGCCAAGGAGGTTTATCGAGGTTGTCATTCGCCTTAGCGATGTTCCTTTCCTTCTTGATTCCTGTAGGCTTGCAAGGATTAGTCCTAGAGTTCCTTATGTCGCGACTTGTGCTACAAGAGGACCGACCAAGCGGATCGGGGAGTTTGTCTTTAATGCCCAGTGGCGGAAGAGGTTCTCCTTCCCAATTCTCTGCTCCAAACCATTACTAGGCGCCCGCGCGCTATTGCCGCGTACAAGGAGAAAAAACATCGGGCATATGGTAAGAAATTCGATGTGTGGAACCCTGAACCGATCGTTTCCGAGGTTGAACACCAAATTACTCCGACTGGGGAACCCTCTATGGTGATTACCCCCTTTGGCCCGACCCCTTCTGCTGCCATTTGTGGTCCGACCGGGGAAGATGAGAAGGAGGAAGAAGAGCGATCGATTCGTGATGACATGTTCGTCTGAGTGTGTGATGGTTCCAAGAATGCTTGAGGTAGTCTTTTGTGGGCGACATTTAGACTATGCCGCCTTGCCATCTATTGTGAAGCTTTAACTATTTTCGTTAGGGTCGTGATTCTTTGCGGCGCCATTTTGTAATCCGGGGGTATGCCCGTGTGTACTTGTAAAAGGTTGTGGACTTAATAAAATGTGTTGGTTGATCTCTGCACTTTCACTTTTTTTTTTAGTTGCCGGACTTAGTTATTCCGGGCTTTGGGTTTTTACCCTTGGCCGTACCTTTGGGGTCCGGGGGTATCAAACAATGGACAATGGGCTTGCAATACCACTTACATGCCTGAGTCAATTTTGAGGTTGCTCGTCCTTTATGTGCGACATTTGTATGTCGCGGTTGTGAAATGATGCATAAAGTGTAAAACTTGGAAAATATGATTGCATATGTATTTTGGAAAATTTGTAGAGCGGGCGGGCATCTCGTTTCATTACTTAGAAAACATTACAATATAGATACGAGATATGAAAAGTTAAAATTCCCACATTGTGGGACCGATCCGTAATCAACTTACAAAGGCGGGAAAACCTACTTACTCTTAGATGTAACATTTCTTCAAGTTGCGGATGTTCCATGTCCTCGGGAGTGTCTCCCCATCCATGACTCGAGCTTGTATGTTCCATTCCCTCTTTGCCGACCACTTCATCGGCCCTCCCAGCGGGACCAAGCTTTCGGTATCTTCAGCTCGTTGGCTTCATTGCTCGTTGAGACAATTCTCCGGTGCGAATCGTGCTTCGCACCTTGGAGTTGTAGTACCCCTCCATTCTTGCTTTGCTACGTGCCTCTTCAATGGCCGCGGCTTCCCTTTTCTCTTCCAGGATGTCCAAGCTTAAACGAAGCTGCTGGTCGTTGGAGATTTGGTGTCTGTTTGTGCAGAAGGCAACATTCAATTTCGACCGGATAAGCCGCTTGATTGCGTCGTAAGAGAAAATGGGGTTTCCCATTGCTCGTTTGATCATGGTTCTATGCGCCGAGGCACGTGCGACACTTCCTCCACTTGATCCTTGCTTCCTCTTCCAACCTTGATTTGATGCCTTCCCCGGACTTTTGTTCGCGCTTTCAACCAACCCATTTGCTCGTGGATGTTTCACCGACGCAAACATTTGTTTAATGTTGAGCTTCTGGCACCAATCCTTGAATGGGTTGTCGAGGAACTGCTTTCCGTTGTCCGACACTATTTCTCCCGGCAAGCCGAAGCGGCAGACTATGTTATCCCAAACAAACTTCTTCACTTGCCTTCCTGTGATGGAGGCTAAGGGTTTGGCTTCGATCCATTTAGTGAAGTAGTCTATCGCGACAATCATGAATTTGACCTTGTCGGGCCCTTCTGGGAAAGGTCCGCAGATGTCGATACCCCACTTGTAAAAAGGCCACGGGGAGGTGATTGGAGTCAAATTTTGTTGCGGATTCTTGGGTACCGGACGGTGGACTTGGCAATCTTCGCATTTCTGAATTAGCTCGCGTGCATCCCTGTGCATCGTCGGCCAGTAGTATCCGGATCTAATTGCTTTGGCTACCACCGCCCTTGGGCCGGAGTGCATGCTACACGATCCTTCGTGGATTTCTCGCAGCACGTAGTTGGCTTGGGTGGGGCCTACACATCGGAGCCAGGGTTCTAGAAAAGATTTCCGGAACAGGATTCCGTCTCTCAACGCGTATTGCCTTGCTTTAATCCATGACTTTCTTGCCTTGTTGTCGTCTCATTGGCGATATTTCATCCGTAGGTACTGATCGAGGCGTCATCCACGTATCCCCGATCCTCTTCCACGATTGCCGGTACCTCCTTTTCTTGATGGATTTTCTTTCAAGACTTCCACAAGGACTGTTTTGTCGGTGGACAAAGTGGTGGATGCAATTTGCTTAAGCGATCGCTGTTTGTTACGGCTCAGGGGACCTTCACGATGGAGAGCGTCAGGAACCTGCGGTTAGTGCTTTGGCCTTCGCCAAGTAACGCACCATGCTTTCCTCCTTTGCTTCGTATGCTCCGTTTATACGGTTTGCCACGAGGCGGAGTCAGCGTTTTCGATAAATCTTTGACCGCATTTGTTCGGCAATCCTTAGTCCTGCAATTAGTGCCTCGTACTCGGCTTCGTTGTTTGATGCCTCGAACTCGAAGCGGAGGGCGTAGGTGAACTCCTGCCCTTCCGGGCTTGTCAGGATTAAGCCTGCTCCGGACCCTTCTATGCACGAGGACCCGTCCGTGAATAACTTCCACGGCTCTGAGTATTGCTGCTGGTCCTTTTTCTTGTCAGGGGTTTCTTCATCTGGGATCTCAGCAATGAAGTCCGCCAGAATCTGTCCCTTTATGGTCAGTCAAAGTGCGAAGGTGATGTCATGTTCGTCTAGCTCTATTGCCCATCCAGTCATTCTTCCACTCTTTTCCGTCTTGGTCAAGACTTGCTTTAATGGTTGGTCCGTGATCACCGCAACCGGGTGTGCTTGGAAGTACCGCCGCAACCTGCGAGATGCATGTACTAGCGCCGGGGCGAGCTAGCTTCTTGATTGGAGTATAATTCACCTCCGGGCCTTTTAGGCGCGGTGACGAATATCTTGGTGCCGCCTTGATTCCTTTGTCTAACAAGACCGCTTCTGACTTCTTGGGGCCAGCGACCGGTACATAATCAATTCTTCCTTTGGTTGTGGAGCTATGACCATTGGTAGGTTAGCAATGTGATGCTTTATTTCCTTGAATGCTTGCTCGCCTCCATTGTCCAATAAAAGTCGCTCTTTTAATGCACTTTTCAATGTCTTGAAGAATGGAAGGACCTTTCACCGACTTGGACATGAAACGATCGAGGGCGCTAGTTTTCCATTCGAGAGCGCACTTTTTTTGGTCGTCGGGTTTGAGGCGACTACGGTTGCGGACTTGTCTGAGCAAGCTCGGATGCCTCTTTGCTCACCACGTGACCCGAAACATTCCTGTTCCGCCCGAATGTGCACTTCTTGGGGTTAAGCTTCATGTTGATGTTCCTTAGGGTCTGAAGGTTTCGCTCATATCACAGTACTTCTTCCTACGAATGGCTCTTGATGACTAGATCGTCAACGTACACTTCATTTCTTCCAATACGCTTCTCAAACGCCTTATCCACGAGCCTTTGGTATGTGGCGCGTTCTTTAGACCGAAAGGCATTTTGGTATATGAAGATGCCTGGTTTGTGTGGGCAATGTCTTTTCCTCATCCCATTGCCATTTGTATCGGTGATACCCTTTATCTGCGTCAAGAAAACACTTGAATGGATATCCATGAGAGGATTCGACCTTCGATCGATTTCCGGCAAGGGGTAGCAATCTTTCGGGCGGGCTTTGTTCAAGTCCTAGAAGTCCACGCACATTCTCCAGCTTCCGTCACTCTTTTTGACGAGAACGGGATTAGACAACCAGTCGTGGTAGTGTACCTCCTTCATGATCCCAGCGCCACTAGCTTGGTAACATCTTCATTGATTGCTTTGTTTCTTTAAGGGCTGTCCTCTTCTTTGTGTCGCATCGGGTTATAACCGTCCGGACATTCGGTTTATGTTCGCGATTGTCGCAGGACTCGGTCATGTCGGAAGGTTCGAGCAAAGATATCCAAGTTGTTCTTTAGCGGTCATGAGGCTCTTCTTTCCTTTTTTAACCCGCCCCCTATTGCATTGTTTGGTCGGGAACTTTGGGTTGATTGCCACGCGACTCCTTGTTTCATACAGTAGTTGCATGGCGGGCTCTGGTTCCACGATCATTACGCATTCAACCGGGACCACCTTGTCCTTGTGCGAGTCACAACTCCACCACGGGTGGGAAATTTTAGCATCCCATGCGCGTGGATGGCACTATCATAATGACCTAATCCGGACGTCCAATTATTCCGTTGTAGGGGGACGGAGATCGCACAACCATGAAGTTCATCCAAGCACTGGCTGAGTTCTCCTCGTCTCCCAACGTAACTTCCAAGAGGATCTGATAAGATCGTTTATAAGCTCGGCTAGGGATCAATAACAAAGATAATAAACACAATACGCAGCGGATAAATCAAAACAATACTTTGTTATTGAACAAGGTTTTTATTCACTAATACTCTAATAATATTAGACGTTTATAGGAACACGTCTACTAACTAAACTAATAACCTAGGCGTTTACAATGAACCATACGCCTAGGACACACTAATCTAAAACCAATACCTAAGCGTTCTTCCTAACGCCTAGGCTAAACACACACCTTTAGTCGACTACATTATTGGAAGACTTGTATAAAACCTACACCTATGTCCTCTTTATATACTAGAGGATAAGGACTAAATAAATAAAACTTCTTTTGCAAGCAAGTCCTTCCATCTTTTAGTAGGTTTCCTTCTTGTCATATTAAGTCCTCTTGTTTCATTCTTTTGTCTTTATCAACTCAAACTTGTAATTCCCAACAATCTTCCCTAGTTGATAATGACAAAACCATTCTTGAACGAACTTCCCTAGCGAAGTAGAGAAATTGAGATCATGGATCTCACCATGAATGAAACAAGTATGTCTTCCTTTGTCTTCCCTTAATCCATGCCACGCCACTCAAACATCTCTTCCCTTTTGTTATTATCCAAATAGGGAGCGATGCAAATAATGATCTTGACCACCACGAACCAATATCATACTTCCAATCTAAGACTTCCAATGCTTCAAATCGCCCACCATTACGCATCATAAGAAAAATGGATCCAAAACACTAGAAAACTTCAACTAGTAGTAGTAATAATGATCAACAATAGTAAAAATCAAACAACTTCCCCTTGAGTGATGCATGTAGATGGTTAAACTTTTAACAATAAGCTTCCCCTAAAAACCATATGTTAACCATCTTCTTGATTCTTCAAAATCTGTAGGCTTTATGTAATGATTACATGTGAAGAACACCAAATATAACGAACTTGATGAAGAAGTAAAATTTCCCAAACTTGTGTCTTAAATCGTTACTATCCACAGAACTCCATACTTATCTGAGCGAATATAAGTAGACCGCAATCCTTGAAAAGAATCCTCAACTAGTATGAGACAGAGCACTACAATGTAACTCCTTCAAGTGATAGCCAATGTGTGCATAGAGCATCATAAGAAAAATCACACATTGCTAGATTCATCAAGCTAGATGATAAGAACACAAACCAAGCAATTCCACTTCACGCTTCAAATAAGTGATAAATAATCCTCTTAAGTAATCAATTCTTCAATAAATCTCCAAAGCGAGCCTTTTAAAATCCTTTTAAGAACAAATAACCAAACTCCTTGTGTGTGTGAACAATAACTGTGTGTGTGTCATCCAAATATCATGCTCGACTTCCCTTAATTCCAAATCTTCTCGTAATAAACCATGAAGCGATGCTTTGGGAAGGAGCGGTACTTTTCATCAAAATCTGCGGACTTTGAAATAAAGCGCAAGATGCTTCATATAAACCACAGTACTTTCATAAGCGGTACTTTCATCTTTGTCAAAGCGGTACCTTGAATAAAAATACGCGACACTTTAACAAGATGCTTTGAATATTCAATGAGCAGTTCGTAAAAAACCTCCATCAGTACTTTGCAAAACAATATGCAGCAGTACTTTCAAAAACTCATCTGATCACAGCGACCTTCAATTAAAAATCTATATTCCATGTGATCACCTTCTTGCGTGTACAAACACAATCAATTAATATTGAACCATAGCCACGTGATCACTGTCTTGATTGAGAATAACTGACGCAAGCAACTTGACAACCAATAAAAATTCGTGGGTCCCCAAAAGCAGTAACAAAACAAAATTATCACGTGCCTCCAATATAATAATCGAGCCGAAATTTAAAAACGCAATACCAATCGACCAATCAAGTGCATGTCTACCATAACCTTGGTATTCCTCACCTCATTAAATCATATCTCCATCCCACTTGCACCGACTTTAATGAGTAGCACATGACCATTATCGAACCAATATTGATTTTACACGAGAATCAACCAATCAATTCATGTATCGTTGTTTTTTAAACGAAATATTAAAATATCTTCAACCCACTTGCACGTGATCCAACAAATGCACATCGAATAAAATATGATCAGCAGTACCATCTTGTCGTCATATGCCAATTTAATGTCCCACGTGAAGACTATTACCTTATGATTTCTTTTTGACCAATCACACGCCAAGACCAATTGATGATACTCAGAAACTTTAAAAATAAATCGTACACCGTCCACAATCAGTTTCTTCGACAATAAAACCTTGTAAATCCCTATATCAAGAGCTCCCTTCTCTGATACCAATTGATAAGATCGTTTATAAGCTCGGCTAGGGATCAATAACAAAGATAATAAACACAATACGCAGCGGATAAATCAAAACAATACTTTGTTATTGAACAAGGTTTTTATTCACTAATACTCTAATAATATTAGACGTTTATAGGAACACGTCTACTAACTAAACTAATAACCTAGGCGTTTACAATGAACCATACGCCTAGGACACACTAATCTAAAACCAATACCCTAAGCGTTCTTCCCTAACGCCTAGGCTAAACACACACCTTTTAGTCGACTACATTATTGGAAGACTTGTATAAAAACCTACACCTATGTCCTCTTTATATACTAGAGGATAAGGACTAAATAAATAAAACTTCTTTTGCAAGCAAGTCCTTCCATCTTTTAGTAGGTTTCCTTCTTGTCATATTAAGTCCCTCTTGTTTCATTCTTTTTGTCTTTATCAACTCAAACTTGTAATTCCCAACAGGATCTGTCCTAATGGCCACGAGAGTTCTCCACTAAAACCCAACAGTGGCGACGTGGCAGGAATTAGTCTTTTGCGGATATCTGGGCTTAGCTTGTTGAAGCAATGTTCGTACAGGACTTCTGAGGCGCTTCCATTGTCCACGTACATCCTGTGGATTGTGCATCCTTCCACATCTACCTTGATCACCAGCGGATGATCATCCCAGTCATCCGGATATGGGAGGAAAGATATTTCCATGCTCAAGACTCCTACGGACCCGACTTGGGTTTGACCGAATCTTTGCCAGTGTTGACCATGTATATGGCATGGGTTTTGTCTTTGGTGCGGTCTCTTTCTTTCCTCCCTTGGTGCCACCATTCTTTTGTGCTCCGTTCTTGATCTCTTTGACGGATGTGCGGTATCCGGACTGTTGCCTCCTCTATCTGCTTTTTCAATGATAGCATTCGTCCGTGTTGTGCCTTTTCCTGTGAAAATCACGATGTTGTCTTTATTTCGGATTCGCCGGGCTGGACATTGGTGGAGGGGCTGTGAATTTGACCGTATCCATGGCGAGATTTCTTCGGTGTCTTTGTGAGGGTGTGAACTTGTCCCCTCTTCCTCTCCCGCCTTGGCGATTCCTAAACTCTCCTTTCCATTCGAGATCCGGATGCTTTTACATCCTGGTCTGGTTCCTCCACTGGGGTGTTTCTTCTTTGTTGGTTGGTTGCGGCTACTTCACCCGAGGAATGCCTTCACAACCTTCCACATTTCATCCACGAGGCGGGGATGTTGTCATTGAGCCTTTGATTAGTTAGGGTTTGTTATCCGTGCATGAAGCCGAACGCTCTCATGCACTCTGGGGCTCCCTTCATACATGCTCTCCGTCTTGAAGCGTTCCACGAATGCCTCCGTGGACTCCCATTCTCATTGCTTATATGGTGTAATTCAGCGGGATCTTCGTATACTTCTTCCGTTGTAGGAAGTGCGAGAAAGCGTGACCTCAACTCCTCAAAGCCGCCGATGCTTTCCGGACTTAGCTCATCGAACCAGCCGCGGGCATGCCCAACGAGGGTGGAGTTAAACATGTGGCACCACGTGGGCATGGCCCATCTTTCCACTTTTTCCACGGTCTGGAAGATCTTCAAATGATCCTCCGGATCTCCTGTCCCATCGTATGTTTTGATGTGAGCTGGCATTCTTGTTACGTCAGGAACTCAAAATTCCGTATCTGACGGTGAAGAAGTCTGTCGGCCCACGTCATACGGGGAATAAAGGTCGTCATCGTCCCGTTTCTTGCTTTTTGGGGTGGACCTCTGGTGTCCTCCGGTGCTTTCCCGCTTTCCGGGGTGGATACTTCCCTTGTTCTACTGCGGCATGAGTGATATGTTTCTCCTCCGCCATACTTCGAGTGGGAAGCACTGTCGCGGGTAACACTCCGGCTTCGTTGGTGTCTTTGCTTCTCAGTTTCTCTTCTGTATTGCCTACTGGGGGTAACTTTTGACTGGAGTCTGGAGAACACACTCGGTTTTCGGTCACCGAGTCTCGTGGATACGTGTGGACGTTCCTTTTCCAGTCTCGAGAAGACATCTGGTCGTGGCCTTTTGGTTTCCCGCTGGCTCTTTTCTCTAGAACACCCATCATCTCGACTGTTGAGTCTCGAGAAAACACTCCTCGACTTGGAGTACTCAGAAGGTCGACTAACACTTGGGGCGGCCTCGCGCCTCCTTTTAGGTGCCCGTTTTCTTCCGGCTCGACCGAGTATTAGGGTGTGCTCGAGATCTCTCATTTCTAGTCTCATCGTCGAAATCTAGAGCGGGTTTGACCGGTCGCTTTTTCTGATGGACCTTTTACGCCATAAAGGGCAAGATCGATGGTAGTGCTTTTGCAGAACTCCTTATGGACGCGTGCAGCCGGCGGCATTAGGGTGGTATTTCTCTGCATTTTGCACTTTCTCGTTCCCCGGTGTTTCTGACCGTGGACGGCTCAGGGGACGGGCAAGGGTTTTCTGCCAGATTGCTCATTAGAGTTTTTTTCAAGGAGACGCAGTTATGTTACTGGTCCCACGGATGGCGCCAACTTGTTAATACAATTCTGGGCGCTTCTCCTACGAGGATTAGTGTAAGCTAACTCTTCGGAGAATAGATCTTGTATTAAGTGAAATCTTCGATTGCTAGCTGCTAAGAAAACCAACACGATGGTCTCACGCGGAGCGGGTTCCGCGTCAACCTCCGGCGTGAGAGTAATTGATAGTTTTAGAGATGAAGTGAAGTCTAAAGAGAGTGTGTATCGATTCTGGTTTGAGTAGAGGTGAGACCTCTATTTATATGGTTGACCTTTACATCGTGTTCTCAAGGTCACGGGTCTTGAGAGCGACAGTTTGTAACGTAAGTCACCGCGAGCTTATGCCTTGTTGTGATGGTGATGTTTTTGGGCGGAGTTGTCCCGCTTTCCCTTTGGGGCTGCGAGTTGCAGTACATCCGGCCTAGGAAGATTCCTTTCCACTTTTCGGGAAGCGGTTGTGTTCTTGTTGGTAGCGTCTCATTGTCCGCGGAATGGCTTGGTGGCCATTGCCGGGTATGTATTTGGTCGCGTCCGAACTATGTGGGTGCCGGGGTATTACATGCTAGTGCTAAGTCCGCGTCGACCGTCTTTGGTGTCGGGGGTCATCGTGATCGATCGGTCTTTAGATCGATCTTGTAAGCAGGTTATAGTTAGTGATGTGACGTGTGCTGCTTGCAAGCAGTTGTTTTATCGGCCTGTTGTTCTAAATTGCGGCCATGGTATGGACTTATGTCTAGCTAGTTTTGTTGGAGTATAACATTTTTTTGTTTAATAAGGGTTACATTCATTTTCTCTCCTTTTCAAAAATTTAAATGTAGTTTATTGTGAGTCGTGCATCACCATCCCAAGCGAGGGATGCTTAAATGTCAAGTTTGTGAATGTCGGCACCCAAGTGGACTTCCTAAAGTTTGTAACGAGCTTGATCACTTTTTAGAGGAACACTTTTCTTCAGAGCATGCATTGAGAAGAAACACTCTTCAACTAAATCAAGATCAGGCCCAAAATAAGAACTTAATAAATGGTGCGTTTTATTAGCATAGTATAGTTAAAACTAATTTGAGTTTGTCGCTCAAAAAATTCAAACTCGTGGAAATTGTTACTTGTATTGTTGATGTGTGTTTCCGGTTGTGCTGGAGGCGGTACTACTCAAGTTCCTGCGCCACCATTCCCAACAGACGAAGAATTTCTTCAGTGGCAGCTTGTTCATGGCTTGAAATTTCACCTAGGTGTTGGTTGTGATATGTGTGGGGTAATTTCTTTTTGCTGAAGCTTGTGTGTGGTATTTGCATTTATACATGAGTCATTATGGCCTTCTAGTGTTATTTGTATTTCCGTCTCTAGTATCCCTCTAAATGATAATACAACTTGAAATTATTGATATATTCATTTGGGTGTCAAAGTCCTTTGTTGACAGATATATGGTAATACCAAATCGATGTCTTAATATATTTGTATTATGTGTTGTTGTATTGCTTTGTTTTTACAGCTGTGTCCAATAATTGGGAAACGCTATCAGTGCAAAGATTGTACCGAAAAGCGCGGATATGACCTTTGTGGAGACTGTTACGACACAGGTTTGAATCTTCGAGGCAGGTTTAACCAGAATCATACTCCAAGACATCGCCTCAAGTTAGTAAAACCGGTCATAAAGCGACACATCACGAGTAGACAGCTGGCAGCTGTATCTGCAATTGCTGCTCGAAATCAATCCACCCCTGCTAATAGTAGTCCCTATCTTCCATCTTCTGATGAAAATGGTGTCACTTCGCATTCAAATGCGTTGTCTTCTGCTTCAACTGAAGAGCAAACTGATAACCAACATTCTATATGAAAGGTATTAGCAACTTAAATTTTCAAAATATTAAAAAGCTATTTATAATCATTTACTACATTTAAACTTATTATTTCATGTTAATTGAAACTTGTGTTTGTTTATATAAGTTACATTGTGTTGCCCATTTGGTTATTCGCATTCGTTTGATGTCACAACCTTTCGTTTGTGGAACCTACCATTAATGAGGAAAGTTATTTACGGAACAACATTTAGCTAAAGATCAAATTAGATCATCCTGACCCTTCATTTTTATATCATTTCATAGTAGAGATTATATCATTCCATCCTTTTAAATTAAGTGGGAGGGTAGTTTTGTAAATTAACTACACCCTTATTTACGAACTCACTCAACACACTCACTCACTCTCATTTATATACTTTTACCAAACTCTTTCCCCTATTTCTCTCTCAATAAAAGCATGGAGTGTCATGGCACAAGTTTCCTATTCATTTGAGTAGCACTTGCGCCACATCACTCCAATATCTTCACTTAAAAATATCACGTCACAACTAACTCAAGCTCTTCATTTGGGCTCCACCCACCATCATTTTATTTCTTTTCATATTTTCCAAACACAATAAAATTCTTTTCATTCATTTAAAATAAAAATACAACTACAATACGGAAAATAAAAAAAACATACGATAAATAAAAAAAAAAGTACGAAAAATACATAAATCCTAAATCCTAATCTGAATACTCCCCGTTCGCAGAATCATACGAGGGAGATATATAACCGGCAAATTCCTCGATGCGAGCCAAAGCTTCCTCGTCTACCGGAGATTCCTCACCAAAGTTGGCGGTCGAGGTTGATGCACCTGCACCATCATCTTTGTTCACTCGATAGCTCCAATTGATTTTGGTGCTGCTGTTGTTCGTTACCGTTTCAACACACCGCCACAACTTGCCAATAATCTCGTCGTCTTTGTGGGCTTCCTTCGTTAGAAATTTCTTGATCACACCTTTTCGTTCAGTGCTGATGTCGTTGCAACTCTTGTAGTTTTCTCTCATCTGTAGCTTCTAGGACGCCTGCTCAAACAATTCGATAACGCGTATAATAGCGTTTTTTCGAGCTTCATCGTCGTTATTACATTGATTTTGAACGTACGTTTGCATATCTTTAGCGGAATGCGGGAGGCGGCAAGCCATAATAATCTTGCGTAAAGAGAAGTGTGAATTTTGAAGTTGAATTGTGTTTGAAAGAGAAGTGTGAATTTTTTTGTGTAAATATTGGTATTATTTATAGAGTGGGTATATTTGAATTTAAAAAAAAAAAAAAAAAAAAAAGTAACCGTTGTTTTTAACGGATAGTTTTTAATTTTTCGTTTGTCTTTTGCTCGTCGTTGGAGCAGCGAAGATGAAAGTGGCGAGGCCACATGGTGTGGTGGCGAGGGGCGAAATGGAGTGGCGAGCCACCGCGTTGGAGTGGCGAGCCCTCCCGTTACCACACTCCATGCTCTAATTGTTTTCCCGTTTCATCGGAAAATCTTCATCACCATCATATTCATCATCCTCGTGAAATACACGCTCTTTGAAGAAGAAAAAGCAGTTACAACGAGAAAACCAAGTACTAGTCCACGTGGGATGTGTATGTGTTCGCCTATGTCACATCGAGGCTCATTCCGTTGCAGTTTACTTAAAACACAAACAGTCACCATACAACTAGAACGCGTCGTTTTGTCGAATCGGTTAAATCCGTGGAGATCGATATGACGAATTCGTTAGTACGAATAGGTACAGTTGTAGGAGGTAATCTGGTTTTGTTGGTGGTTTGTTTATGTTTTAACATGACTTCCTTATCCGTATCGAGAAGATGGTTTTACGTATCACTGTATCAATGTTCCTGTTTTGCGGTAGTATAAGACTGAATTACAGTAGAGTAGGATAGGGATGACAAATAGGGTAAGGACTCGGAACCGGAACCTTATTCATTGCAGTTGACTAGGTTGTGTCGGTATATGGAATTAGGATTTGGAGCTTACCTTTCCTTTCCTTTGTGATAAGTAATACTAATATATCCCACTTGCTTTATTAACTGATAGGGATGACAAAACGTGATTTTGCAATCCTGTCAAATTTATTCAATTACCTTTCCTTTATCTTGATAAATTGAAGTACGTATTTTTTTTTTGAACAGAGATAACATATCACACCTCACAAATGAAAGTAATTTGAATACAACAAGTTACATCGAACATAATGGGCAAAATCGAAAGCGACTTGCCAAACAAAATACACAAGGTAACAAGTTAAGCCAAAACAAGACATACACTATAATAGGCATGATGATCTACAAAGAACACCATACAAGGTAGGGGAATCACCAGGTGAGCTTTTGGTAGACACAACGAGATAAAGATGTAGCTTGACAAAAGTACATAAAGTACATAAAACATACATAGAAGATAAAACTAAGCATCCTTAAAGGAGCGAGACCTAAACCAAAGCAGATCTAAAGTCGAAACCCAGGAAGCGACAAGCCATCGATGACGGACCACAGCGGATCCGGCGAAGAGACCGGATGGTAACGGATGCGGCGGAAGGCAATGGGTGGCGGCGACTCTGGCGGCGGCAAAGATGAGAGATGATGATCTGTAAGTAAGGCTTTTATTTTGGGAAAAGAAAAGTACAAGAAAATATAAGAGAAGGAGGTCCGGACGGCCGGTTAAAACCGACCGCCGGAAAAAATGAGATTTGTTTTGGAGGGTTGGGTGGATTTGTTTTAGAGAGAGGTTGGAGAAAATGAATGTGAATAAGCCAATTGCAAATCAACGAGTGGCTTTTTGTACTTATCTATCTAATTTTGTAAAAATAAATACTATTGTTGTGTTAATAAGTAAGAGTAACGATCAAATGAGAAGTAAAATTAAAATGAGAAGGGTGAGAAGAAACCAAAAGCCGCATTTCGGATGCACCAATAAGTAATACTAATATATCCCACTTGCTTTCTTAGCGAGGAGATATGTCATGTATTGTATTTAGTCTCTTGATTCTTTTGACGAATCCTTTGTGATTAATCTGAGAATCCCATGAGATTTATACAAAATCCAATGAGATTTATACAAATCACAAGTGAATTTTTACTGAATCCGTGGGATTTTTACGGACGAAAATTTTGAAAAAATTAGTCTTTTTACAATTCAATGGGATTTTTTACGAATCCGTGGGATTTTTCCGGATGGAAATTTTGATAAAAAGTTAGTCGAAAGTATATAAAAGTGCATATATATAGAAAGATGATTTAATTCTCGTAACGATGGTGTATTTTTGGTAGCTTGAATATTTACCATTTGCAAGATATGTTATTTTTTTTTAAAAAAAAGGTGGAAAGTGAGTTCCATATTGGCATAAGTTCATATATATCATTCCTAGATGAATAATTACATGTATATCTTTTGTACCGGTTTTTATCATAAAATACAATGCTTTTAATGCATTGAAAGGATATATGTAATTTACGAAATTTCAAGGATATATATATGTAAAAGCCTCTTTTATATTAAATGAGCTAAAATGCCAATTTGCCATCTCTTTGTTATTTTTATTTCATTTCAAATTTATTAGATGAAAAGTGGATGGATGGTTGAGATTGACTTATTTGTTCTTTAAAAGATACATGTTTTGCAAGGATCTCACCTCATTTTGTATATAAGTCACATTGTGTATATGCTGTCATTTTTGTACTTATTTATTTATTTTTTATTATTTTTTTTTAAAGATTTTATGTTATGTTAATCAAGATCCTCTTAAGTTAAAGTCAAACATGATTCATCATGTTGGTTTGTGAGAGTAAATGAATAAGTTGGCTCATACTTTTTATTAAAAGAAAATGTTTTATGTATACAACTTATTTATGATTGGTGAACATGATCTATCATGTTTGACTCAACTTGAGAGGATCTTAATCCTCAAAGTGGTCTAGACGTCTAGTGGTAAGGCATTTGATGTCGTAACAAGAGTCATACGGTTTATACTTTACTAGGTACACACGGTGGCCATGGAAAGGGTTCTACGGCGTACTGAGTCAAAAAATGGCCTTCTCGGATAACCTAAACAGTTGAAACCTCATCCTCTTTACATCTCAATTTAATTACTAAAATGATGTATAAATTTTGCAATGGCCAATGGTTTCTACTTTTCAGCGTATGCGGCTATTGTCATCGATTCATATACTACAAGTTACGTTTTCCAGAAATTAATACATGTTTAAAGAAAGAAAGTGACACTGGAATCACATTGCTTAATCAATTTATACTTCCTCTTGAATGGTAGCTTACGCACTGCGATAACTTGAAATTTTCTACTCTCATGCTATACTTTACATTTTCAATTCACTTTTACAACATTTTGGTTGATATACCATCGGTTTATCGCTAGGGTACAAGCCTATCAGTATAACACAAATAGTTTCAAAGAAGGAATATGCTGAATTTAGAAGTCTATTATAATTCATATAATCTCTTAGATCATTTTATGTAGACTTTTGATCATTATCATGCAATGTTTTCTTGTAAGCATTAAAAATGATTAACACATTCTTCTTTACTAATTCTTGATGATGGAACGGGCAATACATTTCATGATTAAATGGTGAGTTTTATATTTACTAGAATACCTTTCATGTGAAGGAAGCTTTTTTTATTTTTAGATTTTTATTGATGATGGTCGTGAAGAAATTGAATCAACGGCACGAATGCAAGGTCCAGGTTGACAGTCAAAATATGTTATACATATAGCACGTTAAAGGACAATCAAAATCATGATCAAGACATTGTTAAATTGTAGCATATCATAAGACCATCCCATAAACAAACAAGTAAATCAAAAATAAAAATAATGTTTATTATTACAAACTATTAATAAGTAAACCTACAAACTAACATGTCTAATAACATAAGTTTAAACTGCTAGCAAGATATAAACGTATAAATTAAGCACAAAGATATTTTTCAACATTTAAATTCATATTAAAGTATAAAAGAATTTACACTAGATTGTTGTGAAATAATAATCTAGGTCGAATGACAATGTATTTGGTGATCTCTCTCTAAACTTAAACAAAAACCTTAATACGGAGTAATGATTTAAGTAAGAACTATGCTTATACCAACTAAATACCACTTTCTTTTCAGGGAATTAGTTCTATTTAGAGGAATAAATGAACTCTTAAAAGTTTTATAACTTTTTAATACAAGAGATACACATTTACTCCTTTATAACGTTTTTATTTATAGGCGAGTACCATATGGAAATCCATGGGGTAAAAAATACGTATCAAGAGTTATAGATGTAGTACAATCCATCTATTTCTAGGATATGTATGCATATACTTTATGCAACAGTGTTGACAACTGTTTGTACCTTTTTACCAATTGAATTACTTTCTTAACTTTTCTTAACTGTGTTCCGCTTAATCTTCCTAAGAAAGTTCCCGCCTATTTTCCAGAGACATAGATCTTTTCAAAAGTATCTAAGTCTCGGAATGCCTTCGGTGCTGAGGATCTCTTCAAGGAGTTAGTGAGTTATTGTCATCAGTCACTGACTCAATCATCTTCTTCTTGGTTCTTGTCTTATTCTCTTAGTTCCACCTTAGGTTGTGTCGAGTCTTTTCTTAGACTCTAAAGAATATCTTGAAGATGACTCACGAATACTATTTTCTATTCAGGGACGGTTTACACTTGGGAATATTAATTCAAATCCTAGTCGAATACTATTAGGCTTTGAATTGGCCTAACAATCTCCCTTATTTGGATATAAATATAGCGAGTATCTTTTAGTGCAAGTGAGCAAAACAACTAATTTTACTACTAAATGTAAAGTAAAGACTAAAGATGAAACAAAGAGGATCATTGTTATTTATCGATTACATATAAAATTTACCTAAAATTATAACATGTTACTATCTAGCTTTGCTTATTCAATGCCTCAATCACTTCAACCTTTAGTTTTTAGTAATGAGGATGTGCATGTCCTCCTCGGTTATTGATAGCGTTGTCTAAGATCTTGACCATCCTGCTACCATCGAGACTTTTCCTTTACACTATGTTCACGAGCTTTTATTTGGAAAGAAAATAAGATAAGTTTAGAAATTAAAAAAAAAAAAAGAAAAGAAAAAGAAAGTTGCATTCTCGAGTTTTTTTTAGAGAGAGAAGGAAGAGAGGAGGAAAATATGCCAAAATTCCTCTCATAATTTTCTATTTGAATTGGGATGATTTGGAGGAAGATGAATTTAAAGCCTTTTTGATTACATCCCTTTTCTATTCTTTTCAACTTAAAAATACAAGATTAAAAATCAAAAATTTCTCTCCTTTTTTTTCTCTTTTTCCCTCTCCATTTCTCTTATTTTCATTTTATGCTCGGGTGCAGAGTGTTAGGGCTGCAATCTTGTAGAAGAAAAGAGTTGAGGTGTTAACAATGTGAAGGTCTGAGACTCTCTGAATAGCTAGCTCCCCAAACACATCTGTGAAGAAGATCTTATGCTCAGGCTTCCCAATGAATAGTCCTTCCCTGAATTTAACTCCCTCAAGAGGTGCTCTATTGCAATGCAGAATAGGGATGAATAAATTAGGTTCAGCTTTAGCTTCAGTGGATCTTTTTATATTCTTTTGGAGATCAGAGGCCTTAGTTGGATCTTGGATACTCAGAGCATTTCTTGATTTATTTCCAGCATTTTCACTTGGTGTCTGTGTTTGTTGTAACACAAAAAGTGTAAATCATTAGTGTAGGGATTTCTATTAAATATTTTGTAATCTCTAGGATAACTTATGTAACTTAGTTGTGCGTTGCGGGACCATGTACCCTCGCAACACTTGTATAGTTGCGAGGGAATATTTACGTTGTGAGGTCTCAAAGATGTATCATGTTTGGGTATAAATACCCCCACCTTAGGGGTTATGAGGTGTGTGTGCATTAGGAATTAGAAAATCCGATCGTTAAAGAGTCGGTCACCTCAAGTATATGTATTCGTTAAGCTCGTAGAGTAGTTAAGTTCGTTAATAAGTAGTTAGTTAAGTAACACCGTGGAGGACGGACGGGTCTTTACCCACCTGTATGCACGATCCACGGCCGCGGTGGCGTTTATTTTAAGACACTATAAATACCCTCTACCTCCCAAGGTAGAGGGTTGAGCTCAATACCATTTTTCTTTGTTTCACATAGTTCCCAACTCTCTTCCCTTTCTCTCTCTAGAACTTTCTCTTTCTAAAACTTGTAAACGCCCCATATGTTATTGGTTTGATGTGTTTGTGAAATCCTATATCTTACAATTGGTATCAAGAGCCTTGGTTTGATCACTCATCTTTCATGCTCTTTGTTTTGGTGGATTTCATAAGGTTTTTGGGGTTATAAGTGTTTAGAAGAGTTTGAATCATTTGGTCAATTTCTTGTGTTAAAGTTTGAATTTTGATAGTACTTTTGAGTTTAGGATCATTATATGTGCTTAGGTTTCGAATGGGAAGGCTTGAATCATCGTGGTTGGGCTATTTTTGATTGTTAAAGTGGTTGTTTTTGAATATTGTACTAAGCGAGTTGAGCCACGGTAAAACGTTTCTTAGAAGCGAGTTGCTTTGTTAGTGGAAGCGAGTTGGTTTATGCGACTTGGCTATTTAGCGAGTTGATTCTTTAAGCAACTTGAGTACTAAAGCGACTTAGCTATTAAGCGAGTTGTATTAGCGTGAGTTGGTTTATGCGACTTGGTGTTAAGTGAGTTGTCTCTGATGCGACTTGGCTATTTAGCGAGTTGACTTTTATGCGATTTGGGTTTTAAGCGAGTTGTTTCTTTAAGCGACTTGAGTTTTAGCGACTTGTCTCTTGCGAGTTGATTGTTTAGCGAGTTGATACCAAAGCGAGTTGATTGTTTAGCCACTTGTCTATTGAGACTTGTTACTTCTTTGTGCTACATTTTACGGTTGTTCCTTTGGTTTAGTAAAATCCGTGAAAGAATCTATTTCTGGTTTAATCAAAGAATAGTAAAATCCGGTAGAATCGGAATCATGTCTAACAACATACCTACTATCGCTTATTGTGGTGAGGATGTTCAAGGTGGATGAGATACTCGTCCACCTATGCTTGACATAAGCGATTATGACTCATGGGCTCAACGAGTTAGGTTGTATTGCTTGGGAAAGGAAAATGGAGTTAACATTCTCAAGTCAATTGATGAAGGACCTTATCAAATCGAAACTACTAGAGATGTTCTTGAAACTACTGCAGAGGGTACAGTAACCTTAGGATTGGACAGACCAAAGACGTATGATGAGCTCAGTGATAAGGAGAAAAAGAGATATGATCTTGATATCGTGGCTTCAAACATTATACTTGAGGTCTTCCAAAAGATATCTACAAGCTTATCAATCACAACATTGAAGCCAAGGCGGTTTGGGATAATGTCAAGATGCTTCTCTCAAGTTCGAATTGACTAAGGAAGACAGAGAATCACTGGCTGTATGATGAATTTGAGCACTTTAAGATGAAACCAGGAAAGTGTCTATGAATATTACGTGAGATTCCACAAGCTTGTGAATGACATGAGGAATATCAAAATGACCATGCCAAATATTAATTTGAACTCAAAGTTTGTGAACAACATGAATCCCGAATGGCACAAATTTGTCACCTCCGTGAGGCTAACCAAAGGATTAATGAACACCAACTATGAGCAACTATATGCCTTCCTTCTTCGGAATGAGAGGCATGCTATGTTTGAACGAATGATTCTTGAGCAGTTCAAAACTAAGCAGGAGAAACAAGTTCATCAAATGATTCAACAAACATTCTACACCAATGTAGGGATTACTACCAAAGCTTCTCAAGTTATACCTCTCGGAAGCGGTAATCACAAACTCATTCCCGATCCGAGGTTTAAGCAACTCGATCTTGATCGATAATGGAACACTTCATCAATCAAGCGCCCTTATGGTTAAACAAAACATGACCTTACCCACATACTAACGATGCGCACACCAACAATGAAATCGAGCGCATCCAACCTTCACAATCATGCTATTGTCGAGATGGAAAGGTTATGGTGCAACCAGTTCAAGGTAGGCATTATGAACATGGAAGAGGTGGAATTGGTGGAGGTATGTGGCTAATCGAATCGTGGAAGGAAAGCCAATCAAGGACAAGGAAAGCCAACCAAGTGCTACAAGCGTGGTGGTGATGGACATATTGCGAGGCGCACATCTCCAAACGTCCACGAATGCGAGAATACTTGAGGACAAGATCTTTCTTTGGTGCATGCTCGGGACGATGGAGCGGTTTTGGATGAAGAAGAGCTGTTGTTTCTTGCGGATGGAAATGCCAAAACATATGATCTTGATGTGGATGAGCCGCCAATTCGGAAATAGGTCACAATCATCAAAATGCCTTTCAAGTTGAAGATTGTGAGGCATTTGACTACGATGTCGATGATGAACCTCTTGCCTGAGACAATTTTCATGGCAAGCACCTCACCTATGGTCTCTCCAAAGGTCTCATCACCACAAAGGTGGTCCTTCCAAAGATTCAATCATCTACGAGGTATTAAAACTATCGATGAATTTGATGAGCAAGAGATGCATAACAAAGTACAATCACATCTAACTAATGAATCGATATGAATAATGTGGGTAATAGTAATATTGTCCCATATGATCAATATGTGATTCAAAGGGAAAAGTGAGATTGTACCAAGTGATCATCTTACGCACTCAATATTGACTATGTTTTGATGAATACACACCATGTGCCCTGATGATTCTGTTATCTACGAGGCGAATGCCTATAAGGAACAAGTTGCTATTTATGAACAACGGGCTAACTTTGAGTTAACTACCCATGAGCAGTGAAATGGATGACCAAATGCGTACAATTATCAGAAAAAGTAATTTTAGAGAAGAAGTGTTAAAACAAGAGTTAATCTCCTTACAGGAAAAACTTTCTAAAACGGTTAAGCAAAAACAAGAACTCCAAAATAATGTTAAAGTGCTTAAACAAGAATTTAATGCTAAGGAATCAAAAATTTTGAATGAATTTTCCAATCTAAAACTTTGAAAAACAAGCTTGAAAATAAGTTGTGCGTACGAGGAATACCATTAGGACTACTCACATGATCACTAAGCATAGAGTTCTCGTGATAAGCATAGCATTCCCCGTAAAGGAACCCAATCACGAATATAGTAAAGTGGTTAAAAAGCTCGAAGGTAATATATGATGGTAATGAAATCCTTAAGCCTAAGCGGAAACCTAGTTCGGCGAGTGCATCGAGGAAGATATGCAATTAAATGAAGTCACTAGGAGAAAATGAATAAGAAGCTAAATGATCACGAGTGTAAAAACAAAACATAACGTACAAGCCCCATGATTACACTTAAGAAAATTGGATTTCCACGAACAAGTTTAAGTCTCAAACTCTATTAACCCCGAACAAGTTTTTGGAAAAAGGACATAGATATGCAAAAGGCTAATGCACTTGTTAAAACAAACACTCCCTTAGGAAAATGCCTCCGACAAGCGTGTATCCTCCAAATACACCAATGAATTTAGTTCCTAGATCTATTCCACTAAGAGCAAGACCTTAATCACTGTATGTTGTTTATCAACTATTTGTTGATTTTGAGAAGACATGTAAGAAAAGGATCACACTCTTGGGATAGCGAAGGGAGAGGTTTTGAGCAAACTAAATAATTCTATTTAAGCGAGGTCATGCCTTTCTTTAAACAATTAAAAGGTCAATTTAAGAGTCTTCAAAAGGGATAGACTCGGATATTAAAGAAATGGAAAAGGAATTTGATGCAATGATAGTTGAGGTTAATGATTATGAGCAGGAACTCAAATATAATGAAATTGAAAGGAAGAATCTGCATATTTTAAATGAGAACTTAGTATTAAGTTGTGGCTCAAGATGTGTTTTATCTTGTTACTAAGCATTCTATTATCGCTTCTCAATTTCATGAATTAACTGCTGCTTTGAAGGTTTCCCATGATCGTGTCATTGAGCTTGAAAACAAAAACTCGAACTAAATGATAAAATTGATCGGGATGATCACGATAATTTAGTAAAACATCTTTCTAAGCTAGAAGTTGAACATTTTAATTTGCAACTAAAATATCAACATCTCAAAGAAAATGTCAAAACCTCAAACATCAAGACATCCTCAAATGTTCGAGTTTGATGCACTTTTGAAATAAACAAACGTGTGAGCATGATTCAGCTCACTATAACACGATCGAAATTTGAAAGCCCAAATTTCACAATTAAAGGGTGAAAAGAACAATGTGGTGGCTCCCAAATGCCTCCTCCTTTAGATTCTCGGTGTTCTCAAACTTTTCATCTTCAAAACTTGGTTAATACTTTACAAAAGGAAAAGGAGAGCTTTCTAGAAGAAAATGAAAAGGTTAAACAACACTTTAAAGAGTTATATGATTTAATGAAAGTCACTCGTGACAAGAACAACGAAAAAATAACGTCTTTACAAAAGGAAATTGAGAATCTAAGGAGTCAAGTAAAAGGGAAAATGCCACTTGTCTTCAATGAGAATGTTGCATCAAAGTCATCCATTGTTGTAAATATCTTGTGACCGTTAAATACATTCCTCCTCATCTTAGAAATAACGAGCGGTGTTTCATAACTATTTCGCTCACCTTAAGGATAGTCTAGAATGTCTCCGTGAGATTGTTGAAGAGGATTACATAAACAAGCCACTTGATAGTGAAATTAGGTTTGCTTGCATTCGTGCCAAACGATCTCAAGAGCCGTTAGAATGTTTAAGAGCAACATGTCCAAAATCCTTATGTGAAAAGATAAAGTTGTGATGCCTTGTTTTATGCCTAGTGCTAAGTATGCAAACCATTCTATGCCCGGTGTTAAGAAAGTGAACTTTAAAGTGCCCTCAAGTAGTATGAGATCCTCGCACTTCTAGTTCGGGAATGCAAAGGTAGCCCAACCAACTAATGTTCCCATAATTCCTCTACGGGAGTAATCGGTGACACAAAAGCAAGCGGGTCAAAGCCTCTAGGTAATACAAAGCAAGATAGGACCTCGCAAGCTAAGAATGTGCAATGGAAGAAATTAGAAGATCACCCTAGGAACATTAAGTTTGAGTTGAATAAAGCGAATCGTGTTGATTCTAGTATTAGCTATAAGCGTCATCGTAATTAATTCAAATTACGCTACTTTTGGCAAAACATGTAATGATGATTGCTTGGTTTACATTACTAATCATGAATGTGGTGTGAATGAGTTGATTAATCTTGTTAAATGCCCCTGTTAAGATTGTTAATGCCAAAAATCAAGCTAAGAAGGGTAGAAAGCAATGGCGGAAGAAGGTTAGAAAACGGTGGAAACCGGGAAGGAAATTTAGTAACATAGGTTATCGGTGGATACCCTCGCCGCAAATTCAATCTTAATGAGATGTGCCCTAAATTATCTAGATCAATGCCCATTAGGAAATGGATGCCTCTTGGTGGAACTATTCCCTAAAAGTGAACATACTTTGAATAGGTCGAATGCATACACTAGCACCGCATCAATCCCGATGAATCCATTGTTTCTACTTCGATGTGGGTGTTCCAATTATTGTTACTAACCAAATGGAACCCATTCTTGCATGGGGATCCCAATTATCCGATTATCCATTCTTATGCGTGTTCAAGCGTAGATCGTTCAAATGGATTACGTGGTACACGGACTCAGTTGTTCCAAGCATATATTTGGAGACCGGTCGCGGCTCATGAACTTCGTGAGTAAATTCATCGGACTGTTAGATTCGGGAGCGATAATTTCGGTGCTATTATGGGTTATGGAGACTATGTTGTTGGTGATAGTGTAATCTCCAGGGTATATTATGTAGAAGGTCTTGGTCATAATCTGTTTTCTGTTGGTCAATTCTGTGATTCCGATCTAGAGGTGGGTTTTAGAAAACATACTTGTTTCGTTAGAGAACTTAATGGTGTGGAACTGTTAAGAGGAACACGGGGTTCAAATCTATCCACCATCTCTATCAAAGACATGATGAAGTCTTCTCCAATCTGCTTGTTGTCAAAGGCTTCGAAAACAAAATCATGGTTATGGCATCGTCGTCTCAATCACTTGAACTTTGGCACCATAAATGATCTTTCCAGAAAGGACTTAGTAACATGCCTACCTAGACTAAAGTATGAATAGGATCATCTTTGTTCAGCATGCCAATTGGGAAAAAGCAAGAAGTATGCCCACAAACCCAAACCTACAAACTCAGTTATGGAAGTTCTTCATACCATTCACATGGATTTATGTGGATCCATGAGAGTGCAAAATATTTTTGGGAAGAAATATGTGTTAGTTGTGGTTGATGATTACTCTCGATTTACTTGGGTTAAGTTCTTAGGACAAAGGATGAAACTCGGATATCATCATTAAACTTATCAAGCAATTGCAGTTCGACTTAACAAAAGCGCGAGAATCATCTTGAGCAGACAATGGGCGGGTTTGTCAATAAAGAACTTAGTGAGTTTATGAAAGTGTTGGAATCATCATCAAAGAAATGTTCCACGAACTCCTCAACGAGCGGTGTAGTTGAAAGATGTAAGTTATAGGATTTCACAATCACATCAAAGCACTAACATATATGGTGTATACAAGTTTTAGAGAGAAAGGGAGATGTTCTAGTGAGAGAAACACATAGAAGGTTAGATTGCAAATGAACATCCAGCCCTCTCCCTTGTGGGAGGGCTATTTATCTAAAGAATCACGCCTCCTTGGTGTGGATCGAGGAATCTGATGGGTAAAGACAGTCCTTCCTCCACGGTGTTGCACTAGACTAAACTACGCTAATAACTAACTAACAAATAACGTAATAAATGATATGTCTACGAGCTAACTTAAGCTAGATTATATTTTGGGGTGAACGATGCTTCACTATAAAATTTCAATTCCTAACAAACTCCCCTAAGGGAGGTTACCCATGATTTACATTTCACATTCTAGCATTCTAATTAATCTTGGTCTTGAGCTCGTAGACTTCACTTCATCAATATATTCAATCATTATGCATACATGGCGATTTCACCATAGTCCAACTACTTTGTACATTAAGTGGAGGTTATAGGGTGATCCACATTTTGATGACCTTGAGCTTTATTTGAGATCATCGACCACCGTTAATCTCGGCATCACCCATTGTTGTGTTGCCCGCATATGAAGTTGTGATATTAGGACCGACATGCTCACATTACGGATCATGATTTCTTCTTATCAGTGGCGGAAGCTTTAGTTGATTCATGATATTTGCGTGACGTGGTAGAAGCATGGGTGAGAATATCATAGTCGATGATGCACTTATCATGATTTCTTTAGAAATGAATGTGTTGTGTGAGCATGCGGCTAAGGATTGACCTCTCCATTACGATCTGCGCAAGCGTAGGGAGTACGCATACAACAGTTAGCGATAAAGCGCACGAAAAGTGTCTTTGATCACTTTCGTCGAATTGAGGTACCTGCCCACGGTTCCCGATTGATCGATTACAAATCTTGCTGTGATCGGTATAATTCGAATAATCTCCTTGCGGGGTTTCACAATGCTCTGTCGTTCTCAAACCTGAGCGTCTCAAAGAAGACAACAAGGAGTGAGTGAACCGGTAATTTGAGATTCAGCGATTGATGAAAGAGATTTGAAAAACAATCGTGCCTTGCTTAGAATAAAGTGTTTTGCAATACAACGAAGGTTTTAAAGAAAATCAATTATCAATCATAAACACCTTTTATTTTGAAATATTAATACACATCGATGTGCTAGAGAAAAGAGTTTTAGGCACTGCGATCGGTTTTCAAGGTATCCGTCAATCCATAACTGAACCGAGATTGATTCAAAATTTGAATCGCCCGTTGTGTCTATTCGGTTGTCACATGGTTGATCTATTGGATAGATCTCACATGCCACCTACCAAGAGCTTGTTTGATGTTGGCTCTAGAAGGCTTTCCATCTTCATTGTGAATATGTTTGCATATCACTCGGATGTTACGGCAATACCACAAGGATAATCGTGGGACTCTAAAGTATATTCTCTCTTTCCACATTGTGTAAAGCAGAGAGTCTTCATTGATTGTGTCCTTAATGAGATTTATTGATGATCTCGTGGCTCTAGAATCAATTGTGCACATTTGGTTCCTATGGGAGACTAGGGAGGGTCTCCTTCTTCAATATCAACCATCTCTAAGAGAAAGTCGATAGATAATGTCGGTTCCTCTGTGAGAATGAAACAAGTCCTTTTAAGAGGAACTTGAGTAGTTTGGGAAGATGTAGTGCGGTGCGTCCTTTGGGTCCATGACGTCTTGTCTTTAATACTAGAGTTACCTTAGTAACCACCGGTAGCATATGTATTAAACCAGTTTACGCCCTAAGGTTGAATTATTTGAGGGCTATTTCTTTTCACCCTTTTCACATTCAATTCTTTTTCATTCTTCAACCCCTTGAGGCTTACCGAGACTTCATTACTAGAACCTTGTTGGGTTTATTGCGGTTCTAGCTCTATCTCGGTCCGCACTCTTCCATATCTCACTTTTCTCCTTTTTATCATACCTAAGGACTCTACACTATCTAGTGGATTGTCCTGGGTAGATCCCTCAGCTCTGGCGGGATCGTGGGAACGAATACCTAACCTAACCATCCTTATAACACCATGCATAAAATAAATTGGTCGGTCTTTTGGTATTGTTCATTCCTTCTCGAAACCAATTGAAAAATCATTTGGAAATTCAATCAAGGTACTTGTGATACGAAATCAAAGCATTTTGTACCTTAATAGTTTTGATCATTTTGAAATGCTCCCCCTCAACATGTGCATATGATCTTGAAATTGTTTAGCACATGGAGGCAAGAGTTCTTTGACATAATCTCTTGATCACTATTTCCGTATAGACAACCATTTGATTTTCTTGGTAAATTCTCCCCCTCAATATGTGCATATGATATTTGAAATCATTTTATCACATAGAGGTAAGAGTTCTTTTGAAATACATCCACGATTACCAAATATTTAGAAACCATTTAACACTCAATCAAGGTACATTATGTTAAAACATAGAAATCTTTGTACCTTGAAGGTTTATATTTGTTTTGAAATGCTCCCCTTAATATATGCTTCGAGATTCGAAAAGAGTTTAGCACATATTAGAGAAGCGTTATGCACTTTGACACAAAATGGTCACCTTTATCATCTTTCATATTTATATCACATTTTCTCCCAGATCAAAATTTCAAATCCTTTGAGATTTTGGATCTCAAATAATTAAATATGTATGAAACAAAACTTTGTTGGAGAAAATGTGTCGGTTTATATGATCCGAAGTGGACTACTGAAGTTCCTTTTAGATAAAAAAGGAAACCACAATACATAACCTATCACTACAACATACATTATAGTTGTTCATAGTACATACACCACATTTACATATCAAAATACAATCTGAAACTACTTAGGAAGATGTCTTCATTCGGTTCTTTGAAGCGACTTGTAGTGACCTTCACGAAGTCTACCACCCACAAAACTTTCAAGGTGCGATAAATCATTCTAGTCTTTAATCTTAGTCAATCGCGAGAATGAAATCTTCACACATCTTCAAGTCTGTTCGGACTGAATCTTGTTTTGTTCCACGACTTGAGATCAAGTTTGATTTGCTTCACTCTCGAGTTCAATTCTTCTTCGACCATCTTGAGAGTTCCATCACGAACTTGAAAATCTCGAGACGATCTCATCGACATCGTGACCCGTGTCGTCGGTAAAGATGATGGCTCTAGGGGTGTCAATCACTTTATATTCATGATGAAATTCAAGTCATGAGGCTTCCCATTGCGGTCTTGTTAGGTTGACCCGAGTGCGGTAGCTTTCCATTCTAGTGAAAATCCTTAACTCTTTGTTGAATGACCAAGCCTCGATCCGAGATTGATTGAGCACCGAGAGAGTCTTCTTCTCACGAACATGTAGATGGTCAAGGTGTCCTTGGAGGTTCAGAAGATATAGATCTTCAAAGTCATTTGGCATCAAGTGTTTGAAGTCGTTTTCTTCTATGATATGCTCTTTCAAGTGCGCTCTTGAAGAACAATCTTCTTCAAGTAATGATAGCCATAGATTGGGAAGATCTCTACTGCGATAACACTTAGAATCGTGACTTGGATCGAGCACTCTGCGACTCTTTTAGCACTATGTCTATCAATGTAGAATTTTTCTTCTTGAACCACCAATGAGAAATGCCATATGAGGCAAACAATGTCATACTCTTGTTCTTTATGCGCTTGAATTGATCCGGTATCATCATTCAAGACCACGATCGTGTAGTGTAGTAGACTTTCATCTTAGAAATCGATAAAGTGGTCTTCTTTCGAAGTATGAGCACATAGATAGTCCGGTCATGATTGAAGAAAATTCAAAGCCGAATGGTCATTTATCATGGTTCACCACCTAGAGGAAGAGGGTTGTTCACATCAAGCCGATTGATCGATCACTAACTTGATCATTGACATTTTATAGCATTCTTCCATCGGTATTGAAGGCGATTAGCATCCGAGTGGAAGACTTTGCGATTTCAAAATTTGGGCCTTCAAGGTCTTCGGAGTGATTGATGTAATTCCCTTCTTCTCACAAAACCACTTCATGAAGCTTCCCATATCCTTGTGAAGTGAAGAAGAGTCTTCTGTGGAGCTTCATAGTTGGAAATAATGGTTGTAGCCCAATTATTGTTAGGGTTTGTTGAATCGAGACTGGGAATGAACCATGAAGGTTCGTGGAGTTTGAGGTTTATCTAGGGTGAGCCATCTTTGAGTCACGTCCTTTGAAGGTGCAGACTCTAGGCGTTTTGATTCGTTTCCCTCAATATAAGCATCCAACCAATCTTAACTTTACAGAACTTTGGGGATGTGCTTGGTAGAGCGTCATCATCTTGATTCGACTCTTGAGCAACGAAGACTCTTCATTAAGCATTTGCTCTTGAGGAATAGAGAGATGGTTGGTGTAAACCTGGAGTCAACGATGGTCCATGCTGTAGAAGTCTTTTGAGATCCTTGACCACTTGAAGTTCCGGTTTGTTTCTGAGATTTTGGTGGAGGTGAAGGTGGGTTTTCCTTGTGAGTAGTGGTTGTATCGGAAGATCCACCAACTCCAGATGTGCCTGCTCCACCAGTAGGAGGTGGAGGAGGTGGTGTTGACTTGGGGCCTCCAGACATATCCTTTGATTCCATCAGAACAATCCTTCTTTTCTTCTTAGCCTCCCTTTCACGAACATCCACTACCAACTGCTGATAATCATCATGCCTCATAGATTCATCGAGAGCCTCGTATAATTTCTTATGAATATCGTGCAAATGCTCTCATGCATCATACATTCTTTCAGAGAGAACTGATCTCATGTCAGAGATCGGTAAGTCTTTAAATCGCTGAAGTAATAGAGCCTTCATTGCCCATTCAACCACATCTTTAATATCTGCTTCTATTGCCTTTGTTACAACTTCGTCGAGGTTAAGATTCTCCAGATTTTTGGCACGACTATCAAGATTATTGACAGCGATAGGAAATTGCTTCTCAATAGTTGCAATACATGTCATGGCCTCTTCGAGCAATTGCTCAGTTGTTTTGACAGGAGGAGGTGACGCAGGAGGTGGTGAGGCATGAGGTGGTGAGGTAGGTGGAGTGACGGTGTCACTGATGGTGATAACTTGTAATGGATCATTAGCGGGTTCGGGTGGTGGAAATGCGATTGTCTTAGCGGTTCGAGTGGAGGTGTGATTGATGGAGTTGTAGCGGTGGAGACCTTTGGAGCAAACATCGGAGGAATGGTTAAAGAGTCTTGTTGAATAGTGATCGAGAACATGGTGAACTTCTTCCTTTTCATTAGTTTGCTTGTCGACTCGATGTCGGTCCGTATTTTATGAATTGGTCACGAAGGTAAAATCAGGTTCAAGAGTTTTAAGTGATGAGAATGAATCTTCATTTCCCCCAACTTCCATATCATGATTAATGGTGTCCATACATGCAGACTCGGGCCAAGCACGGGAACCTCTTGATGAAAGGTGTCTCACGGCTTTCACTTTGTGTATCGATCGTGCTAAACCGGTCAAGTCTAATCACACAAGCTAGCCACTTGTGAATGGCTAACCGTAATGGACTTAAAACTACTTAAAACACAAATACAATGAAGTCACGGAGAATATAATGAATTCCGGGTCGTTAAGTCCCGGAGACTCGATGGTGTAAACACTAATTCGAGATGATGGAGTGATCACTAAGGATAGTGATCGTAAAGGTTTGATTAGAAATATTACACTCTTGATGGATTGGAATGGAATGGAATACAGAATAGGAAAGCACAACAATCATATAAGAGAAACGTAAACGTAAGTTTTAAAAAACTACGTATACGTACAAAATAAAAAATGAAATCTAAGAAATAAAAGACCTAAAAATATGAAAATAACATTTTTGGAATCCTAAAAATAAAAAAAAAATATATTAGAAAAAGAAAATTATTTTTAAAACTATTTAATTAATTATTATTAATTAAAAACTATTTTAACTATTTAATAAATACTCTAAAATAGAAGAAATTATGAAATAAGGCTAGAAAAATAAAACTATGATTCAAAAAATCTAAAATATTATAAAACTAATTTTAAAATTAAAAATATATTTTTTTCACACTTTTTATCTAACTATTATTAATTAATTATTATTTAAAATACACTTAATTACTAGAAAATATAAAATAAAACTGGAAAAATGAAATTTTAACTTGGAAAAATCTAAAATATGATAAAACTAATTTTAAAACTAAAAAGATATTTTTTATGCTTTTTAATTATTTATTACTAATTAATTACTATTATTAACTATTTAAAATTATAATAAATACTAAAAGATAGAAAAATATGAAACTTTTCTAAAAATACTATATTATGATGAAAACTAAAAAAATAGAAAAACAAGATTTGCTTATTAATAAGCTAGAAAGAAAAATCAAAAAGCTAAAACCTATTAAATAAATGCTATAACTGATTTTAAATTGGTCTTTTTCTGGATTTTCTTTTTGAAAACTACTTTACTACTGATTTTATGAAACTTTAACAAACCCAAAAATTTTACAAAACACAAATAAGCGGTTTAGAAGCTTATGATCACAATATGGCTTAATGAGCTTATTTTGTGAAATAAGCTCAAACAAGGTCATGAGCTAAAGCAGAAGATGGAATAAGATGAAATAAGCTACAAGCTCTTTGAAATGAAGTTAAAAGACAAAGAAAAGCACAGCGATAAGCTCTTGAAAGGTAATAAGCACTTGTGACTATAACACGAAATGGGACAATATTGAGCTACTTGCGATTACTAGCCAACAAGCTTCAAAATGAAAACTTAAGCTTGACAATCAAAGATGACGGGTTGGCTACTCAAAGAACCAAAAATCACAAGATTTTACCCACTAATAAGCTCGTGCAAGCTTTTCAAAATGGACCTATTCACGTACGCAGGCGGGTTTTGCGAGACAAGGTACCCAAAGAAGCGGGAAAATAAGCACTCGATAAGCTAGAGTAGTGAACTAACATTTTCTAATTTTGTTTAGAAACTAGACTTTGATAATCCAAAAGCTTATAAGTGAATCTCATTAATAAACACTCGGTGAAATTATCTAGTTTAATCAAAAACGACCAAATGAAAATTTTGACTTTTGTAAAACCAAGAGATTTGACTAAAATGAAATTTAAACTAATCCTAATCGATTATGTTGTTAAAAGGTGATATAAGGCGATTTGATCAACACTAACAACTTTCTAACACAAAATCATGATCGACTTTTAAAATCCAACGGTGAGCACAAAAGATTAGATCATAGATTATTTTGACTTTTTCAAGAACAAGAATGGTTTATATGAGTGATATGAGCTATCGGTATGTATAAGACCTGAGAACAAGCACACACCAACAACACCAACAAAGCACATTGTTACAGTTTAAGCAAGCAAATCAAACACCCTTATAGAATTTGTTATGGAACTTTTCAAACCAAATCACAAATCACAACCATGAAACTTATTGAGACATCATAGTATCATTAATTAGGACTAATGAAGCATTAAACACTAACAATAACAACATATAACTAAATTGACAATGATGCGGTTTTATTTGTTAAAACTAAGTTTTATAAACTACAAAGTAAAAGAACAACCAATGATTTTAAGGCTTAAACACTTAACTATATCTAATAAACAATAAGAAAGAAATTCAAGCTAATGAACACTACAACGTTGAAATGCAAAATAGACAAAAGGCTTACAAAAGCTTTCCAGCGAAAGCAGAGAACCAAGATCACAATACCAATCCTATAGGCTTACCACCAAGCCACTAACCCGAGGCCATCCATAATTCACCCCTGCTCCAATTTGTGTACAACATTTCAATGGATTTTGATTTTCACCTATTTAATTTGTATTTTTGGTGATTTTTGATTTTGCTTCTAAACTGCTTTTTAGAGTTTCTAAAAGCTTGAATAAGCTTTCTAGGGAGCTTATGTGGCTTATTTAGTCCATAAGAACATCTACAAACAACAATTGATCATTCATGAGATTTTGAAAATAAGGAAAATTGCATAATCGAGATATAAGTTGATACTTGAATTGAAGTTTCACAAAAGCTTTATTATAACATAAGAACTTGAAATCTGAGTTTTAAGATTAAAACATACACTTGAAATTAAAGTAAGCTAAAACGACTTAGAATTTTAATATTACACTAGATGATGTTGATACATTGCATCTCTCTCCCTTTATAATGACTTTTGTGACTTTCTTTGACCTCGAATCTTTCCATAAAATCGAGCCCTTGGATCACTCTAATTCATCGAGAACCATACAAGTGGTTTTGGCGCCAATTTTCTTCAAGCGGGTTTTGCTATTAATGAGGTGGGTTTCAATCAATTAAAGGAATTTGGGTGTTAGTGGAAGTGGAGGGGACAAGGTAAGGGGGGTGGAGAAAGTCATGGAAAAGCGCTTCTGGTTTTGGTGTTTCAGCTGGGGAGGAGTAGAGCTACAGTAGAAGTGGTTTTAGGCGCGTTGGGGTGGATTTGACTTTTGTTGACCGGAGTGGTATACCAAACGGGGCCGGGTCAAGTTTGGGCCAGCTGGGTAAGGATTGGATTTGGGCCTAGGATTAATATAGGATCCGTTTGGTATAAGTAGTATACAAGGACCAATAATGCAAATCTGCCAAATATGAGGACTGAAAATGCCAATTTTTCCAAACTTCTCACAAGGACCAAACATGACAAACATTGATAGTGCAAGGACCCTTTTGCATAAAATCCCATTTTAGAAATCAAGGACCATTTTGCAAATTTTCAAAGTTTAGGGACCTTTCTTGCCAATTGACCAAAGAATCATTCAAGGACCATTTTGACATTTTAGAATATTTAGGGACCTTGAATGATAAAATTCCACATTTTGATATTCGAGGACTAGATTTGACAACCTTTAAAACTTGGGGACTAAAGCGCCAATTTTGCAAACTTGAGACATTTTCATCGATTTTGATCTTTTGCATTTAAAACACATAAAACACGATTTGTGATATTTTGATCATTTGATGTGTTTACGAGTGTTTCGGATGTTTTGTAGTCTAAACGGTATAAAAATGATGAGTATTTGACACTCATCAATCCCGTTGAGATATTGCTAGTCCCAGCAATGATTTGAAAACTTGATGGATTTGAAAAACTCTTTACCAAAAGCCATCATACGGAGTAACCAATTGTTTCGGTTCAAGTAAGAACCTTGGTACAACGATAACCAAATGATTTTGAGCAAATCATAAATTTGTAAGCGGTTTGATTTGTCTTTACGAAAGCCGTTTGCTCGGACTAGCCAACTCTTAGATAAATTATCGATTATTATCTTTGGTGGTGATTACCAATTATGGATTTTCCTTTGCCTTTACCACAAGCCATAACCTTGCGGGCTAGCCAACTCTTCACTTTTAGGATATGGTGGTGAATACCATACAATTTTGGGCAAATTGCAAGCCGTCAACGGTTTGAGATATCTTTACCAAGAGCCGTTTGCTCTGGATTAGCCAATCCTTTTGTTTATTAGACAAAGCGGATGATAACCAAATGAGTAAGTGCAAAACACTTACTCCAAAAAAAATTTGGCCAAAACGGGAATCGGGTAGATAATACATGAAATTCGTGAGAATTCCCCAGCACAGAAATGAATATTGCCTCAATATTCAAAATACCGTGAGTTATGCCAAAGCGAGAAACGTAAAGGAAATACTACGGCCATTATTTTAAAAGATTTTTTTCTTTTCTTTTTTTTTAAATATATATATATATATATAACATGTGGGCAACTCCCCGCACTAGGGTGGTAGAAAGAGGAAAGAAGGCGAAATATGGGTGAAAACCCATATGGTGCGTGCTAATGTTTTGATTACCGAGTCACTAGCTTGACTCGATCCCGCATTCATTGGTTCATGGAGAAAGTTTGTAGATCCGGGACAATCACGGGGAATGTCCTCTCCAAGTAGTGCTTCACTCGATGACCATTCACTTTAAAATTAGGACCATCGGGTTGAGATAACTCAGCGGTACCATAAGGATAAACCTTAGAAATGGTGAATGGACCGGACCAGCGGGACTTGAGCTTTCCCGAGAAAATCTTCAATCTAGAGTTGAAAAGAAGGACTCGATCACCAACGTTGAAAACGCGGTTCTTGATCTTGGAGTCATGAATATTCTTTGTCTTTTTCTTGTAGATCAAAGAGTTCTCGTAAGCTTGATCACGAAGTTCATTTAATTCATTCATTTGAACTTTTCTGTGATCACCACCTGTCTGTATATCGAAGTTTGCATGTTTTAAAGCCCGTATGCCTTGTGCTCTAACTCGATCGGAAGATGACATGCCTTTCCGTACACTAGCTTGTATGGAGTACACCGATGGGTGTTTTGTAAAGTGTCTGGAAGGCCAGTGCGTCATCAAGTTTATCCGACCGGGATGCACGATTTTCGCCTCTTGTCCTTTCAAGGATCCTTTTAATACCACGGTTTGAAACTTCCACCGCTTGACTTGTTTGGGGTGGTATGCGATGAGAGGCGGTGGGTAACACCATACTTTTGCATGACACGATCAAATTGGTCATTACAAAAATGTGTACCACGATCGCGATTATCGCTCTCGGAGTTCCAAACACGGCAAAAGAGATTTCAAAAATTTCACAACAACTCGGGCATCATTGGTGGGTAAAGCTTTTGCTTCAACCCATTTTGACAAATAGTCAACAGCCACGAGTATGTATTTGTTACCACGAGAAGATGGAAATGGCCCCATAAAATCAATACCCCAGATGTCAAATATCTCACAAACTTGAATGGCATTTTGCGGCATTTCATTTCTTTGAGATATATTTCCGTGAAGTTGACAAGCGTCACAAGCTTTGACAAATTCATGGGCATCCTTATAGATTGTGGGCCAATAAAACCCGGAATCAAACACCTTTTTGGCGGTGTAGTTTGGACTATGATGGCCCCGGTGGGTCGGCATGGCAGGCGTGAGAATGTCAATAGCTTCACGTCCATAAACACACCGTCGAATGACTTGATCATGTGATTTTGAATAAGAAGGGGTCGTCCCGAAATAATGTTTAACATCCTTGAAGAATTTGTTCTTCTGCGGGTGACATCCTTTCACAATGAAGTTACCCGCATGGTAATTTGCGGTCGACAAACCATAGAGTGGTAGAATTTCCACGAAAAGAAACCGCATTGAGTGTCTCGGAGGAAATGTTTCATTTATTTCCTTTTTCTGAAAACATCTTGGTGAGGGTTTTCTAATGCAGACGAGATGATCGACAACTAGATTCTCGGCTCCTTTTTATCACGTATGATGATATCAAATTCTGTGGGAGGAGAATCCAGACAATCTCGGCTTTGCATCTTGTTTTGCAAAGAGATATTTGAGGCCGAGTGATCCGTATACACCACGCACTTGGTCAAGATTAAATACGGTGAAACTTCTCAAAAGCATACACCACGGCTAATAGCTCTTTTACGTGGTGGTGTAATGAGTTTGAGCTTGATCATAGTCTTACTGCGTAGTGGATAAATTTGAAAATGCTTGTTCTTCGTTGCCCTAAGATTGCACCGATAGCAAAATCACTTGCATCGCATGAGCTCAAAGCGCAAGTCGATCGGGAACAGCGAGAATGGGTGCTTGATAGCTTTTTCTTCAATGTTTCAAAATCTTCTATGCACTCGGGGAGAAGATAAAGGAGCATCCTTTTCAAGAAGATGGGTCGTGGTAGGCGATTTTGGAAAAATCTTGTATGAATCTCGATAGAAACCGGCATGACCTAAAAACTCCTAATACCTTTGACGGTAGTAGGATGAAGCGACTTAGCAATAACATCAACTTTTGCTCTATCAACCTCAATCCCATTCTTTGAAATCTTATGGCCAAGGACTATGCCTTCTTTGACCATAAAGTGGCTTTTCTCCCAATTTAGACAAAGATTGGTGTCTTCACACCTTTGAAGCATTTTTCTAAATGGGAGAGACACGTTAAACGAATCCCCAATGACCAGAAGTCATCCATAAACACCTCCATTGTTTCCCCGATCGTGTCGTGGAAAATGGCCATCATACATCGTTGGAGCGTGCCATGAGCATTACATAAGCCAAAGGCATATGTTTGTAGGCAAAAGTTCCGTATGGGCGAGTGAATGTAGTCTTCTCTTGATCACGTGGATCAATGGAATCAGTAACCGAGAAACCATCACGGAAACAATAGTATTCATTCCCTGCTAATCTCTCAAGCATTTGGTCCATAAAGGGTGAGGAAAATGGTCTTTCTGGTGGCGTCATTCAACTTATGATAGTCAATGCAAACACGCCATCCGTAACCAATCGAGTTGGAATTAACTCGTTATCTTCATTGTGATATGATTATGCCACCCTTTTGAACACAATGAATTGGGCTAACCAAGGACTATCGAGATTGGGTAAATCAATCACTGCATCAAGAAGTTTGATAACCTCTGTTTGATAACATCATGGATTTTGGATTTACTCGTCTCGATGTTGATTCTTGGTTTAAAGTCATCCTCCATCAAGATTTTATGAGTACGAACTCGGGGTTGATACCCTTTATGTCGGAGAGTTTCCAAGCAATTGCTTGCTTGTGTGACTTCAAGACCTTTATGAGCGACTTTTTCATCTTTACTCAAATCTCGAGAAATAATGACGGGTAATTTATCATCACCCTCAAGAAATGCATACTCGAGATGAGGAGGTAAGTCCTTAAGCTCAACCTTAGGAAATTCTTGATTTTCTCAACCGACTTAACTTCCTTGTTATGAAGCTCGACGGGAGGAGAGGAGGAAAGTGTCCTGATTTAACAACTTCTTAAGAAGAATATCCCCACCAGTTAATCTCATTTTGATTAATCTCATACGGGATGAATCACTAAAGTGAGGGGTTGATGATGGATCACCATTAAGCAACTTCTCAATAAAGTATGTCCCCTCAATATCAATAGGGCGTGATCAATTTCCCATGGAGCAGAATCACTAGCCAAGTATGCTTCAATCTCATCTAAGATGAAGTCGCTTCCCTCAAATGGGTGAGGGAAGGAGTAGAATTAGCTATGATAGGTTGAGAAGATGTGGTGGTATCCCACTCGCGGAATTATGAGCATAACCAAGAACTTCTTGAGAGTACTCGTCGGAAGCAACATCAATGATATCTATTCGGTTAGCAGATTGAGAATCATAATTTGCGGAGTACCTCGAGTTTGATCAAGGTTGAAGGTGACGACTTGATACCAACACGCAATGTGATTTCTGCTCGAATACATCAATGAGAGCACGGCCCGTTCTCGGGAATCCTCGACCAACAATGAGAGGAACCCGATGATCGGCATCAAAATCAACAACCACGAAGTCGGTGGGAAATGGAACTTTCCTACTTTCACAAATCGTCCTCGGCAATGCCAAGAGGGCGGGATATGGAAACGATCGCAAGCTCGAGAGTCATGCATGTAGGAGTAAGTTAGGGAAGAAAGTTTCTTCCACCTTGAATAAGGCATAAGGTTTATGCTTGCACCAAGATGCGCTAGGGCAAAGCATTCAACCATTCTGAGAATACACAAGGTAAGAGAAATTTCCCGGGATCTCCAAGTTTCTCGGGAAGCTTCTTGAATAGCTGGCGGCGGTTCTCGTTAAGAGGAGTTTAGCCATTTCAAGCGACTTTTCCTTATTGCTTAACATGTGCTTGAGAGTCGATCGAACTTGGGCATCGACATGATAGCATCCAAAGCTTATGTCAAAATGTAACTCTTGGAAAATTTGGAAAAATTTGTCCATTTGATGGTAGCTTTTCAGGAGCTTTGCTCATTCAAACGTGATGGGTAAGGAATAGAAGATTTGGATTCGATTCTCAACAGAGCTACGGGAGGTTCAAAACAACTCCTTGATTTGACTTGGGTTTCGGACCATTTGAGGTTGGACTACAGAAGGTAGGGCGTGTCTTGACCACCGTGGGCTTGAATAATGCACCTTGTCCGTTGTTTCCTTGGTAACTTGACTCATTGCCACAGTGGAGGAGGCATTGGAGTCGTGGGTCCATTATGTGTCGGAGGTTCACTTTCCACTACCTTTGGGAGAGAAGAAGAAGAAGAGGTAGTAGGAGCAGCGGGTCCATCATATGAAACACCACTTACGGTTGTGATCGCCTTAGCATCGCCCTCGGGTTAGCGATCGTGTTGCTCGGAAGTTTTCACGAGCCGAGGGTTGATCATTTAAAGACTTCTTAAGATCGTGATCGACCGACCAACAACCTGTTCATTTCATCTTGGGACTTCATGAATTGCTTGATAACTCATCGGATGATGGTCTGGAGGAATAATGACGGGGAGGAGGCTGGAGGGACAATTTGAGGCCGTATGTTTTGATTATAGCCAAAATTCCCTTGATTAGGATTCATATTCCCATGAAATTGATTCCCTCGATTGAAATTGTTTTGATTAAGGTTCCTTGATGTTGGAAACCTTGATTGGGTCGAGGATAGAAATTACCTTGGTTTTGATAACCTTGGTTCATTCTTGGTTGGTTTTGATTCGGTTTTGCATGTTATGATTACGGTTAAAACCGGGTGGTGCTGATTAGTGTTAACACGGTAGTGTGGTTCATTTGAGGACGGTATTGATTACCTCCTTGCTGTGAACTACCGGCTAGAGCATTGGCTTCAAAGGACTACCATCGGTGGCGGTACAATTGTAGTAAGCATGAGGACCACCACAAGTAACACAACTCTCGACTTTCTTCACTTCACCATGTGTTGGTGTGCAGTGAAGGTGACTTTCTTCTGGTTAGCAAGAACCAAAGCTTTGAACAATGTCGTGAGTTTGTCAATCTTAGCATCGGTGCTAGATGTACTCGCGGGGATGAAGAAGAAGAAGGTCCGACATGAGGCGATATGTCTTTGCTCACGAAAGGACGGACTTGAGATTTGTTCTCAATGATTTGCAAGGCCTCTTTTGTGGTCTTGCTCGGAAATTACCTCCATGGAGGCATTCAAAGAGTCTTGATTAGTCGATTGAGACCATTGTAGAAAGTATCCATTTGCATTAACTCGGTAAAACCATGATCACGGACAACTTGAAGCAACTCTTTATAACGATCCCATGCCTCCCGAATGATTCATCAAATCTACGAGAAAATTTCATTATCTCATTCTTAAGACTTGTGGTTCGGGATGGAGGATAGAACTAGATTAACGAACTTGGTGACAAGATCTTCCCATGTCTCGATAGAGCGAGGGGTTGTTTCTCGAAGCCAATTCGGGCTTGTCCTACAGAAAATGGGAAGAAGAAGCTTGATAGCTTCATGTGGGACATTCTTGTACTTGGTGGTAGATGCTATCTTGTTAAACCATCGAATGTGTGCATGAGGATCATCCGCTCAAAACCATAGAATTGGCTTTGGGTTACTAGATTAAGTAACCGGTTTGAGCTCAAAAGTGTCGACGCGATGGTTTGGAACAACAATGGCATCTCCGTAACCCTCGATGGGTGCTTGGAGAAGCTCATTCATGGGTTTGTCTTACGCCATTTCTACGGGAGGTGGTGGTGGTAGGCGTTCTCGATCACGGTGAAGGAGTGAGCGTCCTCTCGATCTCACGAGGAATCTTTCCAAGTTCGGAAAGTGGACTTGTAGGCGGAAGAGCAGTGCGCATGCACTAAGTATAAAAATCAATTTTTCAAAACAAATGCGAGGCAAAGCGACAAGTGAACTTAACCAATAATCACAAATGAAATGGCTTCTTTGAAAAGGTACACCAAATCACAAGTGACACAAAGGCAAGTTTTAAATCGATGTTAGGAACTTATTATGGTCGCACCCCAGTTAGGTAGTGCCTTTGCCTTGATTTGCGGTGGTTGATTTTTATGTATATATTAAGTACCACCGAAAAGAGCGTAGAGTAAGATTTGTGCAGATGGGTTCAAAACTTTTGGACAATATTTTGGTATCGTCTCGTTTAAGCAAATCGTCTTGTTTTAAGAATCACCTTAAAGACAATACAAGATAGAAAACGCTACGATTGTTTTGTTGTTTTATATATATATTTTTTTGGTGTTTTAACACTTTAGGAAAAGTGCTAATGAACTTTTGAGATTCTTATAACTTTACAAAACTTTTACAAATGGTGGGTTATGTGCTAGAATGGGTCCGAAAATGGCTAAACACACTCTAAAGCCTCCCATGACGTAGCGCCAAAAATTGATCATGCTAAACTAGTCAAGTCTAATCACACAAGCTAGCCACTTGTGAATGGCTAACCGTATGTGAGACTTAAAACTACTTAAAACACAAATACAATGAAGTCCTGGAGAATATAATGAATTCCCGGGTCGTTAAGTCCCACGGAGACTCAATGGTGTGTAAACACTAATTCAGATGATGGAGTGATCACTAAGGATAGTGATCTGTAATGGTTTTGATTAGAAATATTACACTTCTGATGGATTGGAATGGAATGGAATACAGAATAGGAAAACACAACAATCAGATAAGAGAAACGTAAACGTAAGTTTTAAAAAACTACGTATACGTACAAAATAAAAATGAAATCTAAGAAATAAAAGACCTAAAATATGAAAATAACATTTTGGAATCCTAAAATAAAAAAATATTAGAAAAAGAAAATTATTTTTAAAACTATTTAATTAATTATTATTAATTAAAACTATTTTAACTATTTAATAAATACTCTAAAATAGAAGAAATTATGAAATAAGGCTAGAAAAATAAAACTATGATTCAGAAAAATCTAAAATATTATAAAACTAATTTTAAAATTAAAAATATATTTTTTCACACTTTTTATCTACTTATTATTAATTAATTATTATTTAAAATACACTTAATTACTAGAAAATATAAAATAAAAGCGGAAAATGAAATTTTAACTTGGAAAAATCTAAAATATGATAAAACTAATTTTAAAACTAAAAGATATTTTTATGCTTTTTAATTATTTATTACTAATTAATTACTATTATTAACTATTTAAAATTATAATAAATACTAAAAGATAGAGAAAATATGAAACTTTTCTAAAAATACTATATTATGATGAAAACTAAGAAAATAGAAAAACAAGATTTGCTTATTAATAAGCTAGAAAGAAAAATCAAAAAGCTAAAACCTATTAAATAAATGCTATAACTGATTTTAAATTGGTCTTTTTCTGGATTTTCTTTTTGAAAACTACTTTACTACTGATTTTATGAAACTTTAACAAACCCAAAAATTTTACAAAACACAAATAAGCAGTTTTAGAAGCTTATGATCACAACAGTGGCTTAATGAGCTTATTTTGTAGAAATAAGCTCAAACAAGGTCACAAGCTAAAACATAAGATGGAATAAGATGAAATAAGCTACAAGCTACTGAAATGAAGTTAAAAGACAAAGAAAAGCACAATGATAAGCTACTGAAAAGGTAATAAGCACTTGTGACTATAACACAGAAATGGGACAATATTGGAGCTACTTGCAGCCCTAGCCAACAAGCTTCAAAATGAAAACTTAAGCTTGACAATCAAAGATGACCAGGTTGGCTACTCAAAGAACCAAAAATCACAAGATTTTACCCACTAATAAGCTCTGTGCAAGCTTTTCAAAATGGACCTATTCACTGTGCACAGGGCAGTTTTGCAGACAAGGTACCCAAAAGAAGCAGGAAAATAAGCACTCAATAAGCTAGACAGAAGTGAACTAACATTTTTCTAATTTTGTTTAGCAACTAGACTTTGATAATCCAAAAGCTTATAAGCTGAATCTCATTAATAAACACTCAGTGAAATTATATAGTTTAATCAAAAACGACCAAATGAAAAATTTGACTTTTTGTAAAAACCAAGAGATTTGACTAAAATGAAATTTAAACTAATCCTAAGCACTGATTATGTTGTTAAAAGGTGATATAAGGCGATTTGATCAACACTAACAACTTTCTAACACAAAATCATGATCGACTTTTAAAATCCAACGATGAGCACAAAGATTAGATCATAGATTATTTTGACTTTTTCAAGAACAGAGCTGGTTTATATGGTGATATGAGCTATCGGTATGTATAAGACAGAACAAGCACACACCAACAACACCAACAAAGCTTTTCTAGTTTAAGCAAGCAAATCAAACACCCTTATAAGATTTGTTATGGAACTTTTCAAACCAAATCACAAATCACAACCATGAAACTTATTGCAGACATCATAGTATCATTAATTAGGACTAATGAAGCATTAAACACTAACAATAACAACATATAACTAAGAATTGACAATGATGCGGTTTGGTTGTTAAAACTAAGTTTTATAAACTACAAAGTAAAAGAACAACCAACAGATTTTAAGGCTTAAACACTTAACTATATCTAATAAACAATAAGAAAGCAGAAATTGAGCTAATGAACACTACAACAGGTGAAATGCAAAATAGACAACAAGGCTTACAAAAGCTTCCAAGCGAAACATAGAACCAAGATCACAATACCAATCCTATAGGCTTACCACTAAGCCACTAACCCAAGGCCATCCATAATTCACCGCTCCCGGTGTGTACAACATTTCAATGGATTTTTGATTTTCACCTATTTAATTTGTATTTTTGGTGATTTTTGATTTTTGCTTCTAAACTGTTTTTAGAGTTTCTAAAAGCTTGAATAAACTTTCTAGGAGCTTATGTGGCTTATTTAGTCCATAAGAACATCTACAAACAACAATTGATCATTCATGAGATTTTGAAAATAAGGAAAATTGCATAATCGAGATATAAGTTGATACTTGAATTGAAGTTTCACAAAAGCTTTATTATAACATAAGAACTTGAAATCTGAGTTTTAAGACTAAAACATACACTTGAAATTAAAAGTAAGCTAAAACGACTTAGAATTTTAATATTACACTAGATGATGTTGATACATTGCATCTCTCCCTTTATAATGACTTTTGTGACTTCTTTGACCTCTGAATCTTTCCCACCAAATCGAGCCCTTGGATCACTCTAATTCATCGAGAACCATACAAGTGGATTTTGGCGCCAATTTTCTTCAAAGGTGTTTTGCTATTAATGAGGGTGGGTTTCAATCAATTAAAGGAATTTGGGTGTTAGTGGAAGTGGAGGGGACAAGGTAAGGGGGTGGAGAAAGTCATGGAAAACTGCTCTGGTTTTGGTGTTTCAGCTGGGGAGGAGTAGAGCTACAGTAGAAGTGGTTTTAGGCGCGTTGGGGTGGATTTGACTTTTGTTGACCGGAGTGGTATACCAAACGGGGCCGGGTCAAGTTTGGGCCAGCTGGGTAAGGATTGGATTTGGGCCTAGGATTAATATAGGATCCGTTTGGTATAAGTAGTATACAAGGACCAATAATGCAAATCTGCCAAATATGAGTACTGAAAATGCCAATTTTTTCAAACTTCTCATAAGGACCAAACATGACAAACATTGATAGTGCAAGGACCCTTTTTGCATAAAATCCCATTTTTAGAAATCCAAGGACCATTTTTGCAAATTTTCAAAGTTTAGGGACCTTTCTTGCCAATTGACCAAAGAATCATTCAAGGACCATTTTTGACATTTTAGAATATTTTAGGGACCTTGAATGATAAAATTCCACATTTTGATATTCTAGGGACTAGATTTGACAACCTTTAAAACTTGGGGACTAAAGCGCCAATTTTGCAAACTTGAGACATTTTTCATCGATTTTGATCTTTTGCATTTAAAACACATAAAACAACGATTTGTGATATTTTGATCATTTTGATGTGTTTCTGAGTGTTTTCAGATGTTTTTGTAGTCTAGACAGTATAAAAATGATGAGTATTTAGACACTCATCAGTATCACTGGAGGCAGGGGATTCAAGAAATGTATTTGCCACATCTTTTTCCACCCCAGATTGTACTTGTGCAGAGGATGATACAACATCTCTTTTATTGAGTTCAAACTGGGTAGTTGTTCTAGGAGGTGGTGAAGAGATGGTTAGTAGCATATGAGCAGCTTGTTCTGCATCTCCTCCCACTGGTGGTCTTTGAGACACGTTCAGACTATCTAGGCTTTGCTGAATTCCTTGTTGGAATGCAGCTTCGTCTTCATCTATCAACCCTGTCTCACTTCTGGAACCTTAGTTCCTCATCATTACCACTTACAGTCTCTCCTCTCCTCTTTGCATTTGTGAAGGAGAGACATTAGATCTTGAACTATCGGTCTTTTCTTTTCTTATGTAGGCTCGAGTAGGTGGACCACGATTGTTTTGATTTTGATTGTGTGGGAGTGGACTTGGGTGTGTCATCGGCCAGTTGTGGCGGAGGCTTTCTTTACATATCTCTTGAAATAATCAGCATTCTTGATTCTATCAGTAAGTAGAGCATCAGGAACGGGCATTCCAAAGATCTCCTTATCATGTCCTCTGGCAATATATTTAATATTTCCAAGAACGAATTCATCAACGGCTTTATGCGGTGACTCACCGTGAGTTGAGCGGTGAGTTTGATGCGATGATGGATAATGAGTTTGAGAACGATCTTGGGAATCACTCGTTTACCAAGACCTTTTCTTCCTTTGACTTTATTCTCAGAGTTAATTCTATCGGTGATAAATGTGTCTAGGGACAAGATGAATTCTTCCCAAATTAGTTCAGAGAAGTCAATATTTTTCCCTTTGACTATTCCCCACAGTATTTGCATAATGGGAATTCTTACTATGTCTGTCCCTGATGTTTTACCGGTTAGGCATAGATTGAGAATTGTGACGATTGATCTCCATGGTTGATATATTTCAACATTGATGAGTGATGAAATCTTGGTTAGTCTTTTCGGGTATCCCAATTCGTAGACAAAGTCTAAAATTTCTTGAGTGGAGGGTGGAGTGATGAATTTGTTGGAAGGGTCTCTTGGTGTGATCTGAAGAGCATCCCTGAGTGTATCAACTGAGATGTCGTACCATTTGTCTTCAAGCTTACACGAGTATGAAGCAGATATCTTATCCCACGTAACTGTTTTCCAGAATTGTTGAAGATAAATGGAGGGAGTTGTGCAACGCTTGGTTAAGGCATTAAAGAAGTTGGTGTCCTTCAAGATGTCAATAACCAATCGATAAGTTGGATTTTGTTGCCCTCTATCCACATCCAAATAGCAGTTGCTCTTAGCAATTGACACCCATTCCACACGTGGAAGTAATTCTTCGCCAGTTAGAGTGACAGTTGGTGCAAAGGCAACAAGTATATCAGAGGATGTGGTGTCAACCATTGAAATCTGATAGTTACACATACAACAAAAAAACCATATCCAGGAAATTTGTTAGGTTAAGACACTGATATCCCTTATGACCAATTCATAGCCCAACATATCATAACCACATAGACAGAGTCATATAGACAACTAAGAAACCCATATATGACAAATATGCAGAGACATATAAGTGCAAGATGAATTTGGAGAGTACATCAACAAGATAGTACCACAAGCAAAATTGACAACAAGTATGTTACCTAGCAAACAACAACTCGCTTTGGAACAATAGTTTGAGCAACTCGCATAACTCAACACGCATAGGTAACAGTTAGGTATCAACTCGCATAAGTCAGAGCATATGAGGTAAGTCGCATATGACAACTCGCATCCATCAACACGCTTTGGTCAAAAGAACTGGTCAATACGTATAAGGTAACACGCATACATCAAAATTATGAGGCAAGTCGCATATGGCAACTCGCATACATCAACACGCTTTGGTCAAAAGAGGCTGGTCAAAGCATATAGGATAACACGCATACATCAGAAGTATGAGGCAAGTCGCATATGGCAACTCGCATGCATCAACACGCTTTGGTCTAAAAAGGCTGGTCAACGCGTATAGGATAACACGCAAGTCGCATATGGCAACTCGCATATAATGATAAGCAATAGGCAACACGCATACCCTATCAAATAATGCAACTTGCATATAGCAACTCGTTTTCAATAATAATCAATAGCAACTCGCAATCAAGCACATGGGAAACACGCTATAAAGGAAATTGCAAGGCAACTCGCATACAAGAATATATTGGCAACTCGCTATTAAGAACACACCACGAACGACCCAATTAAACAGTCACATAATCAAACGCATGATTATAATCACTTAGAAAACTCACATGCCTAACAAGAATCCTCATTCAATGAACAAGACCAACAACCCAAGAAAATCCAATAATCATTTTAACACAACCCTTAATCTACCTTAACACGCATCTCAAAAATGAACCAATTAAATCATCAAATCATTTTCAACACAAGTCATAACTTAAACACTCCTATTTAATAACATCTAAGGCAACTTTCAATATCATTTATCAAAAACATACAAACCTAGAGTCCAAATATTTTGATCGAGTTGAGAACGATGAGACACAATCTGCAAGATGGTTTAAGATAAGAAATGGTTCAAGTACAGATCATGATAGAGATAAGATAAACAAAATCAGATAGCGAGAAAAACCTACCACACAATCACAAATTGTTAACTCGCTTCGTAAAGAGTTGAGAGAAAATAGTTTTTGTGAAAAAAGCTTTGACCGAGTATGTTTTTGATTTGACCAAGACGACACACAACCCGCATACATAAGTATAAAGTTATAGCGGGTTGTCACTTTTAGTCCCTATACTTAGCAACTCGCATACCAGGCAACACGCATGCATTAACTAGGTTGGACTACTCGCAAGCTCCAAATAAGCAACACGCATACAAGCAACTCGCATGAATCAAACAAAAAAGCAACACACATAATATAAAAACTTGACAAACATAAACATAGCTAAACAACTTATATCACACCAAGAATCATAAAATAACACCACATAGCATGCAACAGCCAGACCACTCAATTAAGAATGCAGATACATGCAACCAAAATGATCATGATTAATCAACCCAAGTACTAAATCAAATAAAGGTGCACAATTCTCCCCCTCAATCAATGATGCGGGATAGAGAGTAATCATTGATTGATTCAGTAACATGACAGTGAGTTTGTAACAGCTTAAGTGTGTGATTGTAAAGACGAATAATACTAAAGATTATAAAGACTACGTTCGAACTTCATCTAAAGTCCCGTGTCATTGTTGAATGACATTTCTAGGCCGTAGATGTTATCGATGATGAAATTTGAATAAAAAGAGTGTAATAATGAATTAATTATATATATATATATATATATATATATATATATATATATATATATATATATATATATATATATATCTATACTCACTTATAAAGCATGGATATCCCTCAACTCCGAACCTAAAATTAAGATTGACCATCCAATCCTTGCTCGAGCCTAAGGATATAAAAGCTTCTTCGAAATAAAACACACATCGACCTAAAATAAAACACACACTACTCAAATCACATCCAACTACATAAACAAACACAAACCGCATCTCATAAAGACAATAACATTCTCATTACTTTCAAGCGATCCACTACACACAATCACAACCAACTACTACCAACAAATCCATCACTGGCAGGCGCATACTACCATCGAGACCTCCGCCTCCACCAAACCGCCACCACGAGAACCCTACCACCGTACTACACCACAAGACCGCCTGGCCCGAAAATCCAATATCACCTAGGTTTTCAAGTTTTGAGGTTTTAGAGCTTTGCTTCAAGATCTATGCATTTTTGAGTTTTGAAGTTTTATTTTTTATATTGATCTATATATTTTATACAATTTCGTTTTACCATTTGTAGATCTATCCCGAATCACATGACTACCACCATCCTCCTGTGAGCGGTAACACGAGCCTCGACACCTTTGAAATTTGTACTTCTCTGAAGGTTTTTCAAGTTTGGGGTTTTGTTTTGATTTCTCTATATAGATCTATGTACTTTTTAAGTTTGAAGCTCCATTTCTTAGAATTTAAGTTGCTATAGCAGTTTTGAGATTTTGTAGATCCGTTCGCCACCGCCATCTCATTGCGGAATATTCTTGACATCAAGGAATATGCTGCGTCACCATTGTTCAAATTGTATAATCTTATTCGGTTAAATCTTGATAATCCTTTTTTCCTTTGTCGATATTTATAATGATATTAAAGGCTAAGATGTCCATGTCTTTTTTATATGGCCATGTGGTTAAAGGCTAAGATGTCCATGTCTTTTTTATATGGCCATGTCTTTCTTACTGTTAATATCAAATCTTGTAAATATTTTTCTAAATATTATATTTGATGCAACATTTTGTTGTCAATTCTTGCTAAAATAAAATGCAACAAATTTGTACTCGGGGTACAATCTTCTGTTTTCTTTAAAAAGTTTGTTTTGCTTAAGAAAATGTAAAGATTTAAAAAGTTTGTTTTGTTGAATTTGGTTGTTGTCGGAAACTGAAAATTTTGAATTATAGGGAACAGCGAAAGCTAGAAATTTGTCAGTTGAAAGCGAATATTTATATTATGGGGAACCGGGAAAGGTAAAGCATCTAAAACAATCGAAAATGAATAATTTGATTTATAGGGAACCTAGATAAAAGTGGTATTTTTGACACAAAGAGATGCAAGAGGCTTTGATAAATTATACAGTAACACAATAACATATTAGATCTTCAAATTTGAATAATTTGATTTATATGTTATTGTGTTCTTGATAATTTATCAAAGCCTCTTGCATCTCTTTGTGTCAAAATACCACTTTATCTAGGTTCCTATAAATCAAATTATTCATTTTCGATTGTTTTAGATCTTTACCTTTGCCCCATAATATAAATATTAATCGACAAATTTCTAGCTTTCATTGCTCTATAGTTCAAAATTTTCGTTCGACAACAACCAAATTCAACAAAACAACCTTTTTAAATCTTTACATTTTCTTAAGCAAAACAAACTTTTAAAGAAAATGTAAGATTGTATTTAGTACAAATTTGTTGCATTTTGTTTTAGCAAGAATTGACAACAAATGTTGCATCAATATAATATTTAGAAAACATTTACAAGATTTGATATTAATAAGAAGAAAGACATGGCCATATAAAAGACATGGACATCTTAGCCTTTAATATCATTATAAATATCGACAAAGGAAAAAAGGATTATCAAGATTTAACCGAATAAGATTATACAATTTGAAGCAATGTGACGGTGCATATTCCGTGATGTCGAAATATTCGCAAATGAGAGATGGCGGTAAAGAACGGATCTACAAAAATCTCAAAACTGTTATAGCAACTTAAATTCTAAGAAAATGGAGCCTTCAAAACTTAAAAAGTACATAGATCTATATAGAGAAATCAAAAACAAAACCCCAAAACTTGAAAAAACCTTCGTAGAAGTACAACTTTCAGTGTGTCGAGGCTCGGTGTTGGCTGCTTCGTTGGTGAGGATGGGTGGTAGTTGGCTGTGATTCGGGGATAGATCTACAAAATGGTAAAACGAAATTGTATAAAATATATAGATCAATATAAAAAAATAAAACTTCAAAACTCAAAAAATACATAGATCTTGAAGCAAAGCTCTAAAAAACCTCAAAACTTGAAAAAACCTAGGGTGATATTGGATTTTCAGTTGTAGTGGGTCTTGGTGGTGTAGTATGGTGGTGGTTCTCGTGGTGGCGGTTTTGGTGGAGGTGGGAGGTCTCATGGTAGTATCTTCGGTTGTGATGGATTTGTTGGTAGTAGTTGGTTGTGATTTGTGTGCTGATGGATCGCTTTGAAAGTAATGAGAATGTTATTGTCTTTATGAGATGTGTGGTTGTGTTTGTTTATGTAGTTGGATGTGATTTGAGTAGTGTGTGTTTTATTTTAGGTCAGATGTGTGTTTTATTTCAAGAAGAAGCTTTTATATCCCTTAGGCTTGGAGCAAGGATTGGATGGTCAATCTTAATTTTAGGTTCGGAGTTAGGAGGATATCCATGCTTTATAAGGGAGTATAGATATATATATATATATATATATATATATATATATATATATATATATATATATATATATATATATATATATATATATATATATATATATATATATATATATATATATATATATATATATTGAGAATGTATATATGAAAAGATTTGTACAAGACTTAATAAGAACAAGTCACGAATAGGGATCGTGAGTCGAGTACAAAGTACATCAATTTCGACAAGCTATAATTCTAGAGTGGCGGTCTTGATTACTCGTTGGAAACGGTCATGATGTTCATGAATGAATTGAACATTGTACACGAAAAAGACCGAGGACACTTTTCACTAATAGCACATGTAGTATTGCAAATAGGTGGGTTAGTGACCGGTATATCCTCATTTTTTGATGTTGTACAGTCGGGTCTAGGAGTATCATTAATAGACATCCCTTTAAGTTCAACATTCTTGAAGATTTTACCTGTGGCCATCCACTTAAGACAACATCTAGGTGAGTAAGTCCGTTTGGTACCTGTAAACTTAAAGAGTCTACCAGTAGGAATCCACTTAAAACAACTGCTAGCAGAGTAAGATGAAGCCAAATCCCTGTTCTGAGCATTGGTCCTTTTGCAATTAATTTGTTTCTTAGGGGATTGGTCAGCCATTTGATGCATCTTATATGGACTAGATGAACTCCTTATATTCATGATATTAGATTTCTGAACCTTCAGCTAGGGATTGTCATTCCTCATATTGGAATGAATTGGTGAAGTGACTGGTTTTGACAAAACTATATTCTTATCAACTTGGGAGGCAAGCTTAGATTTTGATGATTTAAATCTTTCATCTTAAATGCATTCACGCTTAGTTACAAGTCGTTTAGTGGCATTACGAGCAGTTGGTTTCTCCAACGTTGATGGTTTGGCAAACTTAGTATTCACTCTATTTCCCATAATTTTCTAAGCTCATTTTTAAAGCAACGATAGTGAAACTCTTATCCGAATTTGGGTTTGAGGGTATCAATGTCACTAACATGGAGTTGATTTGATCTATCTGTTTGGTCCTACATTCCAAAGAGTTCTTCTTCAAGGATTCATTTTCTCTTAACAAATTAGCTACACATAGGGCTAGTTCCTCATTCCTAGATTTAATTGCATCACTAGCTTCACAGTTCATAATGTTCATACCCATATTCTTGTTCAATTGAATGTCTGATATTTGTTTTTTCAGATTACAGATGGTTGAGTCTTTGTCTTGAATATGAGTTTTTAATTGGTTAATTTCAAAAAATTCACGAAATTCTGGGAATTCCGGATTAGTGCATACATTTGAAACAGAAGAACTTTCTTCCTTTTGCTGTATTGCAATTTTCAAGGAAATGCAGTGTTTTTCAAGAATTGAATATTTGTTAGAAAGTTCATAAAATGCCCTTTTTGAAACCATATCATTTGTTTTAAAGCTTACAGACTCAGTCTCAACCATATCAATTGTTGTAAAACATTTATCAGAATCATGTTTATCCTTAAATTTAAATGGTTTGGATACGTTACCCGATGCATTGTGTTGAACAGTTAAGGGTACCTCATCAGATGACAGCAGTTCATCCACTGGTCTTACATGTGTATCCACATCAGGAGTTACCAAAGTGTTGATAACTTCATTCCCAGTTGTAACTTCATTCTCTGTTGTATCTGATATTCTGAATTCAGCAACACTCGTCCTTTAACTGAAATATTACCCGACGTTTCACCGCTATCTCCAAATTGCACTTGACACTCATTCACAAAATCACCCTTTTGAGAAGCTTCCTCAATGAACTTTTTCACATTATCCATTAGTCGGATAAATGTATCTATGAACTCCTGAATTTCCATTCCAGTATGTTTCTTGAAAGAAATTCCAGTTGAGTATTGATCGAAGTCTGCGGAATATTCCCCATTGATAAATGGCTGGAATTGGTTATGGATTACCTGAAGTGCAGCATTGGAGTCATCTTTTGGTGCCTTCTTTTTGGTAAGTTGAAGCTTCAATAATTCTAAGTTCGTCAGCAAGGTTCTCGTCAATGTAGGTAAGTCCTGACGGAAAAGAGCACTGCATGTTCGATCCACAATTGTAGATATGGCTCAAGGCTGCATTCCATTAGCAAGGCATTTTGCAGCATAAGCTGGTGAAATTTTATGGGATTTGAATCAGAGTAAGAAGTATTTTGATCATCATTGATTGAATCTGTTAAGGAAAGGCATTCTGAGTAGTATGTACTTTTTTTGCAGTCCACTGAGTCATATAGTTTGAGCACATTAGAAATCAATGGATCAGTGGTATACTCCATGAGTTTTAATTTACGGGATTTTATTATTCTTTTATTAAACCGGGAAATGATTCTTTCACGGGATTTTACTAAATCACAAGAAAAACCGTAAAACGTAGCATGAAGAAGTAACAAGTTTCAATAGACAAGTCGCTAAATAGTCAACTAGCTTTGGTATCAACTCGCTAGACAGTCAACTCGCTTAAAAGACAAGTCGCTTAAAACTCAAGTCGCTTAAAGAAATAACTCGCTTAACACCCAAGTCGCATAAAGAGTCAACTCGCTAAATAGCCAAGTCGCTTAAACCAACTCGCTGACAATACAACTCGCTTAATAGCCAAGTCGCTTAAGTCAACTCGCTTCCAATAACAAAGCAACTCGCTTCCTAGAAACTCAACACCGTGGCTCAACTCGCTTCGTACAATATTTGAAAACAACCACTTTATCAATCAAAAACAGCTAAACCACAATGATTCAAGCCTTCCAATTCAAAACCTAAACACATATGATGATCCTAAACACAAAAGTACGATCAAAATTCAAACTTTAACACTAGAAATTGACCAAATGATTCAAACTCTCCTAAACACTTATAACCCCAAAAACCTTATGAAATCCACCAAAACAAAGAGCATGAAAGATGAGTGATCAAACCATGGCTCATGATACCAATTGTAAGTTATAGGATTTCACAATCACATCAAAGCATAAACATATATGGCGTATACAAGTTTTAGAGAGAGAAAGGGAGATGTTCTAGTGAGAGAAACACATAGAAGGTTAGATTGCAAATGAACATCCAACCCTCTCCCTTGTAGGGAGATGGCTATTTATACAAAGAAGCACGCCCTCCTTTGGGTTGTGGATCAGGAATACAGTGGGTATAGACCCGTCCTTCCTCTACGGTGTTGCACTAGACTAAACTACGCTAATAACTAACTAACAAATAACTTAATAAATGATATGTCTACGAGTTAACTTAAGCTAGATTATATTTTGGGGTGACCGATGCTTCACTATAAAATTTCCAATTCCTAACAAAAGACGAAATCGAACTCTTGTGGAAGCCGCAAGAACAATTCTGATTTACTCAAAGGTTCTAATGTTTCTCTGGGCTGAAGCCATTACCACTGCATGCTACACTCAAAATCGATTCCTAATTCACACTTCTCATGGAAAAACTCCATATGAACTTGTCCACAATCGAAAACCTAATCTTTCATTCCTTCGTGTGTTTGGTGCATTGTGTTATCCAACTAATGAGGGTCAAAACTTAGGCAAACTTAAAGCTAAAGCAGACATTGGAGTTTTTATAGGATATGCACCAAGCAGAAAAGGATACCGAATTTACAACAAAAGAACCCGAAATATCATGGAAACAATTCACGTTACGTTCGATGAGTCGACCCGGTCAAATGGCTCCGTGACAACCCGATTCTGGACCCGCATCTCAACCCTCATCAAGTAGTCCCATCGGTTCTACTCTTGTACACAATTCCTTACCAACAACTCCATATGTACCACCTTCGAAGATGATTTGAAGAAATTATTTGACCCAATGTTTGATGAACATTATGAGCCAATTGCTAGTGATCCGTCAAATCCATCAATGAGGTCGCTCTATCCCCATCAACAAGTTAACCTTTCAGTATCTATGTCATTGAGTCAAGAAGCTCTCTGCGCAGATCACTCACTCTCATCATCAGATCATCAATCATCGAGTGTACATCATGGAAATGTTTTCGGCACCTATGATGGAGATAACCCCTTTGCTACTCCCAAAGATGCTCCCTTTGAGAACATATTTGCTCCTGAACCTTCTTCAAAACCATCTTCATCAGAAGAAATCGACTCTGCTACTTCGGTTCCTCAACAACAACCACACGAACACCTTAGAAAATGGACACATGATCATCCATTGGACAACATCATTGAAATCCTCTCGCTCAAGATCCACCGTAAACAACTTGAAACCGATGCCTTATAGTGCTTCTTCAACTCCGTACTATCCAAGGTCGAACCAAAAGACGAAAACTTCCATGAATGAAGGCAATTTGGTTCAATGCCATGCAAGAAGAAATTCATGAGTTTGATCGACTAGATGTATGGAACTAGTACCGCTCGACCGTGCTATGATCATTGCTCTAAAGTGGATCTTCAAAGTAAAACTTGATGAGCATGGCGATGTATTAAAGAACAAGGCTAGATTGGTTGCAAAAGGATACCATCAAGAGGAAGGTATTGACTTTGAAGAATCATTTGCTCCGCTTGCGCGATCGAGGCAATCGAATCTTCACGGCTAATCTTGCAAGTAAGAATATGATAGTCTATCGATGGATGTAAAGACGGCTTTTCTTAACGGAGATCTTAAAGAAGTCGATACGCCACCAACCGAAGGTTTGTGAATCTAGAGCATCCTACTCATGTCTATCGCTTGAAGAAGGCTCTTTACGGCTTGAAGCAAGCTCCAAGGGCATGGTATGATACGCTATCAAATTTTCTTCTATCTCTGGATTCAAAGAAAGGAGCGATTGATCCGACATTGTTCACCGTAAAGTCGAGCAAACATTTAATTCACGCTCAAATCTATGTTGATGATATTATCTTTGCCTCGATCGACCCCAATGAATGTGACCGTTTTTTGAGGAGATGGGCTCCAAATTTCAAATGTCAATGATGGAACAAATGTCATTTTTCTTGGGATTACAAATTTCACAAAGTCCCAAGGCATTTTCATCAATCAATCTAAATATGCAAATGAAATTTTAAAGAAATTTGGATTTGACACTTGTGACACCGTTGACACTCCCATGGTGGAACGTACTAAAGCGGATGAGGACCACTGGGGATCATGGTAGATCAAACAAAATATCAAGTATGATTGGATCTCGATGTACCTCTGACCGATGAGACTGATATTCTGTTCATTGTATGCATGTGTGCTAGATACCGTGCTAAGCCTACCAAAAGCACCTTGAAGCGATTAAACGGGTCTTCGGTATCTCCAAGGAACCATCAACATGGGAATTTGGTACAGAAGGACACCGATATGTCACTAACGGCCTATGCAGATGCCGACCATGCGGGATGTCAAGATACACGTCGAAGCACGTCCGGAGGTGCTCGGTTTTTGGGTGATAAGCTTGTGAGTGGTCTTCAAAGAAACAAATGAGTACTTCTATATCCTCTGAGGTGAATACATATCCATGTCATCTTGTTGTGCTCAAATCCTATGGATGAGATCCCAATTATCGACTATGGCTTTGAATTCAACAAAATCCTCCAGTATTGTGATAACAAAAGTGCCATTGCTCTCTCTTGCAACAATGTTCAATATTCAAGAGCAAAGCACATCGACATTCGACATAATTTCATTCGGGAACAAGTGGAAAAGGGTGTGGTAGAACTCTATTTTGTGAGGACCGAATACGGTTAGCGAACATCTTCACCAAAGCTCTTCCTAGAGAACGTTTTGAGTTTATCCTTCCACGACTTGGTCTAAAGAGTCTACAACCGAAACACTCAGCGTCTTCAAGAGGAAGACGAGGAGTAAATGGTTTTCTTCATCTATCTCTTGTATATACTTATTCAAAAGCAAAATACAAAATTTTAAAACCCACAAAAGAAAATAGAAAATATAAAATTTTCAAAATCCATAAAAATTAGAAAATCTTGAAAAATCCCAAAAATATTGTTAGTTTGTCATGTTTTTCTTATTCGATATCATCTACGGACTTTGTGTTGACATTCAAAGAATGTCACGAGTTTTTAGATGTTATTCGAATGTACATAATTTGTAAAAAAAAAAGAAAAAAAAAATTGAGACGGAGAAAAGTGGTGGTTTATTGTCATTTCAGGCAGTAACCCGTTTTTAAAAGGAAAGAACAGAGCCATGCTTAATCTCATTTTTCAAATCTCATGGTCTGATTCTTAAAACAAATGTTTGTCACCAAAAAGACAAATGTTTTCTTTCCAAATATTTTTCCGTCTAATGATTCTTTTGAAAAATATTTGTCAACTAATGAAAACAAAATTGCTTTGAATATACCTCAGACTCTATTTTTGAAAATCATCCGGGCTTGTCTTTGTCAAACTCTCTAACACTAAATCAACAACTCATGTCATTGATTGAGGGGAAGAATGATTTCAATTTAAAAGGGTTATTTTTCAAACAATTAGCACTTAAAAGAGCAAGGTCTATTTTTGGAAAATCAAAAAGAACGATGTTTTATACAATTGATTCAAAACCTTGGCTAATGTTATGTTTTCAAAAGATATGTATGCATGATTGTTCAATGGAGTTTAAAGTCTCAAAATCTAATCCTTATCAGTTAAAATGTCTTTCAAAAGTAAGTCACTATTCTCCTCAAAAGCTCTCAAAATTTAATTTAAATCAATAGAGATCACAACTCTCAAAGGATTTAAAAATTGTGATAGGGGGAGAATTTGTGATTTAAATTGGATTTAATCTGATAATTCGATAAATGGTTTTATACGTGATTAACTAGCTCTCCTCCCTGCATGTGCCAAACGATTTCAAATTTTCCATGCACATGTTAAGGGGGAGCATTTATATCAAACCAAAATGGATTGAAACGTGATTGATTTGTCTCTATGTACAGGTTTTCCCTAATATGTAATAAACTATTTTAAAATCAGATGCACATATTGAGGGGGAGCAAATTTTTGAAAACCACATCCTTTCCGAAAATATTCTTAACAAAGTATGAAAATTACTAATTTTGATCTGGAAAGTGATGTTGATATCTTTTAGAAATTGGTGATCGAAGAATCAAATCTTTCGTTCGGTAAATCTGAGATTTTCAAGTTCTCTTGCCTCCATGTGCCAAAACGATTTCAAACATACGTTGCACATGTTGAGGGGGAGCTTTTTCTATAAATATCAAAAACAATTTAGGTATAAAATGTTTTGATCATGTATCACAAGTACTTGGATTGATTTTCAAATGGTTTTCAATTGGTTCCAATGGCTGATGAACAATACCAAAAAGACCAACTAGTTTTACTTTATGTATGGTGATATAAGGATGGTTAGGTTAGGTATTCGTTCCCACGATCCGCCAGAGCCGGAGGGATCTACCTGAGGACAATCCACTAGATAGTGTAGAGTCCTTAGGTATGATGAAAAAGGAGTAAAGTGAGATATGGAAAGAGTGCGGATCGAGATTGAGCTAGAACTAGAATAAACCCAACAAGGTTCTAGTAATGAAGTCTCGGTGAAGCAATGAAGGGTTGAAGAATGAAAAGAAATAAATGCGAAAAGGGTGAAAAGAAATAGCCTCCATTATTTTCAACCTTAGGGCAGAAACCGGGTTAAGTTCATATGCTACCGTTGTTACCTAGGTAACACCGGTATTGAAGACAAGGCGTCATGGACCCGATGACGCACCGCACTATATCTTCCCAAGCTACTCAAGTTCCTCTTAAAGGACTTGTTTCATTCTCACATGGAACCTACATTATCTATCGACTTTCTCTTAGAGATGGTTGATATTGAAAAAGAGACCCTCTCCCTAGTCTCCAAAGATAGGAACCAAATGTGCACAATTGAGTCTAGAGCCATGAGATCATCAATAAATCTCATTAAGGACACAATCAATGAAGACTCTCTATTTCACACAATGTGGAAAGAGAATATATTTTAAGAGTCCCACGCATTATCCTTGTGGTATTGCTGAACATCCGAGTGATATGCAAACATATTCACAATGAAGATGGAAAGCCTTCTAGAGCCAACATCAAACAAGCTCTTGGTAGGTGGCATGTGAGATCTATCCAATAGATCAACCATGTGACAACCGAATGAAACAATGGAGCGATTCAAATTTATGAATCAATCTCGGTTCGAGTTATGGATTGACAGATACCTTTGAAAAAGCAGTCGTTGTGCTTAAAACTCTTTTCTAGCACATCGGTGTGTATTAGTATTTCAAAATAAAAAGGTGTTTATGATTGATAATTTACTTTCATTAAAACTTTCGTTGTATTGCAAAACAATTTATATTGAGCGGTACACGATTGTTTTTCAAATCTCTTTCATCAATCGGTGAATCTCAATTATTGGTTCACTCACTCCGTGTTGTCTTCTTTGAGACGTTTCGGTTTGAGAACGACTAGAGCAACGCGAAACCCCGTCAAGGAGATTCTTTGAAATTATACCGATCACAAAGACTTGTCTTGATCAACGGAGAATCGTGGGCGTGTACCTCAATTCAACGAAAGTGATCAAAGACACTTTCGTGCTTTATTGCTAGCTGCTGTATGTAGGTACACCCGACGCTTGCGGTGATCGTAATTAAGAGGTCAATCCATAGCCGCATCTCACACAACACATTCATTTCAAAAGAAATCATGATTAGTGCATCAATGACTCTAATACTATCACTCCATGCTTCTGCTACGCTGCTGCAAATATCATGAATCAACTAAAGCTTCCGCTACTCTGATGAGAATAAATCATGATCTAGAATGTGAGCATGTCGGTCAACTGTTACAACGTCACATAATGTCAACACCACAATGGAAGAGTCAGAGATTTATGCAATCTGATGATCTCAAAGCTGGCTCAAAACTCATCGTCACGTGGATCTGTTAAAGACCTCCACACAAATTATCCAAACATGCAAAACATGAAGAATCAAAGACTACGAGCTACAGAGAAATGAACTTAAACAAGAATCCAAGAACAATCTTAATGTAATATCTGTTTGTATTCGTGTAATTTAAGGTGACCTCCCAGGGGAGATTGTTAGAATTAGAAAATCCAAGAGTTAAAGAGTCGGTCACCTCAAGTATATGTATTCGTAGAAAGCTCCTAGTCGTAGTTAAGTTACGTTAATAAGTAGTTAGTTAAGTAACACCGTGGAGGACTGGACGGTATTTACCCACCGTATGCTCGATCCACACCGCGGTGGCGTTTATTGTAAGACACTATAAATACCCTCTACCTCCCAAGGTAGAGGGTTGAAGCTTCAATACCATTTTTCTTTGTTTCACATAGTTCCCAACTCTCTTCCCTTTCTCTCTCTAAAACTTGTAAACGCCCCATATGTTATTGGTTTGATGTGTTTGTGAAATCCTATATCTTACAGTGTCAATATTATGTCTTGTGAGACTTACTTATATTCTCTCTCGTTTCTCTCTATAGAATAAAGTGTCCACACCCACTTTATCTCTTTTAGTTCATTAGTAGACGTGATGTTTTGGGAAAAACAATTGGTATCAAGAGCCTAATATGATACGTTGTTTCATTTAGTTGTGTTTTTCTTAGCTTTAGATCTTCATTAGTAGTAAAGTTTAGATTTTTATGGCTTCTAAAAGACTTTCTCTCTCTAGAAATTTTTTTCTCGTACGAGTTTAGTTAAGATTATTCATTTTCGTGTTTAATCTTGTAGACTTGTTTTGGAAAATAATTCTAGAGGTCAAAGAAACGTTTTTTTATCAATCTATTTGGGGATAAGAACGTGTTTAGAAAGGCTTCAAAAAGTGTACTTTTTATTCGTAAAAGTAGGGTTTTATTTGCTCGCAAAATTTTGTTAGCAAGATTAGGGTTTTGTTGCGACAACTAAGCTTAGATTGGTTGCGAAACTTGTTTTTTGGTTGCGATAGCTCCTTGCAAAGTCTATTGCTTGCGAAAGTTTGGTTGTGATAGCCATTGTCTTTTTTTTTTGCGAGAGAAGTTCTTGTAATACCTGCTTGCGAAGCATTCTGTTAACCACATTTTACGAAAGAAAACTCTGCCCATTTCACAAGAGATTATGGCGAGAGCTTCAATAGTAGTTGCGAAAGATACTTTATGAGACTTTGTGTAGCTAGACATTGGTTAAAATACTTTTTACCCACAATTTTAACCACACTTACTTAGCCCTCACGTGACTTGGATTGCGAGACTTTGACCTTTGTTTGCAATACTTGACTTTCCATTTCAATTGAACTTAAGTAAACTAAAACTTTGTTAGTGTGCAAATTGTTAAAAGAATTTAATCAACTCATAACTCACAAGACCTGAACATAAAAAACTCAACAATCTCAATAACAAAAAGCTAAAAACACAAACTTTCAAACACAACAGCATCTCATATCAAAGATCCACCATCAAAATGTCTAAAACTCAAGATGCATTGACTACAAGGAGTGATGCAATGCCTCCCATGTTGTATCGGGTAAACTATGTTTACTGGTCTTCAAGGTTTTTGAATGTTCTAATGGGCTACAAAGAAAGAAAGTTGTTGCTTAATTCTACTAAAAAATGGTCCATATGTAATGAAAGAAATTGTTGATGCTGCTAACCCTGGACAAAAGAAAATTCAAGAAGAAGATGATCCAAGCCCCGTTGTACTTGCACAATTTGAAGCTGATATCCGAGCTAAGAATCTATTTTTTGGGTTGAGCAATGAGATCTACAATGCCATTGATAGTAATCTACTACTCGTGATCTATGGAAAGATTTGGAAAGGTTAATGCAAGGTGCTAATGTCGGTACACAAACTCAATAAACATTAGCTCTGTGGAATTATAAGTCTTTCAAGCAACTCCCTGAAGAAAACCTATAAGATTCATAGTTTCATACATCCGTTTCAACATGATTATTAATGAAATAAATTGTCATAACCTAAAAAGAACAAACATTGAACACAACACTATGTTTCTCACCAACCTACAACCAGAATGGAGACGTTCACTATTGCAATCAGACAGAATTAAGACCTAACAAAGAAAGATACAGACAATCTGTTTGATCTTTTGAAACATAATCAAGTTGAGGTCAATGAAATCAAAGAACATAAAAGAAAAGAAAAGAAAAGGAAAAGGAAAAGGAAAAGGAAAAGGAAAAGGACTTAATAACTCAACAACCAATGCATGATTCTATTGCCATAGTTTCATCATTTCAACCAAATCATTCACAATTCCACCATGCTATAACTCAAATAACGACATAAGTTACTCACCCATGGAAGATGCAAATGCCATACTACAAATGACTTTACAAAAACTGAACTAACCAAAATAGTTCAACATCTGGCATTACTCGGGAAATAGATTCAAAAATCTTTCTATAAACGTCCAACCAACAACAATCTTCGTACCAATTCAGCACCAGCTGCAATTAACAAAAGACAAGATGTTCTACCAAGAGGTGAAGTGATTAGGCAGGGTGCACAAAGGACTGAGAAGAATGATGTTGTCCAAGAAGTTCAAGAACCAAAATGCTTTGGATGCGGTCAACAAGGTCATTTTTCTAGAGCTTTTCCAAATGGAAAAGTGCGTAACAAAGCTTACTACAGACATAAAATGTTCTTAGCTGATATTGAGGAGAAAGGTCAGGTACTGACTGCTGATGAAAATGATTTTATGGTTGACACAGATGAAGAAGGAGAAATATTGGACACAAACATGGTGTTTATGGCCTCTTTGGAGAAGGTGGATATCTATGAAGCTCAAGATGCAGACTCAATTCCAATCTATGATATTGATGCTAAAGAAAATGACATATTCATCAACAAGGTACACTCATCAGATGCTTGCAAAGTAACTTAACTTGATGAATTAATTCATGGTGACATTCTAACAAGTAGTAAGATAAATGAATTAACACATGTAGATTAACATCTAGAAGTGATAATCTTCAATTATCCACTACAAGTATCGAATGTAATCATGAATCAGCAAATCAAGATTATAATGAAATGCTTCAAAATTATGCCACTATCAATCTCAAATTCAAAATTATGCTAACTTGATAAAAGCGGAACAAGATAAAAGTGCTTCATTGGAAAAGAAAATCAAAGACATGTTACACGATGAGCAGATCGAACGACCTTTAGTCTTTAAACGTCAAATTCTTAAGTTACAAAATGAGATTTTTCAACTAAAACGAAATATTTCGACTTTTGATAACATTAAAAAGAATTATGAAAACGAAGTTTCAAAACTTAACGAAGAAAAAGCTAATTGTATTCAACTATTAACAAAAGCTAAAACTAAACTTCGTACTACCGATTAGACTATTCAAACTGTACACATGTTAATACCCAAACCAGATTCAATTTTGGATTTAAAACAGGGTCCTGGTTGTCCTAAACTATCTTATCTTGATATGGTTAAATGTATTGAACCAAGTATGTATAATGTTGATTACATGAGACGTGATACCTTCAAAGATTTCTTGTTTGTTCCTAATGACATATCTCAAGAGGAAACTAAAAAACATTTACATGTTAAACATATCAACACCAGTTTCTCCTACTTTAGTGCAGATTATGGTTTGATAAACAAAGAAAACATTCTTTCAAGAAAACATTCTTTCAAGAAAACAAACAAACGTGAAAAATCATGTGGAACAAATTTATGAAAATCTAAATGATTCTAACAAATTTGAGAGTTTAGCGAGAAAAAAGTTATTGTAATCTCAAAAATCAAATAAATTGTACTGTATCTATTATTCGTGAAAAGCAAGAGTTTAAAATGTATGAACTTTTGAAATTCAATTCGTATGAAATGGAAATTAAGTGGAGTCAAAAAGCTTTTACAAACTTTTACCGAACCTTCCATGATTAAAGTTAACGAAAAATTTATTGCTGTTGAAGAAGCATTGATTTCTGAAATGTAAACTGATTTAACTTATTTCACATCTCTTGAAGATTCCTATGACTTTCTCAGCCTAAATTCGACATTCAAAAAGAATATTTCTTAAATCAGCTAGAGTCAATCAAACCACAATCTTCAATAAATAAGGATGAAATTGAAGAATCAGAAAAAGTACAAACGTTTTTAGAAATGAAAAACCTTTTACTCAAAGAGAGTATAAAGAATGTTTTCAAAAGAACAATGAGTTGAACGAGGAGTTTTCTTGTCATACTGCTAAATTTGAAAACACATGTGCAAAACATGAAAAACAATGTTTAATGTTTGAAGTAAACTGGCAGCGAAAAATGAAAGAAAAAAATACGAAAAGCTTTCCTATGACAAATCTTTAAAATGGATTTTAAAATAGAACTAGGAACTCAAATCTAAAGTGCTTGATTTGACGAAAACCAAGAATCATGAGTCTGTGAGCTCAAGCCAGTTGGACAATAAAAATTTCAGATTTTTTCATAACAACCAACATCTATGGCTAGCCAAAAACACAAAACTCAAATTCTTAAGCCAAAACAAAAAGAGGTTTTAATGTTTTATCTAATCCTGATGTAATTGCTCCTGGTATGTATAAAATTGAATCTGCATGCTTTAACGAACCATATGGTTCAAATGATATGATTCATAATCACTACTTAGCATAAACTAGGAAACAAGCATTACATATATCTCTAGATGCACCAATGTGTTCTTTGACTTCTCATCCTATAGAAAACAAACCCAAAAAGTCAAAGAAACAAAAGAAAAAGAAACATATGAACATAAAATAGAATAACATGATCAAAAAACACAATCTCCTAACGCGGATTTGCTTTTTGATCCAGGTTTAGACACTACTTGTAGCAAGGAGAGGCCATCTAAGATCAATGCTTTGAAGAATAGTGCCTCTCAGACTTCTACTGCAGTAGTAGCAAAACCTAGAACTTTTAAAGCTTTCAATAAAAAACGGTTTAAGCGAATGGATGACTATAATGACTTAATTATGCATGGATATGTTGCTTCTACAAAAAAATGTTTGTGTTAATTATGTGACTTATATTTATGATTCTAATGATTGTATGCATGCTTATTTGTATTGTGATAATGTGAGTGCCAAAACAACTAAGAAAGCTCCCAGAAACCAAACAAAGAATAAGAATAAGGAAAAACGTATCTGGATCCCAATGTGTGGAATTTTTGAGTATCACAAATTATTCCCTAGAGCATGCCTTACATGGAAACCCACTGAAAGAGTGTTCAAACACATAGGCTTAAGATGGCAACTAGTTAGAAAGATATGCAAACCTAGCACCACTATAATAGAAAAATTCAACCCACTAGGTATGCAATATATTATGTCTAACTACGTAGAACCACTTTGTTAATGCGTTCCAAATTTTTTGTTTCTTGCTTTGATGTGAAGCTTGTCCTAGTGTGCCTCTGGTACCTCGATTCTGGGTGCACCCGACATATGACAGGAAACAAGGTACTCCTCAAGAACTTTGTGGCTAAGTTCTTGTGTATAGTGCATTTTGGGAATGATCAAATCGCCAAAATCACCGGCTATAGGGATTTCATTCATGAAAAAGTCACAATTAAACGAGTATACCTTGTCAAAGGGCTAGGTCATAATTTGTTCAGCATAGGCCATATTTGTGATAAAAGTTTAAAGGTGGCTTTCAGAAAACACTTGTATACTGTTTGTACTCATGAAGGCGTTGATATTATCAAAGGCTCACGGTATTCGAATCTATACCTAATTACTCTAAAAGAAATAACCTCACTAAAACCAATTTGTTTGCTTGCTAAAGCATCATCATCACAAGCCCGGCTATGGCGTCGTTGCTTCTCACATCTAAATTTTAGGACGTTAAACGACCTTGCTCACAACAACCTAGTTAAAGGGTTTCCTAAAGTATCATTCAAGAAAGAACATATTTTCTCTCTGTGTGAATTAGGAAAAATGACACGTGCAACACTAAAATCCAAAACCGAACATAATTTTGTTGCACGTTTGCATCTATTGCATATGGATTTATGTGGTCCAATGCACATTTTTAGTCAAAATGAGAAGAAATATATATTGGTTATTGTGGATGACTACTCACGCTACACTTGGGTTTACTTTCTTGCCTCTAAAGCTGAAACATCAGATGTAATCATCAAGTTCAGAAAATGAGTACAAGTTGATCTACTAGCAACAGTCCAAATTGTGCGTACTGATAATGGAACAAATTTTACAAATCAGACTCTTTAGAGCTTCTTTGATTCTATTGGCATTACTCATCAGAGATCAGTAGCTTACACTCCTCAACAAAATAGTGTAGTTGAATGACAAAATCGTACATTAGTAGAAGGTGTCAAAACAATGCTCACCTCTGCAAATCTTCCATTAAATTTATGGTCTGAAGTAGTAGCAACCACATGTTTCACATAAAATCGATCTATCATAAACAAAAGAATCAAGAAAACCCCATATCACATCTTTCACAAACTCAAACCTGATGTAAAATACTTACGGACCTTTGGTTGTCGTTGCTACCCTCTTAATGATCATGATGACCTTGGCAAGTTAAAAGATAAAGGGGATGTAGGCATATTTCTTGGTTATTTTACACAATCAAGTGCGTATCGTATTTACAATCAAAGAAAAAAGATAATACAAGAAACAATTAACCAACTCAAGCGTCATGACGTATGGAGAAAGGTTCCCAAGCCTCTTGGGAAACTCATAATTGCATTGAAATGGATTCTGAAGAACAATCTAGATGAAGAAGGGGAAGTAATCTGCAACAAAGCTTGCCTTGTTGCAAAAGGTTATTGACAAGAATATGGAATTAAATTTGATGAATCTTTTGCACCAGTAGCAAGGATCGAAGCAATACACTTATTCTTGTCTCACTTAGCTCATAAATCTTTCACTGTATACCAAAAGGATGTGAAAATGGCCTTTTTGTATAGAGAGTTAGAAGAAGTGGTGTATGTGAGCCGACCATAAGGCTTCGTTAATCCTGACCATCCAGATGATGTTTATGAAAGCAGTATACAGACTCAAGAAAGCACCATGTGCATGGTACAAAGTGTTGTCAGAATATCTGCTCAAACACAAATTCGTTAAAGGTTCAATCGATCTAACTTTGTTCATAAGACGAAAAGGTGATGACATCATTCTCGTCAAAATTTATGTCGATGATATTATTTTCGCATCCAGGAATCCTAAATATTTCAAAAACTTTGAAAATATAATGCGACAGAAATTTGAGATGAGCATGATGGGAGAGTTAAAATTCTTTTTGGGTCTACAAATCAATCAAACTCCTGGTGGTATCTTTATTCAAACAAAAACACAATGTAAATTTTGAGAATAGAAAAATCAAGTTAAGCCTAAACTAGATGAGGACATTAGTGGAAAACCAGTTGATGCTACAAGATATCATAGTATGATTGGTTCACTCATGTATCTTACTGCTAGTCGGCCATATATTCATTTTGTTGTCTGTATGTGTGCCCCGTTACCAATCTCGGCCAATAGAAAAGCACCTTACTGCCATGAAACAGATCTTTCAGTATCTAAAGGGAACTATCTACATGGGCCTTGTATATCCTAAAGCATCTGGTTTCGAACTAACTACCTATTCAGGTGCAAAATATGCAGGTTGTCAAAATGATTGCAAAAGTACTTCAAGAGCTGTTCAATTATTTGGAGAAAAACTAATTACCTGGTATTCAAAGAAGCAGAATCACACTGATTTATCAACCACAGAAGCTGAATACATATCCCTCTACGGATGTTGTGCACAAGTACTGTGGATGATAACTTGCGTTTGTTTATATACGTACCCGAAAGATTCTTGTTTTGAGCTAACTGCCTTTAAGATTCTCCATTTTTTAATAATAGTCCTGAGGTTTTCAATAATTCCACGCTAATGTTTTTTATTTAATGATTTACTAAACGCATTCTGGTTCATCTTTATGCCTTTATATTGGGAAAGTCCAGATTATGAAGTGATTTTTTCAGTCATTTGAATTGTGCACCTACTCAGGTAGGTTAAGGTTTTAAAGTAATTTCAATGATGATGTTCTCAAACCATTACTGTGATTTGAAATTAATATATTGTGATTAAAGGGCTTAGTCATCATTTCGTAACATATGGATGAACTTATCAATATTGTATGCGAATGTGGAAGATGGCAAATCAAAATGGTAGCTTAAAGTTTTTTGTTGATGGTTTCAGGTATATAGATCAAAGATCGGTTTTAAATGAAAAGGCAACAACAGCGATTTTGCGAAAACTGCAATGACGTAGCATTGTAAGTAAGTCAATTACTCTTCATTGTTGCACATGTTTATATAATGTCAAGTAGGAACGATTGTATTTTAAAAATGGTCTTCTAAGAATTGTTGTTTCTATTTCCATATATGTATATCAGAGATTGGATACATTGACTAATCAATAGTTGATTAGGTTAAGTAATTCCGTTTTTGCAATGTGCTGGAAAACTTGTTTTATTTATAAGCAACGCATTCCATCCGTTTTGCCTACCATTATTTTGCACATTATTGGTTTGATGACTACCTGTTTATTTTATTTTATTTGTATCAGATACTACCTTGCATTGCATTTTTCTAGTTAAATCATACTTGATGTCTATATAGTTTCACAAAACCTTGCTGGAAACCCAGTGGCTCCTAATAAAAACTGTCATAGTATCATTACGAAACTTATAATGCATCTATTATGGTTGAAACATTAATTTCCCATGTGTAACTTAAACGAAGGTATAAAATGATGTACAACCATATAAATAGATGGAGGGTGGGAAACCCATAGAATGAATAATATATTAGGATAAAACGTCAAACTTAAACATTCATAATTTAGTTTTCAATATTTAGTCAAAATCGGGATCTTTCAAGTGAAATTTTTGCCTAAACTTGCTCACTACGGTCAACACAATAACCATCTCCGATGTCTTCACAATCCGAGCTACTGCTAGGAGACGAATGTTGCAACTGTGTAGCCACGCTTGGTGTTGGTGGGTTTGTTAACAGCAATACCAAGCTTATAGTTCTCCTTCTTTTGTATTTAGCTTTGAAATAAAACAGTCTCAACCTATTGGTGCTTCTAGCAAAACCTGAATCAGGGTTTTCTTCTACCCGCCTGTTTTCTTCTTCCAGCCTTATTATGATTTCTTGAGTGTTTCGCTCAACTTTTTGTAACATATTGGATTTCACAAACACATCAAACCATGCTCAACAAGGGGCGTATACTTTAGGTTTTTAGAGAGAGAAAGTTAGAGGTTTAGGGAAATTAGTGAGAGAAAGTAAAAGTATTATTATGAGCTCCAACCCTCTACCTTGGGAGGTAGAGGGTATTTATAGTATCTTACATAAACGCCACCTACGAGCTATGGATCAGGCATACAGTGGGTAAAGACCCGTCCGTCCTCCATGGTGTTACTAAACTAAATACTAACTAACATTAAATAACTACGACTACGAGCTTTCTAACGATTACATATACTTGAGGTGACCGACACTTAAATAATTGGATTTACTAAATCCTAACAATCTCCCCCTAAGGGAGGTCACCTCAAATTACATTGAATACAAACAGATATAACTTTAAGATTGTTCTTGGATTCTTGTTAAAGTTCTTTGCTCTGTAGCTCGTAGTCTTTGATTCTTCATGTTTTGCATGTTTGGTTAATCCAAGTGGAGGTCTTTAAGCGATCCACGTGATAATGAGTTTTGAGCCGACTTTGAGATCATCGGCTACCATAAATCTCGACTCTTCCTTTGTAGTGTTGACATTATGTGATGTTGTGACTTTTGGACCGACATGCTCACATTCGGATCATGAAATCTTCTTATCGAGTAGCGGAAGCTTTAGTTGATTCATGATATTTGCAGTGATTAGCGAAGCATGAAGTGAAAATATCGAGTTGTTGATGCATTTAACATGATTACTTTAGAGATGAATGTGATGTGTGAGCATGCGGCTATGGATTGACCTTCTCCATTCGATCACCGCAAACGTTGGGTGTACCCGCATACAACGATTAGTAACAAAGTTTAACGAAGTGTCTTTGATCACTTTCGTTGAATTGAGGTACACGGCCCACGGTTCCTCGTTGATCGATACAAATCTTATCGTGATCGTATAATTCAAGAATCTCCTTGATGTGGTTTCGCAATTGCTCTAGGCGTTCTCAAACCGAAACGTCTCAAAGTAGACAACACGGATTGAGTGAACCGGTAATTGAGATTCACTGATTGATGAAAAAGGATTTGAAAAACCATCGTGTATTGCTTAATATATGAAGGGTTTTGCAATACAACGAAGGTTTTATGGAAAATCAATTATCAATCATAAACACCTTTTAATTTTGAAAAAATGATACACAGTCGATGTACTAGAGAAAAGAATTTTAGGCACAACGACCGGTTTTTCAAAGGCATCCATCAATCCATAACCTGAACCAGGATTGATTCATAATTTTGAATCTCCCCATTGTTTATGTTCAGTTGTCACATGGTTGATCCATTGGATATATCTCACATGCCACCTACCAAGAGCTTGTTTGATGTTGGCTCTAGAAGGCTTTCCATCTTCATTGTGAATATGTTTGCATATCACTCGGATGTTCCGCAATACCACAAGGATAATGTGTAGGACTCTTAAAATATATTCTCTCTTTCCACATTGTGTGAAACAGAGAGTCCGATAACGCCAGACGCTGCGTCGTTCGGGGTCAAAGGAACTTCCTTTTCTTGAGCAAGTTTTATAACACCCTAGGCGGTGAACCTAATCGTTGTAGTGTAGTAATTAGGGTAAGCCACGGTATTGATATCGTTCTCTAGGGAATAGGAATGCTAGTAGGGAGTTACTACGCTAAGGTTAAGGTTGAGGAAGATTATTTTTATCTTTTATATTTTATGAAAATGGAAAGGTACGAATCTCGGGTATTGGATTTGGGGGTTGGTATTTCTACCGATTACTCTACTATTATCTAATTATCTAAACTAAGGTTGTGGGAGTCTATGTCTAATTAATGTGTGCTCGTATGATAGTTTAAAGATGTGTTTACTTAGTTTGTATTACTCCTTAATTATCTCCTATTGATGGTTGAGTGTCACGTCTTATTCCTAGTTGCGTTGTGTTTCTAAAGTTGTAGGGTATGCGTTTCTCCTAACTCTTTGAACTTACCAAAGGGTCTTGTCTACAAATCCACTTAGAGATTATAGACTCCTACTCTAAGGCGCTCTTGGATGGTTTAGACTACAATCACTCGTAATCATACTCTAGGGTTCACAAAGATGAATCAAGCATTAAGTACACAACGAATGACCTATCGCATTACTAGATCATTAATCAACTAAGATAAGAAACAACCAATCAATATTTAATAATTAAGTTTCATACTTCCTAAGCAAACACACAAATAAATTAATGGGACATGGAGAACATGCAAGCATACACACAAATAATCAAAGACATAATTGAATTAATGAAGCAAAGACTTATCTTGGTGTAAGATAGGGTTAAAAACCCTAAAATCTTGTACAAGACACCTTAGGTTCGGTTTTAGGTTTTACCCAAAGACTCTCCACACAAAGACCGAAAAATTCGGATTCTATATATAAGATTACAATTGCGACGGCGCCACCTTATGTTTAGTGGCGCCGCCGTGTCGCCGCCATTAGGGTTTCGTCTTGGCCACGTTAACCTTGCGACGGCGTCACCTTATGTCCATGGCCGTCCTCTTGACTTCGGCGTCGTGCGGATCGCATCTAGGCCGTCACGAGTAGCGACGGCCTACTCTTTCACAACTAGACGCCGTCTCTTGAAAACACGAGTTTTGAGTTCGACCCGTCACAACAATTCTCCGACGGCGTCGCAAATAGCTCCCGACGCCGCCTTCTACATTCAATGATCGTGAGTGTCTCGATTTCGACTTTGGCCATTTTCTTCATATATTCGCGCCTTTTCGTCCAAATAAGTGTCATTCCGACATTTTGCCTTCACGAGACCTAAAAGTGAAAAGGAACGATATTAAGCAATAACGGATACAAAAGTGATCAAATAAGGACTTAAACGACCCTCAAAATGGTACCTTTTAAAACCTTATCAAATATCCCTACACTTGTTATTTGCTTGTCCTCAAGCAAATGTGCTTTTAGCCAATTAATTTATAAGTTAGGGGTCATTTAGCATTAATTCAAAACGGTCCACAACACATATAAGCCCCAAAAGTCATAACAAGCACGGAAATTACATACTAGCACCTCACATGGGGTGTTTGGATACTCACATCTCTCGGTGTATAAATGAAATATAACAATATAGGAAATGGAAGATAAACACTCATTAACCGGTCCTAGTACATAGATTACCATAGGCTTGAGAATAGATCAAACCTCCATCGCTTTGGCGTAAGCACCTAGGAAAGACTATCAAAGAGGTCTTTTAAAGGGTTGTAATGTTAGGCTTACGGTAGGGAAATAAGGGTTTGGTGGGATAGGCTATTTAGTGGTGGTAAGTCAAAAATCTTTATGTTAGCGCGATATGAAGAATGGCGTTGCTAAGCCAAGACTCGACACTCTAAACTCTAGATAACTGAAATAAATAAACATAAATTCAAAGATAGATGTAGGATGGTAGCCCGTATTTTTTTTTTTTTTTTTTTTTCATACACTTTTACTCTACCATCCTCTAAGATAACATCAAAATACTAGGATTTATAAGCATATCCCTACACTTGAGTTTTATTACTCTAACACTAATTTGACCCGAATTGAAAAGATCAAAACACTTGGGGTACATTATTACGTAAACAAAGGGAATTTGAATTTAACGTTCCCTTCCGTCATTTCATAAACTTTAACTTTTCCCATGAATCCCAATCATCCCAAAGCTGTATACAAAGGATATGACTCGACTTAGCAACTTATGCAAGCAACTAGATAATTGAACTAAGGGTTTAGGGTGATAACAAATAATTGCACTAAAAGTGAGTGCATAAGGGTAGGCTAAGGCGATTTGGGTGTATATTTGGGGTGGGGTGTAAACAATGTTTTCATTGATATTCGGAAAACCGAAACATCACGAGAACCGCGAAAAGGATAGGCTCGAGGGGTTAACTAGGGTATCGTGTACCAAAGATGAGTACAACGCAAAGGGTGTGGGGAATTACTCAACCGATGTGGAAGAAGTAATTATATTACGGGTATCAAACAAGGGTTTATCCTAATGCCTCTTATCATTTAGTTATTCCTAACTACACAAGTGTAGTCTCACTAGCGATCTCGGAATGCATCACAAAACAAGTTCTAGAATCTATTATACTACGGTTCACACTCTAAGCATTAAAGATGAATGCTTTAATTCCTACTAATCTAAGGCGATCCTCACATTTTGGGTGGAATTTGGGTGGTAAAGGGTTTTGTGCTAGTCATATAACTTCCTATCCATGAGACGCTTTTGTTAAGACTAATGGCCCACTCCTATATGTCATGAAAATTTTAAATTTGGTGCCAAAATTACCCTAACCGACATTTCTCATGGTTTATTACACAATCACAATTGGACAAAGCAAATAGTCAAGGATAAGCATAGTTTCAAAGTTCCCGTTTATTTTCCCTCCCTACACTTAAACCGAAAATTGTCCCCAATGTTCCCGAAAGTATCAAAGTTATGATAAAGAAGGTAATTAAAAGCGAAAGAAACTAATACTCCCCGATTAGCTCGGTAGGATCCGTGTAAAGTGGTGGTTAAATTCTTTTCAAGAAGAATTTATGCGTGAAAAGCTCCTTCCAATCTTTTGTAACTTCTTCTTGACAAACTAAACTTGCACACTTGAAGAAAACAAACGAAACCTTCGCGTAAAATCGGTGGTAATAATATATATAAGACTCGATTTAAACTAGGATATAATGCTTGTGGAATGGATGTTTACTGAATTTCAAAGAAAATTAAGACCGAAAATTCCAAAATTTATAAGTAGCTCGAAAACGAGAAAAGTAATCGATGTTTTACTCCTTCTGACGCCGTCAGTTGCAATCTGACGCCGTCAAAGTTATCCGACAAAAGCGGTCTGCGATTTTGGAAAAATTTACGGAAAATTTACATCTTTAGAATGGAAAATTTACGCAAAACATTCATTATGACTCGATACAAGCATTTGACTCGAACAAACAAACATATATATCTTTTAATTAATTGTTATTCTCATATTTACGTTTCTTTTGAAAACGTGTGTAATCCTCCTACACTTATCCCTTATGTAAAATACCTTTATATGTAATTAAGGCGGTTAAAAACAAAATAAAGCATTTTTACAAATTTAAACATGAGGATAAACAATTAATAAAAGATATATGACACTAACAAGCAAACAATTAAGCATGGGTTGCCTCCCGAAGCGCTTTTCTTTATTTAAGAGTCTTGTAGCTAGACTCATAGTCGTGCTCTACGTTTTCTCACGCATCCTCAACGAGAATTCTATCATGTTGACAAAATCTTCATCGACTCTATACCTAGGCCCTAAAGTCAAGCAATCCTTATAATAATGCCTCTTCTTTCCCACATGAATTTATAACCTTTTCAACATCTTCCTTGCTTTTGTCCTCAAAAGCTTTGATGTTGTCTCGATCATAAATGGACAAGTGGCCATACTCAGTTGTTTTCCAAGGCATCCTATAGGTGATCTCATCGGTTCCTTCCTTGAACCTAACCGTTCCATCATGCTTGTTATGGCTCATTCTAGATGTTTCAACAAACGGTTACCCTAGCACTACTTGGGATAAACTATAGTCAATGATGCATCCTACATCTTCTAGAACCATAAAATCAACAAGGTAGGTGAAATTTCCTATAAAGACATGCACGTCCTTGACTCTTCCCAAAAAGTTGCAAATTCCTCTCGGATACTTAGGGTCTCTCCTAATATTGAGTCGCTCATTCATAATGTCATTGTAGACAGCAGATGACATTACGTTAATGGGGATTCCGTATCTATGTAAGCGTGGTCGACACTCCTATATCCGATCATACAAGGATTTTTAGGTTCCGAGATTTCCTCTCCTAATCTTGGGCATATCCTAATGATGGGTGATCGTGGATTATTGATTATGTATTTATGGTGCATAACTTCTTCCTTAGTGGGGTAAAGATTGAAGTAAGCACTATTTTCCACATCCACGTTGTTGTTTATCATGCCATTTTCCAATTATTGCTAATCATTGAGCCAACTATAGCGTACCGACTACTTTCTCAATAGCTTCCTAATTGTACTATCAAATATTTTACGCAAAATCACGAAGGTCGGTGTTTCTACTCACATATCGGCCCGACGGTTGTGTTGGTTATTGGGTTGGGTTTTGAGTGACATTGAAATTTTTTTGTTGGGTTATTAAGTGGTGGTTGGTTATCATTCTCCATGATGAAGAGTGATGGGGTTACGAACAAAGGTTACGAAGAAGGGGATAGACTAAGAGAAATCTAAAATGAGAAAAAAAAGTTTACTTGATAGGAATCAAGCAAAGAAACCTAAACGAGGTGGACTACTAACTAGCTATTCTATTCCCGACAACGGCGCCAAAACTTGATAACGCTACACGCGTCGTTCGGGGTCAAAGGAACTTCCTTTTCTTGAGCAAGTTTTATAACACCCCAGGCGGTGACCTAATCGTTGTAGTGTAGTAATTAGGGTAAGCCACGGGTATTGATATCGTTCTCTGGGGAATAGGAATGCTAGTAGGGAGTTACTACGCTAAGGTTAAGGTTGAGGAAGATTATTTTTATCTTTTTATATTTTATGAAAATGGAAAGGTACGAATCTCGGGTATTGGATTTGGGGGTTGGTATTTCTACCGATTACTCTACTATTATCTAATTATCTAAACTAAGGTTGTGGGAGTCTATGTCTAATTAATGTGTGCTCGTATGATAGTTTAAAGATGTGTTTACTTAGTTTGTATTACTCCTTAATTATCTCCTATTGATGGTTGAGTGTCACGTCTTATTCCTAGTTGCGTTGTGTTTCTAAAGTTGTAGGGTATCGTTTCTCCCTAACTCTTTGAACTTACCAAAGGGTCTTGTCTACAAATCCACTTAGAGATTATAGACTCCTACTCTAAGGCGCTCTTTGGATGGTTTAGACTACAATCACTCGGTAATCATACTCTAGGGTTCACAAAGATGAATCAAGCATTAAGTACACAACGAATGACCTATCGCATTACTAGATCATTAATCAACTAAGATAAGAAACAACCAATCAATATTTAATAATTAAGTTTCATACTTCCTAAGCAAACACACAAATAAATTAGCGGACATGGAGAACATGCAAGCATACACACAAATAATCAAAGACATAATTGAATTAATGAAGCAAAGACTTATCTTGGTGTAAGATAGGGTTAAAACCCTAAAATATCGTACAAGACACCTTAGGTTCGGTTTTAGGTTTTACTCCAAAGACTCTCCACACAAAGACCGAAAATTCGGATTCTATATATAAGATTACAATTGCGACGGCGTCACCTTATGTTTAGTGACGCCCGTCGTGTCGCCGCCATTAGGGTTTCGTCTTGGCCACGTTAACCTTGCGACGGCGTCACCTTATGTCCGTGACGCCGTCCTCTTGACCGGCGTCGTGCGGATCGCATCTAGGCCGTGCGAGTAGCGACGGCCTACTCTTTCACAACTAGACGCCGTCTCTTGAAAACACGAGTTTTGAGTTCGACCGTCACAACAATTCTCCGACGGCGCCGCAAATAGCTCTGACGCCGTCGCCTTCTACATTCGCGATTGTGAGTGTCTCGATTTCGACTTTGGCCATTTTCTTCATATATTCGCGCCTTTCCGTCCAAATAAGTGTCATTCCAAGATTTTGCCTTCACGAGACCTAAAATCTTCATTGATTGTGTCCTTAATGAGATTTATTGATGATCTCGTGGCTCTAGACTCAATTGTGCACATTTGGTTCCTATGCGGAGACTAGGGAGAGGTCTCCTTTTCAATATCAACCATGACGTCCTTTTAAGAGGAACTTGTCTTTAAATTAGGTGCGGTGTGTGTTACCTTAGTAACCACCAAAGAGTATATGTATTGAACCCGGTTTACGCCTAAGGTTGAATTAATGGAGGGCTATTTCTTTTCACCCTTTTCTCATTCAATTCTTTTCATTCTTCAACCCTTGATTGCTTACGAGACTTCATAACTAGAACCTTGTTGGGTTTATTCCAAGACTAGCTCGGTCTCATCCGCACTCTTCCCGCTTCTCACTTTTCTCCTTTTATCATCATACCTAAGGACTTCTACACTATCTAGTGGATTGTCCTTGGGTAGATCCCTCCGGCTCTGGCGGGATCGTGGGAACGAATACCTAACCTAACCATCCTTATATCACCATACATAAAGTAAATTTGGTCGGTCTTTTTGGTATTGTTCATCTGCCATTGGAACCGATTGAAAACCATTTGAAAAATCAAATCAGATACTTGTGATATATTATCAAAGCATTCTGTACCTGAATTGTTTTTGATATTTTTAGAAGGATGTGGTTTTCAAAAAGTTTCTCCCCCTCAATATGTGCATCGAGATTTGGAAGTGTTTTGCACATATTAGGGAAAACCTGCACATAGAAACAAATCAATCACGTTTCAATCCTTTTTGGTTTAAAATAGATGCTCCCCCTTAACATGTGCATGGAAAATTTGAAATCGTTTGGCACATGAATGGAGGAGAGCTTGCTAAACACTTATAAAACCATTTATCGAATTATCAGTTTAAATCCAATTTAAATCACAAATTCTCCCCGATCACAATTTTCAAATTATTTGAGATTTGTGATCTCTGTAGATTTAAATTGATTTTGAAAGCTTTTGAGGAGAATTGTGACTTGCGTGTGAAAACATATAACCGATAAGGATCAAATCTGAGACTTTAAACTCCAAAGATTAAACATGCTTGAATATCTTTTGAAAACATGACATAAACCTTGGTCTGAACCAATTGTATGACAAATAACCTTATGATTTAAATGAAATCATTCTCCCCCTCAATCAATGACATAAGTTGTTGATTGAGAGATAGAGATTTTGACAAATGTCAAGTTCAGATAATTTTCTAAAATTGAGTCCGAGTTATTTTTATTAGTTTTCATCTAGATAACAAATATTTTTCAGAAGAATTTATAGAAGGAAATAATATTTGTGAGGTAAACATTTGTCTTTTTGGTGACAAACATTTTTTTTAGAATCAGAGCTTGAGATTTGAAAAATAAGATAAAGCATGGCTTGTTCTTTCTATAAAAACGGGTTATAGACTGAAATGACTATAAGCCTTTGTTTATCTTTCTCTCAAAAAATTTTTTCTTTTTAATTTTTAATTTTTTTTAAACGATTTATGTACATTCGAACAACATCTAAAGACCCGTGTCACTCTTTGAATGACAACACAAAGACCGTAGATGTTATCGAATCAAGAAAAACATGACAAAATGACAATAATTTTTGAAATTTTTCGAGATTTTCAAATTTTTATGGATTTTGAAAGTTTTATATTATTTTTTTTTATTTATTTTTTTTACAAGAGATGGATGAAGAAAAACTTTTACTCCTCGTCTTCCTCTTGAAGACGTTTGAGTGTTTCCGGTTGTAGACTCTTTAGACTAAGTCGTGGGAGGATAAACTCAAAACGGTCTCTAGGAAGAGCTTTGGTGAAGATGTCTGCTAACTGGTATTCAGTCATCACAAAATAAAGTTTCACCACACCGTTCTCCACTTGCTCCCTGATGAAATGATGTCGAATGTCGATATGCTTTGCTCTTGAAGGTTGAACGTTGTTGCATGAGAGAGCAATGGCACTTTTGTTATCACAATACAAAGGGATTTTGTTGAATTCAAAGCCATAGTCGATAATTGGGATCTCATCCATAGGATTTGAGCACAACAAGATGACATGGCTATGTATCCAGCCTCTGTAGAGGATATAGAAGTACTCATTTGTTTCTTTGAAGACCCACTCACGAGCTTGTCCCCAAAACCGAGCACCTCCCGACGTGCTTCAACGTGTATCTTGACATCCTGCATGGTCAAGATCGCATAGGTCGTTAGTGACATATCGGTGTCCTTGGTACCAAAGTCCCATATTGATGGTTCCTTGGAGATACCGAAAGACCCGTTTAACCGCTTCAAGGTGCTTTTTGGTAGGCTTAGCACGGTATCTAGCACACATGCATACATCGAATGTAATATTAGTCTCATGGTCGTGAGGTACATCGAGGATCCAATCATACTACGATATTTCGTTTGATCTACCATGATCCCCGAGTGGTCCTCATCCGCTTTAGTACGCTCTATCATGGGAGTGTCAACAGGTCACAAGAATCAAATCCAAATTTCTTTAAAATCTCATTTGCATATTTAGATTGATTGATAAAAATGCCTCCCGGACTTTGTGAAATTTGTAATCCCAAGAAAATGACATTTGTCCCATCATTGACATTTGAAATTTAGAGCCCATCTCTTTAGAAAAATGGTCACATTCATTGGGGTCGGTCGAGGCAAAATAATATCATCAACATAGATTTGCACGTGAATTAAATGTTTGCTCGACTTTTCGGTAAACAATGTCGTGTCAACTGCTCCTTTCTTTGAATCCAAGAGATAGAAGAAACTTTGATAGCGTATCATACCATGCCCTTGGAGCTTGCTTTAAACCATAAAGAGCCTTCTTCAAGTGATAGACATGAGTAGGATGCTATGGATTCACAAAACCTTGAGTTGGGCGACGATATCGACTTATTTAAGATCTCCGTTAAGAAAAGCCGTCTTTACATCCATCGATAGACTACCATATTCTTACTTGCAAGATTAGCCAAGAAGATTCGATTGCCTCGACACGTGCAACTAGAGCAAATGATTCTTCAAAGTCAATACCCTCCTCTTGACGGTATCCTTTTGCAACCAATCGAGCCTTGTTCTTTAATACATCACCATGCTCATCAAGTTTTACTTTGAATATCCACTTTAGAGCAATGATCATAGCACAGTCAGGAGCAGGTACTAATTCTCATACATCTAGTCGATCAAACTCGTGAATTTCTTCTTGCATGGCATTCAACCAGCTGTCTTCATTCATGGCGGTTTTAACGTCTTTGGTTCGATCTTAGAGAGTACAGAGTTGAAGAAGCACCATAAGGCATCAGTTGCAAGTTGTTTACGAGTGGATACTGGACGAGAAGGGTTTCCAATGATGTTGTCCAATGGATGGTCATGTGTCCATTTTCTAAGGTGTTCGTGTGGTTGTTGTTGAGGAACTAAAGTACCAGAGTCGAATTCTCCTGATGAAGATGGTTCTGATGATGATTCAGGAGTAAATATGTTCTCAAATGGAGCATCTTTGGGAGTAGCAAAGGGGTTATCTCCATCATAGGTGCCAGAAACAATTCCTTGATGTACACTCGATGATTGAAGGTTTGATGATGAGATTACAGGAACATGTAGTGATCGACCAGCGCTTCTTGACTCAATGACATAGAAGCGAAGGGTTATCGGCGTTGGCGAGTGATAGATATGGAGCAATGCTTGAGCCTCTGATTCTTATTGATGGATTTGACAGATCATTAGCAATTGGCTCATAGTGTTCATCAAACATTGGATCAAACAATTTCTTCAAATCTTCTTCTGAAGGAGGTACATAAGGAGTTGCTGGTGAGAGATTTTGTACAAGAGAAGAACTAATGGGACTACTTAAAGAAGGTTGAGATGCGGGTCCAGAACGTGATTGTCCTGGAGCCATTTGCCCGGACAGCTCATCGAACGTAACGTGAATAGTTTCCATGATATCTCGAGTTCTTTTGTTGTAGATTCGGTAACCTTTCTTGTTTGATGCATAACCCACAAAAACTCCAATGTCCGCCTTAGCTCTTAATTTACCTAAATCTTGACCGTCATTCGTTGGATAGCACAAAGCACCAAATACACGAAGGTAGGAGAGATCAGGTTTTCGTTTATGGACAAGTTCGTATGGAGTTTTTCCATGAGTGGTGTGTATGAGGGAACGATTTTGGGTGTAGCAAGCAGTGGCAATGGCTTCAGCCAAAAGAAACATTGGAACCTTTGAGAAAATTAGCATTGTTCTTGCAGCTTCAACAAGAGTCCGATTTCTTCTTTCAACTACACCGTTCTGTTGAGGCGTACGTGGAACACTTCTTTGATGACTAATTCCAATACTTTCATAAAATTGACTTAAGTATTTGTTAACGAACTCCGTGCCATTGTTTGTTCGAACAATTCTAACAGTATTGTTAAGTCGAACCTGAAGCTGCTTGATAAGTTTGATGATGACATCTGGAGTTTCATCCTTTGTCCTCAAAAACTTAACCCAAGTAAATCGAGAGTAGTCATAAACAACGACTAATACATAATTCTTTCCATTTATAGTTTGCACTCTCATAGGTCCGCACAAATCCATATGAAGGGTATGCAGAACTTCCATAACTGAGTTTGTGGGTTTGGGTTTGTGGGCATATTTCTTGCTTTTTCCCATTTGGCATCTTTGAACAAAGGTGATCTTTTCATACTTTAACTGGGTAAGCCTCTTACAAGATCCTTTTGGAAAGATTATTAATGGTGCTTAAGTTCAAGTGATTGAGACGACGATGCCATAACCATGACTTTGTTTTGAAGCCTTTGACAACAAGCGATTGAGAAGACTTCATCATGTCTTCGATAGAGATGGTGTATAGGTTTGAACCACGAGTTCATCTTAACAGTTCCACACCATCAAGTTCTCTAACGAGACATGTATGTTTTCTAAAAGCCACCTCTAGATCGGAATCACGTAATGGCCATGAGAAAACAAAGTTATGACCAAGACCTTCAACATAATATACCCGGAGATTACACTATCACCAACAACATAATCTCCATAACCCATAATTGCACCAAAATGATCGTTCCCGAATCTAACGGTCCGATGAATTTACTCACGAAGTTCATGAGCATGAGCGATCTCGGTCATATGCTTGGAATAGCTGAGTCCAGTACCACATAACAATTTGAACGATCTGCGGTTGAACACGGACAAAAATGGATAAGCGGATAATTGGGATCCCATGCAAGAATGGGTTCCATTTGGTTAGTAATGATGATTGGAACACCCACATCGAAATGTAATCAATGGAATCATTAGGGATAGATGCAGTGCTAGTGTCCGTATTTGACCTATTCAAAGTATGTTCACTTCTTAAAAGAATAGTTCTACCAGTAGGCATCCATTTTCTAATGGGCATTGACTTAGATAATTTAGGGCACAACTCATTAAGACTAAGCTTGCGGCCAGTAGGTATCCACTGATAACCTACATTACTAAATTTTCTTCCTGTGGGTTTCTAATGTTTTCTAACCTTCTTCCACCATTGCTTTCTATCCTTCTTAACATGATTGTTGGCATTAATGATTTTAACTGGGTGTTTAACAGAATTAATCAAATCATTCACGCCACACACATGATTAGTAACAGAAACCAAGCATTCATCATTATATGTTTTGCAGATAGTAGCAGAATTTGAATTAATTATAGTACGCTTATAGCTAATACTAGAATCAACACGATTCGTTTTATTCAACTCAAACTTAATGTTCCTAGGGTGGTCTTCTACTCTTTTCCATTGCACATTTTTAGCTTGCGAGGTCCTATCTTGCTTTGTATTGTCTGGAGGCTTTGACCCGCTTGCTTTTGTGTCACTGATTACTCATGTAGAGGGAATTATTGGAACATTAGTTGGTTGGGCTACCTTTTGCATTCCTGAACTAGAAGTGTAGGGATTTGAACTACTTGAAGGCACTATAGAGTTCACTTTCTTAACACTGGGTATAGAATGGGTTGCATAGGCATCACAGCTTTATCTTTCTCACATAAGGATTTAGGACATGTTGCTCTTAAACATTCTAACAGCTCCTGAGATCGTTTGGCCTGAATGCACGCAAACCTAATTTCACTATCAAGTGGCTTATCTATGAAATCCTCTTCTACAATCTCACGGAGGCATTCTAGACTATCCTTAAGATGAGCCAAATAGTTATGAAACACAAGTTCGTTATTTCTAAGATGAGGAGGAATGTATTTAATAGTCACAGTATATTTAGAGTCTGCAGATGACTTTGATGCAACATTCTCATTAAAGACAAGTGGCATTTTCCTTTAATTTTACCTGACTCTTCAGATTCTCAATTTCCTTTTGTAAAGACGTTATCTTTTCGTTGTTCTTGTTACGAGTGGCTTTCATTGAATCATATAACTCTTTAAAGTGTCATTTAACTTTTTCATTTTCTTCTAGAAAACTCTCATTTTCCTTTTGTAAAACATTAACCAAGTTTTGAAGATGAAAAGTTTGAGAACACTGAGAATCTAAAGGAGGAGGCACTTGGGAGCCAGACACATTGTTCTTTTCACCCTTTAATTGTGAGATTTGGGCTTTCAACTTTCTGATCGTGTTATAGTGAGCTTGAATATCTTCGTCACGTTTGTTTATTTCAAAAACTGCATCAAACTCTGGAGCATTTGAGGATGTCTTGATGTTTGAAATTTTGACATTTTCCTTGAGATGTTGACATTTTAGTTGCAAATCAAAATGTTCAACTTCTAACTTAGAAAAGTGTTTTACCAGATTATCGTGATCATCCTGGTCAATTTTCTCATTTAGTTTTGAGTTTTTGTTTTCAAGCTCAATGACACGATCATGGGAAACTTTCAAAGCAACAGATAATTCGTGAAATTGAGAGGCAGTAATGGAATGCTTAGTAACAGTATAAAACACATCTTGAGCTACACAACTAAATACTAAGTTCTCATTTAAGATATGCAGGTTCTTCCTTTCAATTTCATTATATTTGAGTTCCCGTTCATAATCATTTACCTCAACTATCATTGCATCAAATTCCTTTTCCATTTCTTTAATATCTGAGTTTATTCCCTTTTGAAGACTCTCAAATTGACCTTTTAATTGTTTAAAGAAAGGCATGACTTCAGTTAAATAGCATTCCTTAGTTTAGTCAAAACCCCTTTCCCCTTCAGTTATCCCATGTAGGTGTGATTCTCTTCTTACATGTTTTCTCAAAATCAACAAATAGTTGATAAACAACATACATGCCGATTAAGGTCTTCTTTGTTAGTGGAAATAGTTCTAGGGACTAAATGCATTGGTGTATTAGGAGGTCCAAAAATTTGTTCCATTGAGTAGCTCACTGGGAGGCACTTTCCTAAGGGAGGGTTTGTTTCAACAAGTACATTTGCTTTTTGCATATCCATGTCTTTCTTCCTTAGGACAAATTTCCGCAAACTAGTGTTCGGGGTTAATTGAGTTTGAGGCTTAAACTTGTTCAAGGAGATCCAATTTTCCTTAGTGTAATCATGAGATTTAAAGTTGATGTTATATTTAATGCACCAGGGATCTTTAAGCTTATTATTCAGTTTTTCCTTAGTGGCATATTCTAATTTTCTATCTTCCTCAGTGCACTCAATGCATGAAGGTTTTTGTCTAGGCTTGAGGATCTCATCACCATCATAGACAACCTTTTGAGCAGCTTTTGCTATTTTATCATACTCAGGATTGGGTTCCTTAATAATGGGTATACTATGCTTATCACTTAAGACTCTGTGCTTCGTGATCATGTGAGCAGTCTGGATGGTATTCCTTGTACGCATAACTTATTTTCAAGCTTGTTTTCAAAGTTTTAGATTGGAAAAGTCATTCAAAAGTTTTGATTCCTTAGCATTAAATTCTTGTTTAAGCACTTTAACATTTTCTTGAAGTTCTTGCTTTTGCTTAACAGTTTTAGAAAGCTTTTCTTGTAAGGAGTTTAACTCTTGTTTTAACACTTCTTCTCTAAAATTAATTTTTCTAATAATTGTACGCATTTGGTTATCCATTTCCTGCTCACGGGTAGTTAACTCAAACTTAGCACATTGTTCATAAATGGCAACTTGTTCTTTATAGGCATTCAGTTCAGAGATAACAGAATCATCGGGGGAACATGCAGTGTATTCATCAAACATATAGTCATCATTGACTGCAGAAGATGCATCTCTTGGTACAATCTCACTTTCACTTTGTATCACATATTAATCATATGGAACAATATTACTATTACCCACATTATCAATATATGATTCATTAGTTTCATGTGATTGTACTTCGTTATGTATCTTTTGCTCATCAACTTCATCGTATAGTTTTAATACCTCTGAAATGATTGAAGCTTTGGATGTACCAACCTGTTGTGGTGATGAGACCTTTGGAGAGACCATTGGTGAAATGCTAGCCATGAAAATTGTCATGCAATAGGTTAATCATCGACATCGAGTCAAATGCATCACAATCAAGAACTTGAAAGGCATTTTGATGATTGTGACCTATTTCGAATTGGTCGCTCATCCACATCAAGATCATAGGTTTTGGCATTTCCATCGAAGAAACAACAACTCTTCTTCATCCAAAATCGCTCCCTTGTCACGAGCTTGCACCAGTGACATCTTGTCCCGAAATATTACGCATTTTGAGGCGTTTTGGAGATGTGCGTTCCTTGCAATGTGTCCATCACCACCACAGTTGTAGCACTTGATTGGCTTTGCTTGTCCTTGATTTTCATTCCTTCCACGATTCTGATTAGCCACATACCCTCCTCCTGCTCCAGCATTACCATATCTTGCTCCAATCATCCCTTGTTCATACCTTCTTCCTTGCACATTTCGCACCACCACCTTTCCATCTCTCGTGTAGCTTGATTGTGTGGATTGGATGTTCGCTCTGAGGTTATTGTTGGTGTGTGGAGTGGCATTCAGATTTTGACTGACCATGAGAGATAATTGGTTTAGGAAGTTTTCCATGAGTGTGTTTGAATCTGGTGGCTTATATGCTGGATCTGGAATGAGCTTGTAGTTACCATTACCTGTTGGTATGACTTGAGAAGCTTTGGTGGTGATACCTACATTTGTGTAGAATGTTGTTGAATCATTTGATGAACTTGCTTTTCCCTGTTTAGATTTGAACTGTTCAAGAATCATTCGTTCAAACATAGCATGTCTCTCATTCTGAAGCAAGAATGCATACAATTGCTCATAGTTAGTGTTCCTCAAACCCTTAGTTAACTTGACTAAAGTCACAAATTTGTGCCATTCGGGATTCATGTTGTTCACAAACTTTGAGTTTAGCTGAATATTTGGCATAGTCATTTTGATATTCCTCATGTCATTCACAAGCTTGTGAAACCTCACGTAATATTCAGTGACACTTTCCCGGCTTCATCTTAAAGTGCTCAAAGTCATCATACGGTTGAGATTCTCTGTCTTCTTTAGTTAATTTGAACCGAGAGAGAAGCATCTTGACATTGTCCCAAACCGCTTTGGCTTCAATGTTGTGATTAATCAACTTGTAGATGTCTTTTGGAAGACCACAAGTATGATGTTTGAAGCCACGATATCGACATCGTATCTCCTTTTCTCCTTATCACTAAGCTCATCATACGTCTTTGGTCCGTCCAAACCTAAGATCATAGTACCATCCGCAGCAGTTTCAAGAACATCTCTTGTAGTTTCAATTTGATAAGGTCCTTCATCAATTGACTTAAGAATGTTAACCCCATTCTCCTTTCCCAAAAATATAACCTAATTCGTTGAGCCCATGAGTCATAGTCGGTTTCATCAAGCTTAGGTGGACGAGTATCGGATCCGGTGTTTGAACGTCTTCAACCACGTAAGAGATGATAGTAGGTGCGTTGGTAGACATGATTACAAATTCACGGATTTTAAAACTCTTTAATTAAACCGGAAATAAGTTCTTTCACGGATTTTACTAAATCAAGAGAAAACCGCAAAGCGTAATACAAAGAAAAGCACCAAATCGCAAGAGACAAATCGCTCAAAGGAACAAATCTCAATGGAACAAATCGCTCAAAAGGAACAAATCGCATCCATGGAACAAATCGCTCAAATGAGACAAGTCGCTTGACCGATCAACTCGCTTAAATAAGCAAGTCGCATAAACCAACAACTCGCTTCAAAAGCGACAAATCGAAAACAAGAGACAAATCGCTTAAATAAGACAAATCGCTTAAACCGACAATTCGCTTAAATAAGCAAGTCATTGAAAAGATGACAAATCGCTCACCCGAACAAGTCGCACAAGTACAACCACTACCCGGACAAATCGCTTAAATAAGTGATTTGTTATTGACACAAATCGCTACCAAACCTAGACAAATCGGTTGACTGAATATTATACCGTGACACAAATTGCTAACATGCAAACCACACAAACGCCACTTTAAATTCCAAAAACTATCCAACCACAGTGATTCAAGCCTTCCAAATCAAAACCTAAGCACTTATGATGATTCTAAACACAAAAGTACAACCAAAATCCAAACTTTAACACAAGAAATGGTCCAAATGATGCAAATATCACAAAACTTTTTCAAACCCCAAAAACCATATAAAACCACTAGAAATTCAAGAATATGTAAGAGAGATGATCAAACCATGGCTCTTGATACCAATTGTAACATATTGGATTTCACAAACACATCAAACCATGATCAACAAGGGGCGTATACTTTAGGTTTTTTAGAGAGAGAAAGTTAGAGGTTTAGGGAACTTAGTGAGAGAAAGTAAAAGTATTATTATGAGCTCCAACCCTCTACCTTGGGAGGTAGAGGGTATTTATAGTATCTTACATAAACGCCACCTCACGGTCGTGGATCGTGCATACAGTGGGTAAAGACCCGTCTGTCCTCCACGGTGTTACTAAACTAAATACTAACTAACATTAAATAACTATGACTACGAGCTTTCTAACGATTACATATACTTGAGGTGACCGACACTTTAATAATAATGGATTTACTAAATCCTAACACTTTAGAAGAATTGCTGACAGTTGCCTGGTTGGTTGATATAACACAAAGAAACACCGGTTTCGTGCGGGGTAGATGGAATAAATCCTCAAACAAAAACAAGAATAATATAAATAACAACATCACTTATAATGCAATGAATCAGTTAAGAGTTTTGTATACTCCAAACAAAAATAACAAAGAACCCCAATAACAGTTTGAATCGAACATATTATTCTTGTTCTAAGTATTGCTGACACGCTTATTCATGACACGGGTTTCTAAACTGTGGGGTGCAGCATGTACGAACTCAATCTGAATCTCCCACAACATACCTAACCACGAAATATAGTAAGGAAACCATGTTAATATGTGGAAAAGTGTAAAACAATGAGCAACCAAAGGGTGTGCGCAACATGTGCTCACTGTCTTGTCTTTTTCTTTCCAGTTGGGGTGTTGGCTTCATCATCTAGGCCATCATCCGCAGTCATCAACTCGATTTCCGAGTCTGAATCTTCAACCTCCGCCCTACAAACAATGGGACCATGTTTGTCATGTTCACTTTACTGCAGCAATAAAAGGTTTTAAGGCAAAACACATTGACACGTTTTGAATTTTTTGGTCACCAAAGCTTATCTGGTTTGTTTACCTCCTTTTTTTCTTATCCTCTATAGGCTTGGATGGTGTGGCGACTGATGAGGCCTTGCTCAGCCGCTAGAATGATGTGCCTGCAGTGACAGTTTCATGATCAGGGGTGCTTGAGCTGGCGCTTTCCATTGACGGATGAGGTGGGTCTACCCTCCAACACGTAAAACTCTCAAAGTTTCCATACTCATAATAGGTATGAGACTTGATTTCAAAAATGTGTGTTGTGCCAATGAGGTTGGCTATAGCAGGTGACAAGCTTGCGTGGTCTTCCGAAGTCTGTAGGGTAAGGCACGAGTAACGGGGGGTGGAAAGGGATAGGGAGTTTATAAATATACCTCATCCTCCTCATCCAATATTGTTGCAGCTGGGAACTTCACCAACTCCGTTGCGACCTCATCAAAAAACAACACCACAGTCTATACGGTCTCATTTGAGACACCAAGCTCAAGCTGATACCTGTAAAGGGTATTTCACAAACGGTATGCGAGTCACCTTATTTATCGAATGCCAATGTGAGTCACCTTACTTATTGAATACCAATGCAGAAACCATAAGTGATAAACATAACATTACCTTATAACCAGGTATTCAACTATATGGAAAACTAGAAGGGGGGGGGGGGGTTGAATAGTTTTACCGATTAAAACTTCGTTTTAAAGTATTTAGATCGACTAATGTCAATCTATCTAGTTGTTGTGTTGGATATTGGTAGATAAGTATATAAGTAAGTAATGCAAAAGATAAAGACTAAAGGAACACAAAACCACTACACGAGTATTTATAGTGGTTCGGCTACAAGGACACCTTCCTTGCCCTACTCCACTCCCCGAGTACCCCACTCGAGAGTTTGTAAGCACTACACAACACAAGCTCCTTAATGTGGCAGAGAAGCCTTCACAACTTCGCCTACTCTTTATCCGGTACAAGGCTAGACACCAAGTTCTTCCACGAGGTAGAACCAAACCTATCACAACGTCGCCTAAACTTTATTCGGCACAAGGCTAGATACCGAGTTCCATTACAAAGGAGGAACTACTACCCAACACTACACCACTGCACAACTACCCAAAGGAGACACACTCCTTGTTACGACACTAGAGAGGATATCAACAACTTCAAACCCAAACAACACAACTTGTACAACGATGCACCATATCGATTGTACACCTTTGGCACCTTTCCCTAATTCCTTCAACTCAAACCTTCGACACCTTTCACTAATGCCTTCAACACGACACTTCTATGGAGGGAGGAAAGAACTATCAACAATATACACTTCAGTGGTCTTGATGATGATGAAGCTTAGCAACTCATGACTTAAGCTTACACGTCTTCAAGAGGTGGTGATCTCGCCTTTAAGAGGAACCTAGAGAATTACACAAACATAAAACTACATAGAATGATCCTTTGGATAAGTGGTTAGAGATGTTAGGATACTTGTAGAAAGTATTACTAAGAGTGGTAGTGAGCAAGAGAGAAATGGCTCACTATTTATAGACAAAACTTGTCTATTGTACCACGGTTCCCTCCCCATAGGGATCCGACTAGTGCAAAACCAGGGATCCAGCTACTAGGTCAGTTTAGTCTGGATTTCGGGTTGCAAATCGGGTTATGGGTTATGGTTTATGAACCATGGGTTATGGGTAATGAATTATTGATACCCAACAAGATGCAATGTACCTAGTCATTGGGTTATGGATCTTGGGTCATGGGTCATGGACTTTGGGTCATGGATCATGGATAATACCCAACATGACTTCATGCATGATGTTATGCAATGGGTCATGGGTTATGGATCATGCTCCATGGGTATGGGTTATGGACTTTGGTTTTTACCCAACAACATTCCTTGTACCTAGTCAATGGATCATGGGTCATGGACTTTGGTTTTTACCCATTACTTTACCCATTATAATATATACAAAGTATATATACATTTTTATATTATGTAAACACTAGTTGTTATACATATGCATTTCTTATAAGATTCAAACAATGTTACTTGTTAGTGTTTATATAAAAATGTCTTTGGTTTTATATAACTTATTTACTTAACATGTTTTGATATGGTCTTAATATGTTTAGTAAAAGTGTGTTAGTAAACTATTGGATCAAACCTTTTACGTATTTTATTTGTTTCGTTAAAATGATTCTATATTGTTATCGACAAAACATTAGAAGACCGTAAAATATAAATAAACGTTTTTATGGTTTATTTGTATTAACAAACTGGCGTATCACACGCATCACACCAAAACCACCCATCTTTTCTAGTAACACCTTTTTTGCATTTTTCACCTCCATATGATGGGAAATTCCATCCTTCCTAGTCCGTACATTGTTGATCCGGGCCTTAAAGTTGAAATTTACAGACTAGGTAGACAAAAAATATATCAATATTATGAAGTGGGCTGAGTCTGCAGACATGACGGATGGAAAAGAAGACATACATCATTTTTTCGATTACGGGACCATATGAGGAGATTCTCAATTGTCCCATCCCTTGGTTCAGAGCTCTCTACACGCGAAGATGCTTTTGAAGACTCGAGGCCGCTAACCTACAGGTAAACGAAACTTATAAGTTTGTGGACTATTGGCACTTTTCAACAATAAACATTAAATACATACAACTTCCTACCCGGTGTCTGATTTCAACGCTTTGATTGCAGGGATCTCAACATCATCTAGAATCATGATGGATGAACTATTGGATATATAAAGCTTATCTGGAAGGTAACATTAAAACTAAATTAGCATGTGAAAGTTGTCTAACATGGATAAGCTAAATGGTCCATGGTCACTCACTCTTATAATGTTTTGTAGACGTCGAGGTCAACACAACAGGACATAGGCCTACATGTTTTGCTTTCTTCTCAATCAATATATCACCAAGGCCACCCCATAGAGACACCTAATTGATTGCCCCTTGGTTCACAGGATACAAGATTACAACAAATGGTGGGTTCCTTAATAGATATTGGCAAAGAAGTAATCCTTTTTACAAAATTAAATGTAAAATATAAAAACCAATGTTGCAAAAATCGGTCAACTCGGCCGATTAATCGTTAATCGGCCGAGTACCTTGTCGATTTTTGAAAATCGGTCGAAAAATCGGCCTAGGATAAAAATTGACACTAAGCAGTCAAAAAATCGGCCGAATCGGTAAAAAATCGGCCGAATCGGGCAAATTGGTCATTTTAAAAATAATAACAATTTAGGCATTATACTTAATTTGGGGATCGTATATTTCACTTATAACGCACAATGGGCATCATAATCAGAATTGGAGCCTTTTATTGAGGTTTGAATATAGCAGGCTTCGAATCGATTAAGATTTTTAGTTTGGTCTCCAGAAATACCAAAAAACTGCAGGAAATGCCAATCCGATTAATCGCCGATTAATCCCGACTTGACCGATTACTCGCTGCAGGGTGCAACATTGATAAAAACCATATATAACAGTACCAACCTATGATTGGCCAGGTAGAAATCAAGATTTTTTGAACTTGTTTTGGTGTGGTTCATCCTCCCAATGTTTGTCACATAACCGTCAACATCTGAAAGGTAACAGTTTTTATGTCAATAGAGCAACACCAGTTAACGATAAAAAAAAATGAACATACATAAACCAATAGAAAATTATCAATGAGATACTTGTTCGCTGTAGGTTCGAGGTGGTCAATATCAAAGGATACCTGACAAACCCTTCTGGCTTAACTAAGGCTTTTATTTATGGTCGTTGCTCCATCGAACTGAAGCATAAAGGTATCGTTCTTCCTAATGTGAAATTCTTCCTTGTTATGCAGCACCACAAAATATTTAACTGAGTACACACCTCCCTCTTTTAACCTCAAAAAGATGTGAGCTATGCTTCCCTTGGCTGTACAATGGATAACATTACCCTGCAACAAAAATGTGTTAAAAACTGATATAATGAAAAATAGGGAAATAGTTAAAGCTTTCCTTAGAATTAGACACCAAAAAATCGGTGCTCAAGTAGCACTAATAACGTTGACATCCCACATCCTACACAGCATCACCAAAATGGTACCAGTGGCCTCCAACTTGAGCTCGTCCAAGAACAATTCACAGCTCGCGCTTCCAATTTCTGCAGCCATGATGATATATTGAATGTACCTTTTAATTTTACTGATGCACAAATATCACCCAGTTACAATTTCTGGACAGGAAATGGGCTTCATGCCTCATTTATGTGTCCTACATTTAAGAGAGATGTAAGTGAAGGTTGATTTGTATTCTTTGAGGTTGTAAAACTGCAGCCCTTTTTGTTTGCCGTAACAACATGATTGATTGAGAGCATTCAATTGAATCAATAGATACCTCGATTGTATTTGATATAGCTTTGATGTTGATTCAGGATATTGTACATCACATGCTTTTGTGCATAATTTCTCTTGCATATTAAAGTAAGTTACTCGATATATATATATATATATATATATATATATATATATATATATATATATATATATATATATATATATGTATACTAGATTCAAGCCCGCATTCAATGGCGGGCATGACTTATAATTATTTGTTTGTTGTTATATGTTTTAAAAAATTGTCATAGAATATTATAAGACGATTGGTCGGGCATTTTTTTTAATCTTTTGTTTGTTGTTTTTTTAATTTTGTTGGTGTTAGTAAACGGAAAATTATTTTTAACGAAGGCGAGCTTGATGTATAATTTTCATTGTGAACAAATTGAAATTGCTTAACAATACAGATGTGATAACTTTTTAGTTTTACTATTTTACAGACTTGTTGGATGCTTGGAGAGTTTTATAAAGACGATGTGATATCAGATACATGATATCAGATACAGACAAAAGATGACGAAAACATACCTCCAAAAGACCTAATGACTGTCATTTTCAAAAAGCTACATGTTCCACAAAATTTCATGTGTCAATGGTTTTCTAGTTTTAGTAATATTGTACCACGGATACTTATCGCTTAGCTTTTGGAGGACTGAAGGGTATCATTACAAAAACTTGAATTGATTAGAGCCACCGGTGTAATTATTGTTAACATATTTTTCTTTATTGTAAGAAGGTTGTTAAGAAATGTTTTGAAAGTGGGCTTTTTCCACGTATGAAAAGTTTAATTCTACACGTATTTAATAACGACGTAATCATATTGATTCATGCTACAAGTATTATCTAATAACGTAATCACATTGAATTTTTTCTTCAAGTTGCTATTACCATAACTTTTATTATCTAGAAATCTAAGTTGTTACATCATGGTATAATACATAATTTTTTGTAGTTTATATGCTTATATGCATGTATGTATAGATTCTAATACCTATATAAGTGTTGTTGTACCATCCTTTTGAATGACGGCTTTAGGATTTCCAAATCCGCTTTGGACCTTGTAAAATGTTGAAATGGTGTGTACTGAAGTTGAGCTCGGGATAATATACACTTGGAAGAACTTCAAGCGTAGACCGAGTCATCAATGGGCAACGGGTCACGGGTACCATGTATAGTCATAAAAACTTGATTAAAATACATGCATATGATTATAAGTTATAGATTAGAACAAAAGAATTACTTTAATGCTACATACATACCTTAGCGTCAAGGACTATTGAGTCCAGCCAAATACATACTTGAACCAACCAAGTACCACTTTCCTTCTTCATGGACATTTCGTCAAAGAACTATTCAATATTCGAGTATTGCAAATATAATTGAAAATAAAATTTCAATCTCTGAGTTTTTTTATACAACATACATAAGTACTTTAGTTTAAACACCCCACGTTGAGTTTAAACAAATGTTGATAGATCATATAGTACTAATCTAACACTAACGAACAGATGAAATAAGTTTTGTTTTTAGAAAGAACTAACCTTAGCTGAAACATTATTTTTTGTTTTTATGCTTTGTTTTGCTTGTTGTAGGAGCTAAGACCCGAAGATATTTTTTCATTCTTTAATCTCCATCCCACACACTTCTTGTAGTGATTTCCACTCTAAAAAATCTAAAAAATTAAAAAATAATAAATAAAAAAGAAAGAAAGAAAGAAAGAAATTGAAAACAGTTTGATTGATTTATATACAATAAAGGGATCAAACATTGTAAGTCATCACAAATCGTGTGAGAACTTCATAAAGATAGAGTGAAAACGTTCATAGATAATGTTAGCCTTATTTCAAAATTAAAGGGAAGTATCCCACCTGTTGATTCCTTTATAGTTTATGCAAGTGCTTATTGTGTCTCATAAACATCAAGATAGAACATTTTTAGATGATTGAAGCATGTCAGCATCTGATTCATATTACAGTAGGTTAGCAAACATGTAGAATCTTTATAAGCATGTGGATATCAGTGGAGCATTAACCGACCATCAGGTACTTGCATTTATTAACCGAACATCGTGACAAACAACCTCAACACCTCAACTTAATAAGCAAACCTAGACAGCCCCTTTACACTATAATATATTTGCTCTATACACATCTCTTTCAAATTTCTTTTCTGGCTTCACTAACAGCTTTTTTTCGAAAACTATTATTTACACATTTTAAAATACAAAGTGTTGGCCAATCAACCCGACTCGGCCTAACTTGAATAAAACCCATTTTATTGCGATTTCCCATCCCCTCCATTTTGACAACTCCACTGATATCAATCATTCGAGTATTTAGCATAGAACTTACCAGTTGAGGGACCCGACCCTCCATTATCGTTACATACACCAAATATCCCCTTAATAACATTCGGCATGTCCATGATAACAACCATGTTTCTTTTAAGACACTAACTGATACATATCGCCAACACAGAAAATAATATGATTAAACTCCATTTCAGGAGTAATTACCTATAGTAACTAATATAATGCATAATTATGCTTAAATGACATTTTAGTTAACAAAAGAAGGGCAATGCTGATATGAAATTATAATTTACAAAAGAATGGCAATGCCTGTTTTAACCCGTACTAAAAGTGACCCATTATACTACCTTAAACCTAGTACATTAATTTTATTATTTAGCTAACAATTTAAGAATAGTTCAATCACCTTGAATAGATTCTTTAGTATTTATCCACTGGAATTCAATTGCAAGATAATGTGAAGCATATTTACGCAAGAAGCTGAATTTTGAGGCGGTTCATACACATTTTTGTTGCAGCTTTCCTGGAAATAAATCATGATTGTAGTAAACTGCAGGGAAGAGTCATAACGTACCAGCTAAATAGTAGAAAATATCTGAGTGCATTAACTATAATCTTGTATACAACTATAATTTCGAAAGTAACTAATTTGCGTTCACTCAAGTATATAAGATTCTTTAACAGCAACATAGAACAATAATAATTCAACTCTTATCTTTTGAAATGATGCACAAAGAGAAAAAGCTTGTAGTAATGACTAAATGGCACACCAACTTTATAACATCCCATTACTGTATGCAGTGGTATCAACATCTGATGATAAACCCACATTCGCTTCAGGTGTAATATACTCTTCACAAAAATTATATACATCAAAAGCTATCAACAGAATATGTAACATATTGGAAACCAAACATCAGAAGCCATCAACATGTAGGTTTTAATTGATTATTTGGAAAAAAAGTAAAGCTAAGGAAACTGATTATGGATACCTAAGTACCTAAGTTTAGATGCAATAGATTATATAACTCTACTCTTCATATAAATTATATACATCATAAGCCATTAACAGAATATGTAACATATTGGAAATGATTTAGTTGATACTTCATACTTCATACATGTAACAGCCTTACTGCACGCATCACACCAAAGCTGTCCATATTTGCGGGTGACCCCCTTTTTGCGTTTTCCATCGCCACATGCGGGGTAGTACCAACTGTTCTTTGTGCGGATCCCCACAATCTTAGCTTCAGAATGGAAGGTAGCAGCCTAGGAAATAAAATCAGTGTTAAAATAAAGCAGGTAACATTGCATGACTCATAATAATGTGTATTTTAGTTTCAAAACAGAATACGTCTTTTCTTCGATCATGTCCCAAGATAAGAGATTTAGCAAGTGTCCCATCTTTATTACATTTATTCTGCAATGAACTTAACCTGCACCGTTCTTGTGACTCATAACTGAACCTAGGTCGATATAAATTGCACGATTTTTTTTGCTTACTAAATTTAGAAGTATTTATGATAAAAATGTGGGTTATGCTGAATAGACTTCAGCCACAACTTATGTTTCATAAGTTTTTAAGACATTTTCTTCATCTGGTAATTTCTTTAACTTCTGATAAGAAAAATGGTAAAATCTAAGCTATATATTGGTACAAATCGTAAGGATAAAGTTCAAATCCCAAAATTATGTTTCATAGAATTTACCTTGGTGCTAAGCTTTGTTGCAGCAAGCCCTCGAGTCTTTCTAGGATTTTTCGAACCAACGCCCTACTTCTTACCTCCATCAATCACAACAACTTTCTTGACGGCCCTTGGCTTGAGTCCGATATCAGTAATGTTAGGCACCTTCCAGTGATGAAAAGTAATATAAACATATAGAATGTTCAGAAAGCAAAAGATATTCACACAATTGAGTTTGTTATACCTGGTGAAAAATAAATATTTCATGTTAAACATAATCTATAGAAACCATTAGTAAAACAATGATACAAAAGTTTTGCATAAAGCATACAGAAAATCATAAACATTTGAGTACACTTTGTGCTCCATTAAAACAATTTGATCCATTTCGTTTTTTAGCTAAAGTTTGCAAATTTTTTCTGATTGACCTGAATCACCCCGACTTGACCCATTTTCACACTAAAAGATTAAAACAGTAAAACAGCCATCTCTATTATGAGCATGTATATTTAGGAAATTATTAGTAGATTCTTTCACCATGTATAGATACAGAACATATGACAGTATACTGGTTAAATAATGATAAAATGTAGATTATTTAACTTTTTGCTGAGTTAGTCATTACCTCATACGGGTCCCTGATAACATCAACCCACCACCTTAAAACGTCATATGGACTTGCTTTGAGAAATCTCAATAGCCCATATAAGTCATCTAGTTTTCGCTGTATGGGAGTTCCATTGATACATCAACGATGCATAGCATGTAACCTCATAGCCATTTCTGTTGCAGCAGCAGTAGTATTTCTCTTCTTATCGTTAGGTAAGGCTAATACTGATAAGCAAATTAGTCAATAGATGAGTCATAAGAATTACCTCTTTTGGTACCTCATAAGATGGCGATCCCCTTCATGCCTATCAGTATCATGAAATAAGTCTTCTTAAACACATCATAGGTTGTCAAGACAATATCAGCAGTAAGCAGTCACTACTTAAAACTATACTATACAAAAACAATAATAACAACTCTATATAACAAATTATAAGTTACCACGACATTACGTTATACATCAATTATATAACTAAAACCAAATTTTACTTTAACAATTGCTACGACAACCTGAACAAAGACTCAAACCTCGTGTTCTCTTTTTGTTCCGGCTATGGTTTTGATTAGTCTTGCTATTTCCTGAGCATGACAATGGCTTAAAGTATTCCTGCATAAAAAGCATGATATCAATGATTGAGTATTAGTAAAGCAAAAAAAATATTATTGATAGATTCTGAATACTCGCATTTGATACTTAGGATTCCAATGGCCACCTTAACATAGCCGACAAGTTTGTGTTTTTATTCTAACTATATATCGAGTCCTATCAATCTTTCTATAAATACGTATTGGGGTAACAATTTCAGGCTATGGAAGTCTCTATATAACAAAATACAGGAGCAGATTAAGTATCAACTCAATATTAAATTTTATGACCACATACATCATCTTGATCATCGTCCTGAAACTTCATCATCTTGATCACCAATAACTACAATATCACTTGAGACATACAAACTATTCGGTTAGCACATGTAATTTGCATACCAATCTTCAAATGATGCAACATGCTTTATCACTAAAGGATATAAAATCCATCTTAACCCAAAATTATCAATTTCAAATTACCAAAATACATCCTAAGATCATTTCCTATGAATATATTTGTATGATACGACATGATGTATAAAGATTAAAATTAGATTTATAGGAAAATAAGTTATATAAGTAATACCTTCATGATCTCTTGGTCTTGCCATGGGCTCTTATCGAGCTCATGCAACCGCCTTATCATTACAGTGCGGTACAACCTAAGAGTTATATAAGTAATACCTTCATGCTCTCTTGGAGTTACCATGGGCCCTTATATGAGTGCATGCAATCGCCTTTATCAGCATAGGTGTAAGTACTGCCCAAGAACTCTGGAAGTTCACTGTCAATGTATAATAGAACGTGAATATGATTTGACAGTCAAGATGGAACTACTTTAAATGGTTATTAGACTATATTAGTAGTCGACAATGGTAAAACTACATTAGTACTTAAAATTTACATAAGATGACAAAGTACCTCAGTTACTTGTATAGAAAGTAGCTGCTTGTATAGAAATAATGCCTAACTTGCTGTTACTGTCCCAAGATTACCCATCACAATAGGTGAGCTCGCAAGCAGGTATTCTAATACAGCCCCTGTAGGGGCATAAGGTCCTTTGAGTATTAACAATCCACTCATGGAACCCATCAATATAGCTGATGCACATCAAGTAGGTTCTCATGTAAGTCTAACTGAAAAAAACCAACATCAGTCACATATAAAGCGACAAACTTCATGACTTTGACTTGAAAAAAGTAAAATTAACTCACCTTTGAGCAGGTACCACGGCGCACATTGCAAACGGGGTAATCATGTGGCGAACAATGTAGTGGTCATCACGACAAGATGCACCTTCCAATGGGCGACATCCCAAAGCAAAGCAGTAGCCATAGTACTCATAGATACAACGACAGAAGTGGTGGCTTGGGCATGTGTTGTACTCGTCACAAACCACTTGGTGTGACCGGTGATGGGGTGATGGACCGGGGTTGGGTGGGTTCGGCCGGGTCTTGAGTGTGTTAAAACTCAAATATAAAAAGAAATCGCACATTTAAATCGACCTCATTGTGGAATCTTTGCCTTTGAGCATCTCTCATTGGCGGGGTAAGATCATGGAGGTACTCCACCATTCGGAGGCGAGAACACCCTCATTCGACCATAATCATCTGTAAACCAAATACTTACATTACTAAACTAAAATAAACAAATCATTTTTACGCAACATGCATAAGAAACAAAGCTTACTTGGCCAACATCTGGGTTTTGATCAAGACTTTGTCATCGTAAGTCTTGTAAGACTCGTATTATTCAATATCATTCAAATTTCCCAATTCGAACATCTAAATTCAAAATCACACAATAAATAATCACTAACAAATAATTAAAATTGAAATATCAAAACCCAAAATAAAAACAAAATTATTACCTTTAAACAAAACTAATCCAAACCTGATTCCAAATGAAACTTGGTTTACGGATCGTATGTGGATACCAACTTTGCAATTGCAGTTGGATACCAATATACTACACTGGTAATGGTGCTTTAGATATGAGAAATTGCTAATATACTGATAAGAAATAGGAATTAAAGGATTAAACAATAAATCTCAGTCTAGGATTTGTTCATGTTATCTACTAATAGGCCTTTAGGGGTAGCGAAACCATAGGTTTCTTGGGCCATTATGATATCCGGGTGATCGAAAGGAGGAATGAAGGTCCGGTTCTCCTTTTCACCTTTGTTTTTTTACCTTAAATTTAGTTTCCTATCCCGTTTTCTTACATTGTTAGAAACATCTAAGAAAATATTATCACCTCATGCAAATGTTATGAGAATAACGTCAATGCGATTGATATGTTGGTCTCCTCCGAGTAAAACGCCAATGCATTGTACTACATACATTTAAAATAGCATTCTTTTTTCATTAATCAAATAAGCTATACCTACTGGCACAACTTTTATCATAACTTCAGAAAGAAATTATACAACCTATTGACACATCTTTTATCATGTTATCATTTTGATGAAGTAGCCTATAAAGATTACCTCAAATAGATATCTTTTATGCTTTAAGGATCACCATGAGTGGTGACAAAATGGTTACCTAAAGGAGAAATCTAACTAAGCTAAGTTACCTCAATACTGATACCACGTTCTCGCTCTGCCTTCAGCTTGTACATCACCCATCGTACTTTCAAAAGGATGAGGAGCTTAGATGATATCTACTTGTGATACTCCCAAAGCATCTTACATCTTCATTTCAATGAATTTAGGAATGGTAACTCATTGCGACTCTTATACCAAATGCGAACGAGCAACAAATTGACAATTAAATCGATGAGCGTCACCTACTGAAATAATAACACTTTCGGTATACTTTAGAGCTTGCTAAAGCTATAAAGCGATAATTGAACCAAAATATGCATGTAGCAATTCTCACATTATTTACTACATTACATAGTTGAAAGATAATTTTTTTTGTTAATTATGCTATAATTTACTTGTGTAAAACAAATGTGTAATCATGCTTCGTTCACTTACCCTTTTCAATTCACGCCCATTGCCTCTTTCAATCAAGATATTGTGGGGTCATGATGTTGGAACCATTAAGATGCAAATTAAATCTACCATTGGTTCATGTGAAATCTAATCCAATCGAATGGGTGCACCACATCTTGATGTGTCCCGATGGTTAGTCACGACCGACTTGTACATTAGCGAGGTCATAACATTCGATAATGGAATTGTAACCTAAAAAGATGTGCACCTATTTGGTTTTACGAATGGTTGGATTTGTTATGTGTTCCATATGCATCCACATGTTTACATATGATATGAAAAGTATAGGTAGAAGATGAGTTGCAAGCACAAAATCAAAACATATACGGAGACGAGAAGATATTTATTTAGTACCATAGTATATATCCATGTCCAAGGCTTCCTTGACTTGACAAGTTTCGTTTGGGTAGATCGAATTGACTACCGTTTTCCGTATATACAAAATTTAATATAAATATCGATCATCTTGCTAATGACAAACATATTGCTTAAATCAATATAATCACATAAAGAGAGAATTTGCAAAAACCTGAACTTCTAATATAAGTTTGGGTCTCCCTTTGAAGTTATAACAAAATATAGGTTTTGTAAAAAAATGAACAGTAGCATTGAACGGACTGGATAAGAAGGTTTGAGGGTAGGATTCTATTGAACATTCTCTTTGTCAGTGTGCTCAAAGCTACATTTATCTGCACGGAGAATCCCTTCCGGATTATGCTTTTGTAATGATCGAAATAGAGAAACCAAATCACATGACATATGTAGCTTCCAACGAAATTTTCAAACTACGCAAGCAACTTATATTATGCTTTTGTAATGATCGAAAAAGCGTACCTTCAAATGCAGTCTATTCAATATTATATGGTTGACCATATGCAATGCAACATCTTCCATGCAACCTTCAAATCACATACGGTTAACAATATAAACGGTGAATCAAAGTGAATTGATGCTTAACAACAACGAATCAAAGAGAAACAAATGGTGGAAGACTGAACCAACGGTTAAAACATGCATCTCGTTTGTAAGTTTTTCTCCAACTACTCAAAGCAAGTAGCTCATATGAAGTGCATAAATGGTGGCGTTAAAACCTGCAAACTGTCCACCATTCCTTTATTCTTATTGATGCTAAATATTATATAAATTTAGAAGGATATTAATGGTGTAGGATTTGAAAAGAATGACATTAGGATTTTCTGGTGAGCATCATTAGAGTAGATTGTGAGGAAAAAGGATATTAGGGTTCTGTAAAAAAATATATAATGAATGAATTAAGAAAAAATATATATTTAAGGAAAAGATATGTATAATAAGTTTTAAAAAGGATAATTACTTAATATAATTTTGTAGATAAATTGTATTTAGTATATGATTCACTTTATATATTATAGTATGCAACATAATTATCAAAATAACTTGTTGCTTAAGTGGTAAACACACAAGTTATTTGTACTAATCCTACAAACAACCCAAGTTCGAATCTCACCATGGTCATTTTTTATTAAATAGGAATTTTATAAATAATTACTTAAAATTTTAAATTCATACATAAAATGAGAAAAATAAATATTAATAATTAGGTGGATTAATAAATTGCTTAGTTGGACAAAAAATGCTTATGTGGCATGAAAAACAATGAGGGTGGCATTGATGTGGCATTAATACCAAATGCCTCCTGGTTATATATAATATAGAGATATATGATAAGATCAAATAAAAACAAATATCAGTAAAAAGATAAAAGATTTTTTCAAAAAGTTCTCAAAAATTCCCAAAAATTTCACAATACTCGGTATGATGGTGCATGAAAAAGTTGTGAAAACTTTTTTCTAAAAGTAGATATTTTTCCCAAAAAAATTATGAAAAATACACTTAAGCATTCGTCGTTTTTTGTGCATCAAAATTGATTATTACACCAACTTTTTGACTTTTTTCATCAAAATAACATTCGCGATTTAACTAAAACAAGTTGAAAATTTTGTGCATCAAAATTTTTTGCATCAAAATTCGTTTTTGTGCTTTAAAAAGGCGATATCAAAACTCAAAATTATAAAAATATTTTCACAAAGTTTTATGCACCAACATACCGATCTTGTGGATTCTTTTGGAATTTTGGAGAATTAAAAAATATATATTTTTATTCTTTTTACGGATATTTGTCTTTTTATTTTAACTTTACCTCTATATATATATATATATATATATATATATATATATATATATATATATATATATATATATATATATATATATATATATATATATATATATATATATATATATATATATATAAACGATATTAAATTTAGGCACATAGAAATAAAACAAATTAGGTTGATATAAGATATTATAGATTAAGTTATATAGAAATAAAAACAAATTAGGTTGATGGTTTACACAAATGTTGAAAACAAATACTCTTTTTTTCTTATCTTCCCACCTTGAGAGCTACATAATTGTTAGTTTCAAACACACTTAATTGTTGGTTTCAAACAAACTTAAGATAAATTTTTCTTTTTTGTTATGCTTTAACCCGGATGTAGGGAAAAAGGTGCTATTGCTTCAAATCGAACTTATTAATAGAACAAAATCACACGCTAATACATAATTATTTGAGCAAAATGACCAACTTTATATTAAACCTCTCGCACTTTAAGTTGTCCAAATTATATATACTACAGTATGTACCTAAATTAACAAACTAAAACATGTAAGTAAACACAATATCATATGTATAAAACAAGATATACAAATACGTTTAACTAAATTATAAATGCATACGGTATCTTATTCATTAAAACCATACACAAGACCTTGTTCATAACGAGAAAAATCCAGCTACGTCATGTAAGCGTGAGCAAACTTAAACCTTGTTAATATCATTTAGAATGAAATTTATTTAATTAATTAGATCCTTGTTACTAAGCGTTGCATTCAATAGTTACGTACTCACGTATTCTTGTAGAATTCCATGATACCAAACTGTGCTTCCTTACAAGCGATGTTCAAAAGTGAACCCGCCTCTTTAGCTAAAGCGTAGTATTCTTTTATCGTTCGCTCTTTGCCACCAGGGCTAACAAGCAACATCATCATATCACAACCCGACACTCTTAGAACCTTCGTCATTGTCATTATAATTTTCAGGGTCGGGCATGATCATTTCCACTACCACCACCTTCCCATTCTCTGGCAATGCCTCCCAACAATTCTTTAGAATCTTGATAAAATTGTCTCCCCAGTTATGAAGTATCCACTAAATGCACAATACATTGTGTTTAGTCATATCAACTAAAAGAATTTACAAAAGAGATATGTGTATATGTGTATAAACATCTTTATAACTTGACACATTTTGTTTTGTCGTGTATCGTTCATTCCCATTGAATGACTAAACTTTTCGATTTATCCTTTGTTGCGTAATGAGTACACAATATACAAATTTTGGAAACTTTACAAAACAAAATCTGTAATTACTCGATAAATCATAAATGATATTACTTATTGTTTTTCTTTATTTTTTCCCCCTCCACACATGATTATATATTCCTTAACAAAGACGATTTAATTTACTAAAATTATTGACATTATAAAGTTTGCTTCTTTACTCCAACTATAATTTGACTTTAGTTAATTATTTAAAAATTAATTGAATTACCTATGGATACTCTTAACTTAAAATAAAGCTTATGAAGTTACTCTATAATAATAATTAGCATTTACACTTTTTAAACACGTAAAGTCAAACTTATTTTAATCTTATAAAATCCATTTAACTCGTCATTTTTTGAAAATGGGTGATTACGGCAAGTAGCTCATATGAAGTGCATAAATGGTGGCGTTAAAACACATAAGCATCACCATTCCTTTATTCTTATTGATGCTAAATATTATATAAATTTAGAAGGATATTAATGGTGTAGGATTTGAAAAGAATGACATTAGGATTTTACGGTGAGCATCATTAGAGTAGATTGTGAGGAAAAAGGATATTAGGGTTCGTAAAAAATATATAATGAATGAATTAAGAAAAATATATATTTAAGGAAAAGATATGTATAATAAGTTTTAAAAGGATAATTACTTAATATAATTTTGTAGATAAATTGTATTTAGTATATGATTCACTTTATATATTATAGTATGCAACATAATTATCAAAATAACTTGTTGCTTAAGTGGTAAACACACAAGTTATTTGTACTAATCCTACAAACAACCCAAGTTCGAATCTCACCATGGTCATTTTTTATTAAATAGGAATTTTATAAATAATTACTTAAAATTTTCGGAAATTCATACATAAAATGAGAAAAATAAATATTAATAATTAGGTGGATTAATAAATTGCTTAGTTGGACAAAAAATGCTTATGTGGCATGAAAAACAATGAGGTGGCATTGATGTGGCATTAATACCAAATGCCTCCTGTTATATATAATATAGAGATATATGATAAAGATCGAATAAAAGACAAATATCAAGTAAAAGATAAAAGATTTTTTCAAAAAGTTCTCAAAAATTCCCAAAAATTTCACAATATCGGGTATGATGGTGCATGAAAAGTTGTGAAAAACTTTTTCTAAAAGTAGATATTTTTCCCAAAAAATTATGAAAAAATACATTTAGCGCATTAAATCGTTTTTGTGCATCAAAATTGATTATTACACCCAACTTTTTGACTTTTTTCATCAAAATAACATTGCGCATTTAACTAAAACAAGTTGAAAATTTTGTGCATCAAAATTTTTGCACATCAAAAATCGTTTTGTGCTTTAAAAAGGCGTATCAGCTCAAATTATAAAAATATTTTACAAAAGTTTTATGCACCAACATACCCGATCTTGTGGAATTCTTTTGGAATTTTTGGAGAATTAAAAATATATATTTTTATTCTTTTTACGGATATTTGTCTTTTTATTTTAACTTTACCCTCTATATATATATATATATATATATATATATATATATATATATATATATATATATATATATATATATATATATATATATATATATATATATATATATATATAAGCGATATTAGAGATTTAGGCACATAGAAATAAAACAAATTAGGTTGATATAAGATATTATAGATTAAGTTATATAGAAATAAAACAAATTAGGTTGATGGTTTACACAAATGTTGAAAACAAATACTCTTTTTTTCTTATCTTCCCACCTTGAGAGCTACATAATTGTTAGTTTCAAACACACTTAATTGTTGGTTTCAAACAAACTTAAGATAAATTTTTCTTTTTTGTTATGCTTTAACCCGGATGTAGGGAAAAAGGTGCTATTGCTTCAAATCGAACTTATTAATAGAACAAAATCACACGCTAATACATAATTATTTGAGCAAAATGACCAACTTTATATTAAACCTCTCGCACTTTAAGTTGTCCAAATTATATATACTACGAGTATGTACCTAAATTAACAAACTAAAACATGTAAGTAAACACAATATCATATGTATAAAACAAGATATACAAATACGTTTAACTAAATTATAAATGCATACGGTATCTTATTCATTAAAAACCATACACAAGACCTTGTTCATAACGAGAAAAATCCAGCTCGTCGTAACGCGTGAGCAAACTTAAACCTTGTTAATATCATTTAGAATGAAATTTATTTAATTAATTAGATCCTTGTTACTAAGCGTTGCATTCAATAGTTACGTACTCACGTATTCTTGTAGAATTCCATGATACCAAACTGTGCTTCCTTACAAGCGATGTTCAAAGAAGTGAACCCCGCCTCTTTAGCTAAAGCGTAGTATTCTTTTATCGTTCGCTCTTTGCCACCAGGGCTAACAAGCAACATCATCATATCACAACCCACGACACTCTTAGAACCTTCGTCATTGTCATTATAATTTTCAGGGTCGGGCATGATCATTTCCACTACCACCACCTTCCCATTCTCTGGCAATGCCTCCCAACAATTCTTTAGAATCTTGATGCAAGAATTGTCTCCCCAGTTATGAAGTATCCACTAAATGCACAATACATTGTGTTTAGTCATATCAACTAAAAGAATTTACAAAAGAGATATGTGTATATGTGTATAAACATCTTTATAACTTGACACATTTTGTTTTGTCGTGTATCGTTCATTCCCATTGAATGACTAAACTTTTCGATTTATCCTTTGTTGCGTAATGAGTACACAATATACAAATTTTGGAAACTTTACAAAACAAAATCTGTAATTACTCGATAAATCATAAATGATATTACTTATTGTTTTTCTTTATTTTTCCCCTCCACACATGATTATATATTCCTTAACAAAGACGATTTAATTTACTAAAATTATTGACATTATAAAGTTTGCTTCTTTACTCCAACTATAATTTGACTTTAGTTAATTATTTAAAAATTAATTGAATTACCTATGGATACTCTTAACTTAAAATAAAGCTTATGAAGTTACTCTATAATAATAATTAGCATTTACACTTTTTAAACACGTAAAGTCAAACTTATTTTAATCTTATAAAATCCATTTAACTCGTCATTTTTTGAAAATGGGTGATTAACGGCTAGTAACGTTAATTAAATCTCATTTCGAGTAATTCAATTTATGTGACACATCTTAACCTTTTTAGCAATATTGAAAGTTTTTGAATGTTTTTTTCTATTTTTTTCTCCTGTAAACTATACCAAAAACTTCTTAATGTTGTGTAATAATCAGGGCACAACAAAGAATGAAGCGATACGTTTAATCATTATGTTTGAGACATTTATCCCTTTACCGAAAGGTTATGTACAAAGAGTAGATGCACCAATGATACACCCGTGGTTGATGAGGGACGGCTATCCCGGCATGGCGTGTTGGATAACTATCGTAGTTTATTTATTATGTTTATTAGGATAAGTATTGGAGTCATTGTTTAGGATATGTTTTGAGTCATGTTAGGATAAGTCTTATGTTTGTGAGAGTTATCTCATAAATTAGTATTTAAGGTGTCATAATGTTATTAATGATTCAATCAAGTTTAATATCAATAATTCTTTAGTTCTTCTCTTCTAATTCTTAAGGAGCTAGCTTGCGCTTGAGTGGTGCCTTATCCCGATACATACCCTAACATGGTCGTATCAATTGGGAAAACGTTCTTGCTTCGTTTGAACAAGGAGGATTGGGTATTGGCAGCTTGAAGGCGTTTAACCTCGCGTTATTACAAAAATGGCGTTGGAGGTTTACTACTAATCCAGAACTTTTATGGGTTAAACTTATCAAAGCTATTCATGGTTCCGAAGCGGGATTCGACGGGAAAAGTTGTGCTACATCTGGCACCTGGTCTTCTATCGTAGGTACTACAAACTACCTTCATTCTCATAACCTTCTCCCTAAAGATACGTTGAAATGTCATCTTGGTTGTGGCTCTTCGATTAGATTACGGAAAGATCTTTGGCTCGGTGGCGAGCCTTTATGCTTCGTTATAACTTTGTTTCGTTTAGACATCAACGAGAATTGCTTGATTTGTGATCGGTACAATGAAGGAAACTGGAGTTGGCAATGGCAAAGACCTGTTTGTGGACGTACTGAAGCATTGCTTCATAATCTTCAATCTGAGCTTGTCGATGTAACCATTTCTTCTTCCCCTGACTCCTGGAAATGGCTCTTAGGAAACGACGGATCATTTGCTGTAGCTTCTACTCGCTCTCACATTGATCACCTCATGCTTCCCTCGTTGGCATCCTTAACAACATGGAACTCGTGCCTCCCAAGAAAGGTAAACATATTCCTTTGGAGATTCGGTTTGGATAGGCTCCCGCATCGGTTTAATCTTTCTAAGCATGGTATTGATATCGAGTCTATTTTATGCCCGGTTTGTAATAGCAACGTGGAAACTATAGATCACATCTTCTTCTCATGCGAAGTGGCTTCCGAGGTATGGCGCATGGTTCGTATATGGTGCAACATTACGGACCCTTCCGTGCCATCTTATTCCGATTGGTCTTCGTGGATCGAGAATGTGACAAGTTCGAGTATTAAGAGGAAACGTCTTTTCGTCATCATCGCCTCTATGTTTTGGGTCATTTGGAAGTTCCGAAACAACATCACTTTCAACTCTCAACAATTGAGGAAAAGTGATATTTACGATTCTATCCGTTTATTTTCTTTTAATTGGTTAAAACATAGAGGTAGATTAGTTTTTAATTGGAATGATTGGCTTTGTAACCCTTTATAACTTTCTAGCTTCTTGCTAGTTTTCAATATATATCATCTTTGCCGTTCAAAAAAAAAATTGGTGCTTTCATTGAGAGCTCTCATTGAGAGGGCTTACGATTAGGGTTCAATTAAAAAAAAAAAAAAAAAAAAAAAAAAAAAAAAAGTTTGTTCATATGCACTATTCACGGTACTATTCATCGAGAAAAAATTATTTTTGAGTTATTAATCGCTTGAGTATTATTCATGGCATCGGTGAGCGATCAAGGCAATCGCACTCTAGCTCTTGCAAATGGAGTGCGGTGGTGAATATGAGTGAGTTTGTGGTACTTGCAAATCGAGTGGGATCTCTCGAATCTTTACTTACATCATTTTATATCTCCGGACTTAAAGCGGCGTTACAAATAGGCTGTTGAGGGCAAGGCCTACAACTTTAGGAGAAGCCTTTTCCTTAGCCCATATAGTCGAGGCTCGTTTTGAGGCAATTGAAGAGAAGGAGAAAGAGAATATAATTGAAAAGAAATCAGATACAATTCCATCGTTACAAAGTGAATTTGCTTCACCTATGATTAAAGGGTCCTTAGATGTTGATGAAGATATTGGTGTTGATGAGGTTAGAAGCGCGATAGACGGTGTTTTTTATATTGGTGAGAGTTTGGTTGTTATTCTAAAGTGGGTACAGACCAGCACATCAAGGACATTGCTATTATTGATAACTTTTGAAAACATGGATGTTTCCTTGAGAATGGAGGCTAAAATTCAAAGAAGAACATGGGATCCTGGAATTAAGATTTATTTTAAAAAACACCTTGAGGGCAAGGTGATTTTGAAGGAGTGGGGAGTGATACACCGTGGTTGATGAGGACGGCTATCCGGCATGGCGTGTTGGATAACTATCGTAGTTTATTTATTATGTTTATTAGGATAAGTATTGGAGTCATTGTTTAGGATATGTTTTGAGTCATGTTAGGATAAGTCTTATGTTTGTGAGGTTATCTCATAAATTAGTATTTAAGGTGTCATAATGTTATTAATGATTCAATCAAGTTTAATATCAATAATTCTTTAGTTCTTCTCTTCTAATTCTTAAGGAGCTAGCACACGCTTGAAGTGGTGCCTTATCCGATACATACCTAACATGGTCGTATCAACATGGTGCTTTCATTGAGAGCTCGTTGAGAGGGCTTACGATTAGGGTTCAATTAAAAAAAAAAAAAAAAAAAAAAAAAACTACTTGTTGGTGGCACTATTCACGAAGTCTTGTTCATCACGGGTACTATTCATCGAAAAAAATTATTTTTCGAGTTATTAATCGCTTGATTATTATTCATGGCATCGGTGACGATCAAGGCGAAATCGCACTCTCTAGCTCTTGCAAATGGGTGCGGTGGCGAATATGAGAGTGAGTTTGTGGTACTTGCAAATCGAGTAACATGGATCTCTGAATCTTTACTTACATCATTTTATATCTCCGGACTTAAAGCGGCGTTACAAATAGAACTGTTGAGGCAAGGCCTACAACTTTAGGAGAAGCCTTTCCTTAGCCCATATAGTCGAGGCTCGTTTTGAGGCAATTGAAGAAGGAGAAGAGAATATAATTGAAAAGAAATCGGATAACATTCCATCGTTACAAAGTGAATTTAACTTCACCTATGATTAAAGGGTCCTTAGATGTTGATGAAGATATTGGTGTTGATGAGGTTAGAAGCGCGATAGGCGGTGTTTTTATATTGGTGAGAGTTTGGTTGTTATTCTAAAGTGAGTACAGACCGACATCAAGGACATTGCTATTATTGATAACTTTTGAAAACATGGATGTTTCCTTGAGAATGGAGCTAAAATTCAAAGAAGAACATGGGATCACGGAATTAAGATTTATTTTAAACAACACCTTGAGGGCAAGGTGATTTTGAAGGAGTGGGGTGATACACCGTGGTTGATGAGGACGACTATCCGGCATGGCGTGTTGGATAACTATCGTAGTTTATTTATTATGTTTATTAGGATAAGTATTGGAGTCATTGTTTAGGATATGTTTTGAGTCATGTTAGGATAAGTCTTATGTTTGTGAGAGTTATCTCATAAATTAGTATTTAAGGTGTCATAATGTTATTAATGATTCAATCAAGTTTAATATCAATAATTCTCTTCTTCACTAAATATTCTTAAGGAGCTCGCGCCCGCTTTAAGTGGTGCCCTATCTTGATACAACCTCAACGGGTCGTATCAACCAACCTTCAAGAAAATAACATCTCCCTTAGGAACACTTTCAAACATATCTCCACTGACATGCATGCTCCACACCTAGTCAATAACATTAAGCCCTCATAGTCGATCAACATTACATATTTACATCGGCTAAGAACCTAGGTCCATTGTTTAACAAAGATACGATGCATAAAAACATGATTCATGCATGCATTTTGTGTGTTTATGAAATTCTATACCTTGACATGGAAGTGCTTCCTTGATTACATGGGGTAGGTCAAAGTTGATGCCCTTAATATTTGGGTACTTGGAAACAATTAGCTTTAGGTTAGCTCCTAAACCACCAGCAACGTCAACTACCTCTTTTACGCCTTCAAATCCCTTGTACCTTTCAAGCATCATTTTTATCAGTATTCTTGTTTCATCATGCATGCACTTGTTGAACACCTCACTAAATCTATGGTCTTTTGCAAGGTGCTCAAATGCTTTAACCCCATAGGCATTTTCAAATGGAGTCCCTCCCTCAACTATTGCATCTTTCAAGTGATACCTGCAAATTAATAATGTGATCGAATTCTATTCTATTGATAACGGCACCAATTCATGATTTTATTTTTTTGAAAATGCATGCATAGCTAAAAAGTACACATGGTTAAAAATGTGATCACGAAGTGAATGTCAAACTAGTGGTCTTTGTAACCACTCAAACTAGTAAGATAACTAATCAGGATATAGGATGTAAGGATATACAAACCAACAATCGACGAATACTTTATCACAGTGAAGCAAAAGTAACGAAGCACGAGACATTCCATCTTTGTTCTGGACAAAGTTATTGGACACTGGTGTCATGCCATAGAACACCTTAGAGCCTCCATCTCCATCCTTTACTATGGCTGAGAGTATGGATTGGCTAGCTAGATACCGAAGAATCCTTTCAATTACAACCGGAGTTTCGGGGGTTTGTTTAGGAAGACTAGAAGCAAGATCAAAAGATGTGAATTGACCACCGGGAATCTTTGCCATTATCTCAAAGAGATTAAGCTCTAATGCGGTTTTGATAACCATTGGAAGAATTATTGCTTCAGATATCTTTGATGCTTTTTGTAGCCCTTCATCTACTATTGGCATCTTGTTATTTTTTTCTGATGACATGGTTGAGCCAAAAAATTTTATATGGGTGAACCTTCGCTCTGAATGAATATAGGGAAATTTGACAAAAAGGTGCATATTTCAAATTATGCGTGCATTAATTAATGCACTCTTCGAAAAATACATGCTCCAATCCCTAGTTTGTATTTTGTTAGACTCTTTTTCTCACTCAACGCACACTTTCTTCCACGTAATGAAAATTGCTAGAAAACAGATGTATATTAAAGAAAATTAACTGATACAACATTAGGTTGTAGACTCGTAGAATCGCAGGATTTTATAAATATTGTTTATTAAAAAGATACTTTTGTGAATAAATTAACAAATAACAAAGATTGTAAATAAGTTACATCATTTTTGAAGTAAATATATAATAAGTAATGTGTCAATAATACGATAAACTATTTGGTGTGAAACTACTGAGAAAATAAATATGCATGTATCGTCTTCTACAATTGGTAGATAGTTTTGGAGATCGATCAAATATATCAAACACTTGATTAATCCATGTTGATTGAGCGAACACTTAAATATGAAAAAAATAAATATATATATATATAGTCGCCCTGTGATTAGTCGGCTCGCAATGTCGAGTCGGAAATTCAGATAACAAAAAAAGAAGAAGTGAAACTAAAATGGAGTTGTTAATAAGGATATATAAGTTACGTCGTAGCTTCTTCATGACTAGCATACTATCATAATCCGTTAAGAAAATCTCCAAACCCTCTTCTTTTAAGCTCCAATGCTCATAATTTACCTGAAAGTGAAATATAAATGAATATAAGCGTAAATCTATATAAATGATATAAAATACGAGCATTATCGGGGGAAATTGACACTTAAAAGTCAGGACTATTTGATGTTATCAAGTATCCCCTCACTTGAACTCTACTTGCCCTCAAGTAGACCTTATTAGAAAAGTTTCTAATAAGATATCCCCCCATAACCTGGAAGATATGAGTTTAAAAATCCCTTATGCTAGAATAAATCAAAGCCGAACACCTCACAAAATGAGAACAAAACACTCAAATTCTCTCATCTAGTTTAAGTGTCAATTTCGGGGTGATCACTCAAAGCACAATCATAGCATGTATTCTATTATAAGCTTGGCGGTTACACAAATCTCCACCACTAGAGTTAAGGACTAAACAATTCTTGAAGGCAATATGGGTGGACACAACATGGGTTAAGGGTGAAATGTCATTACTAACGTGTCACGGCAAAGTAAACAAAATCAATGATACATGACCAAATCCATGGCCAAGACACCAAAGATTGCTCACTTCATCACCTAGACACGCTTCATTACTAAAAGATAGGATAAGACATGGGAAATAATGGGTGTAAAGTAAAAGTAACGAAACAAATAGTCTTAACCTATAACAAAGTTGTCACCGCCTACCGTTCATCCAGAGTTCAAGCTTTAAGGTGAAGAAACCGGATCATGATATAACAAGTAGACGTGCCATTAGCGGACGTCATGATGGGCACATTACCTGTTCTTCAACTGTTGGCGCAATAGTTACCAACTCAATTCTTCAAATGTGACCGAGGTAGCCTCCTCGATGCTTAATCATTGATGAGCTCTAACCATAGTGCTTATAACATTGCACTTTACAATAAACAATAAACTACAAATCATTTTTTTAATCATAACTAAAAACATAATATCCCCCCACTTGAGATGAACATATAATGAGAATCTGAGGGGTCTTTAATGATCTTCAAATATAAGTCTTTGACGAAAGCCTGATTTCCGAACCTTTCTACTTGAACCTTGAACTTAGGCAAACAATGACTTCCCGATCACAAATTAAGACTACACGGTAGGCTAAGGCGAATGAGTGTAACGAAACAATATATATTGGGTGAACAAAATGAAAGGAATGGCTCAGACGAATGTATCTAGGGGTATCCTGCACTAAAGGTGGGTGCAACAAAATGGTTTAACATGGGGGTCGAAAAGTCGAGGTGACTATTTGATAGACACACAAGGATATGCTATTTGGGTGATAATCCTAAAAATATTGTCTTCTCAAACTGATTATTCCAAATACATTAAGCGAACTCAACATACCTCATCTATGGTCTCGAAATGATGCAAATGTCAAGTTCTAAAGTTTACAAGCTACCTGCCCACTCATAATTTGGTGGATTTGGGTAAATAAGTGGAAACGGATAAGGCTAATCTCACCATAAAATATCAAGGATTATAATGTGCTCGGCTAAGGTCTAATCTAGTTAGGTTAAGAAAAACATGTCAAAATTTTAAAAATGACATAATTTTCAAAATAAACTAGAAAAACGAGGGCAATTAAGTTCAAGTAATAATTCTACTCCCGTCCCCTAACTTGAGATGTACAAAGTCCCTTTTGTACTAAGCGTTAAATAAAGGTGAAGAAAGTAGAATTAGAGTGAGAACTTCTGAAATTTGCTCTTAAAAGAAAGAAGGCCCGAAGAAAATCGTGCCTTGACAGCATCACGAGCAAACTTGATCCACGAAATCATACTAACCAACAAGCATAAAAAAAGAAAAAGACAAACAAAAAGAAATCTAACTCATTTTCGTAGGAATCACGGTTGCATTTAGCATATGCAACAAGCCTTTTAAACCACTTGGTGTCCCAAGTGGACGAGTGTAGTCTCGTGAGGGCTTACAGGGAACATACCCACAAAGTTCATTTAAAAACTAATACAAGGTTATTGCGTTAATACTGGAAAATTAAGACTGCAGGAGAATTACGATGTAACTCTTTAGAGGAGTTACGCCGTAATTATGGTTAAACCTGGAAATCGCCTACTAAGGATTTGCTACGGCGTATCCATAGATTGGGATTACGCCGTAATGGTTTATATCCTGGAGAGAATCGATACTGAGGATATGTTACGGCGTAACCACATGGATGAGTTATGTCGTAACTTCAGGAAAGAACAGGTCCCCGTTTTAAGCACTTGTGAATTCATCTCCGATTCCTGCAAAAACGTTAAAAACACAAAACCTAACAAAAAATGAAATAAAAGAAATAAAAAGGATGTTGGATCGATATACTCTAACCAAACTAACTTTATATAGCTTGTAAGGGCTTAGCAACCTCGGATAAATCCTAAGTCACTAACAAAAAAACATTGAATAAACTCTATTAAGTATGCGGAATTTACTTCAATAAAGCTAAGAAGAATTAACTTTAAACTTCAACTATTATATTAAACTTTTAATCTGCTTGATACACAGATTTACTAACAATCCCTAACAACTCTAAATATCGTACTTCTTGTAAACTCAAAAATCATGTACGTCTAATGCCAATCTAGGGGTCCTTTTATAGGCATAAGGATAACCCTAGTCGGTTTACAACTCTATTCCTTGTACAACAAGTAATACTAAACTAAACAGAGAACATTCTAGAATTACATAATAATCCTTAACGATTTGCATAGCAGTCCTTTATCCTTGTAGTACTTTGATGTTGAGCAGTACTTTGACTTTATTCATTAGCAGTACTTTGACTCTTCAGCACTTTGACTTCTTCAGTACTTTGTATTTCTCCGATTACTTTATATCCCAACAATCCTCCCTAACTTGAATTCTACTTGCTTAGTTTGTCTTTGATAAGGTTTTAAAGGTACCATTTTTGAGGGTCGTTTAAGTCCTTATTTGATCACTTTTGTATCCGTTATTGCTTAATATCGTTCCTTTTCATTTTTTAGGTCTCGTGAAGGCAAAATTTTTGGAATGGCACTTATTTGGACGAAAAGTCGTGCGAATATATGAAGAAAATGGCCAAAGTCAAAATCGAGACACTCACGATTCTTTGAAAGTTTAAAGGCGGCGTTTAAGCGTCACTTTTGGTGCTATTTCCTTTTCGCCGTCCCAAAATTATTTAGACGAAGGCGAATAACCCAGAAACTCGTATTTTCAAGTCGAGACGTCCGATTCTTTGAAAGTTATGGAAGAGTAGGCCGTCGCTACTCGGGCGGCCTAGATGCAATCGACGGCGTCGATTATGGAAGAGTAGGCGGCGTCACGGACATAAGGTGGCGCCGTCGCGTCACGGACATAAGGTAACGTGGCCAAGGCGAAACCACAATGGCGGCGACACGGCGTCACTAAACATAAGGTGGCCGTCGCAATTGTAATCTTATATATAGAATCCGAATTTTTCGGTCTTTGTGTGGAGAGTCTTTGGGTAAAACCTAAAACCGAACCTAAGGTGTCTTGTACGATATTTTAGGGTTTTAAACCCTATCTTACATCAAGATAAGTCTTTACTTCATTAATTCAATTATGTCTTTGATTATTTGTGTGTATGCTTGCATGTTCTCCATGTCAAGCTAATTTATTTGTGTGTTTGCTTAGGAAGTATGAAACTTAATTATTGAATATTGATTGGTTGTTTCTTATCTTAGTTGATTAATGATCTAGTAATGCGATAGGTCATTCGTTGTGTACTTAATGCTTGATTCATCTTTGTGAACCTTAGAGTATAATTACAGTAATTGTAGGCTAAACCATCCAAGAGCGCCTTAGAGTAGGAGTTTATAATCTCTAGTGGGTTTGTAGACAAGACCCTTTGGTAAGTTCGAAGAGTTAGGGAGAAAGCATACCTACAACTTTAGACACACAACGCATGACTAGGAATAAGGCGTGACACTCAACCATCAATAGGAGATAATTAAGGAGTAATACAAACTAAGTAAACACATCTTTAAACTATCATACGAGCACACATTAATTAGACATAGACTCCACAACCTTAGTTTAGATAATTAGATAATAGTAGAGTAATCGGTGAAATACCAACCCCCAATCAATACCGAGATTCGTACCTTTCCATTTTCATAAAATATAAAAGATAAAAATAATCTTCCTCAACCTTAACCTTAGCGTAGTAACTCCCTACTAGCATTCCTATTCCCCAGAGAGCGATATCAATACCGTGGCTTACCCTAATTACTACACTACAACGATTAGGTTCCTTTGCCTGGGTGTTATAAAACTTGCTCGAAGAAAAGGAAGTTCCTTTGACCCCGAGCGACGCGTGTGGCGTTATCAAGTTTTAGGCGCATTGCGGGAATAGAATAGCTAGTTAGTAGTCCACCTCGTTTAGGTTTCTTTGCTTGATTCCTATCAAGTAAACTTTTTCTTATTTTTAGATTTCTCTTAGTCTATCCCCTTCTTCGTAACCTTTGTTCGTAACCCCATCACTCTTCATCATGGAGAATGATAACCAACCACCACTTAATAACCCAACACAAAAATTTCAATGTCACTCAAAACCCAACCCAATAACCAACACAACCGTCGAAGCCGATATGTGAGTAGAAACACCGACCTTGAGTTTGCGAGAAAATATTCGATAGTACAATTAGGGAATTTGTTGAGAAAGTAGTCGGTATTTGCTATAGTTGGCTCTATGATTAGCGATAATTCGGAAAATGGCATGATAAACAACAACGTGGATGTGGAAAATAGTGCTTACTTCAATCTTTACCCACTAAGGAAGAGGTTGCATACCATCAATACATAATCGATAATCCACGATCACCTATCATTAGGATATGCCCAAAGATTAGAGAGAAATCCACGGAACCTAAAATCCCTTGTATGATCGGATATAGGAATGTCGACCACGCTTACATAGATACGGAATCCCCATCAATGTGATGTCATCTGCATCTACAATGATATTATGAATGAGCGACTCAATATTAGGAGAGACCCTAAGTATCGGGAGAGTTTGCAACTTTGTGGGAAGAGTCAGGGCGTGCATGTCTTTATAGGAAATTTCACCTACCTAGTTGATTTTATGGTCCTAGAAGATATAGGATGCGTAATTGACTATAGCTTATCCCAAGTAGTGCTAGGAAACCGTTTGTTGAAACATCTAGAATGAGCCATAACAAGCATGATGGAGCGGTTAGGTTCAAGGAAGGAACCGATGAGATCACCTATAGGATGCCTTGGAAAACAATTGAGTATGGCCACTTGTCCATTTATGATCGAGACAACATCAAAGCTTTTGAGGACAAAAGCAAGGAAGATGTTGAAAAGGTTATAAATTTATGTGGGAAAGAAGGAGGCATTATTATAAGGATTGCTTAACTCTAGGGCCTAGGTATAGAGTCGATGAAGATTTTGTCAACATGATAGAATTCTCATTGAGGATGCGTGAGGCAACGTGGGAACACGACTACGAGTCTAGCTACAAGACTCTTAAATAAAGAAAAGCGCTTCGTGGGAGGCAACCCATGCTTAATTGTTTGCTTGTTAGTGTCATATATCTTTTATTAATTGTTTATCCTCATGTTTAAATTTGTAAAATGCTTTATTTTGTTTTAACCTCGTCTTAATTGCATATAAAGGTATTTTACATAAGGGATAAGTGTAGGGAGGATTACACGTTTTCAAAAGCGTAAACATGAGAATAACAATTAACTAAAAGATATTTATGTTTGTTTGTTCGAGTCAAATGCTTGTATCGAGTCATAATGGATGTTTTGCGAAATTTTCCGATTCTAAAGATGTAAATTTTCGAATTTTTTCGAAAATCATGAGACCGGTTTTGTCGGGATAACTGTGGCGTCGAGATTGCAACTGACGGCGTCGGGAAGGAGTAAAACATCGATTACTTTTCTCGTTTTCGAGCTACTTATAAATTTTGGAATTTTCCGGTCTTAATTTTCTTAGAAATTCGTAAACATCCATTCCACAAGCATTATATCCTAGTTTAAATCGAGTCTTATATATATTATTACCGCCGATTTTACGCTGAAGGTTTCGTTTGTTTTCTTCAAGTGTGCGAGGTTTAGTTTGTCAAGAAGAAGTTACATAAGATTGGAAGGAGCTTTTCATAATAATTCTTCTTGGAAAGAGTTTAACCACCACTTTACGGATCCTACCGAGCTAATCGGGGAGTATTAGTTTCTTTCGTTTTAATTACCTTCTTTTATCATAACTTTGATACTTTCGGGAACATTGGGGACAATGTTCGGTTTAAGTGTAGGGAGGAAAATAAAGCAGGAACTTTGAAACTATGCTTATCCTTGATTATTTGCTTTGTCCAATTATGATTGTGTAATAAACCATGAGAAAATGTCGGTTAGGGTAATTTTGGCACCAAATTTAAAATTTTTTATGACATATAAGAGTGGGCCATTAGTCTTAACAAAAGCGTCTCACGGATAGGAAGTTGCATGACTAGCACAAAAACCCTTACCACCCAAATTCCACCAAAATGTGAGGATCGCCCTTAGATTAGTAGGAATTAAAGCATTCATCTTTAATGCTTAGAGTGTGAACCGGTAGTATATTAGATTCTAGAACTTGTTTTGTGATGCATTCGAGATCGCAAGTGAGGCTACACTTGTGTAGTTAGGAATAACTAAATGATAAGAGGCATTAGGATAACCCTTGTTTGATACCGTAATATAATTACTTCTTCCACTTGGTTGAGTAATTCCCCATACCCTGCGTTGTACTCATTTTTAGTACACGATACCCTAGTTAACCCCTCGAGCCTATCCTTTTCGCGGTTCTCGTGATATTTCGGTTTTCGGAATATCAATGAAAACATTGTTTACACCCACCCCAAATATACACCCAAATCGCCTTAGCCTACCCTTATGCACTCACTTTTAGTGCAAATGTTTGTTATCACCCTAAACCCTTAGTTCAATTATCTAGTTGCTTGCATAAGTTGCTAAGTCGAGTCATATCCTTTGTATCTGATTTTGGGATGATTGGGATTCATGGGAAAAGTTAAAGTTTATGAAATGACGGGAAGGAGCGTTAATTCAAATTCCCTTTGTTTGCGTAATAATGTACCCCAAGTGTTTTGATCTTTTCAATTCGGGTCAAATTAGTGTTAGAGTAATAAAAACTCAAGTGTAGGGATATGCTGTAAATCCCTAGTATTTTGATGTTATCATAGAGGATGGTAGAGTAAAAGTGTATGAAAAAAAAAAAAAAAAAAAAAAAAAATAGAAAAAAAAAAAAAAAGTGAAAAAAAAATATATATATATATATATATATATATATATATATATATAAAAAATATAAATATATATATATATATATATATATATATATATATATATATATACGGGCTACCATCCTACATCTATCCTTTAAATTTATGTTTGATTATTTCCATTGCCTAGAGTTTTAGAGTGTCGAGTCTTGGCTTTAGCGCCATTCTTCATATGCATTTAACATAGAGATTTTGACTTACCACCACTAAATAGCCTATCCCACCAAACCCTTGTTTCCCTACCGTAAGCCTAACGTTACAACCCTTTAAAGACCTCTTTGATAGTCTTTCCTAGGTGCTTCGCCAAAGCGATGGAGGTTTGATCTATTCTCAAGCCTATGGTAATCTATGTACTAGGACCGGTTAATGAGTGTTTATCTTCCATTTCCTATATTGTTATATTTCATATATACACCGAGAGAGATGTGAGTATCCAAACACCCCATGTGAGGTGCTAGTATGTAATTCCGTGCTTGTTATGACTTTCTTGGGGCTTATATGTGTTGTGGACCGTTTTGAATTAATGCTTCATGACCCTAACTTATAAATTAATTGGCTAAAAGCACATTTGCTTGAGGACAAGCAAATAACAAGTGTAGGGATATTTGATAAGGTTTTAAAGGTACCATTTTGAGGGTCGTTTAAGTCCTTATTTGATCACTTTGTATCCGTTATTGCTTAATATCGTTCCTTTTCACTTTTAGGTCTCGTGAAGGCAAAATCTGGAATGGCACTTATTTGGACGAAAAGCGCGAATATATGAAGAAAATGGCCAAAGTCAAAATCGAGACACTCACGATTCTTTGAAAGTATAAAGCGGCGGCGTCGGTGCTATTGGCGCGCCGTCCCAAAATTATTGAGACGATCCGAACCCAAAACTCGTATTTTCAAGTGGCGGCGTCCGGTTATGGAAGAGTAGGCCGTCGCTACTCGGGCGGCCTAGATGCAATCGAGACGACGTCGGTGAAGAAGGACGGCGTCACGGACATAAGGTGGCGCCGTCGCAAGGTTAACGTGGCCAAGGCGAAACCCCAATGGCGGCGACACGGCGGCGTCACTAAACATAAGGTGGCGCCGTCGCAATTGTAATCTTATATATAGAATCCGAATTTTTCGGTCTTTGTGTGGAGAGTCTTTGGGTAAAACCTAAAACCGAACCTAAGGTGTCTTGTACAGTATTTTAGGGTTTTAAACCTATCTTACATCAAGATAAGTCTTTACTTCATTAATTCAATTATGTCTTTGATTATTTGTGTGTATGCTTGCATGTTCTCCATGTCCGGCTAATTTATTTGTGTGTTTGCTTAGGAAGTATGAAACTTAATTATTGAATATTGATTGGTTGTTTCTTATCTTAGTTGATTAATGATCTAGTAATGCGATAGGTCATTCGTTGTGTATAATGCTTGATTCATCTTTGTGAACCTTAGAGTATAATTACGAGTAATTGTAGGCTAAACCATCCAAAAGCGCCTTAGAGTAGGAGTTTATAATCTCTAGTGGGTTTGTAGACAAGACCCTTTGGTAAGTTCGAAGAGTTAGGGAGAAAAGCATACCTACAACTTTAGACACACAATGACTAGGAATAAGGCGTGACACTCAACCATCAATAGGAGATAATTAAGGAGTAATACAAACTAAGTAAACACATCTTTAAACTATCATACGAGCACACATTAATTAGACATAGACTCCCACAACCTTAGTTTAGATAATTAGATAATAGTAGAGTAATCGGTGAAATACCAACCCCAAATCCAATACCGAGATTCGTACCTTTCCATTTTCATAAAATATAAAAGATAAAAATAATCTTCCTCAACCTTAACCTTAGCGTAGTAACTCCTACTAGCATTCCTATTCCCCAGAGAGCGATATCAATACCCGTGGCTAATTACTACACTAATTACTACACTACAACGATTAGCATTATCAATAGCCAACTCTTTACATTTCTTGATATGGTGAGTTGATTACCATACAACTAGGGTGTTATAAAACTTGCTCGATTAAGTTAAAAGGAAGTTCCTTTGACTTTTGTTTCAAAATATTTTCCCGATTCTTGGTTTTGTCTTTGCAAGCAATACTTTGGTGCGTGTGGCGTTATCAATTAAACACTTCTTGACTTCCATTCCATGATCCGGCATCCTTCTCATAAGATCTCTAGTTAAAGGATATCTTCTTTCGGCTAACATATGGATCATAGTTCCATCTTCCAATTCAAAGCATGCACTCACGATTCTTCAAAGAATCTCGACATAATCTCCCAATTTTCTTGATTTAGCGAGTTCATCGATTGCTTATTTCTTGTTTCCCGGATAGTCGTCGGATCTCCTAGCAATACTAAGCCAACTCCAGTTGATGGAATATGTTCAAAGTATTCTTGCACTAATTGATATAGTTGAAACGGATCGCTCTATATATTATATGCGGTATATCCCATAGCAAATTGAACACTCTAAAGCGTTCATCCTCCTATGGAACATCGGATAGTCTCCATCCTTTGATTCTACCACTTCAAATGTAGTTATCTTGGACTTCTTCTTTGCAACATCTTTGGATTTAGAATGATCAAAGTCGACAATTCTTAGGTAATTTCTCGACTCATCAAGCGTATCGGATCTTAACTCAATCTTCTTTGATGGTTGTTCAACTTGATTGTTCTTTTTCTTTTAAGCTTCTTTTACTAGCATCCTCTTTCTATGTATCATCCTTAAAAAAATAATACTATCAACTTGCTTCGATAGGCTTTCTAATGACATCATATAAATCTTTCATCTCTATATAGTTCAACTTCGTAATCCGAATATCCTTGACCTTTCAAATAAGCCATCATAGCATTTCTTTCTTTAGCCTTACTCATTGGTCTTTGTGGTATAACAACTTACTTTTACGGTATAGCGACTTGACATCAAATTTAGCTTGTAACTCCTAGCACGCTTCATTCTTGGCCACTTCAATAGCTCTTAACTCTGCTAAAGTAAGCTTCTTCTTCTTTGTTTCCACGGTTTGCCTTTGCCTTTGTCTTTGGATCTACAACTGGTTGAGAAGCTTGAGGTTGTTCTTGACAACTCTGGAATACTCACACCTCTTGGTCTTGATAGGTTTTGCAAAATTTGAGCAAGCTGTCTCATCATCACTTGCGGTATGCTCGACCATGGGTGTATCAACTTCTCTTCTTGTAGGATTGTTGAAGGACCGACTTCTTCATCAAAATTAAGAGTCCTTGGTGTAATCGGCTCTTGTCTATGTGTTCCTTGAAGAGCGTACCTTGATCACCAACACCTTGATCATCAAGTACTTTCTACACGGTGCTTTGAACTCCAGTTCTTTCGAGGCTCGATACTTTTAATATTTACTTGTGCTTGATGCTTTGAGGTTCATCTTCTTTATCGCATGAAACTCAACATCTTCTTTCAAATTATCTTGCTCCAGATTCCTCCCCAATTGGATAGAAGACTGTTGTTGAACCTTTTTGCCCTTTGAAGGCTTTTTGAACTTCTTCCCTTGTCTCTTTTTTGACTTGACCCATAACCTATGATGTTGAATTAAAGGCCATACAAAAGACTTTAATCTTCTTAACTTGGTCGTCTACTTTACTAGTTGTGCAGCTTGAGCTTCAAAAGCTTTCTTTAATCTGACCAATTCCAAACATAATTATCTAGAACCAATCCCTCAGCAGGTATCTCTCCAGCATCTCCTCGGATGATGGTGGATTGATTCACAGTTACGAGTCGGCATGTGCGAGGATCTTGTAGAGATGGTGTAGGTGGCTGCGGTACCTTCTTGTGCAGAGTACCTAGTGAAGAAGCGATATGTTGAGAAGCGATTACCTTGAGTTGATGCGGTACCTTCTCTTTCTTCACTTGCGGCTGACCTCATCTCTAGCCTTGAACAATCTCCATCATAGAAGTAGTCAAGGGAGTGTTCCTTCCAAAAAACTTATCACTCTTTCTAGCCATGAAGGTGAATATCTTTGCAGGTTGTACCACAACAGGTAATAAGCTCGAAGGCTTTGGTACATCATGAAGTTGTTTATTCAATAAAACTTGAATAAATCTTGGATACATTAACCAGGGTGATCCATTAGAAATGTGAGATAGCATACCATCTAGAATGAGTCTTGAAAAGTTGAAGAGACGATTTGTAGCCAATCCCACCAAAGCAGATGCTATATTAGATCCAAATTGCTCCCATGAAGTACTCTTAGAACTGATACAATGAAGTAATACATGTACCAAGTACTTCCAATGTGGACTAAATAAGGGTTTCTTGAATGTTGTTTGATTAAGGACCCTTCATACCCAATATCTCTTAAAGTATCCCAAAGAAATTTGGTTGTCAAAACGGATAGCTCCTTCTTCATCATCTAATAATAGATCTTCTCGAATTAAGGCTTCACTAACTTTAATGATCTTTCCAGCAACCTTAGCCTGTATATATGACTCATCATCTTCCATGTGAGTTCTAGCAGTTGCCCAAAACTGTTGAATCCATGGCTCAATAACATCTGGTTCTACCATAAGTGCATAACTGATTGGAGATCCAGTGAGGAAATCAATTATGTCATGGAATGCGACATTAGCTTGAGCTTTATCCAAATTAGCCACCATGTTGTGTTTAGAAAGCGTATTACGATTCGCCATTGATTGTTGTGTACAAAAGAAATTGATTTGATGAATAGTAAATGTGAAAGAGAGAAATATGGAAAATATTGATAAGTATAAAGATGAGAGGAAAAATCGGAGGGTAGTTATTTATAGGTAGGATTTGAAAAATCACAGCCCATAATAACAAAGTTGCCGTTATTTGAATTTTAACCCATCGTTTGACCGTTGGAACAGTACGTTGATAAGACAAGCAGTGCTTTCCACGTGTGCAGTACATTCAGAGAAGTACTTTTAGATAACCAAAAAGCAGTACTTTTCCATTCTCTTCTTCTCAATGGCAAAAACTTTACATAGGCATTGGATTACCTCCCCTCAAGCAATGCATATGACTATCTAACTAACTAATCAATCCTCCCCTTACATGTAGCTTAGTAATTAATCATACCAATACTCACCACCAAGTGAGTGAATCTTGAAACATCAAATCCTTTCGTGAGTAGATCAGCTACATTATCATCTGTGTGAACCTTGACAACATTAATGAGCCTATGCTCATAACAATCTCTGATAAAGTGATGCCTAATCTGAATGTGCTTGGTCTTAGAGTGATAAACTGGATTCTTCACAATTCAAATTGTACTCTCATTATCAATGTTGATAGGAGTATTCTTGAAGTTGAACCCATAATCCAAAAGTTGATTACGCATCCACAAGACTTGTCACAATGACACTGCGGCAACAACATATTCGCTTCAAATGGATGATGTTCTTTGCAATAGTTTCTTCTTACATTGCCATGAGACTAATCGTCTTCCAAGATCTGGCATCCTCCAGGTGGTTGATCTTTATCATAATTATCACGTGCATAATCACTATACGAAAAAGCTTCCAGTGAAAAGGTGAATCCTTTGGATACCACAACCCTAACTTAGGTTGTTGTTTCAAATAACTAAAATTCTCTTCATCGCATTCATATGGTAGACCTTAGGTGAGACTTGATATCTTGCATAAGCGGACATCAAACATGATATCGGGCCTAGATGCGACTAAGTACATAAGACGACCCAATCATAGATCATGCATAACTTGACTTCAATAGGTTGACCATCTTTATCCTTGCCCAATGAGTTGATAGACTTGATAGGTGTAGTGGTGGCTTCATAGCATCAAAGTTGAACTTCTTAAGAATGTCGAGACATACTTGTCTTGACTAATGAAAATTCCCTCCTTTGTTGTTTAACTTGAAGACCCAAAAGAAAGTTAATTCACCCATAGAACTCATTTGAAATTCATGTTACATCAGTTGCTCAAACTGCTTTACCATTGACTGTTTGGTAGCTCCAAAGATGATATCATCTACATAAACTTAGACCAGCATGATATCCTTCTTATCTCTCTTGATAAACAAAGTCTTGTCAATTGCTCCCCTTCTGTAGCCATGTTGCAATAAGAAAGTAGGGAGCCTTTCATACCAATCTCTAGGTGCTTGATGAAGGACATAATGAGCCTTAACAAATTTGTAAACTTTGTTTGGATGTACAGGATCCTCAAAACCAGGAGGCTGTAACTATTTAACATAGACCTCCTCTGTAATCTTGCCATAGAGAAAGGCACTCTTGACATCCATTTGATAAACCTAAAATCCCATATATGATGCAAAAGCAAGGAATATTCGAATGGCTTCAATCCCTTTCTGAAAGCAAACACTTCATCATAATCTACTCCTTCTTCTTATCTATATCCTTGTGCTACTAGCAGTGCCTTGTTCTTGATCACATTCCTCTTTCATCTCTTTTACTCAAAAACCCATCTTGTACCAACGACTTTCTTTCCATCGGTAGATCACATAGTACCCAAACTTCTTGAAGTTTAAATTGAAGGAGTTCTTCTTGTATAGCTTCAACCTAACTATCTTTAGTTAATGCTTGAGATATATTCTTGGGTTCTTCTTGAGAGATAAAACAAGTGAATAAACACGTTTGGTGATCCTTGTGATTCAGCCTGTTCTGTTTATATACAAAGCTAAGTAAAGCATTATGTGGTTTAGAAAAACCTTTAGCATGTAACCTCATAGCCATTTACATTGCGGTGCAGAGTATTTCTCTTCTTATCGTTAGGTAAGGCTATCTTGATAAGCAAATTAGTCAATAGATGAGTCATAAGAATTACCTCTTTTGGTACCTCATAAGATGGCGATCCCTTCATGCCTATCAAGATCATGAAATAAGTCTTCTTAAACACATCATAGGTTGTCAAGACAATATCGCAGAAGCGCGGTCACTACTTAAAACTATACTATACAAAAACAATAATAACAACTCTATATAACAAATTATAAGTTACCACGACATTACGTTATACATCAATTATATAACTAAAACCAAATTTTACCTTAACAATTGCTCGACAACCTGAACAAAGACTCAAACCTCGTGTTCTCTTTTGTTCTTGGCTATGGTTTTGATTAGTCTTGCTATTTCACGAGCATGACAATGGCTTAAGTATTCCCGCATAAAAAGCATGATATCAATGATTGAGTATTAGTAAAGCAAAAAATATTATTGATAGATTCGAATACTGCATTTGATACTTAGGATTCCAATGGCCACCTTAACATAGCCGACAAGTTTGTGTTTTATTCTAACTATATATCGAGTCCTATCAATCTTTCTATAAATACGTATTGGGGTAACAATTTCAGGCTATGGAAGTCTCTATATAACAAAATACAGGAGCAGATTAAGTATCAACTCAATATTAAATTTTATGACCACATACATCATCTTGATCATCGTCCTCGGAAACTTCATCATCTTCGATCACCAATAACTACAATATCACTTGAGACATACAGCTATTCAGTTAGCCTGTAATTTGCATACCAATCTTCAAAATGATGCAACATGCTTTATCACTAAAGGATATAAAAATCCATCTTAACCCAAAATTATCAATTTCAAATTACCAAAATACATCCTAAGATCTGTTTCCTATGAATATATTTGTAACAGTAACGACATGATGTATAAAGATTAAAATTAGATTTATAGGAAAATAAGTTATATAAGTAATACCTTCATGATCTCTTGGTCTTGCCATGGGCTCTTATCTGAGCTCATGCAACCGCCTTTATCATTACAGGTGTAGGTACAACCTAAGAGTTATATAAGTAATACCTTCATGCTCTCTTGGAGTTACCATGGGCCCTTATATGAGTGCATGCATCGCTTTTATCAAAGATAGGTGTAATCGCCAAGAACTACGGAAGTTCACTGTCAATGTATAATAGAAACGTGAATATGATTTGTGATCAAGATGGAACTACTTTAAATGGTTATTAGACTATATTAGTAGTGAGCAATGGTAAAACTACATTAGTACTTAAAATTTACATAAGATGACAAAGTACCTCGGTTACTTGTATAAGTAGGCTGCTTGTATAGAAATAATGCCTAACTTGGTCTTCGTCCCAAGATTACCCATCACAATAGGTGAGCTCATGGCGGTATTCTAATACGATTTCGTAGGGGCATAAGGTCCTTGAGTATTAACAATCCACTCATGGAACCCATCAATATAGCCGATGCACATCAAGTAGGTTCTCATGTAAGTCTAAGCTGAAAAACCAACATCGGTCACATATAAAGCGACAAACTTCATGACTTTGACTTGAAAAAGTAAATTAACTCACCTTTGAGCGGTACCACGGCACATTGCAAGCGGGTAATCATGTGGGCAAGAATCGTGGTGGTCATCACAAAGAAGATGCACCTTCCAATGGGCGAGATCCCCAGCAAAACAAGAGCCATAGTACTCATAGATACAACAGCAAGTGGTGGCTTGGGGCATGTGTTGTACCGTACACAAACCACTTGGTGTGACCGGTGATGGGGTGATGGACGGGGTTGGGTGGGTTCGACCGGTCTTGAGTGTGTTAAAACTCAAATATAAAAGAAATCGCACATTTAAATCAGCCTCACTGTGGAATCTTTGCCTTTGAGCATCTCTCATTGGCGGGTAAGATCATGGAGGTACTCCACCAATTCGAGCAGAACACCTCATTCGACCATAATCATCTGTAAACCAAATACTTACATTACTAAACTAAAATAAACAAATCATTTTTACCTGCAACATGCATAAGAAACAAAGCTTACTTGGCCAACATCTGCAGTTTTGATCAAGACACTGTCATCGTAAGTCTTGTAAGACTCCCATATTATTCAATATCATTCAAATTTCCCAATTCGAACATCTAAATTCAAAATCACACAATAAATAATCACTAACAAATAATTAAAATTGAAATATCAAAAACCCAAAAATAAAAACAAAATTATTACCTTTAAACAAAACTAATCCAAACCTGATTCCAAATGAAACTTGGTTTACGGATCGATGTGGATACCAACTTTGCAATTGCGGTTGGATACCAATATACTACAATAGTAATGGTGCTTTAGATATGAGAAATTGCTAATATAATTGATAAGAAATAGGAATTAAAGGATTAAACAATAAATCTCGGTCTAGGATTTGTTCATGTTATCTACTAATAGGCCTTTAGGGTAGCGAAACCATAGGTTTCTTGGGCCATTATGATATCCGGTGATCGAAAGGAGGAATGAAGGTCAGGTTCTCCTTTCACCTTTGTTTTTACCTTAAATTTAGTTTCCTATCCGTTTCTTACATTGTTAGAAACATCTAAGAAAATATTATCACCTCATGCAAATGTTATGAGAATAACGTCAATGCGATTGATATGTTGGTCTCCTCCGAGTAAAACGCCAATGCATTGTACTACATACATTTAAAATAGCATTCTTTTTCATTAATCAAATAAGCTATACCTCTTGGCACAACTTTTATCATAACTTCGTAAAGAAATTATACAACCTATTGACATCTTTTATCATGTTATCATTTTGATGAAGTAGCCTATAAAGATTACCTCAAATAGATATCTTTTATGCTTTAAGGATCACCATGAGTGGTGACAAAATGGTTACCTAAAGGAGAAATCTAACTAAGCTAAGTTACCTCAACATCGATACCACGTTCTCGCTCGCCTTGACTTGTACATCACCCATGCGTACTTTCAAAAGGATGAGGAGCTTAGATGATATCTACTTGTGATACTCCAAAAGCATCTTACATCTTCATTTTCAATGAATTTAGGAATGGTAACTCATTGCGACTCTTATACCAAATGCACGAGCAACAAGAAATTGACAATTAAATCGTTGAACGTCACCTACGTAAATAATAACACTTTCGGTATACTTTAGAGCTTGCTAAAGCTATAAAACGAGAATTGAACCAAAATATGCATGTAGCAATTCTCTTGTTATTTACTACATTACATAGTTGAAAGATAATTTTTTTTTTTGTTAATTATGCTATAATTTACTTGTGTAAAACAAATGTGTAATCATGCTTCGTTCACCTTACCCTTTTCAATTACTGCCCATTGCCTCTTTCAATCAAGATATTGTGGGGTCATGATGTTGGAACCATTCTGATGCAAATTAAATCTACCATTGGTTCATGTGAAATCTAATCCAATCGAATGGACTGCACCACATGCTGATGTGTCCCGATGGTTAGTCCCTGACCGACTTGTACATTAGCGAGGTCATAACATTCGATAATGGAATTTTAACCTAAAAAGATGTGCACCTATTTGGTTTTCTGAATGGTTGGATTTGTTATGTGTTCCATATGCATCCACATGTTTACATATGATAACGAAAAGTATAGGTAGAAGATGAGTTGCAAGCACAAAATCAAAACATGTACAGGACAGAAAGATATTTATTTAGTACCATAGTATATATCCATGTCCAAGGCTTCCTTGACTTCAGCAAGTTTCGTTTTGGGTAGATCAGAATTGACTACCCGTTTTCCTGTATATACAAAATTTAATATAAATATACAGTCATCTTGCTAATGACAAACATATTGCTTAAATCAATATAATCACATAAAGAGAATTTGCAAAAACACGAACTTCTAATATAAGTTTGGGTCTCCTTTGAAGTTATAACAAAATATAGGTTTTGTAAAAAATGAACAAGAGCATTGAACGGATTTGGATAAGAAGGTTTGAGGTAGGATTCTATTGAACATTCTCTTTGTCGGTGTGCTCAAAGCTACATTTATCGCACGGAGAATCCTTCCGGATTATGCTTTTGTAATGATCAAATAGAAACCAAATCACATGACATATGTAGCTTCCAACGAAATTTTCAAACTACGCAAGCAACTTATATTATGCTTTTGTAATGATCGAAAAAGCGTACCTTCAAATGCAGTCTATTCAATATTATATGGTTGACCATATGCAATGCAACATCTTCCATGCAACCTTCAAATCACATACCTGGTTAACAATATAAACAGTGAATCAAAGTGAATTGATGCTTAACAACAACGAATCAAAGAGAAACAAATGGTGGAAGACACGAACCAACAGTTAAAACATGCATCTCAGTCATAAGTTTTTCTCCAACTACTCAAAGCAAGTAGCTCATATGAAGTGCATAAATGGTGGCGTTAAAACACATAAACCATCCACCATTCCTTTATTCTTATTGATGCTAAATATTATATAAATTTAGAAGGATATTAATGGTGTAGGATTTGAAAAGAATGACATTAGGATTTTCGGTGAGCATCATTAGAGTAGATTGTGAGGAAAAGGATATTAGGGTTCGTAAAAAATATATAATGAATGAATTAAGAAAAATATATATTTAAGGAAAAGATATGTATAATAAGTTTTAAAAAGGATAATTACTTAATATAATTTTGTAGATAAATTGTATTTAGTATATGATTCACTTTATATATTATAGTATGCAACATAATTATCAAAATAACTTGTTGCTTAAGTGGTAAACACACAAGTTATTTGTACTAATCCTACAAACAACCCAAGTTCGAATCTCACCATGGTCATTTTTTATTAAATAGGAATTTTATAAATAATTACTTAAAATTTTCGGAAATTCATACATAAAATGAGAAAAATAAATATTAATAATTAGGTGGATTAATAAATTGCTTAGTTGGACAAAAAATGCTTATGTGGCATGAAAAACAATGAGGTGGCATTGATGTGGCATTAATACCAAATGCCTCCTGTTATATATAATATAGAGATATATGATAAAGATCAAATAAAAAGACAAATATCCGTAAAAAGATAAAAAGATTTTTTTTCCAAAAAAAGTTCTCAAAAAATTCCCAAAAAATTTCACAATATCGGGTATGATGGTGCATGAAAAAGTTGTGAAAAACTTTTTTTCTAAAAGTAGATATTTTTTCCCAAAAAAAATTATGAAAAAATACACTTGCGCATTAAATCGTTTTTTTGTGCATCAAAAATTGATTATTACACCCAACTTTTTTTGACTTTTTTCATCAAAATAACATTGCGCATTTAACTAAAACAAGTTGAAAATTTTGTGCATCAAAAATTTTTTGCACATCAAAATTCGTTTTTTGTGCTTTAAAAAAGACGTATCAAAACTCAAAATTATAAAAAATATTTTCACAAAAGTTTTATGCACCAACATACCCGATCTTGTGGAATTCTTTTGGAATTTTTGGAGAATTAAAAAAATATATATTTTTATTCTTTTTACGGATATTTGTCTTTTTTTAACTTATCTATATATATATATATATATATATATATATATATATATATATATATATATATATATATATATATATATATATATATATATATATATATATATATATATATATAAACGATATTAGAGATTTAGGCACATAGAAATAAAACAAATTAGGTTGATATAAGATATTATAGATTAAGTTATATAGAAATAAAAACAAATTAGGTTGATGGTTTACACAAATGTTGAAAACAAATACTCTTTTTTTCTTATCTTCCCACCTTGAGAGCTACATAATTGTTAGTTTCAAACACACTTAATTGTTGGTTTCAAACAAACTTAAGATAAATTTTTCTTTTTTGTTATGCTTTAACCCGGATGTAGGGAAAAAGGTGCTATTGCTTCAAATCGAACTTATTAATAGAACAAAATCACACGCTAATACATAATTATTTGAGCAAAATGACCAACTTTATATTAAACCTCTCGCACTTTAAGTTGTCCAAATTATATATACTACGAGTATGTACCTAAATTAACAAACTAAAACATGTAAGTAAACACAATATCATATGTATAAAACAAGATATACAAATACGTTTAACTAAATTATAAATGCATACGGTATCTTATTCATTAAAAACCATACACAAGACCTTGTTCACTTAACGAGAAAAATCCAGCTCGTCGTAACGCGTGAGCAAACTTAAACCTTGTTAATATCATTTAGAATGAAATTTATTTAATTAATTAGATCCTTGTTACTAAGCGTTGCATTCAATAGTTACGTACTCACGTATTCTTGTAGAATTCCATGATACCAAACTGTGCTTCCTTACAAGCGATGTTCAAAGAAGTGAACCCCGCCTCTTTAGCTAAAGCGTAGTATTCTTTTATCGTTCGCTCTTTGCCACCAGGGCTAACAAGCAACATCATCATATCACAACCCACGACACTCTTAGAACCTTCGTCATTGTCATTATAATTTTCAGGGTCGGGCATGATCATTTCCACTACCACCACCTTCCCATTCTCTGGCAATGCCTCCCAACAATTCTTTAGAATCTTGATGCAAGAATTGTCTCCCCAGTTATGAAGTATCCACTAAATGCACAATACATTGTGTTTAGTCATATCAACTAAAAGAATTTACAAAAGAGATATGTGTATATGTGTATAAACATCTTTATAACTTGACACATTTTGTTTTGTCGTGTATCGTTCATTCCCATTGAATGACTAAACTTTTCGATTTATCCTTTGTTGCGTAATGAGTACACAATATACAAATTTTGGAAACTTTACAAAACAAAATCTGTAATTACTCGATAAATCATAAATGATAGTACTTATTGTTTTTCTTTATTTTTTCCCCCTCCACACATGATTATATATTCCTTAACAAAGACGATTTAATTTACTAAAATTATTGACATTATAAAGTTTGCTTCTTTACTCCAACTATAATTTGACTTTAGTTAATTATTTAAAATTAATTGAATTACCTATGGATACTCTTAACTTAAAATAAAGCTTATGAAGTTACTCTATAATAATAATTAGCATTTACACTTTTTAAACACGTAAAGTCAAACTTATTTTAATCTTATAAAATCCATTTAACTCGTCATTTTTGAAAATGGGTGATTAACGGCTAGTAACGTTAATTAAATCTCATTTGAGTAATTCAATTTATGTGACACATCTTAACCTTTTAGCAATATTGAAAGTTTTGAATGTTTTTCTATTTTTTCTCCTGTAAACTATACCAAAACTTCTTAATGTTGTGTAATAATCAGGGCACAACAAAGAATGAAGCGATACGTTTAATCATTATGTTTGAGACATTTATCCTTTACCGAAAGGTTATGTACAAAGAGTAGATGCACCAATGATACACCGTGGTTGATGAGGACGGCTATCCCGGCGTGTTGGATAACTATATCGTAGTTTATTTATTATGTTTATTAGGATAAGTATTGGAGTCATTGTTTAGGATATGTTTTGAGTCATGTTAGGATAAGTCTTATGTTTGTGAGAGTTATCTCATAAATTAGTATTTAAGGTGTCATAATGTTATTAATGATTCAATCAAGTTTAATATCAATAATTCTTTAGTTCTTCTCTTCTAATTCTTAAGGAGCTAGCACACGCTTGAAGTGGTGCCTTATCCCGATACATACCCTAACATGGTCGTATCAATTGGGAAAACGTTCTTGCTTCGTTTGAACAAGGAGGATTGGGTATTGGCAGCTTGAAGGCGTTTAACCTCGCGTTATTACAAAAATGGCGTTGGAGGTTTACTACTAATCCGAACTTTATGGGTTAAACTTATCAAAGCTATTCATGGTTCCGGAGCGGGATTCGACGGGAAAAGTTGTGCTACATCTGGCACTGGTCTTATCGTAGGTACTACAAACTACCTTCATTCTCATAACCTCTCCCTAAAGATACGTTGAAATGTCATCTTGGTTGTGGCTCTTCGATTAGATTACGGAAAGATCTTTGGCTCGGTGACGAGCCTTTATGCTTCGTTATAACACTTTGTTTCGTTTAGACATCAACGAATTGCTTGATTTCGGATCGGTACAATGAAGGAAAGCTGGATTTGGCAATGGCAAAGACACATTTGTGGACGTCTTCAAGCATTGCTTCATAATCTTCAATCTGAGCTTGTCGATGTAACCATTTCTTCTTCCCCGACTCACGAAATGGCTCTTAGGAAGCGACGGATCATTTCTTTGAGCTTCTACTCGCTCTGCATTGATCACCTCATGCTTCCTCGTTGGCATCCTTAACAACATGGAACTCGTGCCTCCCAAGAAAGGTAAACATATTCCTTGGAGATTCGGTTTGGATAGGCTCCCGCATCGGTTTAATCTTTCTAAGCATGGTATTGATATCGAGTCTATTTTATGCCCGGTTTGTAATAGCAACGTGGAAACTATAGATCACATCTTCTTCTCATGCGAAGTGGCTTCCGAGGTATGGCGCATGGTTCGTATATGGTGCAACATTACGGACCCTTCCGTGCCATCTTATTCCGATTGGTCTTCGTGGATCGAGAATGTGACAAGTTCGAGTATTAAGAGGAAACGTCTTTTCGTCATCATCGCCTCTATGTTTTGGGTCATTTGGAAGTTCCGAAACAACATCACTTTCAACTCTCAACAATTGAGGAAAAGTGATATTTACGATTCTATCCGTTTATTTTCTTTTAATTGGTTAAAACATAGAGGTAGATTAGTTTTTAATTGGAATGATTGGCTTTGTTACCCTTTGTAACTTTCTAGCTTCTTGCTAGTTTTCATATATATCATCTTTGCCGTTCAAAAAAATTGGTGCTTTCATTGAGAGCTCTCATTGAGAGGGCTTACGATTAGGTTCAATTAAAAAAAAAAAAAAAAAAAAAAAAAAAGTTCTTGTTCATATGCACTATTCACAGGTACTATTCATCGAGAAAAAAAATTATTTTTCGAGTTATTAATCGCTTGAGTATTATTCATGGCATCGGCGGCACGATCAAGACGGAAAACGCGCTCTCTAAGCTCTTGCAAATGGGTACGGTGGTTGAATATGAGAGTGAGTTTGTGGTACTTGCAAATCGAGTATGAGGATCTCTCGAATCTTTACTTACATCATTTTATATCTCCGGACTTAAATCGACGTTACAAATAGAACTGTTGAGGGCAAGGCCTACAACTTTAGGAGAAGCCTTTTCCTTAGCCCATATAGTCGAGGCTCGTTTTGAGGCAATTGAAGAGAAGGAGAAAGAGAATATAATTGAAAAGAAATCAGATACAATTCCATCGTTACAAAGTGAATTTGCTTCACCTATGATTAAAGGGTCCTTAGATGTTGATGAAGATATTGGTGTTGATGAGGTTAGAAGCGCGATAGACGGTGTTTTTTATATTGGTGAGAGTTTGGTTGTTATTCTAAAGTGGAGTGCATCACCAGGCAGCATCAAGGACATTGCTATTATTGATAACTTTTGAAAACATGGATGTTTCCTTGAGAATGGAGGCTAAAATTCAAAGAAGAACATGGGATCCTGGAATTAAGATTTATTTTAAAAAACACCTTGAGGGCAAGGTGATTTTGAAGGAGTGGGGAGTGATACACCCGTGGTTGATGAGGGACGGCTATCCCGGCATGGCGTGTTGGATAACTATCGTAGTTTATTTATTATGTTTATTAGGATAAGTATTGGAGTCATTGTTTAGGATATGTTTTGAGTCATGTTAGGATAAGTCTTATGTTTGTGAGAGTTATCTCATAAATTAGTATTTAAGGTGTCATAATGTTATTAATGATTCAATCAAGTTTAATATCAATAATTCTTTAGTTCTCTCTTCTAATTCTTAAGGAGCTAGACACGCTTGAGTGGTGCCTTATCCCGATACATACCCTAACATGGTCGTATCAACATGGTGCTTTCATTGAGAGCTCTCGTTGAGAGGCTTACGATTAGGGTTCAATTAAAAAAAAAAAAAAAAAAAAAAAAAAACTATCTGGTCGGCACTATTCACGGGGGGTACTGTTCATCACGGGGTACTATTCATCGAAAAAAAATTATTTTTTTCGAGTTATTAATCGCTTGATTATTATTCATGGCATCAGGCGGCAGCGATCAAGACGCGAAATACGCACTCTCTAAGCTCTTGCAAATGGGTACGGTGGCCGAATATGAGAGTGAGTTTGTGGTACTTGCAAATCGAGTAACATGGATCTCTGAATCTTTACTTACATCATTTTATATCTCCGGACTTAAACTGACGTTACAAATAGAACTGTTGAGGGCAAGGCCTACAACTTTAGGAGAAGCCTTTTCCTTAGCCCATATAGTCGAGGCTCGTTTTGAGGCAATTGAAGAGAAGGAGAAAGAGAATATAATTGAAAAGAAATCAGATAACATTCCATCGTTACAAAGTGAATTTGCTTCACCTATGATTAAAGGGTCCTTAGATGTTGATGAAGATATTGGTGTTGATGAGGTTAGAAGCGCGATAGAGCGGTGTTTTTATATTGGTGAGAGTTTGGTTGTTATTCTAAAGTGGGGGAGACTACACATCAAGGACATTGCTATTATTGATAACTTTTGAAAACATGGATGTTTCCTTGAGAATGGAGGCTAAAATTCAAAGAAGAACATGGGATCACGGAATTAAGATTTATTTTAAACAACACCTTGAGGGCAAGGTGATTTTGAAGGAGTGGGAGTGATACACCGTGGTTGATGAGGGACGACTATCCGGCATGGCGTGTTGGATAACTATCGTAGTTTATTTATTATGTTTATTAGGATAAGTATTGAGTCATTGTTTAGGATATGTTTTGAGTCATGTTAGGATAAGTCTTATGTTTGTGAGAGTTATCTCATAAATTAGTATTTAAGGTGTCATAATGTTATATGTCTTTGATTATTTGTGTGTATGCTTGCATGTTCTCCATGTCCGCTAATTTATTTGTGTTTGCTTAGGAAGTATGAAACTTAATTATTGAATATTGATTGGTTGTTTCTTATCTTAGTTGATTAATGATCTAGTAATGCGATAGTCATTCGTTGTATTTCTAATGCTTGATTCATCTTTGTGAACCTTAGAGTATAATTACCGAGTAATTGTAGGCTAAACCATCCAAAGAGCGCTTTAGAGTAGGAGTTTATAATCTTGTGGGTTTGTAGACAAGACCCTTTGGTAAGTTCAAGAGTTAGAAGAAACGATACCTACAACTTTACACACAACGCAACTAGAATAAGACGTGACACTTAACCATCAATAAGAGATAATTAAGGAGTAATACAAACTAAGTAAACACATCTTTAAACTATCATACGAGCACACATTAATTAGACATAGACTCCCACAACCTTAGTTTAGATAATTAGATAATAGTAGAGTAATCGGTAGAAATACCAACCCCAAATCCAATAATTTAGATTCGTGACCTTTCCATTTTCATAAAATATAAAAAGACAAAAATAATCTTCCTCAACCTTAACCTTAGCGTAGTAACTCCCTACTAGCATTCCTATTCCCTAGAGAACGATATCAATACCCGGCTTACCCTAATTACTACACTACAACGATTAGGTTCACCGCCTTAGGTGTTATAAACTGCTCGAATAAAAGGAAGTTCCTTTGACCTCAACGACGCGTGTAGCATTATCAATAGCCAACTCTTTACATTTGCTGATATGGTGAGTTGATTACCATACAACTTATTAGCAAGTTGTCAACTATATAACGGATTTGAGATATCTTTACCAGAGTCGTTTGCTCATGGATTAGCTAGTCCTTTTGTTAAACATGGTGGACTGATAACCTTTTGTTGTAACCATCTCAAAAACCATTTGTTGCTTTTAACTTTTGTTTCAAAATATTTTTCACATAACAAAAGTTTTCTTTTTTTTAAAAACATTTACTGGTTTTGTGCTGCAAGCAATACTTTGGTGAAAGTACTGTTTGTTCCAGCAGTACTTTGAATAAAGTACTTATTTTTCAAAAATTTATACAATTAAACATCATACCAAGACTTATGCTTCATCATCACCGTTGTCCATCGATACAATTCAATAACCATTAGGCTGTTTCATTCTCTTCTTCAACTTCCATTCCATGATCCAAAGATCCTTCTCATAAGATCTCTAGTTAAAGGATATCTTCTTTCGCCTAACATATGGATCATAGTTCCATCTTCCAATTCCAAAGCATGCACTCGATTCTTCAAAGAATCTCCTTGTAATCTCCCAATTTTCTTGATTTAGCGTAGTTCATCGCTTATTTCTTCCATTTCCCGGATAGTCGCCGATCTCCTAGCAATACTAAGCCAACCTCATTGATGGAATATGTTCAAAGTATTCTTGCACTAATTGATATAGTTGAAACAGATCCGCTCTATATATTATGTAAGATATCCCATAGCAAATTGAACACTCTAAAGCGTTCATCCCTCTATGGAACATCGATAGTCTCCATCCTTTGATTCTACCACTTCAAATGTAGTTATCTTGGACTTTATCGCAACATCTTTGGATTTAGAATGATCAAAGTCGACAATTCTTAGGTAATTTCTCACTCATCAACTCATCGATCTTAACTCAATCTTCTTTGATGGTTGTTCAACTGTTGTTCTTTTTTCTTGCTTCTTTACTAGCATCCTCTTTCTATGTATCATCCTTGAAATAATACTATCAACTTGCTCATAGGCTTCTAACAAAGATCATATAAATCTTTCATCTCTATATAGTTCAACTTCAGAATCCGTAATATCCTTGACCTTTCAAATAAGCCATCATAGCATTTCTTTCTTTAGCCTTACTCATTGGTCTTTGTGGTATAACAACTTTTTTTCGTATAGCGACTGTGATCAAATTTAGCTTGTAACCTTAGCACCGCTTCATTCTTGGCCACTTCAATAGCTCTTAACTCGCTAAAGTGTTTCTTCTTCTTTGTTTCACCAGTTTGCCTTTGCCTTTGTCTTTGATCTACAACTGTTGAGAAGCTTGAGGTTGTTCTTCAAGAACTCCCGGAATACTCACACCTCTGGTCTTGATAGGTTTTGCAAAATTTGAGCAACTCGTCTCATCATCACTGGTGATGCTCGACCATGGGTGTATCAACTTCTCTTCTTGTAGGATTGTTGAAGGACCGCCTCTTCATCAAAATTAAGAGTCCTTGTAATCGGCTCTTGTCTCATGTGTTCTTGAAGAAGCGCAGACTTGATCACCAACACCTTGATCATCGATTTCTACACCGATTTTGAACTCCAGCTCTTTCGTGCTCAGATTTTAATATTTACTTGTGTCAAGATTTTGAGGTTCATCTTCTTTATCGTGATGAAACTCAACATCTTCTTTCAAATTATCTTGCTCCGTCCTCCCCAATTGGATAGAAGATGTTGTTGAACCTTTTGCCTTTGAAGGCTTTTGAACTTCTTCCCTTGTCTCTTTTTGACTTGACCCATAACCTATGATGTTGAATTAAAGGCCATACAAAAGACTTTAATCTTCTTAACTTGGTCGTCTACTTTACTAGTTGTGCAATTGAGCTCAAAAGCTTTCTTTAATCGACCAATTCAAACATAATTATCTAGAACCAATCCCTCGCTAGGTATCTCCAAAGATCTCCTCCGATGATGGTGATTGATTTCAGTCGAATGCAAGGATCTTGTAGAGATGGTGTAGGGTGAAACTGCAGACTTCTTGCAGAGTACCTAGTGAAGAAGCAAGATGTTGAGAAGGTACCTTGAGTTGATGCAAGACTTCTTTCTTCACTTGCAGCAATTTCATCTCTAACCCTTGAACAATCTCCATTATAGAAGTAGTCAAGGAGTGTTCCTTCCAAAACTTATCACTCTTTCTAGCCATGAAGGTGAATATCTTTGGGTTGTACCACAATGTAATAAGCTCAAGGCTTTGGTACATCATGAAGTTGTTTATTCAATAAAACTTGAATAAATCTTGGATACATTAACCGTGATCCATTAGAAATGTGAGATAGCATACCATCTAGAATGAGTCTTGAAAAGTTGAAGAGACGATTTGTAGCCAATCCCACCACATGCTATATTAGATCCAAATTGCTCCTTACGAAGTACTCTTAGAACGATAATGAAGTAATACATGTACCAAGTACTTCCAATGGACTAAATAAGGGTTTCTTGAATGTTGTTTCATTAATGACCCTTCATACCCAATATCTCTTAAAGTATCCCAAAGAAGTCGGGTTGTCAAAACGGATAGCTCCTTCTTCATCATCTAATAATAGATCTTCTCGAATTAAGGCTTCACTAACTTTAATGATCTTTCCAAAGAACCTTAGCTCGTATATATGACTCATCATCTTCCATGCGAGTTCTAGCAGTTGCCCAAAACTGCTGAATCCATGGCTCAATAACATCCGGTTCATAAGTGCATAACCGATGGAGATCCAAGAGGAAATCAATTATGTCATGGAACGCGACATTAGCTTCAGCTTTATCCAAATTAGCCACCATGTTGTGTTTAGAAAGCGTGTTACGATTCGCCATTGATTGTTGTGTACAAAAGAAATTGATTTGATGAATAGTAAATGTGAAAGAGAGAAATATGGAAAATATTGATAAGTATAAAGATGAGGAAAATCGGAGGTAGTTATTTATAGGTAGGATTTGAAAAATCATGTACCATAATAACAAAGTTGCCGTATTTGAATTTTAACCCATCGTTTGACCGTTGGAACAAGATGTTGATAAGACAAGGCTTTCCACGTAGTGCGATATCTGAGAAGTACTTTAGATAACCAAAAGCAAGATTTCTTCCATTCTCTTCTTCTCAATGGCAAAACTTTACATAGGCATTGGATTACCTCCCTCAAGCAATGCATATGACTATCTAACTAACTAATCAATCCTCCCCTTACATGTAGCTTAGTAATTAATCATACCAATACTCACCACCAAGTGAGTGAATCTTGAAACATCAAATCCTTTCGTGAGTAGACTACATTATCATCTCGAACTGACAACATTAATGAGCCTATGCTCATAACAATCTCGATAAAGTGATGCCTAACTGAATGTGCTTGGTCTTAGAGTGATAAACTGGATTCTTCACAATTCAATTGTACTCTCATTATCAATGTTGATAGGAGTATTCTTGAAGTTGAACCCATAATCCAAAAGTTGATTACGCATCCACAAGACTTGTCCACAACAACTTGCGCAAGAACAACATATTCTCGCTTCATGGATGATGTTGTTTAATAGTTTGTTTACATTGCCATGAGACTAATCGTCTTCCAAGATAATCGGCATCCTCCAAAGGGTTGATCTTCTATCATAATTATCACGTGCATAATCACTATCCGAAAAAGCCAGTGAAAAGGTGAATCCTTGGATACTACAACCCTAACTTAGGTTGTTGTTTCAAATAACTAAAAATTCTCTTCATCGCATTCATATGGTAGACCTTAGTGAGACTTGATATCTTGCACATAAACGGACATCAAACATGATATCGTGCCTAGATGCGACTAAGTACATAAGATGCCCAATCATAGATCTCGCATAACTTGACTTCAATAGGTTGACCATCTTTATCCTTGCCCAATGAGTTGATAGACTTGATAGGTGTAGTGACCTGCTTATAGCATCAAAGTTGAACTTAAGAAATGTGAGACATACTTGTCTTGACTAATGAAAATTCCCTCCTTTGATCTTAACTTGAAGACCCAAAAGAAAGTTAATTCACCCATAGAACTCATTTGAAATTCATGTTACATCGGTTGCTCAAACCGCTTTACCATTGACTGCTTGGTAGCTCCAAAGATGATATCATCTACATAAACTTAGACCAAGATGATATCCTTCTTATCTCTTTGATAAACAAAGTCTTGTCAATTGCTCCCTTCCAGCCATGTTGCAATAAGAAAGTAGGGAGCCTTCATACCAATCTCTGTGTTGATGAAGGACATAATGAGCCTTAACAAATTTGTAAACTTTGTTTGGATGTGATCCTCAAAACCGTGGAGGTTATAATAGACCTCCTCTCGTAATCTTGCCAGAGAAAGGCACTCTTGACATCCATTTGATAAACCTAAAATCCCATATATGATGCAAAAGCAAGGAATATCGAATGGCTTCAATCCTTGCTGTAAGCAAACACTTCATCATAATCTACTCCTTCTTCTTATCTATATCCTTGTGCTACTAGTGCCTTGTTCTTGATCACATTCTCTTTTCATCTCTTTACTCAAAAACCCATCTTGTACCAACGACTTTCTTTCCATCCGTAGATCACATAGTACCCAAACTTCTTGAAGTTTAAATTGAAGGAGTTCTTCTTGTATAGCTTCAACCTAACTATCTTTAGTTAATGCTTGAGATATATTCTTGGTTCTTCTTGAGAGATAAAACAAGTGAATAAACACGTTTGGTGATCCTTGTGATTCGATTGCTCGCTTATATACAAAGCTAAGTAAAGCATTATGTGGTTTAGAAAACCTTTAGCATGTAACCTCATAGCCATTTCATGTTAGCAGAGTATTTCTCTCGCAGTAAGGCTACACACTTGATAAGCAAATTAGTCAATAGATGAGTCATAAGAATTACCTCTTTTGGTACCTCATAAGATGGCGATCCTTCATGCCTATCAAGATCATGAAATAAGTCTTCTTAAACACATCATAGGTTGTCAAGACAATATCGCAGTAGTGATACTACTTAAAACTATACTATACAAAAACAATAATAACAACTCTATATAACAAATTATAAGTTACCACGACATTACGTTATACATCAATTATATAACTAAAACCAAATTTTACCTTAACAATTTACGATAACCTGAACAAAGACTCAAACCTCGTGTTCTCTTTTGTTCGGCTATGGTTTTGATTAGTCTTGCTATTTCCACATGATGAAATGGCTTAAAGTATTCCCGCATAAAAAGCATGATATCAATGATTGAGTATTAGTAAAGCAAAAAATATTATTGATAGATTCGAATACTGCATTTGATACTTAGGATTCCAATGGCCACCTTAACATAGCCGACAAGTTTGTGTTTTATTCTAACTATATCGAGTCCTATCAATCTTTCTATAAATACGATTGGGTAACATTTAAAGCTATGGAAGTCTCTATATAACAAAATACGGGAGCAGATTAAGTATCAACTCAATATTAAATTTTATGACCACATACATCATCTTGATCATCGTCCTCGGAAACTTCATCATCTTCGATCACCAATAACTACAATATCACTTGAGACATACAGCTATTCAGTTAGCCTGTAATTTGCATACCAATCTTCAAAATGATGCAACATGCTTTATCACTAAAGGATATAAAAATCCATCTTAACCCAAAATTATCAATTTCAAATTACCAAAATACATCCTAAGATCTGTTTCCTATGAATATATTTGTAACAGTAACGACATGATGTATAAAGATTAAAATTAGATTTATAGGAAAATAAGTTATATAAGTAATACCTTCATGATCTCTTGGTTGCCATGGGCTCTTATCCAGCTCATGCAACCGCCTTTATCATTACAGGTGTAGGTACAACCTAAGAGTATATAGTAATACCTTCATGCTCTTGGAGTTACCATGGGCCCTTATATGAGTGCATGCGCTTTTATCAAAGATAGGTGTGCAACGCCCAAGAACTCCGAAGTTCACAATGTATAATAGAACGTGAATATGATTCGTGACAAGATGGAACTACTTTAATGGTTATTAGACTATATTAGTAGCTCAATGGTAAAACTACATTAGTACTTAAAATTTACATAAGATGACAAAGTACCTCGGTTATATAGAAAGTAGTGCTTGTATAGAAATAATGCCTAACTTGGTCTATCGTCCCAAGATTACCCATCACAATAGGTGAGCTCGCAAGGTGTGTTTAATACAAATTTCGTAGGGGCATAAGGTCCTTGAGTATTAACAATCCACTCATGGAACCCATCAATATAGTCGATGCACATCAGTAGGTTTCATGTAAGTCTAATCGAAAACCAACATCACCACATATAAAGCGACAAACTTCATGACTTTGACTTGAAAAAGTAAATTAACTCACCTTTGAGCGGTACCACGTAGCATTGCAAACGGGTAATCATGTGGGCAGAACCGTAGTGGTCATCATGCAAGATGCACCTTCCAATGGGCGAGATCCCAAGCAAAACAAGAGCCATAGTACTCATAGATACAACGCAAGTGGTGGCTTGGGCATGTGTTGTACCACACAAACCACTTGGTGTGACCGTGATGGGGGTGATGGACCAGGTTCAGTGGGTTCGACTGTCTTGAGTGTGTTAAAACTCAAATATAAAAAGAAATCGCACATTTAAATCAGCCTCATTGTGGAATCTTTGCCTTTGAGCATCTCATTGGCGGGTAAGATCATGGAGGTACTCCACCAATTTGGAGCAGAACCTCATTCGACCATAATCATCTCAAACCAAATACTTACATTACTAAACTAAAATAAACAAATCATTTTACCGCAACATGCATAAGAAACAAAGCTTACTTGGCCAACATCTGCAGCTTTGATCAAGACCGTCATCGTAAGTCTTGTAAGACTCCCATATTATTCAATATCATTCAAATTTCCCAATTCGAACATCTAAATTCAAAATCACACAATAAATAATCACTAACAAATAATTAAAATTGAAATATCAAAACCCAAAAATAAAACAAAATTATTACCTTTAAACAAAACTAATCAAACTCGATTCCAAATGAAACTTGGTTTACGGATCGATGTGGATACCAACTTTGCAATTGCGGTTGGATACCAATATACTACAATCGTAATGGTGCTTTAGATATGAGAAATTGCTAATATAATTGATAAGAAATAGGAATTAAAGGATTAAACAATAAATCTCATCTAGGATTTGTTCATGTTATCTACTAATAGGCCTTTAGGGTAGCGAAACCAGGTTTCTTGGGCCATTATGATATCCGGTGATCGAAAGGAGGAATGAAGGTCCGCTTTTCACCTTTGTTTTTTTACCTTAAATTTAGTTTCCTATCCCTGCTTTCACATTAGAAACATCTAAGAAAATATTATCACCTCATGCAAATGTTATGAGAATAACGTCAATGCGATTGATATGTTGGTCTCCTCCGAGTAAAACGCCAATGCATTGTACTACATACATTTAAAATAGCATTCTTTTTCATTAATCAAATAAGCTATATACCCATCGGCACAACTTTTATCATAACTCGTAAAGAAATTATACAACCTATTGACACATCTTTATCATGTTATCATTTTGATGAAGTAGCCTATAAAGATTACCTCAAATAGATATCTTTATGCTTTAAGGATCACCATGAGTGGTGACAAAATGGTTACCTAAAGGAGAAATCTAACTAAGCTAAGTTACCTCAACATCGATACCACGTTTCCTCGCCTTCACTTGTACATCACCCATGCGCTTTCAAAAGGATGAGGAGCTTAGATGATATCTACTTGTGATACCTCAAAGCATCTACATCTTCATTTTCAATGAATTTAGGAATGGTAACTCACGCGACTTTATACCAAATGCACGAGCAACAAGAAATTGACAATTAAATCGTTGAACGTCACCTACGTAAATAATAACACTTTCAAGATACTTTAGAGCTTGCTAAAGCTATAAACAAGAATTGAACCAAAATATGCATGTAGCAATTCAATTGTTATTTACTACATTACATAGTTGAAAGATAATTTTTTTTTTTTGTTAATTGCTATAATTTACTTGTGTAAAACAAATGTAATCATGCTTCGTTCACCTTACCCTTTTCAATTATCGCCCATTGCCTCTTTCAATCAAGATATTTGGGGTCATGATGTTGGAACCATTCTCGATGCAAATTAAATCTACCATTGGTTCATGTGAAATCTAATCCAATCGAATGGACCACATGTCGATGTGTCCCGATGGTTAGTCCACGACCGACTTGTACATTAGCGAGGTCATAACATTCGATAATGGAATTTTAACCTAAAAGATGTGCACCTATTTGTTTTCTCGAATGGTTGATTTGTTATGTGTTCCATATGCATCCACATGTTTACATATGATAACGAAAAGTATAGGTAGAAGATGAGTTGCAAGCACAAAATCAAAACATGTACAGACGTAAAGATATTTATTTAGTACCATAGTATATATCCATGTCCAAGGCTTCCTTGACTTCAAGAAGTTTCGCTTGGGTAGATCGAATTGCTTTCCATATACAAAATTTAATATAAATATACAATCATCTTGCTAATGACAAACATATTGCTTAAATCAATATAATCACATAAAGAGAATTTGCAAAACCCCGAACTTCTAATATAAGTTTGGGTCTCCCTTGAAGTTATAACAAAATATAGGTTTTGTAAAAATGAACAAGAGCATTGAAAACTGATAAGAAGGTTTGAGGGGTTTGATCTATTCTCAAGCCTATGGTAATCTATGTACTAGGACCGGTTAATGAGTGTTTATCTTCCATTTCCTATATTGTTATATTTCATATATACACCGAGAGAGATGTGAGTATCCAAACACCCCATGAGGTGCTAGTATGTACTCCGTGCTTGTTATGACTTTTGGGGCTTATATGTGTTGTGGACCGTTTTGAATTAATGCTTCATGACCCCTAACTTATAAATTAATTGGCTAAAAGCACATTTGCTTGAGGACAAGCAAATAACAAGTGTAGGGATATTTGATAAGGTTTTAAAAGGTACCATTTTGAGGGGTCGTTTAAGTCCTTATTTGATCACTTTTGTATCCGTTATTGCTTAATATCGTTCCTTTTCACTTTTTAGGTCTCGTGAAGGCAAAATGCTAGAATGGCACTTATTTGGACGAAAAGGCGAATATATGAAGAAATGGCCAAAGTCAAAATCGAGACACTCACGATTCTTTGAAAGTATAAAGCGGCACGGCGTCAAGTGCTTATGACGCGCTGGTCCCAAAATTATTGAGACGATCCAACCCAAACTCAGATTTTCAAGTGACGGCGCCGGTTATGGAAGAGTAGGCCGTCGCTGCCAGACGGCCTAGATGCAATCCGAACGACGCCGGAAAAGTTGAAGACGACGCCACGGACATAAGGTGACGCCGTCGCAAGGTTAACGTGGCCAAGACGAAACCTAATGGCGCGACGCATCGTCACTAAATATAAGGTGACGCCGTCGCAATTGTAATCTTATATATAGAATCCGAATTTTTCGTCTTTGTGTGGAGAGTCTTTGGAGTAAAACCTAAAACCGAACCTAAGGTGTCTTGTACGTATTTTAGGTTTTAAACCCTATCTTACATCAAGATAAGTCTTTACTTCATTAATTCAATTATGTCTTTGATTATTTGTGTGTATGCTTGCATGTTCTCCATGTCAAGCTAATTTATTTGTGTGTTTGCTTAGGAAGTATGAAACTTAATTATTGAATATTGATTGGTTGTTTTTATCTTAGTTGATTAATGATCTAGTAATGCGATAGGTCATTCGTTGTGTACTTAATGCTTGATTCATCTTTGTGAACCTTAGAGTATAATTACCGAGTAATTGTAGGCTAAACCATCCAAAGAGCGCCTTAGAGTAGGAGTTTATAATCTCTAGTGGGTTTGTAGACAAGACCCTTTGGTAAGTTCAAGAGTTAGGAAGAAACGACACCCTACAACTTTAGACACACAACGCAACTAGGAATAAGACGTGACACTTAACCATCAATAAGAGATAATTATGAGTAATACAAACTAAGTAAACACATCTTTAAACTATCATACGAGCACACATTAATTAGACATAGACTCCCACAACCTTAGTTTAGATAATTAGATAATAGTAGAGTAATCGGTAGAAATACCAACCCCAAATCCAATACCCGAGTTCGTACCTTTCCATTTTCATAAAATATAAAAAGACAAAAATAATCTTCCTCAACCTTAACCTTAGCGTAGTAACTCCTACTAGCATTCCTATTCCCCAGAGAACGATATCAATACCGTGGCTTACCCTAATTACTACACTACAACGATTAGGTTCACTGCCTAGGGTGTTATAAAACTTGCTCGAATAAAAGGAAGTTCCTTTGACCCCGAACGACGCGTGTAGCATTATCAATAGCCAACTCTTTACATTTGCTGATATGGTGAGTTGATTACCATACAACTTATTAGCAAGTTGTCAACTATATAACGGATTTGAGATATCTTTACCAGAGTCGTTTGCTCATGGATTAGCTAGTCCTTTTGTTAAACATGGTGGACTGATAACCTTTTGTTGTAACCATCTCAAAAACCATTTGTTGCTTTTAACTTTTGTTTCAAAATATTTTCACATAACAAAAGTTTTCTTTTTTAAAACATTCTATCGGTTTTGTCTCATAAAGCAATACTTTGGTGAAAGTCTTGTTTGTTCAATGATACTTTGAATAAAGTACTTATTTTTCAAAATTTATACAATTAAACATCATACCAAGATTTATGCTTCATCATCGATACCGTTGTCCATCCGATATACAATTCAATAACCATTAGGGTTTGTTTCATTCTCTTCTTCACTTCCATTCCATGATCCGGCATCCTTCTCATAAGATCTCTAGTTAAAGGATATCTTCTTTCGCCTAACATATGGATCATAGTTCCATCTTCCAATTCCAAAGCATGCACTCGATTCTTCAAAGAATCTCGACATAATCTCCCATTTTCTTGATTTAGCGAGTTCATCGATGCTTATTTCTTGCTTCCCGGATAGTCGTCGATCTCCTAGCAATACTAAGCCAACTCCAGTTGATGGAATATGTTCAAAGTATTCTTGCACTAATTGATATAGTTGAAACAGATCTGCTCTATATATTATGTGCAGTATATCCCATAGCAAATTGAACACTCTAAAGCGTTCATCCTCCCTATGGAACATCAGATAGTCTCCATCCTTTGATTCTACCACTTCAAATGTAGTTATCTTGGACTTCTTTACTGCAACATCTTTGGATTTAGAATGATCAAAGTCGACAATTCTTAGGTAATTTCTCAGCTCATCAACTGTATCAGATCTTAACTCAATCTTCTTTGATGGTTGTTCAACTTCAGTTGTTCTTTTTCTTTTTAAGCTTCTTTTACTAGCATCCTCTTTCTATGTATCATCCTTAAAAGAAATAATACTATCAACTTGCTTCTGATAGGCTTCTCTAACAGCATCATATAAATCTTTCATCTCTATATAGTTCAACTTCTGTAATCCAGAATATCCTTGACCTTTCAAATAAGCCATCATAGCATTTCTTTCTTTAGCCTTACTCATTGGTCTTTGTGGTATAACAACTTACTTTTCTGGTATAGCAGCTTCAGCATCAAATTTAGCTTGTAACTCCCTAGCAGCCGCTTCATTCTTGGCCACTTCAATAGCTCTTAACTCTGCTAAAGTAAGCTTCTTCTTCTTCTTTGTTTCCACCAGTTTGCCTTTGCCTTTGTCTTTTGGATCTACAACTGGTTGAGAAGCTTGAGGTTGTTCTTCAGCAACTCCTGGAATACTCACACCTCTTGGTCTTGATAGGTTTTGCAAAATTTGAGCAACTGTCTCATCATCACTTGCAGTATGCTCGACCATGGGTGTATCAACTTCCTCTTCTTGTAGGATTGTTGAAGGACCAGCTTCTTCATCAAAATTAAGAGTCCTTGGTGTAATCAGCTCTTGTCTATGTGTTCCTTGAAGAGCAGTACCTTGATCACCAACACCTTGATCATCAGTACTTTCTACACCAAGACTTTGAACTCCAGCTCTTTAGGCTCGATACTTTTAATATTTACTTGTGCTTCATGCTTTGAGGTTCATCTTCTTTATCTCGCATGAAACTCAACATCTTCTTTCAAATTATCTTGCTCCGCATTCCTCCCCAATTGGATGTAAGGCGTTGTTGAACCTTTTGCCCTTTGAAGGCTTTTGAACTTCTTCCCTTGTCTCTTTTGACTTGACCCATAACCTATGATGTTGAATTAAAGGCCATACAAAAGACTTTAATCTTCTTAACTTCAGTCGTCTACTTTACTAGTTGTGCGACGAGCTTCAAAAGCTTTCTTTAATCGACCAATTCCAAACATAATTATCTAGAACCAATCCTCGGTAGGTATCTCTCCAAAGCATCTCCTCCGTGATGATGGTGGATTGATTCACAGTTACGAGTCAAACATGTGCGGGATCTTGTAGAGATGGTGTAGGTGAAACTGCGTACCTTCTTGTGCGAGAGTACCTAGTGAAGAAGCGTTATGTTGAGAAGCAAGTACCTTGAGTTGATGCGTACCTTCTCTTTCTTCACTTGCAAAGCAACCTCATCTCTAACTCGCTTGAACAATCTCCATCATAGAAGTAGTCAAGGAGTGTTCCTTCCAAAACTTATCACTCTTTCTAGCCATGAAGGTGAATATCTTTGCGGGTTGTACCACAAATGTAATAAGCTCAAGGCTTTGGTACATCATGAAGTTGTTTATTCAATAAAACTTGAATAAATCTTGGATACATTAACCAGGGTGATCCATTAGAAATGTGAGATAGCATACCATCTAGAATGAGTCTTGAAAAGTTGAAGAGACGATTTGTAGCCAATCCCACCAAAGCAGATGCTATATTAGATCCAAATTGCTCCCATGAAGTACTCTTAGAACTGATACAATGAAGTAATACATGTACCAAGTACTTCCAATGTGGACTAAATAAGGGTTTCTTGAATGTTGTTTCAGTTAAGGACCCTTCATACCCAATATCTCTTAAAGTATCCCAAAGAAGCTGTTTGTCAAAACGGATAGCTCCTTCTTCATCATCTAATAATAGATCTTCTCGAATTAAGGCTTCACTAACTTTAATGATCTTTCCAGCAACCTTAGCTTTGTATATGACTCATCATCTTCCATGTGAGTTCTAGCAGCTGCTCAAACTCGTTGAATCCATGGCTCAATAACATCTGGTTCTACCATAAGTGCATAACTGATTGGAGATCCAGTGAGGAAATCAATTATGTCATGGAATGCGACATTAGCTTCAGTTTTATCCAAATTAGCCACCATGTTGTGTTTAGAAACTGTGTTACGATTCGCCATTGATTGTTGTGTATAAAAGAAATTGATTTGATGAATAGTAAATGTGAAAGAGAGAGAAATATGGAAAATATTGATAAGTATAAAGATGAGAGGAAAAATCGGAGGGTAGTTATTTATAGGTAGGATTTGAAAAATCACAGCCCATAATAACAAAGTTGCCGTTATTTGAATTTTAACCCATCGTTTGACCGTTGGAACGAGACGTTGATAAGACAAGCGTTGCTTTCCACGTGCGAGATATCGAGAGAAGTACTTTTAGATAACCAAAAAGCAGTACTTTTCCATTCTCTTCTTCTCAATGGCAAAAACTTTACATAGGCATTGGATTACCTCCCCTCAAGCAATGCATATGACTATCTAACTAACTAATCAATCCTCCCCTTACATGTAGCTTAGTAATTAATCATACCAATACTCACCACCAAGTGAGTGAATCTTGAAACATCAAATCCTTTCGTGAGTAGATCACTACATTATCATCTCGTGTGAACCTTGACAACATTAATGAGCCTATGCTCATAACAATCTCGATAAAGTGATGCCTAATCAATGTGCTTGGTCTTAGAGTGATAAACGGATTCTTCACAATTCAAATTGTACCTCATTATCAATGTTGATAGGAGTATTCTTGAAGTTGAACCCATAATCCAAAAGTTGATTCGCATCCACAAGACTTGTCCAATGAATTGCAAAGAACAACATATTACGCTTGAAGGATGATGTTGTCGCAATAGTTCTTCTTTACATTGCCATGAGACTAATCGTCTTCCAAGATACCGCATCCTCCGTTGGTTGATCTTCTATCATAATTATCACGCATAATCACTATCGAAAAAGCTTCCAAGTGAAAAGGTGAATCCTTTGGATACCACAACCCTAACTTAGGTTGTTGTTTCAAATAACTAAAAATTCTCTTCATCGTGCATTCATATGGTAGACCTTAGGTGAGACTTGATATCTTGCACATAAAGGACATCAAACATGATATCGTGCCTAGATGCGACTAAGTACATAAGATGACCCAATCATAGATCCGTATAACTTGACTTCAATAGGTCGACCATCTTTATCCTTGCCCAATGAGTTGATAGACTTGATAGGTGTAGTGACTGGCTTCATAGCATCAAAGTTGAACTTCTTAAGAATGTCAGAGACATACTTGTCTTGACTTATGAAAATTCCCTCCTTTGACTGTTTAACTTGAAGACCCAAAAAGAAAGTTAATTCACCCATAGAACTCATTTGAAATTCATGTTACATCAGTTGCTCAAACTGCTTTACCATTGACTGTTTGGTAGCTCCAAAGATGATATCATCTACATAAACTTAGACCAGCATGATATCCTTCTTATCTCTCTTGATAAACAAAGTCTTGTCAATTGCTCCCCTTCTGTAGCCATGTTGCAATAAGAAAGTAGGGAGCCTTTCATACCAATCTCTAGGTGCTTGATGAAGGACATAAAGAGCCTTAACAAATTTGTAAACTTTGTTTGGATGTACAGGATCCTCAAAACCAGGAGGCTGTTTAACATAGACCTCCTCTGTAATCTTGCCATAGAGAAAGGCACTCTTGACATCCATTTGATAAACCTAAAATCCCATATATGATGCAAAAGCAAGGAATATTCGAATGGCTTCAATCCTTGCTACAGAAGCAAACACTTCATTATAATCTACTCCTTCTTCTTATCTATATCCTTGTGCTACTAGCCGTGCCTTGTTCTTGATCACATTCCCTCTTTCATCTCTTTTTACTCAAAAAACCCATCTTGTACCAACGACTTTCTTTCCATCTGGTAGATCACATAGTACCCAAACTTCTTGAAGTTTAAATTGAAGGAGTTCTTCTTGTATAGCTTCAACCCAACTATCTTTAGTTAATGCTTGAGATATATTCTTGGGTTCTTCTTGAGAGATAAAACAAGTGAATAAACACGTTTGGTGATCCTTGTGATTCAGCCTGTTCTGTTTATATACAAAGCTAAGTAAAGCATTATGTGGTTTAGAAAAACCTTTAGCTTTAGTTCTTGTAAGCACTCCAGAAGTAGAAGGTCCAATTATTTGACCAGTGGGATGATCTTTGTGAATCCTTAATGTAGGAGTCTGTGAAACTTCAAAATCATCATCCAAATTTGTGAAATCAGCATCTTCATTGGGATTTGAGAAAATACCTTCATCTTCAAATTCATCATCAGTATCCTTTTTATTTCCTTCTTCAAAAGCTCTCCTTTGTTCATCCTCATAAGATTGTGCTATTGTTTCTTGAAAAAGCATTCTATTAAGTTCATCTTGAATAGCTTGATCCTCAGCAGACAAAGTGGATTTTGGTTCATCAGTACTTTTCTCTTTCTCAACAGCTTATAGGTTCTTCATCGAGAACAACATCGTCTAATATTGACTCCATGAACAATGTATCAGTAAATCTTCTTATTTGTGATCAATTTTATTTTCTTCTCCAACAGGAACATAATTCAGAAGGAGTCAAAATATCAAGATCAAACATCCAATCAGGACCTTTACCCTTTTGATTTTATTGATCTTCTAAAAATTCAATATGAAGACAATCTTGAACCTTTTTGGTGACCCTGTTATATACTCTAAATCCTTTGCTATTGGTGTAGTAACCCAATAAGTATCCTTCTTCTGACTTGCCATCAAATTTTCCCAGATTATCAACTGTATTGAGAATAGTCAGAGGGCATCCAAAAGGTTTCATAAAACGAATGTTGGGTTTGTTTCCCATAAGAAACTCATAAGGTGTCTTCATCTGAGGTTTAGTGACTGAAACTCTATTCAACACATAGCAAGCAGTACTTACAGCTTCAGCCCAAAATTGAATAGGTAATAATGAATCTGCAAGCATTGTTCTGGCTGCTTCAATCAAAGTTCTATTTTTTCTCTCTGCAAAACCATTCTGATGTGGAGTTCTAGCAATACTAAACTCCCTCTTGATTCCTTTCTTAGCACAAAACTCATCCATAAGCTTGTTCTTGAATTCAGACCCATTATCACATCTAATACCTCTTATTTTGAGTCTCAATTGATTTTCAAGGGCTATTATAAGATCATGAATATCATCAAAGGTTTCATCTTTAAACCCCAAGAAAAATACCCAACTAAATCTACTACAATAATCATCACAACCAAACAAGACTTCTTCTTGTTTAGACTTGCAATGAAAACAGTCCAAACAAATCCATGTGCAAAGAACTCCAAAGGTTCTCTTATGGTTCTTTCCTCAATCTTCTTGCATGAAGCTTTGTGTTGTTTACCTTTCTTGCACGCCAAACATGAATGATCATTCTTGTATGTTTTGAAAGGTAAACCTCTAACTAAATTTCCTTTAACCAACTTGTTGATATTCTTGAAATTCACATGGCCTAATATTCTATGCCACAAATATGCTTCTTTAAGTGTAGGCTTTGCTACTAAACATGTTGCTCTTTTAGAAGAGTTAAAACTCTTCATATCCAGACTGTACACATCATTGGTTCTTGGTACTCTCAGTACTACCAAGTTATCATCAACAAGCTTGAATTTAGGGGAAAGAATAAGACATTCTCGTGTCGTTGAACAACATGGTGCTTCTTGTCACGCAATTTGAGAGACGGATAAAAGGTTGAACTTGAGCTCCTTCACATAACGAACATTCTCAAAATCTATGCTTCCCGCTTGATGGTTCCTTTGCCGCTTATTCTTCCTCCACTAGCATCATTCCCAAATGCAACTCTTCCTCCACAATAAGATCTAAAATCGGCTGAATCTATTTGTCTCTGTCATGCTTCCCGAACAACCACTATCTACAATTAGATGATCTTTAAGCTCCTCTTCTAGGTTTCACGCACAAAGATAAAAGAGTTAGTTAATTTTAGGAACCCAAGCCATTCTCGACTTGTGTTCCCTTATGAGTTACATACTTAAATTCTTTAAGTATGTAATTTCCAATGCTTTTAAGCACATGATCAATTATCTTTGGTTGTTCCAAAACTTGTGTTGGTTTTTCAATAAAATCTCTTTTTCATCCAAATTCTCTTTATTATTTTCAACAAAATCTACATTTCACTCACACTTCTTTGAAAGTCTGTTTGTTCCCCATCGATTTTCTTTCTTAACCCACCGGTTTTAACTTTTGGTGTAGAGTTCTTTGATCTAGATACTCTTTTTGAGGTGTAACGCCTTCTAGATTGATAGTAATTAGATCTCCTAGGGTTTCCATTCCAAAAGTGCTAGCAAGACCTTGATTGGTGAAAATCTAGCATGCTTTGAGAAGGTATCGCTTGAGAAACTTTTGGCTTATCAAGACTTTGGAAAGTGTTTGAAGGTACTGGTGATTTTGTAAAAGATCTTCTCTAGTGAGGGTACCTATGGTCTTGTGAGAAGTTGCTATGATTAACCCTATGTGAATGATTCCAGACTGGTTTATTCTCCTTTGGGTTTTGGTTTGCATATATGGTCTTTGGGAATTTGCTTAAGTAATCTGAGTGGAAGTCATAGTCCTTAATCAAATGATCAGGACTATAACAAACAAAACACAATTTTTGACCCATACTCCCAAAATTTCTTCCTTTAGTTCTATGATTAAAACTATCCTGTCTTTTTGGTGAATGATGAAAACTGCTTTGACCAAAATTATCACAAAAGGTTTAGCAAGATTTTGAAAAGGTTTTCTTAAAGGTATCATTGAAGGTTTAGCAAAGACTGAGATGAAGGTACTTGCTTGACTTTTAACATTATCATCCTTAGGTTTCTCAACTGCTTCTTTTGGGGTTTCGAACTAGATGGACTGAATTAGTTTGACCAAGAAGTTTTTCCTAAACTCTAGATTGTCTATTCCAAAACAAGAAACATCTCGTCTAAGTGGTTGAAAGCTACCGATTGGTGGAGGAACCGCATGATAACCCTTGTCTTTCTTAAATTCGGAGGTGTTTGACTAATTGATTCCTCATCACTAGATGTGTTGTCTACATAGTTAATGAGTTCATCATCACTAGTTGTCATATCCTCATAATCAAGTTGGTCCTTATCACTAGGTGGATTCTCTTCGTGCTACTAAAATCCATACCAAAACCTAGGCCAGCTTTTAATGTGCTCTTTTACTGCTTTTCAACAAAACTAACATGTGAAAGGCCGATTGTCCCCAAGCAAAGAAACTTTTCTAGCAACTCATCCCTTTCTTTAGTCATCTTTTCTAGTTCGTAGACCTTACATCCTAACTTCCATTCACTTAATTTTAATTGATAATCATGTTGTTCATACTTTTCCGCCCAAGCCATTTCATTATTTTCATGTGTTATTATTTTGGCTTCCATTGACTCTAAGGTTATTTGATAACCACCACCTCGACCTAGCCCTTCTACAATTATCTCTTTCGTTACATAATCTTTAAGCACTTTTGATAAAAATCATGACACTTAGAGCATACCTCGTAGATAGGGGAGAACTTGGTGAAGTAGCTACCATAACAAGTGTAACATGTTCTTCTTCACTTTCCATGCTCCAATCAAAGCTTCCAAGACCATCTATAGATTCCATAGCAACAGATCCTCGGTTCCTCATCAAAAGCTATGCTCCAATCAAACTCTTCCATTGCCACCATACAAAGAGGGTTCTTGGTTCATCATCAAATTCAAGACTCTACCAACCTCAGATAGATTTTCTTGAGCAACCAAAGCTTTTGTTTCAAGAATAGGAATTTCCTTTAGTTCAAGCTTAGGTTTCTACCATCATGTTTGCCTCGATATTTAGCAAACTTGCATTCCCTTGCAAAGTGTCCCGTCTTTTAACAGTTAAAGCATTCAATCTTTGACTTGTCAAAGGTGATACCCTGTTTGGGTTTGAAGTCAATGTCTCTTCTTGTTTTCTTCATGAACTTCTTGATCCTAGCAGTGATCATAGCAACTTGCCACCTTATATCAATTTCTTCAAGAGCATCCTTTTCAATTTGTGACAAATCTTCTTCATAAGTGTCAGGTAAAGTAGCTTGTTGAGTGAAGAATGAGCATACAACTTCATCAGAATGGATGGTGTTTGTTGGTGATGATGTGGGGTTGGTGATGGTTGTGATAGAATGAGCAGGATAAGCAAGACTTTGAGCAACAAGATTGAGGTGATAAGCAAGATTTTTAGTGAAGTAACGCCTTTTTCTAAGATACAAAAGCAATCGTGAGATTTTGAACTTGTTTGGCCATTCATCTCATGCTCATACACCTTCAAATGTTTGTAAAGATCATCAAAGTCCAAAGTGTCCAAACCAGTTGTCCTCTCGATCATAGTAGCAATCACATGCCATACGGATGGCAAACTCCTTAAGAACTTCGTGTTTGCATCTTCAACAGATACGCTTTGTATAACTCTAGCATGTCAAGAGATTTTGGAATCATCATAGGCAGATCAAGACCTTCTCTTTCACCAACAGTGAAAGTTTCAAATTGTTGCTTCAACAAATTTCTATGCATCTTCTTGGAAGCATCATTACCTCCAAATCTTGTCTTGAAAGCACCCCATAGTTGTTTTACATCCTTGGCATCATGAAACTTGAGTAGGTGACCATCAGGAATAGCCGACAATAATATGTTGAGAGCCTTTTCTTGATTTCTTATTGTAGCAGCTGGCAAGACGGCCTTAGGTGGTTTAGGTTGTCCAGGAATTTCTACAGGATCTTCCACAACTTCATTACCATTGACAATTACATTCCATAGTGCATGGTCTGTAAGAGCAATGTACTGCCTCATCTTCATGCTCCAGAGATCATATTCTCTCTTCTTGATGATAGGAATTCTGAGTGAGGTGATGGATGGGGGTGGTGCAGCTTTAGTCGACATCTTTAGGGTTTGTTGTTAAATCAGTTTTAAGGGTTTCTTATACCACTTTTTGGATCGATATACTCTAACCAAACTAACTTTATATAGCTTGTAAGGGCTTAGCAACCTCAGATAAATCCTAAGTCACTAACAAAGAAACACTGAATAAACTCTATTAAGTATGCGGAATTTACTTCAATAAAGCTAAGAAGAATTAACTTTAAACTTCAACTATTATATTAAACTTTTAATCTGCTTGATACACAGATTTACTAACAATCCCTAACAACTCTAAATATCGTACTTCTTGTAAACTCTAAAATTACGTACGTCTAATGCCAATATAGGGCTCCTTTTATAGGCATAAGGATAACCCTAGTTGGTTTACAACTCTATTCCTTGTACGACAAGTAATACTAAACTAAACAGAGAACATTCTAGAATTACATAATAATCCGTAACGATTTGCATAGCAGTCCTTTATCCTTGCAGTACTTTGATGTTGAGCAAGATTTTGACTTTATTCATTAGCGATGATTTTGACTCTTCAAAGACTTTGACTTCTTCAAGACTTTGTATTTCTCCAAGACTTTATATCCCAACAAAGGATAATTCAAAGTTGTCTCCCGAAAGAGCACTTTTCTTTATTACCGAGTCTTTGTTAGACTCAAAGCCATGGGCTTTATGGTGGCCTTCAACCCGCCAACTTCTTCCATCTCTTTCATCGTTGTCTCGACCAGGCGACATTAGTAGCGGTGCGAAGAAATTACTTTGTTTCAATCTTCCGAATCTTGGAAAACTTTTCGTCTGGCCCCAAGTGGTACTTTGTAACTTCAAATTTTTCCGCTATAATTGGTGGCGGCCTTTTGTACATACCAAGAAGTTTGCACCTCTGTTGTTCGTATGCCCCATCATCTGGGTCAGTGAACCCGTCATGACCTTGTAGTTCAAGGTAGTCCACAATTCCCTTAATGTCATCATCATCGGACTCAGTTTCTTTAAACCAGTTATCATATAGTAATTCCTCAATAAGCACACGCTTACACTCTTCTTTTTCATCACCCCATGTATCTTTGTTATTCTCATTAATCACCTTATTAGTATCGTTAGGAATATCTGCACTTGGGTCTTCTTCACTTATGCAACCCTTCCAAATTTTTTCCTTAGTGGAAGTATCCACTTTTCCACACTTGATTTTAACCCAATCGTCAAATCCCAACTTATCTAACCAAGGTAGCTCCATTCTCTCATTGTCATTGGTTGAGGTCCACAAAAATTCGTCATCCCCAACTCTAGTTAAGCTACTCCCCCCGTTACAATCATCGTCAAACGGGTTACAAGAAGCCCAAAATATTTCACCAACGGTCTTTACCTTCTCACACCAATGCTTCTGAACTGTCTTGTCGTTGGTATTGCTTGAGGGATCATCTTTGCAGGAGGTATCATCCTTGATTGACTTTTCATCCATGTCCTCGATTGAGAATCTTATCAACCTTTCATCATTGTTTGTTGAAGACCACATGTACTTGTTATTTTAACCCTTTCTTTGTCGTCCTCTCCATTGCAAATGTCATTATGAGGGTTACATGAAGCCCAAATGTTGTACCATTTATCATTGTCCACTGGTATTGCCTTGCACCAGTGGTACTTCTTCTTGGATGGGGATTTTGGGACCATGTTCGGATTACCGGGCCAAGTATCAATGAATTTTGTTCCTGATTCATCAAATTCAAGAAATTCGTCGAACCAAGTATTCCAGTTACGTCGTAACTCAGATTTAGGATTACGACGCAACTGGCTTCTGTCAAGACTTCCAGCTTTATTTTCCTGCACCATGCTAGAGCTATCGTTAGACGCATCATTTTTAGAAAAAATAGCTTTGCATACTATCAGTTTGCTTTCTTGTGCTTCATTCCTTCTTTGTACTTCATCGCTAAGTTTACCAATCATGGTTTCCAAATTTTTTAGCGATTCATCATGATTAAAAAGGCTCTTGTTTGTATTTTCTTGAAAGTTCTTTAGTCATTCCTCCCGCTCATTTTGTCTCTTAGTCGAGTCTTCAAGATACTTGCTGATTGTAGCCTCCAGATTATACCTTCTTTTATCGAAAGGCCCACGATTGTAATATGTTGGAGGTCCTCCACGATAACCATTCCCGTTTCCATTTGACCCTTAGAACGGTCTATTTGCTTTACCATATTTCACTTCTTCAACTTTACTATCCTCGTCAATAAGAGGACAATTTTTAGTGAGATGTCCTCCACCACATCCTACTTGGATAGCGTGAACACTTTCCTAGAGTTTTAACATGTCACCACCGATATTTTCAAGCTTGCTTGTAATGGCGACAATTCCATCAAAACTTCCTCCTAAACTTTTATGGTTACCTCCATCGTGCCACTTTTGAGAATGATCGGCCATTTTTTGAATGGCTTCAATGGCAAGAGTAGGGGTCATCCCCGAAATTGGTCCCTGATAGTCCAGCATTTGTCTTGTAGCCACGTTGATTCTTTTGTAAAAAATATTGACCTTTTGCTGGTTGTTTAGGTCATGAGTGGGACAATTGTAAAGAAGATCATTGTATCTATCCCAAGCTTGATACAACGTCTCATCGCCTTCTTGCTTAAAATTATGGATCTCCATGAGTTGATTTGATATTTTCGAAGGAGGACAATATCTTTGAATGAAATGTTTCTTTAGGAGAGCCCTTGTATCAACTGCCCCGACGGGTAATCTATCAATCCATCTTCTTGCTGCCCCAGTAAGTGTTATAGGGAATACCCGGAGCATAACAGCGTCATGAGAAATGCCAGGGGTGTTGAAAAGGCTTGCGATCTACAAGATATTTTCAACATGCTCATAAGCATCTTCGTCTCTATTTCCAGAGAAAGGGTTAGCACGTAGCTCCCTCGTAAATTGTTCTTTGATCTCAAAACGGACTTCAGCTTCAATAGCCGACCTAACTATCCCCAGCCCTTGTTCATCCCTAGTCATAGCCAAATATTCCTCGAGAGTGAGGTCCACAACCGCCATGGTACCTGAAACTTAAAGGAAATCGTGAGAAAACAAAATTTTAAAATGAACAAAAATAAAGACTTAATAAAAATCCTAATATAACTCCCCGACAGCGGAGCCAAAAACTTGATGCAGGATTTCTGACCAGGTTTTAATATTTATAATTGTCTCATTTATCTATGGTCCACCTTATGCACTCACAGGCAGTGTACCCGGTCGTGTGTAGTGTAGTAATCGGTAAAACCGAGGTCGTCCCAAGAGCTATGTGAGCGTATTCTAATTAAGTCTATGTGTCACTGGTTTTAACTGGTTCGAGGTTGAAATGATTAATTAACTAATAAACAAGAAATAAATGCGTGAAATAAATAGAGGTTGTGATCAATAGAGGGAAAGTGTGCTCACCTAGTTACTCATCCTATCGTGTAATGTCTACGTTTTATTACTTCCAATTGATTCAAGTGGGGGTTTAAGTCGCTAGGACAACATTTGGTCAATTCGTCCTAATCTATCAACAAAGACTCCTGCCCAACGTCAAAGGTTTACCCCTTGGGAGTCGAGTGGTTCTTAGTCACCTAAGCCAAGTGATTAAGTACCCTACATGCAAGATTCGAAATAATGAGTGCCCGGGCGCAAACATCTTAGACACTCATCCCTAACTTCTTAATTTCATCCGGACGACCGATGATCATTTGTGTAACAATTCGCATTTTTGGGTCACTATTCATTTTTTACTATTCACTCCCGAAATTTTTATTTCACATTCTCGTAAGTTAATTTATTTTAGTAATAAATTGAGAGTTATACAATCGTTAGATCATCATCGCAAAAGTTATTAAGAAAACATTGTCTTAAAGTTTCGGTTCGGTCGGAGCACCATTTAAACATCCCGCGCATAACGAAAACTAACTCTGACAATTTTCCCCACATCAGATTAATTTTTAGATCACACATAATCAATTAGAGAAATTTTAAGATTTCATTTAAATGTTACCAATAAACCCCGAGTCAGACGAGACTAAACTTACGCTTTTAAACAATTCTACTTAGACCAGACTTAACCATTCATGCACCTGTATTTTCTAAGATGTTTAGACACTTTACATTTTTGTAAAATTCAAACATATTTCCTCCTCCTTTGACCATAAAGAAATTAACCTTGTACGCTCTACATTTTTGCTTAAATGGCGAACTTTTAGACTTCACGATAACTTAAGTTATCCCATGACAATCTAAAACTACATTTTGACATCTCATATCAATCATAGACTAATTTTAGTCTACTCTAAATATATTCACGGTCATTTCGAAATCTCGCTCTTTCTCGATAAATTGCATTTTCACGATTTAGCCTACGCTTCTAGTTTAACAATACACGGGACCCATTAAACTTATCACTCATTTTTATAAGATAATAATGAGTATATTGATGAGTTTAATCATTCCTATAAGTTTCATATTTTTATGACACCCGGTTTTACGCTTCATGAATTAAATACTTACCGTTAGCGATTACCGAGACCAAAACTCACTCCGTAAACACAAGATACTATCTAAACAAACTAAACTCCTCATTTTAGCCCAAGGTGGCATTTTTTGATGAGTCATAAGGGCAAGTGTCTTAGTTATATTCATTTAACCTTAGGATTATTACATGTGTAAAACTTAACCATAGTTAAATTTTAACCCAATATATAGTTAACTCCTAATTTTTCCCTATAAATACCAAGCTAAAACTACATAATTTCTTGCACCCTCCTCTCTTTATCTATCAAATTCCTAAAACCCTAAGGCACTTATCTTATATTTTGTAAGAAAGTTAACTAGTTTTTGAAAGAAAACTAGTGTTTGATCTTCGTTCTTGGAAGTTTTCAAGAAAGAGTCGATATAATCTTCAAATAACTTCAAGTCTCCAAGAAGACTTTGTTATAATCTTCAAATAGCTTTGGGTTTTCCAGAAGGCGTTGTTATAATCTTTAAATAGCCTCGAGTTTTTGAAGATTACAAATTCTACGTCTAAGCTCCGCTTATATTTCCTTTTTCCATAATACTCAAGCATTCTATATTAAGGTAAGTATTTATAAAACTCAAACTTATTTAAATACTTATAAACTTTGTTAGTTTATTTATTGTATTTATAAACTCTTAATATATCATATAATCAAGTAATCAAAATACATGTTTTACGTATTAAGCACTACAACACTAGGGAACTTCATGTGAATGGTTCATTTGGGTAAACGGATCGACGAGTTGCTGGATTTACGAGTTAAAGTGTCCTAGCTCCTCGAACGTTTACTGCATGACCTCTGAATTATGATGGTATGAACGGTAGTACGAGATATACAAACTAAAACCATTTCTATAAACAAACATACAAATAATACATCATGATCAATATAAGGTCACATATAGGCATGTTTATACTTTCGCATCGTTATTCCAAACCTAAGACACGACATCATATTCTAGGTTACGCATAGAGACTTCCCGCCTTATCCATCGATTCCGTTATACGTTTTGATATCATCTACTCTAAGGTGAGTTTCATAGCCCCTACTATTTTAATACTTGTTTTACAAACTCTTTGGGGGAGATACATGCTCAACTACTTACATTTACTTTTACAAATACTCAAAACATTATACTTGATTGCATTATACATGATTGCATTATACATGATTGCATTATACTTGATTGCGTTATACATGATTGTGTTAAACTTATATGTGTTATTCTTGAATGCATTATACTTAATTGCGTTATTCAATTTAGTGGCTCCAAATTAAGTTGTTGGATGACCATTAATCTTTGGGAAGAGGCTACCAGTACGTGCAATTCAGTGGCTCCAAATTAAGTTGTTGGATGACCATTAATTTAGTGGCTCCAAATTAAGTTGTGGGAAGGATATTAAATTAGATACATCCCAAATTAAGTTGTTGGAAGACCCTTGTGGTGACATTTATACTTTTTACTACTATGATACATGCATACATGATTGACATGCTATATTTTAGCAGTGGGTTGTAAACACACAGGTTGCAAGTTTTGTATGGGCGGAACTTGGAACTGAGTGGATTTACAATGCCTTTGTTGTGTTAACATTCTTTAAAGGCTTACATGTTAAACAAACTCTATGAACTCACCAACCATTGTGTTGACACTTTTTAGCATGTTTATCTCAGGTCATAAGGCGATAGCTAGAGTTTGAAGCATAGAGTCGCACGACATATTTTGAAGACTTACGCTTTTATCATTTACCATTCAAAACATTTTGTAAACACTTTTGTATCATACTTTGGAATCTCATTTTTTGTAACTCTGATTTCATTAATCGAATGGTAACTTTTCAAAACGTCTCATTTAGAGGTCGTTTTCTATAACTTGTACTTTGTATTATGAAGTAGCACCCCAGTTACACAATCTTCCGCTACGACGATTATGGGGGTGTTACAATTTGGTCAGTTCGCACAAGCGAGGAAGGGTCGTCAGTTGGTCAATTCTTACCCTTCCCAACTCTACCTAACTACTTAGGGTCAGTTGGTCAATTCTCCTAAGCAACTAGATATGACCGAATTTCAAAATTACCAAAGCTAGGGTAACTACCAAAGAACTATGCATGCATACACAAGAAACAATTATACGGAAGCATGAAAACATAAACAATACATTCAAGGAATCATAACTAGGCTAGAACCAAAGGTGCTTAGCCGATCAAATTAAAAGAAACAATGAATTGATGTTTAACATAATGAAAGACATGAATTTAAAGTAAAGATAGAAATGATCGCTAATGCTTATCGACATGGAGTGATTCCTCCTTGAGATGGCTCAGATGCTTCGAATGATCCGCCTTGGACCCTCTTCACGCTCTCCGACTTTGTGTTGTGAGTGAATGATGAAATGCAAATTAGGGCTTGTATTTATAGGCACGATCCTAGTTACTGGCGTAACTTGAGTTGAGAGTTACGCCGAACTTCAAGAATCCTCCAAATAATACTCGTTAAGTGTTACGCGTAACACTTGGGAAAGGTTACGCCAGATCTTCAATACGTAACTCTTTTGGGTGTACTACGCGTAATGCTTGTGAGGAGTTATGGCGAGTTGATGGAGGCGCGAAATAATTCTTGACCTAGATGATTACGACGTAACCTTAGTTGAGAGTTAAGTCCTAATTGTTGTTAAGTAGGCAATCTAAGATAAAGTACTGGCTACGGTGTAATGTGAGAGAATAAGTTACGCCGTAGCTTCTTCATGACTAGCATACTATCATAATCCGTTAAGAAAATCTCCAAATCCTCTTCTCTTAAGCTCCAATGCCCATAATTCACCTGAAAGTGAAATATAAAAGAATACAAACGTAAATCCATATAAATGATTTAAAATACGAGCATTATCGGGGGAAATTGACACTTAAAGGTCAGGACTATTTGATGTTATTATGTATTTTTATTTTTAATTAAATGAATTTAGTTTATTTGGAAATTTAAATAAAAAAAATAAAGTTGTAAGTGGTGGGCCCAAAATGAGTAAGTTGAGGTTAGTTGTGAGTGAGGGGGTTAGTTGTGGAAGTTTGTTATAGTGATGTGGCACTCCGTGGGCACTGAATGAGTAAGTTGAGTATGTCATGTCACCTAATGCTCTAAGAAGATTGTAGTTGTTGTGAATAATGAACAGTGGTTGTACATCCCAAAAATATTGTCTAATCACATAACAGACACGTCATAATAATAATTGCATTTTGTGCTTCAAGGAGTTGTAACATATTTTGGTTTATTATATAGTATAGATAGATTACACATATATACAAATGTTATACCCTGTGACGACGTATGGCAAAAAAAGAATAAAAGTTTCAAAAGAACCATTGGACTATATGACAAGTTACAAAAATTACCTAAAAAGTTTAGCTTATTTATGATTTTTATATACAACAAACTTTGTTTATTAAATATCAAACAAACATCTAGCGATTTTTTTATAAAAAAATATACCGACAAAAAAGTCTTGAATTTTTAATTAAAATAAGTCCAATATTAAAATACTTTTAACAAGACGAAAATGCTTAAACACATGGTCATTCAAACAATAATAATATATAACTGTGGCAAACGTATATTAAGCATGAACTTGAATTCTCTTATTTTTCACAATCTTATTATCGTAAATTAATTAATAGTGATAGTTTAAAAAATGGTAATATTTTTAACATGTGTAGGGGTATAACATATCAACAATATATAAATACTTTATGAGATCAAATTACCACATAATGTCCTCGAATGTTTTGTTTAACATATATAGTTAATTTTTACGTTGCTAGGTTGTGTTAGTTTTATGACTCAATTGTCTATTTAATGGTTGTAATAGTTTTTCTACACTACCTAGAGCATCAACTATGATTTTTTATAAATTGGTTTATAATATGATGAATATGTTCATGCTCTTATTAACCATAGTGAAAACCTATTTCATGCTTACGTGTCATAAAAAGGTCTAAAGTCTTGAACCTCTTCACAATTTAATGAGTTTTAGATACATGTGATGTTTATAAAACTTTAAGAAGTTTATGTATAGTGGAAATAGGTTTATACAATCAAAAGATTTAAAAGTTAATGATATTGATAAATTATACTTTTATAAAGGTCTATCATAGTGGATGCCCTTATAAAGGGTTTAATACCCTCTCTCTAATTAATTGTTTTAAGACCACCGTAAATAAAATTTTAAGCAAATACAAATCATCAAACATAATTTAGAAGTATGTAAAGTACAAATAATTCTCATCTTAAACCACTATTTCTTACATACAATTAATATACCCGTTCACCAATAAATACAATTCTCTAAGCACAATGTACACAGGCATGTAGCACAATTATCATTCTGAAATTTAGCGGCGCAAAATAAAATAACATTTATTCGCCGAAAAATTTAATCACAAGATACCCGCCGCTGCATCACGCAGATACCCTGCTAGTATATCATAAAAGTAAAACTACTTTATATTTATGTTATCCAGTCATTTTTTTACAAAAGAATAAATAATATTATTTCATTTATGGCTTCTTAATTAACTAACAACACCTTTAAATTCTTATGATTTTTAGAAAGTATATGCACTGCTATATACTTTCTACTATTTTGTTTTTAAAATTTATACCTAAAAAATCACATGTGATTATTAAAAAATCACATGTGATTATTAAAATGAATCACATGTGATTTTTACAAATCACATGTGATTTTTTTCGTCAGAAATTTTGAAAAAAATAGTTCGTCGAAATTATATAGCAGTGCATATATATAGAAAGATAATTTAATTCTCGTCGTGATGTTGTATTTTTCTTAGCTTGAAAATTTACCGTTTGCAAGATACGTTTGTTTAAAAAAATGTGAAAAATATTTTTTTTATTAATTTTGATGAAAGTTGAATGGCTAAGATTGTTTCATTGGATTTATAACAAATATGATGCCTATATTGATTTCAGCTCTTGTAAGGACATCAACATCAATACATATCCTAAATATCTAAATTAATTTCTAAGAGATCGGATTATAATAAATTTTACAAAATATATAGGTAACTACTAGTCTCGATTGATCCAAAACAAATTCTTTTAGGATAAAAAGTTATGCAAATTTAAGGGCACTTGTCCTTGCCCTTTGGGATTCTTGAGATCGCGGTAGCATGGACAATGAGCCTTATTTGCGTATGGAATCCAAGGCACATAACCATTGTATTTCCCAGAACAATTCATGCGATAGTTGATGCACCTGTCTTTCCAACCTGATCTCGAACACATATTAGCACACTTGCTATCACATCCTAGCGTATCTATCCATACATTTCATCGATCAATACAAACTAAAATCAAATGAAACATTTACTATACATAAAATAAGGAAGAAAAATAGCTTAGATAAATCATTAGCTAGTTACCTGTCGCTGGTGTTGGAGCTGGAGCTACGGATTGATAACGCTTTAGAAAAAGGGAAATCAAATTTCGCAATACCCCTTTGTGTTATGAGACGAGTTACGAACTTGATTAAGAACCAATTCCTGAAAGTCGAGAACTGGAACTAGAATAAATCCTGAAGGGTTGATCATTTATAATTCAATAGAAAGAGATGAGTGTGTACAACATAACAAAGAAGAATGTTTTATTTGCTTTGAAGGTGCACCTTCTTATATTACTTTAGTTTTTTTATTAAAAAAAAATACGATTTAATTACACTCATTCAAACTATGCGGCAAGGTACGAAAATTATCATGTACTTTTAGCAATTTACGATTTTTTATATCACAAACTTTATTTATCAAATATCTAACAAATATCTAGCGATCTATTTATAAAAAATAGACTAAAATACACCGTTGGTCCCTAAACTTGGCAAAAAGCGTCGTCGTTCACCGTAACTCAGATTTTTCGTCGCCGTAGTCCAAACTATGGGTTTTTGAGGCCAAACTGGTCCCTTGACCCGTAATGCCAAGGTCAACGTCCATTTTGTGTTATTTTATCGAGGGTATAATAGACCATACACATTTATACCATACCTTAGTTAAATTTAACCAAACAATCAACTTTAGGGACCCAATGTGATTATGACTATGCAACTAGACCGTTTCTTCCCTAATACACTAGTATTTTTACGCGCGAACCAATAAACCCACCCAACAAACTCATAAACAAATCATAATAACACAAAACCTTATCCAGACCATCACCTGAAAATCAAAAACCAAATCCAAATCCTCATTTCGAGAACTCAAAAAACCAAACCAAATTCCATTAATACCATGTCGTTTAGAGCTAATATTATGACTTATATGACAGCTTATATTAGCAACATGTCAGATATCGTGATCACTAACATTTTGAATCGTTTGCCAATAAAAGATGCGTTGATAACCGATAGTTTAGTGAGAAACTAGAGGTTTAAGTGGACTTTGCTCACCTATGTCATAGTTGATGAGGAGTTATTTTATTATTTAACGAATAAGTTTTATGGCAGGCATGTTACTAGACTCTTACTTCAGCTTAAAGGTCCTATAAAAATGTTTTTCTTCTCAATAGAGCCCAAAACGATATGTGGACAACAAGGCTTGAATTATGAAGAGATTGAGGATTGGCTTTTGATTTTGGCTCGGGGAGGAATTGAGGAGCTCACAATTAGAAACTGGTAGGGTGAACCACTTACGTTGCCAACCCAACTTTACTCTCGCATGGAGTTGAAACATCTGGAACTTCTGTATTGTACTTTTCCGACTTTGGTATTTTTTAGTAGTTTTCCAAATCTATTGAGCTTAGAGTTGTATTATGTCAATTTTCAAATGGGTACATTTTGGGAGTTTATTGCTCGTTGTCCCTTACTTGAGTTTCTTAAAATGAATGGTGCTACTACAAACGAGATTAGACTATTGGATATTGCAAAACTTAGGAATAAGAAGTTATATTTGTCATTCGGTGTTTGGAACCATGTGACGACAATTACAACATCCAATATCTTTCACCTGACAAGTCTTCAAAAACTTTAGACCCTTACAATGGATTTTCAGGATTGCACGGTAAGAAGAATTTGAGTTTTACACTTCAAATTATAGAATATTAAAGTAATCTCTAACACTAATGAAATATAATCTTTAAAACTTATGAAAAGTAGACCTTTTGTAGTTGATGCCAGAAGCTAATTCCAGGATGAATGTCCCTATGCCCTTTGTATCCCTCAAGACTCTTAAGCTATCCGGAGTGGATTTTGGGAATAGTGTTATGGTATAATTCATCATTGAAATGATTCGTGGATCTCCAAATTTTCAAATGCTAGAAACAAGAGTAAATGTAATATTTTAATTCATACGTATCAACTAAATATTCGTATATTGCCATGGTTGTGTACCTCAATACTACCTCATTTTGCAGGCTGCATACACGCTTAGTGTTCTACCTTTGGAAAAAATTTCATTGGATTTAGAAAGAAACACAATGAGTCAGGGACAGCTTGAGAGTGTGGTTGATGTGATTCGTTGTGTATAGGAAAATTATTATTATCAAGTTTTAAATTAATATTTAGCCGACTTATCCTATAATAAACATTAACGAGCAGTATACCCGATCAGTGTAGCTTAGTTGGTAAGTAGATTGTCGATCACTAAGACTGGAACATTAACACTTAAATATCTATTAGAATTTTAATCCTAAGGTTAGTCTATCTAAACCTAATCTAACACAAAGGGGGTTTTCAGCCTGAGAGACTGGCACGATTGTGTAGATTAAGTAAACAGTAAATAAAACTAACAAGACGACATGCACACACATACACAGATAGAAAATAGATGGCAAATAAGAGGCCTGGCCGATAGATAAGTAGATTGCCACTTTGTTTAATTTCTAGCTATATAGGATGAGTACTAAAATGTATTCTCTCTCGTTGGTTGCTTAATATAGGCATGTAAACACTTAATGATTACTAAGTTTAAATTATTTATCCCGTTAGGGCTTACATCAACTATGCAAACAAAGCTAATGAAGTATTTTTGGGAGGCGTATGGGAGCGCAAACAAGCCACGATAAACTGAATATGTAATCAAAGCACATGCACCAATAAACTAAATAAACATCAAATATACTTTAATCGATGGAAAAACAGATTAAATGCGAGTCATATGGCGGTGACAAGGCACGCAATCTTGATGGATTAAAGATTACTAATACAAATAAATGAATATACTTATGAATTAAAGTACTAGCAGGACCTACTTATGCCTCTGAATGCTTCTTCTGGTTGTGTCTAGTGTGGTCTGGTGGTCGCTCTATTTCTCTGTGTTCTCTTGTCTCCGGTATATAGTCTATGTGTTTTTCGAATGAGGTTGTCGATCCAGTATTTATACTTTCCGGAAACGGAATCGATACGGCGTATCAGTTTTCTCGATACGCCGTATCTAGGTGGGGTCCAAGATTATTTTATTCTGGAATATTCGTACACCGCCTTAAGATACGGTGGATCTTCAGTCTACATATGGCATATGTGTCTTCTAATCTTGGAATTATGTGGTGAAATTTTCAAGTTGATACGGCGCATGTCAAAGAGTTTATGCGGCGTATCTTGAGTAGATAAATCAGATCTTTGTGTTGGCTAAGGTTTCATATACGGTACATGGAATAATTCCATATGGCGTATTCTTCAAAGTCAGGCAATGGTCTTCACATTAGTCTAAGTGTTGATGTACGGCATATCCATCTAGAATGATACGGTCTATCTTCCTTCATTTTAGTAGACTTTACAAATATGATCCGTTTTGCTCTATTTTACGTACAAAATAGCTAACTTTCACCAAATGTTTGTTTTCAACCGAGATTTAATAAAGTAAGCGATTAAGTATCAATTCTCATATAAAATAATATAAAACAAGCAATATGCATAGGATAAATGATGCTATAAATATGTACTTATTTGATGTCATCAAATATCCCCCACTTGAACTTTACTTGTCCTCAAGTAAACTCTAGATTTATACTTATGAAAATGTATCCTAAACATTGTTAAGGATGTTTTTATAATTTAAGCATTTATTCATTTAATCTCAATCGCTCAACCAAACACCTTACGAAGTAGGAAAATGAAAACACTCAAATCACTCAACTAATTTATGTGGTAACACTTAAGTAATTCGCTCAATTGCTCAGTCGTGATGAGTATTCTATCATAAGCTTGGCAAGGATACACATCTCCCCCACTAAAGCTAAGGAGTAACAAGTCTAAAGCGGCAAATTGGGTTGAATGTGATAAGCTTATAAATAGCTTTTGTTTAAACATCTCCTACATGAACTCAATAGATCGCTGGCACGAAGCCTTGATTCCTCAAACAACGGATGGTAACTAGTGTGTATCTTGGATCGCTCTCGTTATCTGCATAACAGATGGTCACCAAAACACACACGAGATCGCTGGCGCGTCATTTAATTCCTCAAAAACTCAGATGTCACTTCCTTATTCATGTAATTGACATTCTTACTAAGCTAAAGGGTAAGGATAAGGGAAACATATAATTGTTGTTAAATAAAATCACAAAACAAATACATTAAGTCCATACAAATGAAACAATGTGGTTAATCACTTCCCGACCTTCCCTTGAAAAAGACATAAATCATAGACTAACTCACACTTTAACACGAAAACTCACGATTTAATAGGTAGACATGAATTAGGCTCAATAATGACTCAATCAAAGAACAAACCTTAGTTGGCATTTCTATAACAACCAACTCCCTTGCAATCCATAAATATAGCACAACAAATAACGGCGCTATCTCCACTAATACATAACTCTACATCGTTGATTTATAATACGTACCAATGAATAATCGATCGTCACATAATATAACTTCGGTTAAGCTTTTACAAACCGATTATCTCACTATCCTAACTTTTTTTTTAACAAATAAAACTAATGGTGTAAAATTTCACCATATCACCATCATAAAACATCTATATAATTTTTCATAGTTGTCAATACATCAGATATGAAAATAATAGTGATAGTAGCAAACACACGAAAATAAAAACTACTACTATCACATTCCCATTGCATTGTGCAATTCCCGACCAATACTTAGACAAGACACACCCATTGCGATGTGCAATTCCCGACCTAACCATGATAAGAAACATACACGAAAACACAGAAAACACATACTTTACAAAAACTAACTAACTACGGACTTAATCTATAGTGTAGGCTAATGTGTATAGGTGTAACAAAACATATATTTGGGTGTAAGAAATGAAAGGAATGGCTCTGAGGGTCTTTCTAGGGGTATCTTACTCTAAAAATGAGAGTAACAAAAGGGTTTATACGGGGGTTAACTAACCAGTATAGTTAGTTGATAAAACATGACATATAAAGGCTTTTTGGGTGTAATCCTAGAAATTTACCAGTATAGACAAGTTACTCAAGTTAAATTAACAATACTCATTATGGTGGTCTCGAATAGTATCCAAGCTAACATCTAAAATTTACAAGTCACCGACACACTCATATTTTTGTGGAATTTGGGTAAAATATTGGGAAACGGATAAGGCTAAATCCTCTCAATATGGAATTAAGGGTTATGTGTGCGGTCATGCAACTTTGATTTCACAAAAACATGCTAGAAAATTTTGAAATTTAGCATATATTAGGATCATATAAAGCATATGTTTGAAAAATAAGGACAACTAATGTGTTCTAATTTTCCATCACCCCACTTAAGATAAAGAACGTCCTCATTGTGTAAAATAAAATTAAAAACAGGAAATAGGAAGAATTAGAACGGGAAACTCCCTTGAGATTTGCTCGGTATGATCCTCCATGATGCGTATGTGAGCAACCTTTTTTTTTCTATGTTTGAAGGGTGTTCAAGCCTCCATGAATGGCGCACACAGAAAATGCAGGGTAGTTTGTACACCCTCAGTTTCCTTCGTATAAATACTACTTAAACTGTATAAATGCATAATAAATCAAATCTAGTGCTTTTATGGTTAATTCATGGTTAGCTAAAAATAAAACTGTAAATTCATCAGGTCAGTCGATACACCGTACCTTATTAACTAAGATACGTCAGACGAGCCCGGATAAAATGAATAAATAACGAGTCGATGTGATACGCCGTCCCAAACCGTGATGCGCCATATCAAAACCATCTGACAGAAAGTTAAAAATTCAAATTTAAAGTAAATGTGCAGAAAAATAAAAGATAGATAATAACAGTACGATCGATACGCCGCACCCTTTATAGGAGATGCGATGTATCGACGTACGGGTCTGACAGACTCAAAACTGAAACAGTAAATAAAATCTTTGGGTTGTCTCCCAGTAAGGACTTATCTTTATTCCAGAGTCTTCAAGTTAGACTCACGTTTAGCTCCTACTCCATTTCATGTATACTCACATGTCCACGTGTGAGTATCTGGACCATCTTCTCATCTCGAATAAATTCTGGTCCCAAATCAACTACACCCTTGTAAAATCCCATCAGCTTTTGATATGGGTTCTTGATTCTTTAAAGTATATCGAGTGTGCTAACTAGTAGTAATGGTTTGATTTTGTTGCACTTCTTATTGGATAGGTGTTTCAAATTCGAATTTGAGCGGGCCATTTGAAAAGTTACACTGTCTTTACCATTATGAAAATTAATGACCCCCGAAAATCTTTTTGCCTCGATGCAAGCTTCTCTGCAAAATAGTTTTCCAACAATTACGTCTCCATGTCCTTGTCACGGTATGCATCCATGTCTTCTACTACCACAAAATCGATAACAATAGAGAAATCGCCAACAAAGATAGGTACATTCATAAAAATCCCGACCACATTCTTTCCATTATATTCCTTCCTTTCACTCATAATATAATTGTAAAAATCTTTAGACATTACGTTAATTAAGAGAATAGGGAAGAAGTTAACGTCAGCATGCTTGAAACAAATCATGCATGAGAATTTCAAATTGTAAGCGCCATTGATGTGAATCTTATTTCCTGTATCACAGAAACTAGAATACCCTTCAAATTCATCGTAATTCTTAGTATTAATCATATTTATTACAGGTAAGTCCCAATTTCTCTATTTTCACCCTCTGGCTCAGCATCTTCAATTACTTGATCATTAAGCTCAATTGGCACATTATGGTCATTTAGTTCAATGTAATCCCAATAGATTGGGTCATTCAATTCGTTTTGGATCAATGTTTCACTCATTAATCGAGCTTCCAAGTCAAGTTCCATTCGCTCCCTTAGTCCTACCATGGTTCCATCACGTTCTTCTTCAAACTGAGGTCCTCGATCAGAAAATTGGATGGGAATTCCTGGTTCTGTACTTCTAGAAATCAAGGGAACAATCATCAGTAGGATATGTTTGATAAAGTATAACCACAGAAAACTAAGAATGAAAACGGAATATGAAAAATAAAAGATGCTGATATCTGCAGACGTTACGCCGTATACTCAACAATAAAAATATAATCAGGATTTTAATCGGATAGAACTATACGATGTGCTGACAAGAACCAGTGCGCCGTATATTTAAATTTTCTAAAATAAAATTGCTTAATTAAAGAATTAAAATACGCCGTATAAGCGAAAGTTTATGCGCCGTACTTCCACTACGTTTAAAATATTAAGCCTGTAGATTTTCGAAAATAGATACGATGTATCGAGGTTAATCGATACGTCGTACTTAATTATTTAAAAATTCGAATCTGTTTTTGAAAAATAAATAATATGTCGTATAAGCAAAAGCTTATGCGTCATATAACTTTTAAGGGTTCTAATTAATTTTGATTAAAAACAAAATACGTCGTATCTATGATTATAGATGCATCGTACCCGAATATTAAATAAAATAAGTTGTACGAATAATAGAAACGCGTTATGCCGTATTTAAGAGATTAGATACGCCGTATCGTTCAGATAAGCAAATTACAGCAGATAGCAAATATGCAGAAAAACAGAAAAATAAAAAATAATAAAAATGCGGAAATCAAATAAAGAAAATGCAGAAAAACAAAAATACAACAAAGTTAGTAAAAAGAAAAAAAAAATATTAAACTAAGGTTAAAAAATAAAACAATAACAAATATGCAAGTATTAAACAATTCACTCCAAGCGCCCAAAAACTTGATGTGTTTCGTTGTGTATAGGAAAATTATTATTATTATTATTATTATTATTATTATTATTATTATTATTATTATTATTATTATTATTATTATTATTATTATTATTATTATCAAGTTTACATTTAAATTTAGCCGACTTATACTATAACAAACACTAACGAGTAGTATACCCGATCGGTGTAGCTTAGTTGGTAAGTAGAATGTCGATCACTAGTGGTGGAACGTTAAAACTTAAATATCTATCATAATTTTAATCACGAGGTTAGTCTATCTAAACCTAATCTAACGCAAGGGGGTTTTCACCTGAGACCGCACGATTGTGTAGATTAAGTAAACAATAAATAAAACTAACAAGATGACAGACACACACATATACAGATGGAAAATAGATGGCAAATAAGAGGCCTGGCCGATAGATAAGTAGATTTCCACTTCGTTTAATTGCTAATTATATAGGATGAGTACTAAAATCTATTCTCTCTCGTTGGTTGCTTAATACAGCCGTGTAAACACTTAATGATTACTATGTTTAAATTATTTATCCCGTTAGGGATTACATCAACTATGCAAACAAAGATAATGAAGTAATTGTGAGAGGCGTATGGGAGCGCAAACAAGCCACGATAAACTCAATATGTAATCAAAGCACATGCACTAATAAGCCAAATAAACATCAAATATACTTTAATCAATGGAAAGCAGATTAAATGCGAGTCATATGGCAGTGACAAAGCCCGCAATACTGATGGATTAAAGAGTACTAATACAAATAAATGAATCTACTTATGAATTAAAGTACTAGCAGGACCTACTTATGCCTCTGAGTTCTTCTTCTGGTTGTGTCTAGTGTGGTCTGGTCGTCACCCTCTTTCTCTGTATTCTCGGGTCTCCGGTATATAGTCTATGTGGTTTTCCAAATGAGGCTGTCGATCCAGTATTTATACTTTCTGGAAACGAAATCGATACGGCATATCAGTTTGCTCGATATGATGTATCTAGGTAACTTCGCGTGGGGTCCAAGATTATTTTATTCTGGAATATTCGTACACCGCATTAAGATACGGCGGATCTTTAGTCTTCATACGGCGTATGTGTCTTATAATCTTGGAAATACGTGGTGAAATCTTCAGGTTGATACAACGCATGTTAAAGAGTTTATGCTGCGTATCTTGAGCAGATAAGTCAGATCTTTGTATTGACTAAGGTTTCATATACGACGCACGGAAGAATTCCTTACGGCGTATTATTCAAAGTCAGCCGATGGTCTTCACATTCGTCTAAGTGTTGATGTACGGCATATCCATCTATAATGATACAGCGTATCTTCCTTCAGTTTAGTAGACTTTACAAATATGATCTGTTTTGCTCCATTTTATGTTCAAAATAGCTAACGTTCACCAAATGCTTATTTTAAACTGAGATTTACTAAAGTAAGCGATTAAGTATCAATTCTCATATAAAATAATATAAAACAAGCAATATACATAGGATAAATGATGATACAAATATGTACTTATTTGATGTCATCAGTAGTGTTTCGATCTTTTCTTAGATCAGAGAATGAATTAACTATAATAAAGTTTATACTTGCTTGTTCCCCATTGCTAAAGATAATTTATATCAGGGTCAACGATTTGAGTGATGATGGGTATGAAAATATCAAGATGAATTGGGAGTTGGCTAGGAAGCTGTTGAAACTCCACCAAGCTTCCCTCACAGCCGTAGTAGACTTCTTTTAGTGGTTGTAGTTTATGTATGGGTTGAATACCTATGACAATTAATCTTGTATAAAGTATTTTGGTATCTCTGTATATGGTTTTCTTAAATTTACCTTCTACATATGTTGTTGGTTGTGCATATGTTGGTGATGGAAGTTTGAGATTAGAAAGTCAAACTTCCATTTAGCATTTCAATTTGACGTTAGAAAGTAAAACTGCAATTCGTGAGTCAAAAAAATTTATCATTTCCATTTTACTTTAGTTAGTGAACCTTCAAAATGGTAAATGCCATTTTCTATTTGCATTTTGACTTTCTAAAGACAAAATTGAAAAACCATTAGTCAAATGTACCCTAAAAAAATCTACATATAAATGACTTAAAATAAACATACAGGGGAATTAGACAATATTTATTAGGGAGTTTTTGAATATGATTTGCAAGTCTGACTTTAGAAAGTCAAACTACAAATGGTTTTGTGTTGTTTAATCATCAACTAAATAGTAAACGTAAAGTTGTCAAATTCAAGGACCAACTATGAACAATCAAGATATTAATGGGCGGGAGTTTTAAGTATGCCAACGACAACCTAGACAAATTCAGGGACCTAGTGTGAAAAACAATTCATGACTAGACCCCTTAACCGTCGCTTCCATCAGATGCTATTTAATATTGCGCGCGAGCCAATAAAGCCATCCACAACCGTTTCCTCGTACATTTTCCAATGAAAGATTTCCCTATATTGAACGATCTAATGGATGTCGCTGGTTCATCCCGCTTACATGATCATATGGGATTGTGGTTTGGGCAAGAGGCTGCCGAAGAAGGGTTACTTTCAAAGCTAATTTGTGCCTGCATTGATCATCTCAAGAGGATAATCATCAAGAGTAGAGAGTTGCTTGTGTAAAATGATGCTTTGGGACTGTATGGTGTGGCGCTTGACTATTTCGATGCGCTGAGATATACCCAGGCCACGCAAACCAACCAACTTGCTCGTTTGATAGAGCGCTACCGGTGAAACAGATGTTGCTATTCATAAGCAAGAAGGTTACGTTACGAAGATGATTAAAAATAATTATTGACTTTTGGGTATTTGATATGGGTAGCTAAATGGGGTCTTTTTGTTGCTTCTTTTAGATTATCAGGTTGTTGACAGGGGTATGTGAATGGATCTTTTGTTTGGTTGTTTTTGATGGTTTGATCTTGTTCTTGCTCTTCTTGTAATCTACTAGAATTATGATCAAATATAAATATACGTTTTAGCATTTAATCTCTTCTTGTATTGTGCTATTGGGTGTACTATTTGTATCAGCAAAACCAAACACCCATTTTTATCAGCAAAACCAAACACAATGGTTATTATGTTATATGTGTTCAAAATGCAAATGCTTTAGCATTAAGATATCTTATTGTATTGGCAATGGTGTATTTTTTATGAAAAAAATAGTATGATGTTAGTGTTGACAGTGGGACTAAACACCCCAAATGCCACAAATTTTAACATCTTGATTTTTGAATTCCATAAGTCAAACCAATTTAGCAAATGCCACAAATTGTAAGTTCTAAATTTTTTGACTTTCCTAAGTCAAACCTATTTAGAAATGCACGGAAAAATCTATCAGTTACAATGCACAACACAATTTTATATTTAGAGTATGCCATTGTTAAAAATAAGAGCTGTTTTTTATCGATTTCACTTAATATATTTTTTACTTCCCTAAGTCAAACACTATCACTTAAAATATGTTTGACTTCCCTAAGTCAAACATATTTAACAACGCACAACTAAACACTATCAGTTAAAATAATAACTCAGATTTTTATTGCTTAAATTTCTTGTTGACGACCATTATAAACTTTTCTATCTTCTAAACATACACTTAGCTAGACCCACAACTTTCCCTATCATTATTTTCCTTCATTTCCTTAAGATATTTAAATAAAGCTTCCAGATTTTTAATCCTTTTTTTTCAAATCACTAACCTTTGATAACCCGATGTCAGCCTCTTCCTTTTCCTTCTTAACACCCAAACCATTTTCATTTGAGCAATCTTCTTTCCTCAACCCACTGAACAAAGCCTTCCCCTTACCGTTTTGTGCCATTCTTGTTTATTGATTTGGGTTGAATGTGTGCTGCTTGTATTTAGGGTTCAATATGTTCCTGTTAATTACGCCAAATGTGTGTTGCTAGTACAAATATGGTATTGGGTTGTGTTACATTTAACTAAGGTATGGTATAAATGTGTATGGTCTATTATACCCTCGACAAAATAACACAAAATTGATGTTGACCTTGGCATTACGGGTCAAGGGACCCGTTTGGCCTAAAAAACCCATAGTTTGGACTACTGGCGACGAAAAATCTGAGTTATGGTGCACGGCGACGCTTTTTGCCAAGTTTATGGACCAACGGTGTATTTTAGTCTAAAAAATAATATACCGATGAAAATTTATTTAAATTGCGAACAAAATCAGCCCAACAATACTTTTGATTAACGTACAATTCTATAATAAAAATTGAAGTTTAATATATGTTTTTATAAATAAAATTCAAACCACACCCTTAAATAATCTAATGTATTATCGAAACTAGCCTAAGCTTTATTTCTTTACTATCTATATATACATTTGTCGCCGGGGAAGACGCTGTTTTGTGAAAAAGAAAGAATATTCAAAACACCCCCTAAGCTAGGCAAAAAATTACGAAGTACTTTTAACTATTTATGACTTTTATATATAGCAAACTTTGTTATCAAATATCTAACAAGTATTAGATAGTTTAAGGGTATGTTTGAATTTTATTAGATAGTTTAGGCTTATCTTTTCAAAATCTAAATATATATGTTTTTATAGGTATAACTTTTATAGAAAAATTGTTGAATATTTATTAGATATTTGATAAATAAAATATTTTATATATAAAAAAGATGAAAGATTAAGGTAGTTTCGTAACTTGTGACATAGTTTAGGGGTTTGTTTTTTACCCGTAGAGAACGACGGTGTTTCAATGAATTAAAAAGTTTCGCAACATCCTCTGGACTAAGCGGCACGTTACAAAATCAACCTTGTAGATTAAGATATTTACGATTTTTTATATAACAAAATTTATTTATCAAATATTTAACGATTCCTTTATAAAAAAAAATACCGATTAAAGATCTCTAATTTGTGAAAAAATTGAGTCCAATATTACAATATTTTTTTATTAATGTACGATTTTATAAAAAAAAATGTTGAAATGGAGTAGTTTTTTAGTTAAATTATTAGATAGTTTAAAGGTATGTTTGAATTTTATTTTCTTTCTAAAACAACATACATTAAACTTCAGTATTCTTTGTAAAACCGTACGTTAATCAAAAGCATTGCATTTGAATCATAACTTATTAGATAGTTTGAGGTTGTGTTTTTAAATTTTTTTGACAATTTTTTTATTTTTATAAATAAAATTTAATTTTTTTATAAAATCGCACGTAAGTTAAATGTATTGCAATATTGGGCTCATTATTCGCAATGTAATTCTTTTTCATCGGTATATTTTTTTTATAACGAAATCTCTAGATATTTAATAAATAATTTTTTTGTATAAAAAATCGTAAATAGCTAAAAATACATGTTAGTTTTCGTAACTCTCCTCATAGTCTTTGATGTTTTGATTTTTATAAAATAGTTTCTGAATAAAACAACCCCCTGAACGATGTGGAAAACTACGAAATTTACTCTATACTTTTAGCTATTTATGACTTTTTAATATAACAAACTTTGTTTTAAAAAAATTAACAAATATCTAGTGATTTCTTTATAAAAAATATATTGATGAAAAAGTCTCTAAGTTAAAAAAAAAAAAAATAAAATAAAATAATAATAATAATAATAATAATAATAATAATAATAATAATAATAATAATAATAATAATAATAATAATAATAATAATAATAATAATAATAATAATAATAATAATAATAATAATAATAAATTGAGTAAGTATGCAATACTTTTTACTAATATAAAATTTTATAGAAAATGTTAAAGCTTAATATATGTTTTGCCAATAAATAAAAATAATAATAATAATAAATTGAAACCACACCCTTAACTCTAACACTTTAGAGAAACTGCCCTAACTTTATCTCCCATATATATATATATATTTAATAAACAATTTTAAAACACACCCTAAGCTATGTAACAATTTATAAAAACTACCACAACTATTTACTTTTTGCAGTTTTTGATATACAACAAAATTTATTTTTCAAATATCTAATAATATTTGACAATTATCTATAAAAAAAATATACCAATAAAATGTCTATAAAGTTCGAATAAACTGAGCCAAATATTACAATGCCTTTAACTTACGTATAATTTTATAAAAAATACGGATTAAAATTTTTAAATCAACTTCTTATTTTTCTGGTACTAGGCCAAAAATTTATCAATTTTTCTATAAAAATATTCCAATAAAAAGGTCTTTAATTTCGAATAAAATGAACTTAATATTTCATTCCTTTTGAATTATGTATGATTTATAAAAAACAGTGATAAAAATTTTATAATCAACTTCTGGTCAAAAAAATTAATTTTTTTTAATGATATAGATGGTAATAGACTAAGAATATGAGCTTTATTTTACAACAATTTTAGTTATATGAAAATGTATGAAATTAAATTATATAGAAATATACAATATTTTTAGTGCATAGAAAGTAAAGTAATTGAACAATTTTAATGATAAAAAAATATACTGTCGCAACATGCGAATACACTATTTCTCGTTAATTACAAAACTGTAAGTTAAAATTTCTATTTAGATAATAAAAAAAATAACGTAGTTATACAATTTTAAAACAATGTGTTAAGAACTTGAGATCATAAACATAGAAAAAAAAAAAAAAAAAAAAAAAAAAACTTACGTAGTCATAAGGGATAAGGATTAGCTTACGGTCCATAGGCAGCTAGCTGGTATTGGTTGAATAATTGCTTGTTTCTTATAGATGGGGTTAGTTCTACATTCCTACCACATTTCCATATATGGTTAGTTCTACTATACGTACCTCCTGCATTTCCATATCAAAGCCACAATACTCCTCTCACCATAAGAGAAATAAAATTTGATGTACCTAATCAATTAATACATTTGGGACTTTTCAAAAAAGAAGGCTGACAAAATTAAAATTCAACAGTTTCTTATAATAGAAAGAATTGTTTTACTTAGAGGTCATAATAACAACCCTTTCAACATCGTAACAATTAAATGTAAAGTTGTAACAACCTATTTCGTAGTAAGAACTATTAAATGTAAAGTTGTAACAGCCCATTTCATAGTAACAGTCCATTTTAACATAGCTTGAATTACATATTACCTGAGCCTAAATCATATATAATACCCCTAAAAAAAGAAAAAAAAAAGTCGGTGTAAGAAAAGATGAGTTGTCACAGTGAAACATGTGACAATTCGAGACATCCGTTAATTTATTGTCAAAAAACGTAATGTATATATTAAAGAAACTTTGTTCGCAAGAAATTTTCATTTCATAAACCCGCCGTCACAACACACGAATACCCTGCTAGTTTTACTTAAATGAGTCTATTCATGCTCATGCACCTATAAATAGGCACAACAAAAAGAGCTTTTGGTGCTCCCATATCTATCTATTTATTCTGTCTAGAGATAGAGTTCCATTGTCTTAAATGCAAAATGTTAATGACTTAAACTTATGTACTTGAACCATAATATTTTAGTTAGCAATAAAGTCACTTTACAATAATTTCCAAAACCTTTCGCCTAATTTCATTTAGTTACCAATTACCCGATCAATTAATTCGTCAAATATAAACATATGTTTGAATGTAAAACCGTTTATATTTTCTTCTAGAATAACTTACTCTAATTGAAATGTTACTTAATTGAGTCTATTCATGCTCATGCACCTATAAAAAGGCTGTTACTTAATTGAGTCTATTCATGCTCATGCACCTATAAAAAGAGGCACAACATAAAAGCTTTTGATGCTCCCATATACATGCACTATGTTGATACGCCAATACCCCAATTATGCAATATATGTCGTAATAATAATATGTCAACAAAATGGTATTGTCAACAACATAGTCTAAAGTGTAATTTGTTTTTTCAGAATGTTTATCTCTTCATCTGTAAATCATGTCTGCAGAAAAACAGGCATATCTAAAATCTTCATCTGTATGGTAGAAGACTGTTCGTTTTTTTTATGCTATTAAAGTATTTTTTTTTTCACTAGTGTTTTGTAATTTGAGAATATTAATCCTTTTTTCAAATGATACTAAAATGTTGAGTGCGAAACAAGCAATCGCTTAAAATACAGAGTATGAAAGACAAGTTTTCGTCCGTTTTATCCGTTTTTGTATGATTTTATACGTTTTCGTTTATTTTTATACATTTTCGTCTGTTTTTATACGTTTTCATATGTTTTAATACGTTATTGTCCGTTTTTATACGTTTTCATTCGTTTGTATGCGTTTTCATCCGATTTTATGCGTTTTCATCCGATTTTATGCGTTTTCGTTTGTTTTTATATGTTTTCGTCCGTTTTATTATGTTTTCATACCTTTTCTTACGCTTAGATACGTTTTTGTCTGTTTTCATACATTTTTATCTGGGTTCTATATGTTTTTATACATTTTCTAACGGTTTTATCTGTTTTTATACGTTTTCATCCATTTTATAGAATTTCATCCGATTTTATAAGTTTTCGTCCGTTTTTATAAGTTTTCATCCGTTTAAGACGGTTTCATCCGTTTTTATACGTTTTCATCCTTTTTTATACATTATCGTCCGCTTTTTATACGTTTTCGCACATTTCTGACGTTTTAATACGTTTTCCCTCCATTTTAAACGTTTTGTCCGTTTTTATACGTTCACATCCGTTTTTATACGTTTCATCCATTTTTGATACATTTTCGTCCACTTCTATATTTTTTCGTCCGTTTTTATGCGTCTTCATCCGTTTTATACCCTTTCGTCCGTTTTTATACATTTTCGCCCGTTTTCTTACGTTTTTTTTTCGTTTCATATGTTTTCATCCGTTTTATACGTTTTTGCTTGTTTTTATACTTTTTTTTATCCGGTTTAATATGTTTTTATACGTTTTCTTACGTTTTATACGCTTTTGTCTGTTTTTATACATTTTCGTTCGTTTTTATACGCTTTCATCTGTTTGTATACATTTTTCTTACGTTTTTATCTGCTCCATCCGCTTTTATAAGTTTTCATCCGGTCTTATACGTTTCGTCCGTTTTTCTATACGTTTTTTTATAGCGGAATTTTGCAAAAGCAGAATAGTTTTACAATCCTCCTAGGCAGTGTACCTAATCGTTGTAGTGTGGTATAGATAGGACACGGGGGATTGATCGTTCTTTAGGGAAATAGTGTGTTGAGGTGGAAGTATATTGATGCATGATTTATGACCAGGTTTTACATTTATAATTACTTGTCTACTTATGGCCTACCTAATGCACTAACAGGCAGTGTACCCGGTCGCATGTAGTGAGGGAATGGTAAGACCGAGGTCGTACCAAGAACGGTTGATTCCTAGCTGTCTGATTAATTAAATTGTCACATAATATAAGTTTTGATGATAGGTTAAATGGATAAAATTATAATAAGTCACGTGATCAATTGGGATGGTTTTCTAGTAAACAAGCTAATGGGAAAGATAAAGATGTAATTCTCAAACCGTGTTCATCCAAGAATGAATCGTGGTAAAGATAGGTAAAATCCTTTGGTCAATTCGTCTACCCTATGATCCTAGACCCCTCACCAAGATGATTATTGGTCACCCCGGGATCATTCGGTTACCTATTCACAGTCATTAAGAGTCGGTGTTTACTATCGCAATACGTGAGTTCTAAAAGTCACTAGATTCGTGCTTCAAGTGGGGTTTAAATTCTTCGGTCCTCCTTTGGTCAATTCGGCCCGACCTATGGTTCCTAGATTCCTCACCAACGCGATTATTGGTCACCCAGGATCATTCAGCAACCTATTGACAGTCATTAAGTACCGCTACATGCAAGATTCGTAACAATGTATGCCCGGGCTCTAGCATGTTAGACACACATCCCCAACCTCTTCAAGAATACTGAGACAATTCTCCAAAAGAAATAGGTACTACCACCCTTCAAGACTACTGAGACAAGGGTAACTACCAACAAACTACGCAAGCATACACTAAAAACAATAATAAATGCGAAAGCATAATAATAAAAGAATCAAAACTAGTCTAACATCTAGTTTCCACATTACAAAGATACTCTAGTGGAATGACAAATTAAAACAAATATATAAAACGATAAATAAATTAGGAATAAACATTGATAAATTAATTGGCTAATATAAATTATAGACAATTAATAAGAACACAATAGATAAAAATGCACCAACAATTAAAATAGAATCAAAATTAATTTTGAATAATGAAACTAAATTAATAAAGAGAGTCAGAACATGATTACATATCGCGCCAATGAATTGCTATCGATCCCCTATTTGAGTACCGGGGCAAAACCCCGAAAGGTTTGCCACATAAACCACTCGTTCTGTTGCTGCTGTCCTTTTTCTCCTGTTTGTCTCTTGCGTCGGCACCAAGGAACCACATAAACAATATTCTCCCAATTGATGTATGATAACCTCGTACATAATGACTTTATAATAATGAAGTGATTGTACAATAATATGCACATACCAGGCCGTAAATGGCGATTAACAGAGTTAGGGGTGATGGTGGTGATGCCGAGTGCAAGATAACCTGAAAATAAGAAATAGAAGACACTACGTTAGACGGAGCGCGGGGGGAAGCCTCCGCGAACCGCCTCCGGTGTGAGAATCAGTCATGGTGATTATGTCATGAAAGTATTGAGGTGTAGAAGATGGGATCTCCTGGGTTAAGTTAGGTTACATACCCGTGATGGCTTCCTTATTTATAGGCATAAGAATCGCTGCAGGCGATTATAGAGGTGTGTAGAGGCGATTCTGAGAGGTCATGGCGATTCTGAGGGTCATGGCTAAGATCATGGTTGTTGACCGCCTGCTTGACCGATCTTATTTGACAAGTTCTATTTGACCGCCTTGATCATACCCACGCTCATAGGTATAGAGGCTATGACCTTTAGGCTTCAACCCTTGCCGGAGGGGCTCACGAGCGATTTTGAGGCCGAGCTCCGAATCGTGACGGAGGCCGAGCTCGAATCGTGACGGAGGCCGTGCTCAACAGTGACGGAGGCAAGGCTCCGAACCATGACGGAGGCCTTGACGGAGGCCAGGCTCCGAATAGTGACAGAGGCCTTGACGGAGGCCAGGCTTTGAATCGTGACAGAGGCCTTGACGGTAGCCATTGTGAATGACTTTACGCCAACATTATGTGTAGGATGAAGGCGTAGGCTTCGTCCTTTAGGAGGGTACATCATACCCTTTGTACAAATGGTAAGCTAAGTACTAGAGTGACGGTAACGCTAGTTAGCAGAGCGGAGGGTACATCATCAAGCCCCCAATCTAATGTTATGAATGCAAAGAGTGCATGGCTTTAGACTTATCATTGCTTTGTTAAAAAAAGCCTTGGTAAAAATTTCTACTACTTTTCATTTGTCAAATCCAATATGAAAGTAGCTATACTTGTTTTTAATAGTCCATGATGATGTACCCTCCGAGTAGCTCGAATGATACTCCTCCGAGACGTGTCAAATCCCTTCTATTCGAAGGCCCAAGTTAGGATTCCAAAATATCCATAGGTGTCAAACCATTCGTTATCACGAAGGTTACCTCGTGGGAATTCGCCATTCGAAGCCCTAAGCTTCTTGGGTATGGTCAAGAAGAAGCACCGGATAGGGAACCTCCCGACTTGGTCAAACCCACGATCTCCTCTCTCTCTTGGCTTCCCCGCCAAGTCCGAGAAAGTGGGTCACTAAACCCTAGCGGTTACCCACAATCATGGGACGCCCCCATGATCTCCGACATTCATGCAAAAGTGCTCTCAACCCTATTTCATCCACTATAAATAGGTTGGACGGGCAATGGATTATGGTATGCTCTTTTCACACTCATCTCTTTATTTACACACACTTGTACAACCATAACTCAGACTTACTCTCACACCGGAGGTGGTTCGCAGGGTCCTACCCCTGCGTAATCACTTAACGTAGTGTTTCGTATTTCTTATTCTCAGGTGAAAGGCAAGTCTTGGCTGGAACATACACCCCTCATACCTTTGATCATCATCAAGCTCGGTAGTGCAATCTTTTGTACAATCAGTGGCGCCATCCGTAGTACCACTACTATTAGTCCCGTAATCACCCAGTCATAAAACCTTAACCAACTACGCTACTTTTCCGGCATGGAACCAAGAAGAGAAGATACACCTCCATCGGGTTTCTCTACCCTGGTCCCTCTCAACACAGCTAACACCGATAATCTCGCCCCCATAACGGCCTCAACCTTCACCACACGATCTCGTTTGGAAACCACTCCCATACATCACGCCTCAACATCCGCTAACCCTATTCCAGATATTAGCCCCGCCTTCGTTGAGGCAAACTTTGAAGCCTTAGAATCTTTAATAAGGGCTCATAAGAGGCAGGTTCGCAACACTGAAATGCGAAGAGAGTTGGAATACTCCAGTGAGGAGTATGACGAAGAGATTGAAATAGAGGAGAGGCCTCGACCCGGTTAGCGGGGCGCTCGGCCCACGAATGGTTCTCCTTCCATCGAAGGCCAAATGGAAGGATTGTGGGTTTGAAGAAGGCCCCGGAGGAGACACAGGAAGAGGGAAAGAATGCAAGGTGAAAGAAGGAGCGAGAACTCCAACGGATGAAGCAACCTCAGTAGGAACGGAGAGGTAAACCTACCCCTTTCTAGCGCCCACTTAGGAAGAGAAGGGATGGGGCTCCAAGACTTCTTCAGTATGTTTCGAGTGTCGGAGGCCTCCTCCATACTCGTGCATGAATCAATTACCTCTCGGAATGAACCCCTACCTACCTACTCAAACCTATAACACCTACCTCCGAATGGTTCTCTCCCAACCGAGTTACAAGAAAATGCCCTATGGACACGTTCCACGCAATCGATGGGTGTAAACCCTTCGTACCAACCTTCTACTATTTACCCCGCCACACACACCATTTCCTAACCCGTATAACCCTACACTGCTTATCCACCTCTATACAACCCATAATACACCGAAGCCTCTGGAGCTTGTACACCTTTCGTGAAGTGGATCGAAGACTATCCTCTACCCGACAGTGTAAAGATGCCTACTCACATAGGCACCTACGATGGAAAAGGCGTTCCTGATAACTTCCTACACTTATTCGAAGGTGCTATCAAGATGAAAAAGTGGGTCATGCCCCGTAGTATGCCACATGTTCACTTACACACTCCGAGACTCTTCGAGAATATGGTTGAATGGTCAGAAGTTGGGAAGCATTGTAAGTCTAGATGACCTTAAGGCTAAGTTCCGATCACACTTTAGCCAACATAAGAAGTACACCAAGACCCATCTAGCTGTGCACACCATCAAGAAAAGGGACAACGAAAGAACAAGGGCCTTCGTTACGAGGTACACCGATGAAACTTTGCAAATTCGGGTTTGCACGAAGATCGAGGATCTCGTGTTTTGTACATGGCCTCACGGGACTTGAAGCTTGGTGGAATTTCGCCCACCGATCTTTCCACCACTTACAAGGCAATCGATGGAGAAGACTTACACTTGGATTGAGTCCAAAGAAGTAGCAACAAACGGGTCCGATAGAGCAAAAGGAAGCTTCGACAAGTTCTCTCGAGGGTCCTCCGGAAGGATCCAAGAATAGAAGAAGAATGAGACCGCTTCACTCCATACAACAAATATTCGAACCATGGACTCTTAGCGATTTGGTCAAATCTCCTGTGGAGATTCGACTACCGAGAAAGCCGCAAAGTCCTTCGATCCACCACCGGATGACAAAGACGAAGCAAAGACAGAGACATGTCCAAGCATCGCCATTTCCATGAAGACCATGGACACGACACGAACAACGCAAAGAGCTAAAGAAGCGCATCAAGAGGCAAGACGATCCGGACAATTAGCACACCGTTAAGGGCATCAAGAAGGAAAAGACAGTTCTCCGACACCCAACTGGGTGAATGGAAGGGAACAAGAAGGAGGTTACGCCTACGTAAGCTCGATACTAATGGTGCACGTACACGATCCAACCTTGAAACGGAAGGAAGCAGACGGGAGCGGGAAGCGAGGAGAAATAACCTTCCTTCCATATTGGGGCGAGACACATTTGATGTAACCCGTGGTCATCAAGGTACGAATCTCAAACAGGGAGGTAAATCTAGCTTATATGGATTGTGGAAGCTCCTACGAGATCATTTATTAGCATTGTTTCCTAAAGCTCAAGTCATCCATACGCTTACGAAGGGTGGACTCGAGAACACCACTGGTAGGGTTCTTCGGCGAACACTCATGGCCCCTGGGAGAAGTACCGTTGGAAATCACCATAGGCGAAGGCCCCTTATCCCGCACGGAAACACTCACCTTCGTTATAGTCGGTCGATTCTCCTTATAATTTTAATAGGAGAACAAATATGCAAAAGATGGGCATTGTTGTTTCCACCATACATGCCGCTATTAAGTTCCAAACCCCTTCGGAGTAGGAACTGCTCATTCTAATTATGAGGCGGATAAGGGTGTATATGGTGTCAAAAGATCAAGAACAATCGGAGGAGCCTCCGATAGCAATTCTAAGTCGCATGATGCGGAGGAGCGAGTTGTAGTTAACTCTAGCTACCCCGAGCGGATGGTGGTAATAGGAAAACAACTCCGATTTAATTTCAAGGCGAAGCTCACTGAACTGCTATGCACTAACCTTGATATTTTTCCGGAAATATTTCGACATGACAGGGTACCAAGAACATTGTCGATAGACGGATCGCCTTCGAGCGGAGCATAGACTCAATGAGTACAAACACATTGAGCCAAGAAATGTAAAAGGAGGAGCCTAGCCCCGAAAGAAACGTTGCGCTTGCAAAGAAGTTGACGAACTCACACAAGCGGGCATCCTAAGGAAGTTAAGTACCAAACTTGGGTGGCCAACCTAGTAATAGTCAAAAGGAGCGATGGAGGGTGGCGCATGTGCGTTGACTTCATCGACATCAACAAAGCATGCCCGAAGGATTGCTACCCCTACCGTAAATTGATCGAAGGTAGAATCCTTGGCAAAGCTTCCGCTAAAATGCTCTTAGATGACTACAAAGGGTATCATCGATCCAGATGGCAAAGGAGGACGAAGAAAAGATGACCTTCTACACAAGCAAAGGTGTTCATCGTTACGTAAAGATGCCCTTGGATTAAAGAACACAGGGCAACTTACCAACGACTCGTAGATAAAGCCTTCAACAAACAAATAGGCGTAAATATCGAAGCATACATTGACGACATGGTTATCAAAAGCAAGACGGAGGAGGACCTACTCCTCGATGTACAGAAACCTTGACCGACTTTGGCGATTAACATGAAGTCGAACCCTAAGAAATGCTCCTTCGTGTCGAAGAAGGAAATTCCTAGGGCATTTGATTACTAAGCGGTGAGATAAAGGCTAATCCTCCAAGGTCAAGGCAATTATAGATCTCCAAGCCCCTAAGTGTCTAAAAGATGCGAGAGTCGAATGGGAAGTCGCGACTTTAAGCCAATTTTTGTCGGCAATGACAGTCCCCATCGATGACGCACCCTCCGATCAGTCGAAGGACCCCTTCGGACTCACCGAATTTGCATTACAAAGACCCAAGTCTTTCTTCATAAGTCATTGGTGGCGTAAAACAATTCATCATTGACATGGTTACAGGTTGAATTCGCCACCAAGGCCTATGCCCTTCGGTGTCTTCTTGAAGACGCCAAAACAAAGGAGAACCTTGACTTGGTCTTCCCCACGCTCCCACTATTTCCTTAGCTTCCTCGCCAAGTCCGAGATAGTGGGGATGAAGCCCTAGCGGTTACCACAAATCGAGGACGCCCCATGATCTCCTAAACGTGTGCTAACACTCTCTAAGCTATTTTCTTCACCTATAAATAGGTTGGACGAGTCATTTCAATGGTATGTTCACTCAACACAAGATTTCACATACTTCATATTATTTACAACACATATCACATACTTACTCTCACCCCGAGGTGGTTTACAGGCCCAACCCTCAAGAATCACTTAAGTGTCTACTATTTCTTATTGCAGATTGGCTACAAGTTTGGCGCAAGCATATCACCCTCATACCCTTCGATCACCATCAAGGCCCGGTCGTCTTTAATTATTGTACAATCGGTGGCGCCATCCGTGGGACCCGCTACTATTGGTCTCGTTATTCCAAACTTACACCCATCAATCACTCTCACTAGTTTCACGGCATGAATCAAGGAGAGAGGATACACCCTCCGTGTTTCTCGACCTTGTCACCAATCCCAATCAATGATCCTAACGACCTTCCCAATATAACCGCATCCACCTTTACCACACGATCTCACCTCAAATAACTCCCAACAACCATGCTTAAACCTCGGCTAACCCCGAACCGGTAATCACCCGTGCTTGTCAAGCTAACATCAAGCATTAGAATCTTTGCGAGGGCTCAAGGAGGTAAGCTCGGAATGTGGAGATGCGTAGGGAGTTAGAATACTCAGCGATGAGTATGACGAAGAGTTGGAAATGGAGGCTAGGCCCTTGGCTCCACAGGGCTACACTCGGTGCAAGGATAGGGTCTCCGAGCAGCCGAAGGCCGAGTGGAAGGTCGGTTGGTTTTGAAGATGTTCCAGAGAGGGCTCCGACAAGAAGGGAAGGAATGATAGAAGGCTCCAATGGAAGGAGTCACCGAAGGGATACTACGGAGGTTAATTTGCCACCACTTTTGGCGGCTCATTTGGGAAGAACTGAGGCAAGGGTACCGTTGTAGACTTCTCACGCATCCGGTGTAGAAGGCAATCCATCTCAAATGAATGGGAGGAAATCTTCCTCCTCATGGTATGTACCCTCCTTTCGTGCTCAATATTACCCTCGAGGGGTCTATCCCCAATTAGTGGGCGTGCTAGCAACCCCAGTTGTACTCAACCATATGGAAGCATGCCCTACGGGCAACCTATGGTATATCCTTCGTTCCTCGCCTAAGTCACCCACCTTATATACATACCGCCACCCTCAATATGTTAACCAAAACCCGTTGGAATACCTCCAAATCATAACCCGTATAATGCTGCCCCTACCTACATGCCACCTTATAAGCGCTTTATTCGGAGCCCATGGGCTCCACAACACCCTTCGAAGATGGATGAAGACTACCCTTTGCCTCGATGGGTTGAAAATGCCCACACATATTGGTACTTATGATGGGAAGGGGAACCGGATAATTTCTTACACCTGCTCGAAGGGCTATCGAATGCGTGTGGTTATGCCCGCTGCTTGCCACATGTTTACATATACCCCACGAGACTCGTCAGATATGGTGGAACGGGGCAAAACCAGTAGCATTGTGAATTTGGATGATCTCAAGGCCAAATTCGGATCACATTTCACCAATGAAAAAGTTTACAAGAACGCACCTTACAAAGGCACAACATCAAGCGAAGGAAAACGAGAGCACCCAAGCTTTCATTACGAGATACACCGATGACATCTTACGGATAATAAGCTGCACGAAGACCAACACATCTCGTGTTTCGTGCATGGCCTTCAAAACAGTTTGGTTGAATTCTCCACCGACCTTCCCGCAACTTATAAGGGTTTAGTGGAGAAGGCGTACACCGGATCGAAGCCAAAGAAGTGTCTACCAACCGGCTCCAATGAAAATAAAGAAAGTCACAACAAAGCCTCAAGCATCCTTCGTGGGAAGGGTCAAAGAACGTAAACAAAGGAAGGGACAGTTTACACCATACCATAAAACATCAACCATGGTCTCTTGGCTAATCATCCAAATCTCCAAGGGAGATACTAGCTATGGAAAAGGCTGCAAGACCTTTGATCCTCCTCCTCGCTTGGAAAATAGAAGAAGGCCCGAGATACTTCCAACACCGGTACTTCCATGACGATTATGGACACGACACCAACAATTGTAGAGAGCTCAAAGCAGATAGAAGAGGTCGTGAAGTCCCACCAATTGGGACATTTGGTGAAAGGTATAAAGAAAGGTAAAGAAAAGGTCTTTGACACACAGTTGGGGAAAGACACCACGCCTGTCGAAGCACCCATCCTCATGGTGTACAAAGATGACTCTGGTTTAAAGAGGAAAGAAGCAGAGGAGGTATTATGCGGAGTAGAAGATGTCACTTTTCCTTCAATCACAGGGAAAGTTCTTTCAAATGACCCCGTGGTCATCAAGGTCTTGATCTCCAACAGAGAAGTAAACAGGGCCTACCTAGACTGTGGTAGCTCTTGTGAAGTGATCTACGAACACTGCTTTCTAAAGCTCAAGCCTTTGATAAGGTCAAGAGAGTAGATTCAAGGTACCCTTAGTAGGGTTCTCGTGGGAACACTCATGGCCCTTGGGAGAAGTCCTCCAGAGGTTACGATTGGAAAAGGAAGGCTAAAAAGAATGAAACTCGGTTTTCACTATCGTAAGGTCAGAATCTCCTATAACCTATTGATAGGAGAACGGCAATGCAAAAGATTGGCATCATTGTCTCCAATATACATGTCGTGGTTAAATTCCAAATACCTTTCGGTATTGGAACGGTTATCTCCAGCTACAACATGAAGAAACCTACGGAAGTAGGCAAAAGGGTCAAACAAGTTTCAGAAGAGCCTCGAAGATGTTCCCAACAGACCGATGTCAAGAACGATCGTAGTAAACGATCTCATCCTGATCAGACGGTGGTAATCGGAAAGCAGCTCCCTACCTCCTTTAGGGCCGATTTGGAAAAGGTCCTATGGGCCAATGCAGATGTCTTCGCATGGACCTACTCTGACATGACGGGGGTTCCCAGAACTCTCACCATAGATGGAAAGCCCTTGAAGATCGAACACAAGCTTAATGAGTTCAAACATATTGAACCTATCAAGCAAAAGCGTCAAGCTCGGCTCTCGAAAGAAATCTTCCGAAGATGCAAAGAAGTAGATGAGTTCCTAGCAGCAGCATACTCGTGGAGGTGAAGTATCAAACTTGGGTAGCTAATCCGTGATGGTCAAGAAGCATGACTTGAGGGTGGCGAATGTGTGGACTTCACAGATATTAACAAGGCTCGCTCAAGGATCGCTATCCTCTCGCCACAAATCGATTGAAAGTAGAACCCTTGTCGGGGTTTCGGTCAAGTGTTTTCGGACGCTTATAAGGGCTACCATCGATACAAATGGCGGAAGAAGACGAAGAGAAGACAACCTTTTACAGAAAAGGCATTTATTGTTAAAAAAGATGCCTTTTGGTTTGAAAATGCTGGGTGCCACCTACCAACGCTTAGTGGACAAAGCCTTCCACAAGCGAGATAGGTAGGAATCTAGAGGCGCACGAGACTATATGGTTATCGAAAGCGTAATGGAGGAAGATATGCTCTCCGACATCAAGGAAACCTTCACCGCCTTAGCGCCATCAACATGAAGTTAAATCCCAAGAAATGTTCCTTCGTGTGGAAGAAGGACAATTTTGGGACACCGATCACCAAGAAAGGTATTAAGGCCAATCCTTCAAGGTTAAGGCCATCACGGATTTGCGTACCTCCTAAGTCCCTAAAGGAAGTGCAAAGTATGAACGAAAGCTAGCGACCCTCAAAGAAGTTTTTATCAAGAGTGTAGATAGATCTTTGCCATTCTTCAAGACACTCAAAGGATACATGGATAAAAAGACGTTTTAGTGGAGTACAGACGCAGAGTCTGCCTTCCAAAAGCTCAAGGAATTCATGGCAATTTGTTGGAATCACTCCTAAACTATATTTCAAGTGTTAGTGATTCATATGTAATAGTTAGCTTAATATGGCTTTCATGTTAGTAATCAAGGCTAGGCTTATGTAGAAAGCCCATAAGCCTAGGCCAAGCCCAATAAGTAAAAGGATGGGAACTTGGAGTGTTGCCCTAGTTCCCTCCTATAAATACCTCTTGTAAACCCTCACTTGAGGGTTGGTTGTTCAATGCATACATTTTCCTACGCATAACTATTCTCATATCATACGTGTTTGTGTGTGTCTTGTTCATCCGATCCTTTCTCTACTCTATTTCTTATATTGATGCTTGTGTTACTAATATGGTGACCTAACTGTGGTATCATTCGCCAAATAGTTGGGTGAACATATTTTGTTTTTGAAGTTTTGTGGTTTACGCGTAAAAACAGTTTCCTACTTTGTTACGCTTAAAAACGTCTTTTTTACACTTTTCAATCCAAGATTCTTGTACTTTCAACGTTTTAAGGTGTTAAAATATCTGCTTTTAGCAAAAGTTTCAAACTTTACGTGTGGATCATTGTTTTAAGCTTGGTTTTTACTTGTGTTCATCTTTACGCGTAAGGTGTTTTGAAGTTTTCGATCATCAAGTTTCACACTTTTGTGTTATTTTGGTGATATTGAAGTCGCTTTCATCACAAAAGCTTGTTTAGAAACATCTTTGGGAAGAAAATCAATTTTGTTGCTTTCACGCCGAAGAAAACCCTATTCTTACGCCGTAACTCATCCTTGATCGATCTTCGCCAGGAGTTTACTCGGTGTTTTCTTGCTTGGATAAGCTCGAAAACACTTCGACTTTGGATATCCTTTGACCGTGATAGTGTAAAGATCTTTGGGCAAAACCTAATATTACGCATAAGCTCAAACTTATGCGTAGAACACATTACGCATAAGATTTATCTTATGCCTAAGCTCGCCTCACGATAAGCCAATCCCACGCCTAAGTTTTCACGCTAACTTTCGCCACGCCTAACTTTAGTGTTTCTCAACTCACGCAGAAGCTAATCCCACGCCAGAATATCACTTTTACGCCGTAAGTATTGGTGTTTTACGCTAAGTTTTCTTTGCCTTCACTTGGTTTCTACGCTAAGGATACTTCATCAATAAGCTTCACTCGACTACAAAGATCCATTTAACAACACAAGTTTTCAAGATGTCACAACCACCATACTCTAACTATTTTCCCTACACTTATCATCAACAACAACAACAACAACTAAGTCCACAACATCAACAATTTAATCATCAACAACAAATTTATCAACAACAATTTAATCAACAACATACTCCACAACTTGGAGCAATTCCACCACTACAAATGGTTCAACCACCACCTAGTCTTCAAGTACAACCTTACACAAACTTCTACAATCAACATCCATCCAGGAGTACTATGAAGGAACCAACATGGTTTGGCAAGATGTGTGAAGCCTTAAGTAGCCAACAATCAATTCATAAAGCTGGCTCACTTGATAGACCTCCAATGCTCACTCCCAGAAATTATGATCAATGGGTGATAAGGTTCTTTAGGTTTTGTGATCTAAAGAAGCCACATGGAAAGTTCATAAAGAAGGTCATTATGGAAGGTCCATTTCAGATGCTCATCGTTGTCACACCCCAGCATCCGTATGCCAATCCACCAAGAGATGATGTCACCAACATTGCAACTATCTCGCACCTCACCGCCGATGAACTTTACACTTTGAAGCCGATGAACTAGCAATGCAATACATCCTTTAGGATTACCCAATCCAATCCTTCAAGTGTTGATGCTCAAAAGACTACAAAAGCAATGTGTAACATATTCATCTTCTTATGGAAGGCACAACAATCAATCAGAAGACATGGAATCCAAAATCTACTTGGCTTATGAACACTTCATGATTGAACCAGAGAGACATTAGAGTCATATCATCATCGTTTTCGAGATATCATTAATGATTTGGACAAACACAACATCATCATGCCACTAATTGTTGTCAACACTAAGTTCCTAAGTAGTCTTGGTCCGAATGGAGAAGTATGTCATTTTCTTCGTCAAGCTAAGAATCTTCATCATGCTACATACGGATTGTTGTACGACTATTTGAAGCCTCACCAAAAGAAGTTGACAAAGGAAGGACTATCCATGGACTCCGGCCACAACAATTCTCGATAATCAACAACTTGCTTTGTGGGCTCAAACTAGTCTTCCTCCTCAAACGCCCTCAACCCGCTCCTCAACCAAGCGCAACCATCACACCATATGATCAACACAAAGAACAACCTCAACAAACTCAATTGGTTCCATACAATAACAACAATGCTCAAGCACTTTACGGTGAAGTCGATGAGGACTCTGCCGCTTTCGATGAATTGCAACAAGGATTTGTCATGATTGCTAAAGCCTTCGATCGGTATACAAACAAATCCAACAATCGATTCGTTCCTCATCCAACACAAGGAATCAAGTTGTTGTGAACAATGGACGCGTTGAAGTTCGTAACCGTGGTTATGGTCGCCGATGGGAGGTAGTCAAGGGTTTAATGCTATTGGAAGGAATAACATGGGTGCTTCGCAACAACAAAGGGGTCCATGGTTGAACAGGGAATGCTCGTAATGGGGTTAATGGTCTTCGTTGTTATAATCAGAATGAGAAGGGTCATCCGCTAATGTATGCCCTAAGCCGAGGACAAGAGGCGTGCTTATCACAAAAAGGCGTGCTCTTGGCTCTCAAGGATGAAGTCATGGAACTCTTACCAACAAGGAACAGAGCTTTATTGGAGATGCATATTCGATAATGATATGGAGGACTTGCAGCTAATGCAAAGTTGATGTTGATGGCACAAATGCAAGCTCTACACATGAGTGACACAGCCCGGTGTATGACATCGATGGCTTGTCTCGTGTACCGGAACAAAATATACTCATCATTGATCGATATCCCCGCCAATTTCTCCATCCGACAAGGATCGAGTGTTCAACATGAGCCATCCACATCTCATTCCGATGATTATCAAATAGATCCCGTAGTTATATTTGAAGATCAAGATAACCTTATGGTTAATATTGATAATCAAGTTGACTCAGTGGTCATATTTGAGTATCTAAATAATGATCATGTTGAGACTCACGTTGAACAAGATAAGCTTTTGTCTAATAGAGAAATTGAGCTCCTGACCTTAATGAAAGACCAAGAATCTCGTTTGGTAATGTGCAAGAAATTAAAAGATAAAAATGCACTGTTAATTAGGGATAATGAATGCTTAATTAGACAAATCAACGTTTTTAAAACTCAAGAAAACGTGAACATGGTTTTGAAGTCGCTTTTAAATCTCATCAAATGAAAAATCATTAGAACGACAGATACGTGATCTAGCCGCATCCAAGAATGCTTTGTTGTCTCAAATAGAACAATCAAACATGAACATAAACAACAACTTAACGCTTTAACTTTGAAACTCAAAAGCCAAGGTCGAGTTGTTAACTTGTCAAAAACAGTTCGAGTACAAACAAGATTCCACTAAACAAATAGATAACTATCTTGACGAAATTGTCGACTTACAACACAAAATCAAAGAGTTTCAAAATGTTGTTTATAAACATGGCGAGTCAATCACAACTATTCAAAAAGTTTATACTTAAACCAAATCCAAATGGATATGGACCAATTCTGCTGACACAAACCTAAGTTTTCAAACAGAGCATTCAAACCAAACTCAAGTTTCTGAAGCGTAACATAGAATTGATGACTCAATTATGACCGTTGTTGAATATAATCGCATGGAGGAATTAGATGCGATGACGAGAGTCGGTCAAAATGGAAAATGTCGCCTATAACAAACCATTTAACTATTCAAAAGCCGTAATTTTGTCACGTAACAAGATACTTCTAACAAACCTTTTGTTATCACACCGCTCAAGTTAGTCCCAAACACAATGGTGCAAAGATTAATGGTCATTTACCTTCACTTAGTGAAGTTAAAACAAAAGCCGAAAGTTGTCGTGTTATCAAATATTTTGACACTTTCTTATCTCGACCTCAAAATTTTGAACGTGAGATTGAATTTCATTACGAAATAAAAGTTGACATTTTCAATCGCCAATGGCGTGAGAACAAAGAGATATTCTTCGTAAAAGAATTTTACCCCATGTCAAAATTTTAAAAACTTGTGCACTATATTGGGAAAGGATTTTCACAAGGAACTTGGTCTCATGAAAACAGCCGAGAAAACAAACATCGATTTCAAATACTAAACGAAAAAGAAATTGTTGAGAAAAGATGTTGATCGACTCTTGGAAGATGTTATTTAGCCGATATCAATAATCTTTTTATTCCAATCTTTTGCATATGCATCCGATCATATCTCTACCGATTCGTTGATTTTGTTGATATTGTTGAGAATATTGATAATGTGCATCGATAGAGTCTTTAAAAGCTAAAATGAACGATCGTTAAACGAACTTTCAAATTCAAAACGTCGTCTTCAATGGTGTCAAAAAGATTGTCAAAATCGTGAACTTGCTTTGCAAAACAAAATCCACCAATTGAAATAAAAAACGTTTAATCCTAACATTGAACAACTGGATGATCAAAACGTGTCTTTGAAATGTCAAATCTCAAAATATGAACAAGAACTTGCAAAAGTTAAAAAAGAATATGATGTCATATTTGATTTACTCAAACAGACTCGTAATGAAGCATCAAACGAAATTGATCATTATCTTGCACACACTAAAGAAGTCATGAATTTTTCTCGAAATCTTCGCTCAAAATCAAGATTTGGTGCACACTATCATTAAGTTAAGGAAATGTTAGGAAAGTATGAACAAGTTCAGCCTAGCATCATTAAGAAAATTGCACTGTAACACTTAGCAAACGTGAACCCGTGATTGCCTACCTGAAAAAACACAAGATACTAATGTGCTTCCCCATCGAAACAGAATAGTTGCCTCTTTTCCAAACGTCGCACTTCACGGCCTTAGGAGCAATCATTGATGATGTACCTCCGAGTAGCTCAAGGACACCTCCGAGACGTGTCGAAGCCCTTCAAGACGAAGGCCCAAGTTAGATTCAAATATCCATAGGCGCCAAACCATTCGTTAGCACGAAGGTTACCTAAGGGAATTCGCCATTCGAAGCCCTAAGCCCTTCTGGGTATGGCCGACGAAGGAACAATGGATGGGAACCTCCGACTTGGTCAAACCCACGATCTCTCTCTCTCTTGGCTTCCCGTCAAGTCCGAGAACGTGGGTCACTAAGCCCTAGCGGTTACCCACAATCATGGACGCCCCATGATCTCCGACATTCATGCAAGAGTACCTCCAACCGTATTTCTTCCACTATAAATAGGTTGGACGGCAATGGATTATGGTATGCTCATTACACACTCATCTCTTTACTTACACATACTTAAACATCCATAACTCATACTTACTCTCATGCCGGAGGTGGTTCGCAGGTCCTACCCGCGTAATCACTTAACGTAGTGTTTCGTATTTTTATTCTCGTGTGAAAGGCAAGTCTTGGCCGGAACATACACCCCTCATTACTTTGATCCTCATCAAGCCTCGGTAGTGCAATCTTTGTACAATCATGGCGCCATCCGTGGGACCACTACTATTAGTCCCGTAATCACCCGGCCCTAAAACCCCAACCAACTACACTACATTTTCCGCATGGAACTGTGAAGAGAAGATACACCTCCACCGTGTGTTTCTACCCCGTCCCGCCAACACAACTAACACCGATAATCTCGCCCCCATAACAGTCTCAACCTTTACCACACGATCTCGTATGGAAACTACTCCCGTACATCATGCCTCAACATCCGCTAACCCTATTCCAAATATTAGCCCCGCCTTCATTTAGGCAAACTTCGAGGCCTTAGATTCTTTACTAAAGGCTCATAAGAGACAGGTTCGCAACACTGAAATGCGGAGGGAGTTGGAATACTCTAGTAAGGAGTATGATGAAGAGATTGATATAGAGGAGAGGCCTCAACCTGTTAGCAGGGGCGCTCAGTCCTACGAAATAGTTCTCCTTCTACTAGAAGGTGGAATGGAAGGACCGTGGGTTTTGAAGAAGGACCCGGAGGAGATCCGGGAAGAAGGGAAAGAATGCATGGTGAAAGAAGGAGCGAATACTCCAACGGAGGAAGCAACCCGGTAGGAAACGGAGGGGTAAACCTACCCCCTCTTCTAGCTGCCCATTTAGGAAGAGAAGGGACGGGGCCCAGACTTCTCTTATGTTTCGAGTGTCTGAGGCCCTCCTCCATACTCCCGCATGAATCGCCACCTCTCCGGATTAAACCCTACCCACCGCTCAAACCTACAACACTTACCTCCGAATGGTTCACTCCCAACCGTAGTTACCAAGAAATGCCCTATGGACATGTTCCTACACAATCGATGGGTGTAAACCTTCGTACTCAACCTTCTACTGCTTACCCTACCTACACGCAGCCATTTCCTACACTGCTTATCCACCTCCATACAACCCGCACTATGCCAAGCCTCCGAGCTTGCACACCTTCGTAAAGTGGATCAAGACTACCCCCACCGACGGTGTAAAGATGCCTACTCATATAGGCACCTACGATGGGAAAGGCGATCCCGATAACTTCCTCCACTTATTTGAAGGCGCTATCAAGATGCAAAATGGGTCATGCCCCGTAGCATGCCACATGTTCACTTACACGCCGAGACTCCGCGAGAATATGGTGGAACGGATGTAAGTCGGGGAGCATTATAAGTCTAGACGATCTTAAGGCTAAGTTCCGGTTACACTTTAGCCGCAGAAGAAGTACACTAAGACTCACCTAACCTGCACACCATCAAGCAAAGGGACAATGAAAGCACAAGGGCCTTCGCTACTGTGTATACCGATGAAACTTTGCAAATTTAGGGTTGCACGAAGATCGAGGATCTGGTTTCAGACATGGCCTTCGGACTCAAGCTCAGTGGAGTTCCTATCCACCGATCTTCCTAACACATACAAGGCCCCGATCGAGAAGGCTTACACCGGATTGAGTCCAAAGAGGTAGCAAGAAACGGGTCCGATAGAGCAAAAGGAAGCTTCGACAAGTTCTCTCGAGGGTCCTCCCCGGAAGGATCCAAGAACAAGAAGAAGAACAGAGACCGCTTCACTCCATACAACAAAGGTTCGAACCATGGACTCTTGGCGAACTTGGTCAAATCTCCCGGAGATTCTCGCTACCGAGAAAGCCGCAAAGTCCTTCGATCCACCACCCGGATGACAAAGACGAAGCAAAGCCGAGACATGTCCAAGTATTGCCATTTCCATGAAGATCATGGACATGACACGAACAACCGCAGGGAACTAAAGAAGGTGATCAAGAGGCGGTACGGTCCGGACAATTAGCACATCCGTCAAAGGCATCAAAAGGGAAAGGAAAGTTCTCCGACACCCAACCGGGTGAATGGAAGGGAACAAGAAGGAAGCTACGCCCACGTAAGCTCCGATACTAATGGTGCACAGCACAATACAACCTTGAAAAGGAAGGAAGCGATGGGGAGTCGGGAAGCGAGGGAAATAACCTTCCTTACATCTTGGGGCGTACACCTTCGATCGATCCCGTGGTCATCAAGGTACGAATCTCAAACAGGAGGTAAACCGAGCATATATGGATTGTGGAAGCTCCGCGAGATCATCTATGAGCATTGTTTCCTAAAGCTCAAGTCATCCATACGCTCACGGAGGGTAGACTCGAAAGCACCACCGGTAGGGTTCTCCGTGAACAACACTCATGGCCCCGGGAGAAGTACCGCTGGAAGTCACCATAGCGAAGGCCCTTATCCCGCACGGAAACACTCACCTTCGCCATAGTCGTCGACTCTCCTTATAATTTGTTAATAGGAGAACAACTATGCAAAAGATGGGCATTGTTGTTTCCACCATACATGTCGCTATTAAGTTCCAAACCCTTCTGAGTAGGAACTGCTCATTCTAGTTATGGGGCGGATAAGGGTGTATACGGTGTCAAAAGATCAAAGAAGAATCGAGGAACCTCCGATAGCGATTCTAAGTCGCACAGATGCGGAGGAGCGAGTTGTAGTTAACCCTAGCTACCCCGAACAAACGGTGGTAGTAGGAAAGCAACTCCCGAAAATTTCAAGGCGAAGCTCATGGAACTGCTATGACTAACCTTGATGTTTTTGCTTGGAAATATTCTCGACATGACAGGGTACCAAGAACATTGTCGATAGACGGACAGTCCTTCGAACGGAGCATAAACTCAATGAGTACAAACACATTGAGCCAATAAAATGTAAAAGGAGAAGCCTAGCCCCTAAAGAAACGCTGTACCGCAAAGAAGTTGACGAACTCACACAAGGTGCATCCCGAGGGAAGTTATACCAAACTTGGGTAGCCAACCCAAGATCGGGTCAAAAGAGCGACGGAGGGTGGCGATGTGCGCTGACTTCACCGACATCAACAAAGCATGCCTCAAGGATTGCTACCCTTACCGTAAATTGACCGAAGGTAGAGTCCTGGCGTGCTTCCTGCTAAAATGCTTCTTAGATGCCTACAAAGGGTATCATCGATCCGTATGGCAAAGGAGGACGAGGAAAAGACAGCCTTCTACACAAGCAAAGGTGTTCATCGTTACGTAAAGATGCCCTTCGGATTGAAGAATGCAGGGCAACTTATCAACGCCTCGTAGATAAAGCCTTCAACAAATGATAGGCGTAAATCTCAAGCCTACGTTGACGACATGGTTATCAAAAGCAAGACGGAGGAGGACCTACTCCTCGATGTACAGAAACATTTGACCGCCTTCGGGCGATTAACATGAAGTCAACCCTAAGAAATGCTCCTTCGTGTCAAGAGGACAATTCCTAGGGCATTTGATCACTAAACAGGGATAAAGGCTAATCCTCCAAGGTCAAGGAAATTTCGATCTCCAAGCCCCTAAGTGTCTAAAAGATGTGCAGAGCCCGAATGGGAAGCTAGCACTTTAAGCCGGTTTTTGTCAAAGCAATGATGTGTCCCTACCATTCTTCAAAACACTCGCGGATGCGCGGACAAGAAAACTTTTCAATGGAGTCGATGTCAAGTCGCTTTCGTAAGATGAAGGAGTTCATCGAATCCTTCCAACACTTACCCCAATCAAAGGCTAAGTGTTGTTCATGTATTTAGCATCCTCAATGGAGAGTATTAGCGCATCCTTATGGCGTAACGAGACAAACGATGATCCCCATTTACTTTGTTAGTGGTCCCACAGGAGCAGAGATCAACTATCCAACATTGGAGAAGTTAATACCGCCTTAATCTACGCAGCAAGGAGGCCCCGACGCTATTTCCGTGCCCATCCAATCACAGCCTTAACCGACAAGCCACTCAAACAGATCTTGTCAAGCCTCGAAAAGTCGGGAGGGTGGCTAAATGGGCTATTGAGCTTGAGAGCATGAAATAGAGTTCAAAGGACTAAACTCTATTAAAGGGCAAATTCGCAGACTTTTGGCGTAAACACCTTCCGAGCCCGACGAGGAAAGGAAGAGCCCAAACCAATCTCGCCAAGTACAAAGCTAACCGAAACTTTATACAGACGGAGCGCCCAGCTCCGATGGTTCCGGAGCAGTCTAATGTTGGTCACCCCAAGGAAGGAGCACATATGCCCTTCGGTTCGAGTTCAAGCCACAAACAATGAAGCGGAATACGAAGTTGCTAGCGTGCCTCCGATTGGATAAAGATATGGAGGTCAAAGCTCGCTGCCAGAGACTCCCAATTGGTTGCAAACCAAGTGACAGCTCCTATGAAGCAAGGCACCGTCATCAAACAATACTTGAAAAACAAAGGAGATGTCGGAAAGCTTCGACCCTACACCATCCAACATGTTTGTAGGAATCGTAACAAGAAAGCGCACGACCGAGCAAACTAGCTTCCATGGCCTTCGCTCATCTCACCAAAGAGGTACTTGTCAAGTCTTACTTGAAAGATCCATCGCTCGAAAGGAAGTTGCGATGTGGTTCATGAGGAAGGGAGACATGGATGACCCCATCGTGAATATTTGATAAGCGGTCTTCCCCGAGGATCCCAAGCTAGCAAGGAAGATCGGGTTAAGTCACCGCAAGATCGGACTAATAGGGAAACCCTATATAGAAGGTCATTTTTGTCACCTTGGTTACGATGTGTGGGACCCAAGCAAGCTTCGAGCATTATCTCTCAAGTCCACGAAGGATCCCGCGGCCTCCATGCAGACCCCGCCATTGTCTCAAGATAATGAAATTGGGCTATTATTGGCCTTCGATGCATGTGGACGCCGGTCAAATCATTCTCAAATGTGAAGCTTGTCGATACACTCAAACGCTCCAAAGATGCCAAGGTGACATGACAAGTGTGACATCCGCATGGCCCTTCTCTCTCTGGGGCATCGATATCGAGGTCCTATGCCCGTAGCTCCTGGAGGAGTCAAATTCTGCCGGTAGCAATCGATTACTTTACTAAGTGGGTGGAGGCTAAACCCTGGCCTCCGCCACGGGAGATGATCGAGAAGTTCATATGGGAGCACATTGTGTGCGATTTGGAGTGCCCCACATAATCATATCCGACAACGGAAAACAATTTGCCAAGGAGTCTTCTACGACTTCGCCAAGGGCTCAACATAAAGCGTCATGGACATCCGCTCACCATCCGCAAGGAAATGGAATGGTGGAGGTGACGAACAGAGACATCGCCAAAGGGATCGAGAAAAGGTTGGGACGAACTCATCATGGGTGGGTAGATGAGCTCCTCAAGTTTTATGGGCTCACAGACGCACCCTAAGTCAAGCAATGGTGAAACCCCTTTAGCCTAACATACGAATAAGCGGTCATCCTTCTGAGCTTAGTGTACACACACGAGCGTGTGGCAACGTATGATGCCTCCCAAAATGACGAAAGGATTAGGGAAAACCTTGATCCGCTAGAAGAGAGACGAGAAATAGCCTCCATCCGAGAAGCAATACACAAACATAAGATTGAAGGCTATTATAACAAAAGGGTCGACCTTCCACTTTCAAGCTCGAGAATATGTGCTACGCCAACAAAGGCAAGCAAAGCAGAGTACTGTGGAAAGCCGGGACCAACTTGGGAAGGACCCTACATGGTAGCCGAGGCTCACGGCAACGGAGCCTACAAACCGCCACTCTTTCTGAGAACCCATCGACAGACATGGAATGGTACGAACCTTCGAAAGTTCTATGTTTAAGAAGTACTTTTACTTTTTCTTGTAATTAGAAGCTTCTCAAGGAAAGCAAACATTATTGGTAGTTGTCTTAGTTTTCATTTCAAGAATGATGTAATCCTCCCTACCAATTCAATGATAAATAAGACATTTCCCACAAATCTCTTGCTTCGTTTTCTTAAACACAAAGATTTGTTCAGCCAAGTCGTTAATGAGTTTCAATGTCGAATAAATGGCTCAAGGTGCGGTACATGCCCTCTCATTGAAGCCAACTTTAATATTCACATTAACTCTCCTAGTAGTTTTTACGCTTGTAAAACTATATACAACGTCATGCTACGTAAAGAATTTGAGATAGAGTGGGTCGCGACCCTCTGTCAATGATCAAATTTGGTCATTATATTCTTGGTGTTGTAATTTACACACAATGAGGTTGTTTAACCTTAGGTTGTAAAACTTAAGCGTTGGAAAAATGGCGTACGAGAAGTTAACAAAACAAACACAAATAATAACTAAGTGTGTAGAGGTATTCCCCTACACCATACCATTCAAAATGAGGGCTAGTGCCCTTGTACCTGCACGAGGAGCCTAAGCTCCTATTAAATTGTTCTTGGCCCATGGCCATACGCCACAAACATTTAAATTGTTTAAAGAACAAGACAAGCATTGTCAGAAAAGATAAATTGTTTTAACGGGTACATGCCACCCTTGAAACCAAATTACTGCCAACATGGCAGCCTTCATTCCTGCTTTTTTGGAGATGGAGTGGAGGATGGTTGAACTGAGACAGGCTTGGTAGACATAGTCTTCTTGGTGGGAGTGGTAGGCTTCAGCTTTCGAGGTTTCTTGGAAAGAAGGTCTTCGAGGGGTGCCATAGGATCTTTGGTAGCCTCAGCAAGGAAGGAGTACTCATGCGGTTGCGAACGCATTTCCGCCTCATCATACTCACCTTCAAGTGGGACGGTAGCATTCAATCTTGGAGAGGTCCACGGCTCACCTGCTTTGGCGCCTCCTCCAACGCCAAGCACCGCCCATGAAATATGGTCGATTTGATGACCTTCCACATCCGAGCTCCCAATTCATCACGTGGTAGAGCTCCATGGCTATGTAAGGCACCACCTTCGAAACGACCTCCGCACGATCCTTTGCAAAGATCTTATACCTCATCCGCAAGCCATCGATTTCCTCCCTCAACTTCACCTCTACCTCTCCGAGCCTAGTCCTCTCACTTTCCAATCCAAAGACATTTCGCCTCAAGAGCAAGATTCGACTGTTAGAGTGATGACCTTGGCTTCTTCCAACTTCGATTGCCGAGTTCAACTCACAACCGGCTACCTTTTCACGAAGGTCTTGACGACGGGTTCTTTTCAACATTCCCTCAATCTCGCCACACTTAGCCTCCAGCTTGACCACGCTCGAGCAATTCTCCGGTTTTGGCATTTAAGTGATTATCCAATACCGCATTTCGCAACCCCATTGTCATGCATGTCACAAAACCTTTCAATGGACATATTTTCCAGCATACCTTTCCATTGAGGAGGGTGACATGATCGACAATCCGTGATAGCCAAAGCATTGGGAAGCTCCTTCGTCTCGGAAGGCATGCGTCCAATACAATGTATAAAGGCTAAGTTAGTTGTAACAATTATGACTTCACATATTTTATACGGAGGAACCGCTACCATGCACCTCCACCGATTCATCGGCACCAAGGTCGACTTCACAAACTTTCGCCTTCAAGACTCTTCTGCTTCACAACTCGCCTCCGGAGGCGATAAGGGATTCTTCCTCTTGTTGGTAGACTTAATGCCTTTGGTTTGCTCCTTTCTACTTTTCAACCGCCGCCTATCCTCGTTGAACCTACAACTAGGACATCCTCATCCGCAGGATCGTCCGAGTCAAGAACGCTCTCAACAAGTTGGGATGGACCTCCAATGCAAGTCATGGGATGCCGATGCAACAGTCCCGGATTCGAGCATCTACCTCATTGTTGTTCATGATGTTGAAGGGAGCCAACACCATAAGATTCTTCACCTTCTCAAGCAGTATAAAGCTTAAATCTTCATCCAAATCTTGGTACATGAAGTTTCAATGACATCTCTCGCAAAATAGAAACAAGAAGAAATAAATATCGCTACATTGGTCCTACTTAAATAGAAGTAGATAAACATACTTTGTCCTTGGTATATGATCACAGCTTGGGAGACCCTCCCACTTTGGGCAATCCCACCATGTATAAGATGGCTTTGGGAACACTTGCACATCCATTGTGATATTTGGCCAAACCGATAATGTGGATCCCTTCGCACCTCATATGGCAAAGGGTCATTATACCATTTTGCATCAAACATATTTTCCTTATTCAAGAGCTCGATATTTAGGGGAACAATAGTGTCTTGCACGTAGAAAAGCTACCTTTCCAACCTCGTTATGTTTGTATATACCTTCCCAAACAAAGTTGGGAACATCTCGCCTCGTGCCTTTTGCTAAAGTTAACCAATTGCCCCAAGATACAAGTTCGTAAATCCTCTTAAAACCTTTAATGTTGGTTCATAGTCAGATGCTTTACACATCACTATGAATGTGGTCGGCTTGGCTAGACCAAAGGGGTTAAACCTAGAGATGTGAACCTTGTAGTATTGCATGAACTCTAATATAAGTGGATGCAGAGGAATCCTAAGGTTAGAATGGCTAAATGCATGTACACAAACCTACGAAACCTTGAGGTGCATCAAAATACCCCGATTAGGTTTGGGTAACATCACTTTGTGTTCTAGGGAATGGGTAATCGACTAAATGATCATGTAAATCTTTGCGCATAATGTACACTTTTGCTATTTTATGATAAACTTGGAATCCATTTAAAAAAAAAGAAAAAAAACAAGCTATCAAGCGAAGGAAGGATTACCTTTGATTTCGGAGTGATGGCGATGGCGCTATCATCAAGGTGAAAATAGACGAGAGAGTAAAATGAGTTAGGTTTCATCTACCCCTTTTATACTCTCTTTGCATCTATTAAGCACCGCACACGTGTCCCAACAATTACTCTTATCCGATGTAAATTTTTAAATTTTGAGAAAAGAAGACTTTTGGTCTCCTGTAATATGGGAATAAGTGATCACAGAAGGGCACCGGATGGTTTAATTAGCATTAAATGCGCTAAGTTAGGTGCATTGTTATCTTCTAACTAATGCAACCGCAGAAGTCGGTATTTTTCGAGCATGAAGTCGAAAGCAATGCCTCTTCGCTCATATGCATCACTTTCGACCGGGGCTTGATGATGTACCTCCGAGTAGCTCAAGGACACCTCCGAGACGTGTCGAAGCCCTTCAAGACGAAGGCCCAAGTTAGATTCCAAAATATCCATAGGCGTCAAACCATTCGTTAGCACGAAGGTTACCTATGGGGAATTCGCCATTCAAAGCCCTAAGCCCTTCTGGGTATGGTCGATGAAGGAACAATGGATGGGAACCTCCCGACTGGTCAAACCCACGATCTCCCTCTCTCTGGCTTCCCGTCAAGTCCGAGAACGGGTCACTAAGCCCTAGCGGTTACCCACAATCATGGGACGCCCCATGATCTCCGACATTCATGCAAGAGTACCTCCAACCGTATTTCTTCCACTATAAATAGGTTGGACGGCAATGGATTATGGTATGCTCATTACACACTCATCTCTTTACTTACACATACTTAAACATCCATAACTCATACTTACTCTCACGCGGAGGTGGTTCGTGCAGGTCCTATCCTCCCTCGGTAGCGTAATCACTTAACGGGTTCCACATCTACTTCTATTCCAGTGTTTCGTATTTTTATTCTCGTGTGACAGGCAAGTCTTGGCCGAATGAACATACACGGAGATTATATCCCTCATTACTTTGATCCTCATGGTGAAGCCATTCGGTAGTGCAATCTTTGTACAATCATGGTTGTTCATCTCCCATCCGCTCACTTTCAAAGGCAACATCAATAAAATCCTCGCCATGGCACCGCTGCCTCTCACATTTAAACTTTCAAACCATCACCAACCTTGCTCGACATAAACTTGTCAAGGTCTCCTAAGATTCCTAGTATTCTAAAGATCATCTTTGCTCACCTTGAACACGCTCTCAAAGATGTGCTTCATCTTCTTCACATGGATTTGTGTGGTCCGATGCGCTGCAAACTATTAATGGCAAACGCCACATCTTGGTAATTGTCGATGACTACTCACGATGGACTTGGGTCTACTTTCTTCAAGTAAAGATCAAGATCCACAGATGATCATCACCTTTCTCACGAAAATTCAAGTTCATCCAAACACCGTCCGCCAAATCGTAATGCATAAAGGAACCGAATTTGTGAACCAAACTCTTCTAGAATTTTATGAGAAAGTGGGAATTGAGCATCGACATCTATCGCGACGCACACCGTAACAAAACGGAGTTGTTGAAAGATGAAACCGCACGTTAGTGGAAGCTCGCAAGAACAATGTTAATCAATGCTAAACTTCCAGTTACTTGTGGGCGTGGTTGTATCAATCTGATGCTATACTCAAAATCATTCAATGATTACAAAACGCCACAACAAAACACCTTTTGAGCTTATCCACAACCATAAACCGAATCTCAAACACTTTTATGTATTTGGATCCTTTGCTACCCAAATAATGATCGTGATGACTTTGGAAAGCTTAAAGCCAAAGTCGACATTGAGTCTTTATAGGATATTGTGAAAATTTAAGGGTTTTGATCCGAATCTTCGTATAAAACAAAGTTATGGAAACGATTCATGCAAATTTCAATGAACTTACGTAAATGGCTTCGAGCATAATACTGGAACCCGGTCACAACTGCTTAAACTTCCTCACACCCCATCATCACCGAACAAAGCCCCCACCTTACTCACAACAAATGGAAAAGCTATTTGCTCACTGCTCAAATGATTTATATTGATGAACGTGTTCCGTGTATCCGCTGCTTCACCGCTCAACCCGATCATACTCTTATACCGACACACTGCTACAACAACCATCGTTGAAGAAGCACCACCGCTGAACAAACTATTTCCAACGACGACGAACCAACGCACGATGTTCTTTATGAAGTACCCCACCGCAGATTTTGATCCAAATGCGTTCTTTAACCCGCTTGCCAATGAAATCGCCAGATCCGATGTCGCTGGAATCATCTACAAACCATTTGAATCCTCAAAATCTGCACAATGTATACCAACATCAACCTCTACACATCGTTGGATAAAAGACCATCCTCTTGAGAACATTAATGGCAACCCAAATCAATCACTCGTTACAAGACAACGCCTTCACAAAGATGGTGAACATTGCATTTATGCACTCACCGTCTCGCCAATCTAAGCCTAAAAACATTAAAGACGCAATGACAAAAGACAACCGGATTGAATCCATGCAAGAAGAACTCAACCAATTCAAACGCCTTGAAGTATGGGAATCGTTGAAAGACCAACAGGGTCTACGCCATTGGTCTAAAATGGATTTGGAAGAACAAATTGATGTCAAGGGAACGAATCGTAAACAAGTCACGCCCGCGGCTAAGGGTTATGTATGTGAAGAGGGTATTGACTTTGAAGAATCATTCGCCCCGTTGCTCGCCTTGAGGTTGTTCGATCTTTCTCGCGTCATGCTCATATGAATATAACGGTCTTCGATGGACGCCAAAAATGCTTTTCGAATGGTCAACCGAAGAAACGGTTTATGTCACCCAACCGTATGATTCTGATCCCAGTTCCCGAACCATGTCTACAAAATGAACAAAGCTCAGATAGTCTCAAACAAGCTCCCAAGGTGGTACGATAAGTTATCATCTTTCCTCATTGCCAATAATTTCACCATAGGTTCGGTCGATCCAACTCTTTTCATACAATATTACGGGAACATATTTTAATTGTTCAAATTTACGTGGATGACATCATTTTTGGGTCAACACATAAAAAGTACTCAATCGCTTTTGCAAAACTAATGAAGAAATATTTTGAAATGTCAATGATGGGTGAACTTACGTTGTTTCTAGGACTGCAAGTTCATCAATCACCCCGTGGTATTTTCTTAAGTCACCCAAATATGCCCTTGAACTGTTAAACAAATTTGGAATGCAACTCGTGACACCCACACCACACCAATGGCTCATACCAAGAAGCTAGATCGATTTACATGGGAAATTGGTGGACCCTACCAAATACCGTAGTATCATTAGGTCTCTCATGTATCTAACAACTAGCAGCTCGATATTGTGTTTGTCAGATATCTTTGTTCTGTTATCACGAGACCAATCGAAACCCACCTCTCGAGGCTAAAAGAATCCTCCGATACATCAAGGGAACCATTAACTTGGGATCCGTATCCGGCGATTCTCGTTTTGAACTAATAGCATTTTCGAGATGCCGATCACGCAGATGCTTAGATTCACTAAAAGTACTTCAGAGCATTACAATTTCTTGGTGATAAATTGGTGTCATGGCAATCGAAGAAGCAGGATTTACATCGTTGCCAACCGATGCGTAATATGTAGCCATGTCGGCGTGTTGTGCTCAAGTCATTTGGATGAGAACACAACTCAAAGACTATGGTTACGATTCGATGTAATCCCGATGTATCATGACAATCGAGTGCTATTACATCTCGCAACTCGCTCAACATTCAAATCAAAGCACATCGATCTTCGATATCATTTCATCAAGGACCACGTGAATGTGGTAATCGTTGAATTATACTTTGTGGGTACTGTATACCAACCGCGCATCTCCTCACCAAAGCCTTAGCTCCTCGCTAGGTTTAATGAGTTGGTCCACCGATTGGTATGCGGTGTTTGACTCAAGAGGAATTGGATGAACTCTTAAAACATTCTTAAAACCAACAAACACCAAAACATCTTTGTAAATATTTTTAAAACAAAATACAAAACTATAAAACCGATAAAACAACAAAAATATTCTTCTATCAATATTTCTTTAACATGGCAAGTACAAATCTTCCGTCAACACTCAAATATTTCAAAATTCAAGATTTTTTCGATCAAGTGTTGAGAGGAGAATGTAAATAATTTTCGGTTTCATAAAACCTTGTACTTGCATGTTATCTTATCACGGTTGTTTCTTTAAAATGATGGTTACTTTTCCTGTTTATCGACTTTCTTCGACTAAAATTTATAAAACTTCATTATTTCTTAAGTCCGAGGGGAGTGTCATCAAAATTCTTTCCAAATATCCTTCGTTTGGTAACCAAAATAGAAGTTATGGACATTGGATGTAAATGGAAAAGGTGGAGGGGCTAAAACTGTCAAAAGCTTAAATTTATTTTAATTAAAACACCCACCTAACTCATTTATTATAACATTTAATATCCCAACCACCCAAATCCTACGCGTAAAAACTCATCCTCAAATCCGTGTTTTTGATCATCAAACTATAAGTGTTTTAACGTTTCTAACATGATTACAAACAAAGGTTTTAATATCATAAACATGCAACGGTTAAATTGTGTTTTAATGAGATTTGTGTTCTACTGTAAATAAGAACACAAATTCTTCATTTGAGTGTTATTGGTTAGAATGGTTGTGTTAAAACGCTTATCTTATCATATAGAAACCATCTCAATATTTAAACTCACCGTAAATACTAATTGATTGATTCTTGAATTTAGGTTTATGCGATATTTGGGGTTTACAAGTGTGAACATTTTGGTTAAAAAGATTGTTGTGTGATGTTGTTTACAAGATGAATTGATCATATCCATGTTTAGAATCAACCCGTAAACACTAATTGATAGTTAATTAGAAATTAGGTTTATGTTCTTGATATTTGGGTATTTTTGATTCGTTGAGAATTTGATGTTAAAACTTGGATGTAACAACTCACTTGACTTCTTAGTATTACCGTAACAAGTTTTGTGCATTTCCTATGGCTAGAATTCTTAGTCGTAATTCCTAGGGTTTAGGTTCACGATAAGTCTTCACGCCAGAATCGCCTATGAGTATTCATGATTTGATCCGAAAAATAACCGAATGTATGTGTTAATATTGGTGCTATGATGAACTTATTTCGTGTTTATTACACGTGAAAATTTACAATCAGGGTATTTGCCATTCACGATAAGGATCACCTTACGCGTAGCATGTTGCGCGTGAAGAGAAATCTTACGCGAACTTTACGCCGTAAGGTTCTACATAAGGGTCTACGCAGATCCGTGAAGGATATGCATAAACAAATGACCTCACGCATAAGGTTGACTCTCACGAGCAAGCCTTACGCCGTAAGGTTCCATATACGCCACGTGTAAGCTCCACGCATAAGGCCCTCTTTTCCCACGCGTAATATTTCACGCCGAAGTCAAGAACCCACGATAAGCTTATGCCACGCGCATACCACCTCGCCACGCATAAGCTTGCCATTTCACGCCTAAGCCTAGTTTTAACCTTAATTATGAATTCTTACGCTGCAAACTTGTAAATAATAAAATCATAACGTCACGAAACCAATAATGTCAATAATAAGCTTAAACATTTAATATGTTGTGAAAATAAGTGAAAACATGAACTTTAAAACTTAAAGTTAATCAACTCACTAAACTTATCACGATCGCCATTGGACTATTGGACAAACAAGTGGCTTTGGACTCGTAATAATCATCGACATATCACATTCAATAATTAGACAATAAGACCATCCGTTGACTAACATAATGTCTTTCGATATGTTGGTTCTTTTGGCTAAATATCTTCGATCATGACATGGACGCCAAATGCGTAATGTGGAAGCACCAAATGTTCTCACCGTTGTCGATATCTTCCGAATGGTTATCCAATGAAGATTGGAAAGAACAACCTCGAGTTGATTTTGAGAACTTCTTCTCGCCGTAATCTTCATGTGAAATTGCAGTGGATATTCAAGAATCACCCCTATCGTAACATGCTCACTAACTCGCTCGCATCGAGGTCTACATACACCACTCGCATACAATGCGACAAATCAAAGGTCAAAACGCCGTGACGGTGACGCTCAATCACAAACAAGTTACCATCACACGAGAAGATTTGAGAGCTATTCTTCTCATTCCGGCCATCGAACCCATCAACTCAATTCCTCCAACCAAGAGGTAGTTCTCTAGTTCATGCTCGACATTGGCTATGACAAAGCTACGGAGTAATCACAAAACATTCACACGTGATCTTAAGAATATTCCTCACCATGGCGAACCCTTTACATCATCATCACCAAATCGGGCTCGACGTGATAGTGGTTATGAGCATCCCAAGCTCATGGAACTACAAATATTTTGGGCTTTGGTCAACAAGAAAGATATAGAAGTGAAGCTCGATATGGGACGATATGATGACTTTTCTTAAAAGCTTGGCACCAAAATCCCGTGATATCGATATACCAAACTCTTGATCCAACGAGCTCTAGGGTATAATCTCGATATTCCTCGAGACTCGATGACCCCAAACAACACTCCATGTTGTACGTGCCCACACCTCACCGATTTAAGGACTTTACAACAAAGAAACAAGGTTCAAGGTCAGCCGATCACCTTATGACCGATGATATCAAACAATCAGATTCAGATAAACGGTATCTTGTAGCGCTTAAAGAAGGCAAAGTAGATTTCTCGATGAAAAGTAATCGAGAGTCAAATAGGTTCCTAAAGAGGAAACCTCCACTCAAAAGGATAGTTCCTCTAAGGAAGCTGCTCTTATTCCATTCCCAAGTCCGAACCGCAAAGAAAGCTAGTGGATGAAAGCTCTAATGAAACCGAATCCGACGAAGAGGTCACCTACTCAAATCGCAACCGATGTCACCCAACAAGAGCTAAACCTCTAAGTCCAACAAATGACCAAGGCAAAGGAAGACTCAAGAATTGAGTATGAAGAAGAAAGCTCGATGAAGAGCCATCGATAACGACTACGTGAAGAAGTTCAAAATCATTAGACTCAACACGTGGCAAAAGAGTTTGAACAAAGAACAAATGCGTGGCCCCTGAGGGTCAAGTGGTGGTGTCAATCTACACCACCCTCGATGCGGTTAATCAACCCGATAAGGGAATTGTGCCACCACCTTGAGCAATAACAAAAGCGCTCAAGGATTCTATTGATTATGATTTTGAGGAACCCGAAAAAGAAAAGTCCGAGAAAGAAAAAGTCGATGAAGAGGTGCACTGCCAAAGCGTATGAAGATGCCTGCACTCAGTCAAGTAAAGACTAACTGGATAAGATGACCAATGATGATTATCTTCGACAATTCCTACTCGCTTCTAAGGAGGAAACTTCAACCTCCTAAGGACCCCGAATCACCTCACGAATCTTCATCATCGATTCATCTTCTCACTCTTCACCTCCACCATCCAAAGGAACAACCGATCCACATCCAAATCAGAAGAAACCAACCGACTCTTGGATATCTCGGCAAAGACAAGGATTGTTAAAGTCACAAGGTGTCGAAGAAAGATGTGACCAACAAAAGTTAGATATACTCACGACAACATCAAACATCTTAATGACGAGATAGAAAAGATATCTAATGAAAGGAGTGTATTCGTAAATTCATGCAACGTGATGTCCAAGGGAACCGAACGAGATGATTAAGGGCTATACTCATCGGCCTACTCGACAAAGTTCGGGCGTGACAAAGAGATGTTCAATGTATAACTCTATCCAAATCGATGCATTTAGCCAAGCAAACTATAAGATCAACACCTATGACCGTAATAATTAACCCCATCGATCCTATAGTGTTCTCGATGTCAATTAGTTTCAGTGCTGGTAACTCAAATGTCTAAACGATTCGCAATATTTACTTCACGAAGGTAAATTGTTTGAAGCATTGCCGAATACCAACTCAAATCAAGATGCGAGAAGAAGCTGAAGGCCTAAACGCCCAAGAGACGATGAAGATAAGGATAAAGATAAAGATAACGAGCCTAAACGCCAAGAAAACCGTGAATCATCCTCCATGCCACCTCCACCCCTAAGTGACTCCCACCAACAACGATCTCCTACACGCCTTTCATCGACAAACCTCGTGACTCGAAGTTACCACCCCCATAGAGAAACCGTGATCTCTTCGAGTATACCGTGGTAACGATGAGGAAGTCATTGAGCCCCAACAACAACCCACCTCTCCCGCTCAACCAAGAAACCGTAATCCTCATCTAGGCCAAAGAAAAGAAGAAGAAGACGCTATAGGTCGACGTCGATCATGGCTAGACGAAGATGATACCGAATATGACCGGTTTTCTAAACTTGTTGATGCTACTCCCGCCTTAACCGATGATCCGCATATGGTAGAAGGTCGACGTTGAGCATGCTGTTACCGCAAGAAAAGTTCCGAGTGAAGAAGATGACGAATCGAGTTGAAACGAATCAAGAATGAAGCATTTCAACTACTCAAAGACACTCGGAAAGTGCTATGAAGTTGAATACCATATTGATAACAACATTGATTGGCTCAACCCTAAAGCAAACATCGACTTCACCGTAAGAGACAAGGCTCCATACTACACCGATTGGTCTAAACCTCTACCAACGACACAACTAGATCAACCTAAGATTCCATTTCGCTACTTTTTCAACAATGACTTGGAATTTCTTCACACGGTAGCGATGGTTCAAAGAAATACGCTACATCACTTACACTTACGCTCCCTAAGCCATATACTCCAACCGCATAGCCATCGAAGAAAAGGCTACTCACATGTTTTCTAACGGTGTGGAACAAGATGACATTGATGCAATGTACGGATTCACCATTGGCCGGAATGCCGATTTAATCTACTACAAAATCGCTTGTTCGAAAGTCTACACATGAAGTGTAGAGTGATAAAGGGATCGTTCTGTCATAAGTATATAGCTCTATCGCCTAAATGGGATTACACTTTCCTAAAAATATTGTGGTCAAAAGACAAGACGAAAGAGACTATGATTTCGTGAAGCGGACTTTCAAAATTTGTCTCAACGATATTGAAGATATGTACCTTGCCAAGGCATGTGGAAGAATGAGACAATTTCGATCGAATTCAACGTGAATACATCAAGTCCTTGCTCATCTTCATCGAAGCATAGTGATCCGTGAACGGTAGAAGATTTACAACTTGTCGCTGAATCGCATCGAGACACGTGTCAACTTCACTGCACCTCGCCTAGAACTTCCCGACATCAACCATCTTCCACAATACACTCTCATCAAGAAACCGCTTGGAGAAGCCACCGAGTGAACTACAACTCAACCGCTTGATGGCGTGTAGAGATCTTCATAAGTTTAGGGATCACACATCAAGAAAGTCGTGGACGGGCTAGCTTATAGGTTAAAGGAGATACATGAAGGCATCGGGTCAAGAAGAGAGGGAATTCTTAGGAAAACGAGATGTTAAGAGGATCATCACTCTGATCGATGAAAGGTTGCATGAAGGGACCGATTCGTAACTCCGAGAGCTTCAGAGGTGGTCGCCCCAGATTACTCTAATGTGCTATCAACGCCTGCTCGCATTCCCCGAAAGATTGATGGACTACCCGCACCCTTTAAACTGCTTTCAATTTCATATTAATTTGATGTGTGATTTTATAATGACAATGGCTTGTGCACACATAATAGTCTACAACCCGCTCTTGTAATGAAAGGACCTCGTGGTACGCTTTGCTACAATCCTTATAAAAGGAGCGAAAGCTTCTTACTTTTGAGTAAAACTTATCAAAACTTTCACTTTTCAAAGTTTTTCTCAAAAGAACAAGTACTTCCCCTTATGATTTTCAAAACCTCAAAAGTTTATATCACTTGTTGAGGGGGAGTATTTGACTAAAACTTTGTTCACAAAATTGTTCTTCGTGATAATCTTCCCACAAAACTCGAAATGTTCATATTTAATATCAAAACGTTATCAAAAATAACATTTATATGCCATTTTTGTGGGGAAAAATTATTGTGATAAGAAATATGTTGATTTGCTATTGAATCGTCGCAGAAAAGATTTAACCCATGAATTGACGGGATCCGAACAAATATACATTGAAAATATTTTCTTCCAAAGACATATCCAAGTAAATTGTACCTATTCGAGAAGCTCTTGATAGACATGAACTTTGTGGGTTTGACAACCTTCCGAGGTTTGTCCACACCTTCAAGGTAGTTATTAGAGCTAGTTGTCACCTAAAAGTCGCCAATGTAACTCTTTAACTATGCAACGAACCGTATCCTCGTGGAATTGTCTATCTTGAGTCGATCAATTCAAAAGGGCGACTCTTCTCTCACCGCGTGATTGCCTAAACACTTAAGCACGTGTGGAGGGGAGTATTTACGCAAATGATCAAACTCTTACAGTGGTACAAAATGTTTTTCAATCATAACCACTTTGAGAGATTTTCAAGAAAATGGTTTTATGGCAACATAGGTTAGTCATGGAGTTATAAGGTGACTAAGGTTAGAAATAACTGTCCTATGATCCGCCAGAGTCGAGGGATCTACCCAAGGACATCACAATAAGCTTAGAAGTCCTTAGGTATGATTATAAAAAGGAGAAATGAGAATCTGAGAAAGAAGGAGTTGAAGAATTAAAAGAAAAGCAAAGAAAATGGTAAAATAAATAGCCCTCCGCATTATTCAACTTAGGGCGCATAACGAGTTCAATTCATATGCTACCGCTTGTCACTTGATGAAACCGTATTGAAGATTAAAAGTCGTCATGGACCCAAAGGACGCATGCACTAAACCTTCTTAGCCACTCAAGTTTCTTTCAATGTAAGCTTGTTTCATTCTCACAGGAACCCTACGTAAACTATCGCCTTTCTCTTAGAGATAGCCGGTATTGAAGAAGGAGACCCTCCTAGTCTCCGCTCAGAAAACCAAAGCGCACTATTGAGTCTAGAGCCACGAGATTCATCAAAATATCTCTTAGGAACACTTGACATTTTATCGCTTGTTGTTCAACAATAAGAATGCAAGTGATACTTTATGGTGTCCTTCATGCATCTTAGCAATCTGTCAAGAACATTTATGAGAGGTTCACATGTGATCCTCGGTGATTGAATGGAAACTCCGCTGTGGTCAACATCAAACAAATCGATAAAGTCAGTCACGGTAACTCCCCGTGGATTATGCTTAATGTGTCTCAAACGGTCAATGTGAGATGATACTGTGTATCTCAATGACTCATCCGAATCAGATGTATTTCGCACATCGCGTTATCTCATTTGTGGGACTCTAGTTCAGAACGGCCTTTGTGAGAATTAGAGATGTTTTCACACTATGTCGTTAACACCTCGAAATTCAAACTTGTAAGTGCCGAACCGCTTATTACTAACCGCTTGTATGTTTTTTCTTATGGAAGCTCGAGCGGATCGATCGTGTGATTCTTCACATGCTCATACCAACATCATCACTAATGGAACTTCTCTCAAAAGGCAACACAAAGTCGAATGATTCTTCGTCAAGTCAAAGAATCTACAAAGTTTAAAGACTAAGAGAACTACATCAAGATCGAATCCAACGTTAAACGAGCGCAAGGAGCATGTTGAAGAAAGACGGAGACACCGAGCAACGTATGCACTTGATGAAGACAACAACAACATACTATCACTATCATCACAAAGAACTAAAGAACAAGGAAATCAAAAGACGCCAAAGCGTAACACTTCAAAAGTTACAAGATCCCTACACCGGGAGATTGTTCAAATCAAGGCACTTCTTCTCACAAGAAAGAAGAATATCAAGATGTCAAAGCTACTATTACATCAAGACCTACATCGCTTATCACTCTATCATTCATCAAAACACTTAGGGAGATTGTTGGAATCACTCCTAAACTATATTTCAAGTGTTAGTGATTCATATGTAATAGTTAGCCTAATATGGCTTTTATGCTAGTAATCAAGGCTAAGCTTATGTAGAAAGCCCATAAGCTCAGGTCAAGCCCAATAAGTAAAAGGATGGGAACTGGAGTGTTGCCCTAGTTCCTCCTATAAATACCTCTTGTAAACCATCGCTGAGGGTTGGTTGTTCAATGCATACATTTTCCCACGCATAACTATTCTCATATCATACGTGTTTGTGTGTGTCTTGTTCATCCGATCCTTTCTCTCTATTTCTTATATTGATGCTTGTGTTACTAATATGGTGACCTAACACTATTCTACCTAAACTTACCGCCCAATCAAAGGCTAAGTGTTGTTTATGTATATCGCAGCCTCCTTCGAAAGCATCAACCGTGTTGTTGGCGAAAGGAAAAGAAACAAACACCTATCTACTGCGTTAGTAGGGTTCTACAGTGAGTCGAGCTAAATTATCCAAAGATTGGAGAAGCTAATTTGGCTTTGGTCCATGCCGCAAGGAGCCTTCAAGGTACTTCCAAGCTCACCCCATAACCGTATTTCACCGACAAACCCATTAAGCGATACTTTCGTCGGAGAAACTGAAGGATAGCTAAGTGGGCTATCAAGCTATGAGAGCACGAATTGAATACAAGGGTAGAAACTCGGTTAAAGGGCAATATTGGCGCACTTCTTAGCGTAAACACCCTCCAACCAAAGCAGACACAAAAGTTGTCAAAAGAAGCCCTGATAAGGCGGTCAAGGATGGAAACTTTATATCGATGGAGCCTCCAGCTCCGACTGCTCGGGCGCAGTCTCATGCTTGTTGACCCCAAAGGAAGGAGTACACTTATGCACTCCGCTTTGAGTTCGATGTTACTAACAATGAAGCATAGTACTAAGCCTTGCTAGCGGCCTCCGATTGGCAAGGACATGGAGGTAGAAGACTTGGCCATTTTCGCTGACTCACAACCGTGGCCAATTAGATAAAAGGCTCTACGAGGCGAGACAACCCGTGATCAAGCAATACCGGATAAGGCCAAGGAAACTCGAAGGGTTTACATCCTACAACATAGAGCATGTTCGGAGAAATCAAAACAAGAAGGCGGATGCACTTAGCAACCGGCATCAATGGCATTTGCTCATTTAACTAAAGAAGTTCGCCAAGTGTAGGCGAGATAGGTCCATCGTCCGAAAGGAGGTGTCGGCGTAATATCGAGGAAGACTCAAATTGGATGACTCCAATTAGAGAATATCTAATAAGTGGTATAACGCTGGAGGATCGAAATTAGCTTGAAAGGTCCGCATCAAAGCACCGCGAAGATGTAATCATGGGAACTATCTATACCGAAGATCCTTTTGTCCCCATGGCTTCGCTGTGTAGGACCCAGGCAAGCCGCCAACATCATTCAAGAAGTGCATGAAGGATCTGCTGGCTTCACGCAGACCCCGCCCGCTGTTTCTATAATCATGAGGATCGGATATTACCGCCTTCGATGCATGTGGACGCCATCGAAATCATTCGGAAGTGTGAAGCCCGTCAAGTTCACTCAAGGGTTCCACGGCTACCAAAACAAGATATGACCTCGTGTCAGTCCGCATGGCCCTTCAAACCAATGGGGATAGACATCGAGGTCCTCGCGCAATTGCTCCGGGAGGAGTAAAGTTCTTGGTCGTAGCCATCGACTACTTCACTAAATGGGTGGAAGCGAAGCCTTTGGCATCCATCACCGGAAGGCACATGGAAAAGTTTGTATGGGAACATATTATCTGGTTTGTTCAGAGTACCCCACATCATCATTTCGTATAATGGGAAGCGGCTTGTCAAGGGTATTCCCAGTGTTTTGCAGAGGCCTAAATATCAAACAATCCTTCACTTCCGTCTATCATCCTCAAGGTAACGGACAAGTGGAAGTTACTAACAGGGACATCATCCAAGGAATAGAACGAAGGCTGGGATACAGACACCACGGTTGGGTAGATGAACTACCTCAAGTACTTTGGGCTCACAGAACGCATACAAAGTCAAGTCATGGGGAGACGCCTTTTAGCTTGACATATGGCACGGAAGTTGTCATCCCTTCATAAGTAAGTGCCAAACATAAGGGTGATGAACTCAAGCAAGAGACAACGAAGAAAGACTCAGAGCAACCTATACCTACTCGAAGAATGAAGGGAAATAGCCTCAATCGTGGAGGCTATCCATAAGCAAAAATTGAAAGATACTACAACAATCGGGTTCGCCTTCGACCTTCAAACTAGGGAATACGTCCTCCGACTCAACAGTATAAGTAAAGTCGAGTACCGTGGTCAACTAGGACCTACATGGAAGGGCTCTACGTTATTAAGGAAGCATATGGCAACGAGCCTACAAGTCGGAAACCTTGATGGAGACGTTATTGATAGAACCACGAATGGCACTACCCTTCGTAAGTTCTATGTATGAAACTTACAATGTCTAAGGACATTTTTACTTTGCTTTCAATCAATGTATTTGCATTCTTCTCACTGGGGAAAGAAGCATTAATGGTAGGCGCCTAGTATTCATTTCTTAAAATGATGTAATCCTCCCTACCCACTTAATGATATAACGATTTCAAATCTCTTGTTTTGTTCAATACAACAAAGATTTGTCCACCAAGTCGCTTTATAAGTTTCAATGTCAAAGGGATGTACAAAGACTAACAACATGTCTTGCTCATATGCATAACATCCACCTCAACTTCACATTAACTTTCCTATATGGCCTTAAGGTATTTTAAGCCTTTAGTCGCCCAAAGGACTAAGATTGAGTGGGTCGCAACCCTCGTCGTGATCAAATTATACGATTGCTAATATTCTTGGTAAAGTAACTACACACAATGAGGCTATGCATCTACCATACATTAGGTTGTAAAAAAATTTTACGCAAGTAAAATAAAAAGAGAAGAATCACACATGGCAAAATGCAAGCCCTAGTGGCTTTAATGTAGATTAATGACTAGTTTAACTAGTCTAAACAGGCCGTAGCCTTAACGATCCAACCAAGCAAAACATTGTCTTAGGCCGTAGCCTACATCACACACACCAAATGTGAATTGTTTCATCAGGCACAAAGCCTGGAAAGGAACACAGAAAATTTGTTTTTAATAGGGGTACATACCACCCTGGGGATCAAATTACAACCACATGGTTGCCTTCATCAAACTTTGGAATGAGTGGGATCAGCTGAACCTGGGGATGGAGCCTTGGGTGATGGAGTCTTCTTCTAAGGAGACAGAGGTGGACTTTCCATGGCTTCTTGGCCATCGGGTCCTTAATAGAGCCGCCGGGTCCTTCATCACTTCGTAAGGAAAGGGAACTCTAAAGTAGTTATGTGATTACCGCATCATCATACTCTTTCTCATGAGTTGCCCCCGTAGTAAGGAACTTCCTCCGCCTTCACGGTTCCTCCGTCATGACTATCTCCTCCAAAGTGCTACATTTGCCATGGAATATGGCCGCATTCACCAGGTTCCCAATTGCAATCCCTACATCATCACTATGGTAAAGTTCCATAGCAACGATAGGATGACCGTGGGTACCAAGTCCACCCTATCCTTCTTCAACATCTTCACAAGGTTTAACCCATCTACCTTTTCTCCGAGCTTGATCTCTTGGTCCAACAACTTCGCTCTCTCCCTCGAGGCCTCCACACTTGGATGAAAGAACGAGATATCACTCTTTATAGCCTCACGACCTTTGAGCCTTCGATAGTTAACCTCATAATCTTGGAGGAATTCTAAAATCAAAGGGTGCAAGGGTATCCTAAGGTTGGAGGTGGTGAATGCATGGGTATACAAACCTACGTAGTTTTCGGGGGCATCAAATATCCCTTGATTTCTACTAGGTAACATGATTTTATGCTCTTTTGGAATTCGGTAATCGGTGAGAAACGCTTTGAGATCCTCCCTTGTCAAGATGCAACCTTGTTGTTTGATTACAAAATTTTTATTTGTAGACATTGATCCTTCTAAAATCCACAATAAAATATTTGAAAAACAGATACGAAGGAACACTTTACCTTGTTTGATCGAAAGCTTGATCGGAAGAGGTTTTAGTAGGTGAAAACTTGGGTGTAAGATAAAATAATGTTAGGGTTTTACCTTTTTAACTTTATATACCCTCACATATGTTAAATCTCGGCCCTACCGTGTCCCGACTTATCCCTTACCACCGGATTTCAAACCCTTTTAAATTTTGAAATGATGTTTTTTTACCGAGGAAAAGGGAGTGGTTAGGATAAGTGTTTGCATTAATTACGGTCAATAGGTACAAGACTTTTCATCTTCGCTCGCTTTTTGTGACGAAGGGTAGGTTTCGTTCTATTTCTCGAGTCATACGCAATATTTCTTGTTCGTACATATCACTTTCGACTAGGGGCTTGATGACGTACCCTCGATCAGTTGAAGGACCCCTTCGGCCTCGATCAATTTGCATTACTAAGACCCAAGTCTTTCTTCATAAGTCATTGGTGGCGAAACCATTCATCATTGACATGGTTACCGGTTGAATTGCCACCAAGGCCTATGCCCTTGGTGTCTTCTCTTGAAGATGCCAAGACAAAGGAGAACCTTGAATTGGTCTTCCCCACGCTCCCACTATTTCCTTAGCTTGACCACCAAGTCCGAGATAGTGGGGATGAAGCCTAGCGGTTACCACAAATCGGGATGCCCCATGATCTCCTAAACGTGTGCTAACACTCTCAAGCTATTTTATTCACCTATAAATAGGTTGGACGAGTCATTTCAATGGTATGTTCACTCAACATAGTATTTCACATACCCATATTATTTACAACATATATCACATACTTACTCTCAGTCGAGGTGGTTCGCATGGCCCAACCCCCGCAATCACTTAACGAAGTGTCTACTATTTCTTATTGCAGATTGGCTACAAGTTTGGCGCAAGCATATCACCCCTCATACCCTTCGATCACCATCAAGGCCCGGTCGCATTTAATTATTGTACAATCACCTACCATTCTTCAAAACACTCAAGGGATACGTGGATAAGAAAACTTTTCGGTGGAGTCGGGATGCGAAGCGCCTTCGGAAGATGAAGGAGTTCATCGAATCCTTCCAACACTTACGTACCCAATCAAAGGCTAAGTGTTATTCATGTACTTAGCATCCTCAATGGAGAGTATTAGCGCGATCCTTATGGCGAGCGAGACAAACGAGCGGATCCCGTTTACTTTGTCGGCAGGTCCTCATGTAGGGGTGGAGGTCAACTATCCAACATTGGAGAAGTTAATACTAGCCCTAATCTACGCCGCAAGGAGGCTCGACGCTATTTCCGTGCCCATCCAATCACAGTCTTAACCGACGTGCCACTCAAAGCAGATCTTGTTGAAACACGAAAAGTCCGGGAGGGTGGCTAAATGGGCTATTGAACTTGGAGAACACGAAATAGAGTTCAAAGGACGAAACTCTATTAAAGGGCAAATTCTCACGAGACTTCTTGGCGTAAACACCTTCCGAGCCGATACGTAAAAGGAAGAGCCCAAAGCTAAACTCACTCAAGTGCAGGATGACCGAAACTTTATACAGATGGAGCATCCAACTCGATGGTTACGGAGCAAAGTTATATGTTGGTCACCGAAGGGAAGGAGCATACGATGCTCTTCGCTTTGAGTTGAAGCCACAAACAATGAAGGTAGTACGAAACCCTACTAGCGAGCCTCCGATTAGCTAAAGATTTGGAAGTTAAAGCTCTTGTTGTTTTCGTAGACTCCCAATTGGTAGTAAACCAAGTGACGAGGCCCTATGAAGCAAGGCGACCCGTCATCAGCAAAGACTTGGAAAAACGAAGGAGATATTGGAAAGTTTCGACTCTACACCATCCAACATGTTCGTAGGAATCGAACAAGAAGGCGGATGCACTGAGCAAACTAGCCTCTATGGCCTTCGCTCATCTCACCAAAGAAGTACTTGTCAAGTCTTACCCGAAAGATCCATCATTCTCAAGGAAGTTGCGACGTGGTTCATGAGGAAGGAGAGACATGGATGACCCTCATCGGGAATATTTGATAAGCGGTCTTCTGCTGAAGATCCCAAATGGCGAGGAAAATTCGGGTTAAGTCCCCACACATCTTGGCTAATAGGGAAACCCTATATAGAAGGTCATTTCTATCACCTTGGTTATGAGGTGTTGGACCCAAGTAGGCTACGAGCATTATCATTTGAAGTCCGAAGGATCCTGCCGCTCCATGCAGACCCCGCTCGGTTGTCTCAAAAATAATGAAGTTGGGCTATTCGGCCTTCGATGCACGGATTCGATGTAAATCATTCTCAAATGTGAAGCTTGTTAGATACACTCAAACGCTTCCAAGATGCCAAGCGGGACATGACAAGTGTGACATCCGCATGGCCCTTCTCTCTGGGGAATTGACATCGTGGGACCTATGCACGTGGCTCTGGAGGAGTCAAATTCTTGCTTGTGGCAATTGATTACTTCACTAAGTAGGTAGAGGCTAAACCTTTAGCCTCCGTTACGGGAGACAGATCGAGAAGTTTGTGTGGGAGCACATTGTGTGCAGATTCGAGTGCCCACATCATCATATCCGACAATGGAAAGCAGTCATCAAGGAGTATTCTCGACTTCATCAAGGGCTTAACATAAAGCAAGATCGACATCCGCTTATCATCCACAAGGTATCGGAATGGTGGAGGTTACAAACAGAGACATCGTCAAAGGGATTGAGAAAAGGTGAGACGAACTCACCATGGATGGTGGACGAACTCCCTCAAGTACTATGGGCTCATCTTACACACCCTAAGTCAAGCAATGGTGAAACCCCTTCACCAACATACGGAACATAAGCGGTCATCCTTTCGAACTAAGTGTACACACGGAGCGTGTGGCAACATATGATTCTTCCCAAATGAGGAAAGGATCGGGAGAACTCGACCTACTAGAAGAAATAAGAGAGATAGCCTCCATCCAGAAGCAATGCATAAACATAAGATCAAGGCTACTATAACAAAAGGGTCAAACCTTCCACTTTTAAGCACTGGGAATACGTGCTACGCCTCAACAATTGCAAGCAAAGCCGAATACCGTGGAAAGCTGGGACCAACTTGGGAAGTACCTTACATGGTAAATGAGGCCTCACAAGAACGGAGCCACAACCGCCACTTTTCTCGGAGAACCCATCGACAGACATGGAATGGTACGAACCTTCGAAAGTTCTATGTTTAAGAAGTACTTTTACTTTTTCATTCTTGTAATTAGAAGCTTCTCAAGGGAAAACAAACATTATTGGTAGTTGTCTTAGTTTTCATTTCAAGAATAATGTAATCCTCTTTACCAATTCAATGATAAATAAGACATTTCCCACAAATCTCTTGCTTCATTTCTTAAACACAAAGATTTTTTCAGCCAAGTCGTTTATGAGTTTCAATGTCGAATATAAAGGCATAAGGTGCAGCAAACACCTCATCATTTAAGCCTAACAAAACATTCACATTAGCTCTCCTCGTAGTTTATGGCACTTGTAAAAATATATACAAAGTTATGCTACTTAAAGGATTTGAGATAGAGTGGGTCGCGACCCTCTGTCAATGATCAAATTTGGTCATTATATTCTTGGTGTTGTAATTTACACACAATGAGGTTGTTTAACCTTAGGTTGTAAACTTTAAGCGTCGGAAAAATGGCGTACGAGAAGTTAACGAGACAAACACAAATAATAACTAAGTGTCTGTCTATAACCAAGATCCCTATTCTTACCATAACACAACCGACCAATTCCATCACCACCACATTGTGAGACTCAAATAGCTTTTCTTTGTTGTAGTCTTGTGGTGGTTCACACTCCGAGCTCGATTGTCAATCGAAACACGCTTGTCTATGAGCGGGTTCACGATAACAATTATGACTACAACACATATGACTCACACCACATCGGTTTCTTGTTGTGAGTATTGTGGAGGTCCTCACTTTAGCTCGATTGTCAAACAAGGAATCCATTTCCTTGTAACAATTACGACTCTTCAGATCATAAACAACCTCATAAGACCAAATGAATCAGCACCACCTCACCGAGCCACTTCCTCAAAATCTTCTCCTTGATCTTTTGGATTTAGTGAAAGATTTGAAGGAATGTAAACATTCCCATGATAATCCAAATCAAAATCCATGGAAGAATTGTTAGTCAAGAGTAGTGCGCTAAAATAAATTCCCAAATTGCTTTTGAAAATCTATTAGGGAATCAATTGCAAAAGAAAAGCAACAGATCTAGCTCTTAATTTCGCTTTATTCTCGATGACAAGTGATGATGAGGATACACTTGATATCCTTCAATTCTATAAAGATTCATCAAGTTCATCGATGATATCCCAGCAGCTGAGATTCATTCTCAAACAACGCTATCACACCCAAAGCTCCCACTCACTCTCTCGAACATGGGGACAAGCATCCCGACTTTGTTCCCGAAAAGGAATCGGACGAATTCATAAAGTCTAGTGTTGAGAACCTTGTCCCAAACCCGAGAGAGTCACATGGAACTTTGATCATATGTGTGATTCTCTTTCCTCTTGAGTGTTCAAAAGATCATTTTGAAACTTTCTCCAATTAGAAGCGACGATTGTGCTTCCTATGGAAACATCGAGTATGTTGAGGCATCACTCCCACGGTCGACCCTCTTCTTGAGGAGTTCTCCGATGAACTCACTCACATCAATCCACTCTTTGATTTGAAGCCGATCCGGGAGAGGCGAAAGTCTCATTGATAATGATCGCTCACTCACTTCTCACCCTAACAGTCTAATAGAGAATGTTGATCACTTTGTTCCGGAACATTCAAAGCTACTTTCACCAATCCTCTATTTGAATTCGACTCTGAATTCACTTTAATTTCTCGAGAATCTACTCTTTGATACTCGTAACGAGGATAGTGATGAGCCCACAATGGAACAAGAGTTCACAACATCACTTCATGTGAATGATTCTCTTCATGAAGAGTTCTCCGGTGAACTCTCTCATGACATATCTCCTCCGGAACATGATCATTTCTATTTTGATCTTGAGTATGATATTAGCCTGGAGGAAGGTGTACTCTATCATACGAGTTTGCTTATTGATAATACTACCTTCACCCTTCCTCCCGATATGTCTACATTTGAGGATGTGGAATGGATCTTGATTGTTATCAAAATCTTTCTTCCTTTCCTCAAATATCTTGTGATTTCTCTTCATCTTCACTCCTTCGGGAATGAAGACACTATCTTTGACCCCGCATTTTCATTTATCATTTTGAGCGGTTCTATGTATATCTCATCGGTGTGGAACTTTCACGTTTCAAATGTTTGTCCAAACATCTTGAATGAAAGTCCGATGGAGATTGTTTCTTCCACTTTGCTTCCCCATGAACAAATGAATTAGGAATTCGAGTCAAGCTAGCGACTCGGTAATCAAAAACAAGAGCTAAACATGGGTTTTCACCGTGTGTACACCCTAGTGTGGGGAGTTGCCCATATATATATATATATATATATATATATATAAGTTTTCTAAAAAAAAAAAAAAAAAAAAAAAAAAATCTTTCTAAATAATGGCCGTAGTATTCCCTTTTACATTCTATGTTTCGCATAACCGCTGGTACTTTGAATATTGAGGCAATATTCATTTCTAAGAGTGGGGGATTCTCACGAATTTTATCATGTAATTATACCGCCTAATTCCCGTTTTTGGCCAAAAATTTTTTTGGAGTAAGTGTTCTACACTTGCTCATTTGGTTATCATCCGCCTTTGTCTAATAAACAAAAGGATTGGCTAATCCAGAGCAAACGGCTCTTGGTAAAGATATCTCAAATCCGTTGACGGCTTGCAATTTGCCCAAAATTGTATGGTATTCATTACCATATCCTAAAAAGTGAAGAGTTGGCTAGCCCGCAAGTTTATGGCTTGTGGTAAAGGCGTGGAAAAACCATAATTGGTAATCACCACCAAAGATAATATTGATAATTTATCTAAGAGTTGGCTAGTCCGTAGCAAACGGCTTCGTAAATACAAATCAAATCCGTTGAAAGGCGGTGATTTGCTCAAAATCACATGGTTATTTGTACCATGGTTCTTACTTGAACTCGAAACATTTGGCTACTCCGAAGTAATGGCTTTTGGTAAAGAGTTTCAAATCCATTATGTTTTCTCAAAAGATTGCTAGGGACTAGCAATAGTTTAGTATGGGGATTGATGAGTGTGTAAATACTCATCATTTTTTAATCAATCTGAATCGCAAAACGCTTAAAATGCTCGTAAATGCATCAAAATACTAAAAATATTCCAAAATTGCATTTTATATGTTTCGGATGCAAAATTTTTAAAACAGATGAAAATGAGCAAAGTTTGCATAATTGGCGTTCGGTCCCCCAAGTTTCAAAAGTTGTCAAAAATAGTCCCCGAGCACATAATTTCAAAAGTAAAATCACCAAAGGTCCTTTTAAAATCATAAGTTGTCATAATTAGTCCTTTGGTGAAAATGTCAAAAGTTTTGAGAAATTACAATTTTGGTCCTTCAAGTTTAAAATTTGGCAAAAATGGTCCTGGAAAAATTGAAAATGTCGGTTTGGTCCTTGTACTATTGCAACTTGTCAATTTCAGCCCTAAAACATCTTTGCAGAATTGGCAACAAAGGTCCCTTGAGTTCCGTAAATTACACATTAGGTCACTATGTTATTAAACCCTTCACACCCTTTTTGGACTCGCCATTACACCTTGGACCCGCCAACCCTTTTGGACCCCCCGCTGACCCTTCATAATATACTCGTCAAACCTCCCAAGTCAAACAACCACCCTATACCCGCCTTTTTCTTCTTCCCCAACACCTAGCCCCGCAACCCATCCCCTCCCCACCTTTCCACTCCCTTGTTCCCTCTCTCAACAACCTTCCAAGGGCATTAAATGCACCCTTCTCCCTATCACTCAACCTACAAGCTCGCTCAAAAGCTTTTTCCGCTAAAAATCCATTCAATGGCCGGGATCTTTGAAGCAATCCAATGGTCAAGAAAAGTGGTGGGGCGCTCAATTTGGAGAGAAAGTGTTTGGTATAAAAATGGAAGGAAGAAGAAGCAATGAAGAGTAGTAGTTAGTTTTATATTTTACCTTAATGTCGCTTTTTAAATAAATGTTGTAGTTTATATCTAAATGATGTAATTTTAGTTTCAATGTATCACATGTAAGTGAAAACATCATTGTATGTGCTTTGAGTTTCAATTCAAGTCTTTATATAAATTCCAAGTTTATAGTCTACTATGGAAATTTTCGGTTTTAAATTTTATGTCAAAGCTTCTCATAAGCTTATATTGAAATCAAATAAGCTTATTTGCTTACTTTAGCTTGTGACAAGCTTTGGAAACAAGACAAACAATTTTGTTACATGGTCAACAAAAGTCAACTGTGAGCTCATATGGGTTTGGAAATGGTTAATGGTGTTGCAGAGCTAGATTTTGGGCTAGATTAGACTAGGTTAGAGTAATCTTGGGTTTGGTTCTATCCTGCAACCAGCTGGACACATGTGAGTAAGATAACTCATTTTCAGTTTCATTTCAGTTTGCAATTTTTGTTTGTACTTATATATGTGGTCATAAACTGCTCAAATGTGTTTACCCAGTTGTATTTAGGTCATTCATACTCAGTTTGATCAATGATGTATGATAGTTCAGTAGTTAGCTTCTTTATTTTGCAAATCAGTGATAATAAGGTGTGTTTGGATTTACTGTCAATATTGTGTTCAGGCTTGTTCAGTGTTTAAAGTTTGTTGATTCATGCTTGTTAAGCTTAGTTAGACTCAATTCAGTCATCTTATTGTGCCTGCAACTCTCCAAAGTCAATCTCACCATTTAACTGTCCTATCTAGTTTAACTGTTGGATTTTCAACAATTCAAAAGCTAGTTTTGTGTTCCAAATTCATAAACAAAGCTTGCAATAGCTTCATTTAAAACATTATTTTCAGTTTGGAAATCAAGATCAAAACTCAAAATAGTCAACTTTCAGTTCTTTATCAAAAGTCAAAATGTTGAAAATTCGGTTTAAGCCCGGTGAGTTGATTTTTCATGGGCTCATTTTTAGTCAAATTCAATGAAACTTGTGGTTTTAAAAGTCCTTGGTCTATTTTCTTATCTCCATTTTAGTACATTTTTGTGAATTTTTATAAGTTCTAAAATTCTTTGTTGAACATGGGACAAATGCCACCATGCATAGACTCGCTTGAAGTCGAGTGCATGCAGGGGTTTTGCTAGGCTTGTACACGCTCATTTGAGCTTATCTAGGTCTCCTTTTGGTTTACAAGCTCTCACCCGTGTCTTGTGTAGGTTCCAGGTTGTTGGTTTTCATTTTTAGCTTATCGGGTAACTTGTGCTTAAGCCCAAAGTTGACCTCAAGCTGCTTTTAGCTCCTTAGTTCAATTTCATCAAATCTTGGTAATTTGCAATCCAGATGTTATAGCTTGTTGATTCTAGTTGCATTTGGTCACTTTTAGCATATTTTAGCTTGTGTATCGGTTTGGTGCTTGTTTTGTCCCTTTAGCTTATCCAAGTGCTTATTTCATAAGCACTTTGCACATCGATTCAAATTCCTACACATAAGCACCTGTTTTCCATTTTCTTAGATTCCTTATATTATTTTAGAGTTTTCCTGAATTTTTCAGATTTTTCCAAGTCATTTTGCTATTTTTCGCATTTTAATTACTTTGTAGCACTTTTAAATAGCTTTTAATACAAATAATTAAGAAAAGTTTCAAAAAATAATTTTTCATTTTCTTAAGTTTAGATAAATTAAAAGACAAAAAATATTTTTCTAGATTTTCTTAGTTAAATTTGTATTTTAGATAATTTAATTAGTTTTAAATAGTTTTAATTCCTAGAAAATAGAAAATAATCGTAAAATTACAAAAATAGTTTTGAAAATTCTATTTTGTTATTTTAGATTTTTCTAAGTTATAATTTTATTTTTCTAGCTTTATTTCATAATTTCTTGTATTTTAGGTTATTATTTAATAGTTAAAACTAGTTTTTAATTAATAATAATTAATTAAATAGTTGTAAAAATAATTTTCTTTTTCTAAAAATTTTCTTTTATCGTTAGGTTTGTAAAAATATCATTTTCATATTTTTAGGGTTAATATTGTGTAAGTTTCACGTTTTCATTTGTACGTTACGTAGTTTTTATTTCAGTTTTGTAAAAACATAAAATCAAAAACATCATTTTACAAATAGTGATAGCGTTTATTTAATTTTTTTTTATCTTTTTAATTTCCTTTAATTTTCATTTAAGCCCCTGTAGTTTATGTGCTTCTTCTGTAGTTATAATCATTCCAAATCCTTTTCCCGTTCAAATCTCTCGATCACTATACGTTTGGTGATCCATTGCATAACTCATTGGGACATAACGACCGGGAAACACTATACTCCCCGATCTTCATTGAGTTTGTGCTTAAGCCGCTTTAAGTTTCTTCTGATTGGCCATTCACGAGTGGTCACTGCGTGAGAAAACTTGACGGTTTGGCACGCATCACCTAGCCTTCTCACTCTCCAAACCAAGACACGCCGTGTCAAGCACATCATTGTGACCAATGAGTCGCTACCCTACCCTCCTCTACCTTGAGTCGACAATTTTGGTTTTCAACTCTTCAACCTTTGACGGAGATCTTGAACGAGAGGATTCTTCTCAAGGTCCTTCTCAATCTCATCACACTTGGCCTCCAATTTTGCATACCATGATCCCTATGTTTTTCCTTTCCAACATAACATCCATCTCCTTCCTAGCCTTAGTCACAGCCCTGAGCAGCTCCCTGGTTCTGCTATTTAAGTGATTATCCAACACTGCTTGCCTCGCTACACCATTGTCATGCATATCACAAACCCTTTCAATGGAAATATTGTCCAGCAAACTTTTCCATGAAGGGGGGGGGTGACATGATCCCCAATCCGGTGACAAGCCAAAGCATTGGGAAGCTCTTTCGTTTCTGGAAGGCCTGCGACCAATACAATGTATAAGGGTTAATTTAATTTTGACAATTATCACTTCACATGTTTTTAAGGAAAACTACTTACCATGAACCTCCATGATTCATCCGTAACTCAAAGGTCGACTTCACAAACTTTCTCGCCTTGACACTTTTGCTTCACAACCCTCGATCCGGAGGCGGGAAGGGATTCTTCCTTTTGTTGGTAGACTTAACGACTTTGGTCATTGTTCCTTTCTACTTTTCAACCCGTCACTATCCTGTTAAACCTATAGCGGGACATCCTCATCCGCAGGATCGTCGAGTCGACAACATTCTCAACAAGTTGAGATGGACCCTCAACGCAAGTTGTGGGAGTGTTGATGCAATAGGCTCCGGCTTTGGAGTATCTACCTCATTGTTGTTCACGGATGTAGAAGGAGAGCCAACACCATAAGACTCTTCGGCCTTCTCAGCAGGCATGAAGCTCAAGTCTTCATCTAAATCCTAGTACATAAAGTTCGTGAATGACATCTCTACAAAAAGAAACAAGAAGAAATAAATTGTTAATACATATAAGCCGTAAAAACGTTTATTTATTGATTGTACAATAATTCGTACGACCAGGCCTTCGATCGTGATCGGAGGGTATGAGGGGTGATATGCTTGCGCCAAACTTGTAGTCAATCTGCAATAAGAAATAGTAGGCACTTCGTTAAGTGATTGCGCAGGGGTTGGGCCCTGCGAACCACCTGCGGCGTGAGAGTAAGTATGTGATATGAGTTGTAAATAATATGATGTATGTGAAATCTGTGTTGAGTGAACATACCATTGAAATGACTCGTCCAACCTATTTATAGGTGATGAAAATAGCTTGGAGAGTGTTAGCACACGTTTAGGAGATCATGGGGCGCCCCCGATTTGTGGTAACCGTTAGGGCTTCATCCCCACTATCTCGGACTTGGCATGGGAAGCTAAGGACATAGTGGGAATGTGGGGAAGACCAAATCAAGGTTCTTATTTGTCTTGGCATCTTCAAGGAAGACACCGAAGGGCATAGGCCTTGGTGGCGGATTCTCAACCGGTAACCATGTCAATGATGAATGGTTTTACGCCACCAATGACTTATGAAGAAAGACTTGGGTCTTCGTAATGTAATTTCGACCGAGGTCGAAGGGGTCCTTCGACCGATCGGAGAATACGTCTTCAAGCCCCCATCGAAAGTGATATGTACGAACAAGAAATATTGCTTACGACTCGTAAAAATAGAGACAAAACTACCTCTTCGTCACAAAAACGAACGAAGATGAAAAGTCTTGCATCTGTTGACCGTAATTAATGCCAACAATTATTCTAACCACCCTTATCCTAGGTAAAGTAAACGTCCTTTCAAAATTTAAACTAGTTTTGAAATTAGGTGATAAGGAGATGATTGTGACACGCGTAAGGCCAAGATTTATTATATGTAGGGGTATATAAATTTGAAAAACAAAACCCTAACTTAACTTTAACTTCTTCCCAAGTTTTTTCACCTACTAAAACCTCTTATGATCAAGCCTTCGATCAAACAAGGTAAAGTGCTCCTTCTTCTCTGTATTTCAAGTACATTATTGTGTTCTTTAGAAGGCTCCATGTCTACCAGTAAAAAATTTGTGATAAAACAACAAGGTTGCACACTAACCAGGGAGGAGCTTAAAGCGTTCCTCACTGATTACCCCATTCCAAAGGAACATAAAATCATGCTACCGAGTAAAAATCAATGGATATTTGATGCCCCTGAAAATTATGTAGGCATGTATACCCATGCTTTCACCACTTCCAACCTTAGGATACCTTTGCATCCTTTGATCTTAGAATTCCTCCCATTATGAGGTACACATTTCTAGGTTCAACTCTTTGGCCTAGCCAAGCTTACGACATACATTGTTATGTGCAAAGCTTATGGGTTCGAACAATCCTTGACCGTGTAGGGGTTTCGAATCTATACCCGGAGGAGATTGGTTGACCTTAGCCAAAAGGGTGAAAGGGCGTGCCCATTCGATAGATAGACCTTTACGAACATAAGGAAGCTGAAAGGCAAATTCTTTTATATCCAAAATACCATTATCCTCCAAAGATACTCGCATTGTTAAACCCGGACTTTCAATATAATGAGAAAAGATTCAACGATCCATTGCCTATATTGTGAGAAGAAACCCTTTGTATCGGCGTTTGGCTCGTCATCCGGTGATTGCCAAACATTCCCCGAGCCAATCCTGTTCATGGTGGCATTCTTTGAAAGATGGGAGGGTCTCCTTTGGTACCGAGATTATTTGTGATGGAGAAAGTATGTACATTTTTTATTATAATAAGAAATAAAAACTTATCTTTTTTATATTTATCTTATTTGCTTCTTTGTGCAGAGATGTCGTTCAGGAACTTTGTTGTAGCCGTTGGTGCAAAGGAGGTAAGCTTCCTTCCAAAGAATCCCCAAGAGACAAGCTATGGCGTGGGCTCCCCATCAGTGTCCATAAATAACAATGATGTGGAAGCCCAGCCTATCAAGCCTGTATCATCTGCTCCTCCGTTAAAGGAACCCATAGATGTGGAAGATCAACTTGTGGAAATTATTGTCGACTCGATGAACCGGTCTCCGGAGGACGGTGGCCATCATAGGACCCTCCGGCATAGGTGAGAGGGTCGGCGAAAAAAGGTGCCGTGCTAAAGCGTGAAGTCTCGACTCGAAAAGGAAGCTCATCCTACCCACTCCTCCTCTCGAACTACCCGGAAAAGAGTGCCTGTGGTAAGGCGTGGAATTTCCACCATCGAAGGGCCCAACGACGATGATATCCATGGTAAAGTTTCTTATCGTGAACAAAATTATGTACCAATAATAATATATTAACAAATGTACATATGTTGCGGACTTCACGACACGAAGGAACTTCCTTCTCCCTAGCTTGTCACCAACTCGTGAGCCATGTAATCCCACCCAAGTGGAAGGGGTGATGGATAACATGTCCATAGAAAGGCTCTGTGACCTTCATGATAAAAGCTATGTCCGCGGTGCATGCTAGACAACCAACTCAATGCTAGGACAAGGGAATTGCTCCGTCTTTGTCACCAAAGCTCGAGAAGAAATGGATGTTATCTTTGAGGAGGGAGAAGGCTAGGGATCAAGTATGAGACACGGAGAAGAAGTGTGAGGATGCATTGGAGGATTTTGACAAGAACCCTTGGTGCAAGATCTCGTAACCGAGAATGAAAAGCTCAAAGGCCGGTGGCAGCGGTAGGTGAATGCAAAGCAGGCTAACTATCGAAGGCTCAATGGTCGTTAGCTAGAAAGAGCGGATATCGTCCTTTCATCCAAGTGTGGAGGTCTCGAACAAGAGAAGGGAAGTTCTTTGGACCAAGAGATCAAGCTTCGAGAAAAGGTGGATGGGTTAAACCTTCGTGCGAAAATCTTTGAAGAAAGGAAGGGTAGACTTGGTAACCAAGGTGATCCCTATGTTGCTATGGAACTTTACCATAGCGATGATGTGGGATTGCCATTTGGAATGTGGTGAATCTTGCCATTTTCCATGGTAAGTGTACCACTTTGGAGGAGATAGCCAAGGCGGGGAACCGGTGGTCTTGGAAAAGTTCTTTACTACTGTGGCAACTCATGAAAAGAGTATGATGATGCGGTAATCAATTAACTACTTTAGAGTTCCTTTCCTTGCGGATGTGACGAAGGACCCGGTGGCCTCAATTGAGGACTGCTGGCCAAGAAGCCAAGGACGATCCGACCTCCGACTTCCTCCAAGAAGACTCAGTCACCCAAGGTCCCTCTCCGTGTTCGGTGATCCCACTCATTCAAGGTTTGATGAAGGCAACCATGTGGTTGTAATTTGATTCCTGTGGTGGTATGTACCTGTTTAAAACAATTATACGTGTTCCTTTCCGGGCCGTGCTCGATGAAACAATTAACATGTGGTATGTGTGATGTAGGCTACGCCTAAGACAATATTTTATTACATTGGATCGTTAAGGCTACGGCTGCTTTAGACTAGTTAGCCTAGTCATTAATCTACATTGAAGCCACTAGGGCTTGAATTTTGCCATGCGTGATTCTTCTCTTTTTATTTTTACTTGCGTAAAAATATTTTTTACAACCTAAGGCGTATGGTAGATGCATAGCCGCATTGTGTGTAGTTACTTCACCAAGAATATTAGCAATCGATAATTTGATCACGACGTGAGGGTCGCGACCCACTCCGTCTTGATCCTTTCGGCAATGAAGGCTTAAGATACCTTAAGGCCATATAGGAAAGTTAATGTGAAGTTGAGATGGATGTTATGCATATGAGCAAGACATGTTGTTTAGTCTTTGTACATCCCTTCGACATTGAAACTTATAAAGCGACTTGGTGGGCAAATCTTTGTTGTATTGAGCGAAACAAGAGATTTGAGGAAATGTGTTATTATCATTAAGTGGGTAGGAGGATTACATCATTTTAAGAAATGAATACTAGACGCCTACCATTAATGCTTCTTTCCCAAGTGAGAAGAATGCAAATACATTGATTGAAAGCAAAATAGAAAATGTCCTTAGACATTGTAAGTTTCATACGTAGAACTTACGAAGGTTAGTGCTATTCCGGGTTCTATCAATAACGTCTCCTCCGGGGTTTCCGACTTGTAGGCTCCGTTGCCATATGCTTCCTTAACAACGAGGGCCCTTCCGTATGTAGGTCCTAGTTTACCCGGTACTCGACTTTACTTGCATTTGTTGAGTCGAAGGACGTATTCCCACAGTTTTAAGGTCGAAGGCCAAACCCGATTGTTGTAGTATCTTTCAATTTTTGCTTATGGATAGCCTCCCGATTGAGGCTATTTCCTTCGTTCTTCGAGTAGGTCTAGGTTGTCATGAGTCTTTCTTCATTGTCTGCGCCTCGAGTTCATGACTCTTTCTGTTTCGATACTTACTTGAAGGATGACGACCTCCGTGCCATATGTCAAGCTAAAGGTGTCTCCCATGACTTGACTTTGTATGCATTCAGTGAGCCCAAAGCACTTGAGGTAGTTCATCTACCCAACCGTGGTGTTGTAACCCGACCTTCGTTCTATTCCTTCTATGATGTCTCTATTGGTAACTTCCACTTGTCTGCATTACCTTGAGGATGGTAGCGGAGTGAAGGATTGTTTGATATTCAGCCTCGCAAAACACTGGAATACCCCTTCATGACTGCTTCCCATTATCGAAATGATGATGTGAGGTATTCGAACCGACGGATAATATGCTCCCATACGAACTTTTCCATGTGCCTTCTGTGGTGGATGTCAAAGGTTTTGCTTCCACCCATTTAGTGAATTAGTCGATGGCTACGACCAAGAACTTTACTCCTCCTGAGCAACTGGCGAGGACCTACAATATATATCCCCCATTGGTGAAAGGCCATGTAGAGGTTCTGAGAGGTCATATCTTGTTTTAGTAGCCTTGGAACCCTTGAGTGAACTTGCGACCTTCACATTTGAATGATGTCAACGGCGTCCCCTGCATCGAAGGCCAATAATACCCGACCTCATGATTTTAGAAACAACGAAGTCGGGTCTGCGTGAAGCCCGCATGATCCTTCATGTACTTCTTGAATGATGTTGGCGGCTTGCCTAGGTCCTACACGGTGTAGCCATGGGAAAGAAAAGACCTTGGTATAAGTAGTTCCCATAATTCTATCTTGTGGTGCTTTGATGCGGACCTTCGAGCTAATTTCGATCCTCCCAAGAATATACCACTTATTAGATACTCTAATTGGAGTCATCCAATTTGAGTCTTCCCATAATTCGAGACACTTCCTTTGGACGATGGACCCATCTCGCCAACACTTGACCGAACTTCTTTAGTTAAATCATAAATGCCATTAATGCCGGTTGCTAAGTGCATCCGCCTTCTTGTTTTGATTTCTCGAACATGCTCTATGTTGTAGGATGCGAACCCTTCGAGCATTTCCTTGGCCTTATCCGGTATTGCTTGATCACAGCTGCCTTGCCTCGTAGGAGCCTTTTATCTTATTGGCTCTGAGTTGTGAGTCAACAAAGATAACCAAATCTTCTACCTCCATGTCTTTTGCCGATCGGAGGCTCGCTAGCAAGGCTTCAGACTCCGCGTCATTATTCGTAGCATCGAATTCAAAGCGGAATGCATAAGTGTACTCCTTCCCTTTGGGATCAACAAGCATGAGACTGCTTGGAACCATCGAGTGAGGCTCCTTCGGTATAAAGTTTCCACCCTTGATTGCTTTGTCGGGCTTCTTTTCAACAACCTTGTGTCATGCTTCGTTCGGAGGGTGTTTACGCTAAAAAGTCCGCCAATATTTGCCCTTTGTGAGTTTACGCCTTGTATTCAATATCATGCTCTCTAGCTCGATATCCCATTTAGCTATCCTTCTAGATTTCTCGGCTTGAAAGTATCTCGCTAATTGGCTTATCGATGAAATACGGTTATGGGGTGAGCTTGGAAGTACCTACAAGGCGTCTCTCGCACATGGACCAAGGCTAGAATTAGCTTCTCAAATGTTGGATAATTTAGCTCGACTCACGGAGAACCACGCTAATGAAGTAGATAGGGATTTTCTTCTTCTCCCTTTCTACCAATAACACAAATACGATGCATTCGAAGGAGGTCGATGTACATAAACAACACTTCGCCTTTGATTGGGGCGGTAAGTGTAGATAGAATAACCATAAAATTCTTGAGCTTTTGAAAGGCTTCTTGGCATCTATACTCCACCGGGCGTCTTGTTTTCCGTGCATCCTTTGAGCGTTTTGAAGAGCGGCAAAGATCATGTCGCACCCTTTGATAGGAACCTACTGTGGTCGCTAGCTTTCCGTTCGGACTTTGCACTTCCTTTAGGGACTTAGGAGGTTGCAAATCCGTGATGGCCTTGAACTTGAAGGATTGGCCTTAATACCTTGCTTGGTGATCAAATGCCCCAAAATTGTCCTTCTTCCACGTCGAGGAACACTTCGGGATTTAACTTCATGTTGATGGCGCGAAGTCGGTGAAGGTTTCTTTGATGTCGGAGAGCATGTCCTCCTCGATCTTCTCTTGATGACCATATCGTCACGTCGCCTCCGATTCCTACCTATCGCTTGTGGAAGGCTTTGTCCACTAAGCGTTGGTAGGTGGCACCTGCATTTTCAAACCAAAAGGCATCTTTTGTAACAATAAACGCCTTTTCTGTAAAAGGTCTTCTCTTCGTCCTCTTCCGCCATTTGTATCTCGATGGTATCCTTTATAAGCGTATAGGAAACACTTTAGCCGAAACCACGACAAGGATTCTACCTTCCGGTCAATTTACGGCAGAGGTAGAGATCCTTCGGACGAGCTTTGTTAATATCTGTAAAGTTCACGCACATTCGCCATCCTCCATCATGCTTCTTGACCATCACCGGATTCGCCACCCAAGTTTGATACTTCAATTCTCCGAGTATTCCCGCTGCTACAAGTTTGTCCACTTCTTTGCATGCGGTGCATTTATTTCGTGAGCCGAGCTTGACGCTTTTGTTTAATGGGTTCAATATGTTTGAACTCATTGAGCTTGTGTTCAATGCGGAAGGATTTCCGTCTATGATAAGAGTTAAGGGACCCTGTCATGTCGAGTAGGTCCATGCGAAGACATCGCATTAGCACAAGTACCTTTTCCAATTCATTTTAAAGGAGGTTGGGAGCTACTTTCCGATTACCACCGTCGATCGGGATAGAGATCATTTACCACAATCGTTCTTCAACACAAGACAACTGAGGACATCTTTCCGAAACTTGTTTGATCCTTTTGCCTAATTCCGTAGGCCCCTTCACTTTATAGCTGGAGAAAAATGTTCCAATGCCGAAGGGTGTTTGGAATTTGATTGCGGCATGTATGGTTGAGACAACGATGCCCATCTTACGCATTGCCGTTCTCCTATCAATAGGTTATAGGAGATTCGGACCTCACGACCGTGAAAACTAGAGTTTCGGTTCTTTTTAGCCTTCCTTCTCCAATCGTAACATCTAGAGGACTTCTCCCAGGGCCATGAGTGTTCCCCGAGAACCCTACTAAAGGTACCATTAAATCTACTCTCTTGACCTTATCAAAGGCTTGAGCTTTAGAAAGCAGTCAGAGATTACTTCACAAGAGCTACGTCGAGGTAGCCCCATTTGCTTCTCTGTTGGAGATCAAGACCTTGATGACCACGGGGTCATTTGAAAGAACTTTCCACGTGATTGAAGGAAAAGTGACATCTCTACTCCGCACGTGGCTTCCTCCGCCTCTTTCCTCTTGAACCGTAATCCTCCTTCTACACCGTTAGGATGGGTACTTGGCGGTATGGTATCTTTCCCCAACGTGTGTGTCGAGATTTTGTCTTTACCTTTCTTTATACCCTTCACCAAATGTCCCAATTGGTCGGACTTCACGGCCTCTTCTATTTGTTTCTTGAGCTCTCTGCAGTTGTTGGTGTCGTGTCCGTAATCATCATGGAAGTAGCAAAATTTGGAAGTATCTATGTGCCTTCCTCTGTTTGCCAAGCGAGGAGGAGGATCAAAGGTATTCGCCGCCTTTCAGAAAGCAAGTATCTCCCTTGGAGATTTGGACAGATTAGCCAAGAGCCCATGGTTGATGTTTTGTGGTGCGGTGTAAACATGTCTCTGTTTTTGTGTTTGTTCTTGACCCTTCCCACGAAGGATGCTTGAGGCTTTATTGTGACTTTCTTTATTTTCTAATCGAGCCCGTTGGTAGACACTTCTTTTGCTTGATCCGGTGTAAGCCTTCTCCACCAAACCCTTATAGGTTGCGGGGAGATCGGTGGAGAGAAATTCAACCAAACTTACTTCGTAGGCCATGCACGAACCACGAGATCTGTTGGTCCTCATGCAAGCCCATAATATGTAACGTGTCATCGGTGTATCCGGTGATGAAAGCTACGGTACTCTCGTTCTCCTTCGCTTGATGTTGTGCCTTCGTTAGGTGTGTTCTTGTAAACTTTTTACATTGGTGAAATGTGATGCGAACTTGGCTTTGAGATCATCCAAATTCACAATGCTACATGGTTTTGCCCATTCCACCATATCTGACGAGTCTCGTAGGGTGTATGTAAACATGTGGCAAACAACGAGCATAACCCACTTCGCATTCTAATAGCCCTTCAAATAAGTGTAAAAGTTATTCGGATCCCTTTCCCATCATATGTGCCAATATCGCGGGCATTTTCAAACCATCGGGTAAAGGGTAGTCTTCTATCCATCTTACGAAGGGTGTTGTGGAGCCCATGGGCTCCGAATAAAAGCGATTATAAGGTGGCATGTAGGTAGGGGCAGCATTGTGCGGGTTATGATTTGGAGGTATTCCAACGGGGTTTTGGTTAACATATTAAGGGTAGCGGTGAGGTATATAAGGTGGGTGACTTAGGCTGAGTACGAAGGGTATACCATAGGTTGCCCGTAGGGCATACTTCCGTATAGTTGAGTGGCGGGGTTGCTAGCCTGCCCATTAGGTGAGGATAAACCCCGAGGTAGATTGAGCACGAAAGGAGGGTACATACCATGAGGAGGAAGATTTCCTCCCGTTCATTTGAGATGGATTGCCTTCTACACCGGATGCGTGAGAAGGCTGCATGTAACCCCCTCGGTTCTTCCCGGATGAGCCGCCAAAAGTGGTGGCAAATTAACCTCCGTAGCATCCCTTCTACTCCTTCCATTGGAGCCTTCTATCGTGCCTTCCCGTGCGGTCGAGCCCCTCCGGGCGTCTTCAAAACCAACCGACCTTCCACTGGGCCTTCGACTACTCGGAGACCCTATCCTTAGCAGGCGTGTAGCCCCGGAGCTAAGGGCCTAGTCTCCATCTCCAACTCTTCGTCATATTCATCGCTTGAGTATTCTAACTCCTACGCATCTCCACAATCCGAGCTTGCCTCCTTGAGCCCTTAGTAAAGATTCTAATGCTTCGACGTTAGCTTGGCAAACCTTGGACTAATTACCGGTTCGGGGTTAGCGAGGTTGAAGCATAGTTGTTGGGAGTTATTTGGGGTGAGATCGTGTGGTAAAGTGGATGCGGTTATATTGGGAATGTTGTTAGGAACATTGGTAGGATTGGTGTCAAGGTCGAGAAACACGGAGGGGTGTATCTTCTCTTCCTTGATTCATGCCGTAAAACTAGTGAGAGTGATTGACTAGGTGTAAGTTTGGAATAACGAGACCAATAGTAGCGGGTCCCACGGATGGCGCCACCGATTGTACAATAATTTGTATGACCGGTCCTTGATGGTGATCGAAGGGTATGAGGGTGATATGCTTGCGCCAAACTTGTAGTCAATCTGCTATAAGAAATAGTAGACACTTCATTAAGTGATTGTGCAGGGGTTGGGCCTGCGAACCACCTCCGGTGAGTAAGTATGTGATATGAGTTGTAAATAATATGATGTATGTGAAATCTTGTTTTGAGTGAACATACCATTGAAATGACTCGTCCAACCTATTTATAGGTGATGAAAATAGCTTGGAGAGTGTTAGCACACGTTTAGGAGATCATGGGGCGTCCCACGATTTGTGGTAACCGCTAGGGCTTCATCCCCACTATCTCGGACTTGGCGGGAAGCTAAGGACATAGTGGGAGCGTGGGGAAGACCAAGTCAGGTTCTTATTTGTCTTGGCATCTTCAAGGAAGACACCGAAGGGCATAGGCCTTGGTGGCGGATTCCTAGCGGTAACCATGTCAATGATGAATGCTTTTACGCCACCAATGACTTATGAAGAAAGACTTGGGTCATTTATATTTTACGATCTTCCAATGTTTTGTCGATAACAAGCGTAAAATCATTTTAACGAAACAAATAAAATACGTAAATGGTTTGAACTAATAGTTTCTAACATATTCACATTTTCACATAAAACACTAAAACAAGTATAAGTGATTTTATGATTTAATATTACATATGTACAACAACTAGTGTTTACATATTTGGGTAAAATATACACATAACTAGTATGTAGTATATTGGGTAATATAAATGGGTAGAAACTTAAGTATCATAACCCATTGGGCAAATACATTGAATGTAGTTGGGTACAACCCAAAGCCCATGACCCATGGAGCTTGACCCATAACCCATTGCATGACATCATGCTTATATCATACATGGATAATATCCATAACCCATGGATCAACCCATACCCAGTGACTAAGTGCATTGCACTCAAGAGATACATTGTATCTAGCTAAAGATCCATGGTTCAACCCATGACCCATGACCCATAACCAAAATACCCATGGGTAGGGGGCGTCCACGGATCCCTAGCTTAACGCTAGACGGATCCCTTGTGGAAGGATCCGTGGGATCCGAGGAACGATGAATTTTTCTTCTATAAATAGTGAGCCATTTCTTCATTGTTTCTCACCCTTTCTAACACACTTTCTCCACGAGTTAAAACTCACTAACCTCGGATCAAGAGATCTATGTTTGTAGTTTTGTTTTGTGTGATCTTTTAGGTTCCTCTTAAAGGCAAGATCACCACCTTTGAAGTCGAGCAAGCTCAAGTCCATGAGTTGCCATGCTTCCTCATCATCAAGGCTCTTGAAGTCTTCTTGTTGATGATTCCTTTCTTTCTTCTAAGAAGTGTAGTGTTGAAGACATTAGTGAAAGATGTCTCAAGTGTCAAGGCGAAGATATTAGTGAAGGGTATCTATCATCCATATCATAAGCACTTGTGGTAGGTGCTAGAAGCATTAGAAGTCAAGACTAGAAGCATTAGTGAAAGGTGCTTAGAAGTCAAGACACAAGACATTAGTGAAGGGTGTCTTGTAGATCTAGTCAAAGGCATTAGTGAAGGTGCCTTAGATGTACATTCGATATGGTGTGTTTCGATGTACAAGATAGACTAGTATTAGATCCAAGGATATTGATATCCTTGATGATGTTGTAAAGGTAGATCTCCTTTGGGATTAGTCGTTGGTGTAGTGTGGTAGTAGTTCCTCCATTGCAATGGAACTAGGTGCTTAGCCTAGTACCTAATAAAGGGTAGGCGACGTTGTGTAGGTGTAGTTCACCTTGGGTGAAAGAACTAGGTACTTAGCCTAGTACCTTATAAAGGGTAGGCGGACGTTGTGTAGGTGTGGTTCACCTTGGGTGAAAGAACCGGTGGTTAGCCTAGCACCGGAAAAAGGGTAGGCGACGTTGTGAAGGCTTCTCCGCCATAAGGAGATTGGTGTAGTGTTCTGAACTCTCGAGTAGGTGACTCGGGGGTGGAGTAGGGCAAGGAAGGTGTCCTTGTGGCGAACCACTATAAATACTCGCGTTGTGGTTTTGTGCTTCTTACTCTTATCTTTTCATTACTTACCTTTATATGCTTGTTTATCAACATCCAACACACACATCTAAATAGATTGACATAAGTCGATCTAAATAGATTAAAGGAAGTTTTAATTGGCAAAACTATTCAACCCCTTCTAGTTTTCCACAATTGGCATCGAGCTTCGTTACCAAGTTTCTTGAAGTATATTGTACTTTAAAAACTTGATACGATCCATAGTTAATTGAAAACTACAAAGAAGGTTTTCATAAAACAAACACCATGTCTTTTAAAACTATATGTTTGGATGTTGATTTGATAACAACATTTTTTTTACTTTTCATTTAATTGCACTAATCTTCTTTGTCATGTTGATTAGTCAAAGCTCATACCCACCAAGCTATAGGAATCGCTTGGTAACAAGAATACCTTCCTTAAGAAGGTATCTTAAGCATAAAGGGCGGGAATCGTCTAAGTGACATTTGTTGTGTCATTTGTAAAGACATTCCTAAGTGCGCTAGAGGTATGATTTTCTTTTATTTTGCTTGATAATTAAGTATGCCTATTTAGGTATTTATATGATTATCTTTTGTGCATATACATGTTTTACATGAAGCTTCATTAGGAAGCCTTTTTCTCACATATCGTGTTTTATTTCTCGTCTAAAGTCGTGGTATATAAAACTTATGTTTTGTTTCTTTTAATCCAATAATAAAACAAAACACAAATTTCAAAATTCCTCCTTTCCCATAAATACTCCCCACCGTCCAATCACTCAAATCCTCACTTTTCAAATCTTCCAATTTCAAAATTTCTCTAATTCAAAACTTCATCTTCCTCTCCATCCTATCCCAACCGAAACCAAGAAGGATCGTCTTCAACATGGTTTACATCGCCTTCGTACTCATCGTCTTAACACTCATCGCACTTGTGTTCCCTATGATGAAGTTCACATACGGAGACATTTACTTTGTGTTGTTAATCTACATTGGGGTTATATACCCAATCCTTTGTATCATTCTTAGTATTGAAATGAAATATTACTAATAGTCTAGTTATCTAGGTTATTATGTGCTTATCATTTTTCTTTGTTTTATTTCTTTCTTTCGTGATACATTAGAAGTCATGTATGCATGTTAAAAGAAAATGTAGGCTAAAACACATATCTTGGTATAAAACTATGAGATCTAAAACCTATGCTTTTCATAAAATCATTTACGTAATAACAGATCTACGGATCCCGGAAGTTATACTAGCCGGATCCCTTTTGAAAAGGAACCGTGGGATCCGTCCTACTGGAGAACAGTTTTTTCATGCAAATTAAAAACCACTTCTCTTCTAAAAGTAATTCTCCACTAATATGTCAAAACCATAAGTGAGTTAAGTGTCTTTCTTGTTAAAAACCATTGTTAATAAAAATCTAATAAAAACGTTAGATAATCATAGATTGACCACAAACATCACTTTTTGTTAACCCATCATTTCTATAGGTTCAACTATGACGCATGAATATGAGTTTGATTTTTCACTCACTAGCGTCTACACTCCGAACATCTCCCTTGAACCCAACACACCTGGCATTCATGTCCGTGGGTTCAACAACCTCGAAAACCGTCACTTCCACGAAGGGCGTGTGTGAACACCTCTCTACAATTCGAAGAAGGTATCAATACCTCCTTTCGAGCCATAGGACTAGAATGTCTTCTTGAAATCAACGAGAAGATATGTCCAAGGTTCATAATGGAATTCTTCCGTCAAGTTGAACTCGTTAAATGAGGATCGCTCTCTATCTCTTTGGTTTTATATCAAAACCAAAGTTTACTTTAACCCTTGGGCATTTTGCTCACATCCTCCGAATTCAAATCATGGACAATGTGCCTTCACGAAGATTGGTCTCTTGATTCTCTCTTCAACTTTCGTGAAGAAAATAGTCCATATTGCTCACACATACCCTCCCGGAAGATTTACATCGCATAATATGCAAACCTCGACCATATTACTCCGATCCAAACATTATCTTCACACGGGACATCCGAGAAGAGTACAAGCCCTTGCACTCATCCTACGTGAAAATGTTTGGAGTCTTAGGAAATCGAGAAATCCTTCCGCTTGTTGTGCTCACATGTTGTCTTGTTTGCTAACACAACAACCATACAATCTCGCCTACTTCTTTGCAAGGCGAATTGTAAATCTTCAAGGCTCAAGAATAAACTCATCCCTTATGGAATGTTCTTGACACGCCTCTATCACAACGTTATGCACTTTCATCCTCAATTTCAAAGTCCGTTATGCGTGCTTGTGAACAAGATGATGGAACCACTAAACATATCTCTCATGAAGACTTTCTTCATTCTTGATTCCACCAACACTCATCACTCACGTAATGATCCTCTAGCGAAAACACTCTAGGAACCTAGTAGTATTTCAAATAGGATCAATCCTCTCGTACTCGTGCTTTATCAATGTAATCCTATTTCCTTCATGAAATAAAACATCTTACATTTGATATCTTAGTATTAGAACCTCTTTAAACCAACCTTGGAATATAATGTATTGTCAAGATCATTGCATACCTTTAGTAAAGGTTCTACTGAGCAGATGAACGGATCCCAAATTTTGTGCTAGACGGATCCCTACTTTTAGGGAACCGTGGGATCCGGCAAACAGAAAATGCAATTGGAAGCATTGTATTTCAATCATGTCCTTAGAACACCTCACACTAAGCTAAACATAGTATCTTAAGGCAAATTAAGTCCTTATCAAGATTAGTAGATCCTTCCTACTCACACATAACTCACCTAGATCACACTCTAAGACGCTTGTAGATCTATCGTTTTCACTTTAATCCATTACTCTTCCGCTCTCTAGATCACTCATCATTCTCACATGATCCCTCACATCTGGCTTTAGAAATCTTTCTATTATGGCAAAATTGATCATAAATCATCCTTACCTTAAAATTGATCAAAGTTGATCAAATTCTAGCTTTCACATCTCAAAGCCTTTAGGAAATTTTCCAAAACACTATCTTAAGTCACAACAGGATCTCTAGGATCATTTAGCTTCAATTGACACTCTCATCTTTAGTGTCATCCTTGCTCATCCATTGGTACTCATGAAAGTTCCAAATCCTTCCATAAAGACAATCATTAGCTACATCACTCATTACCTTCAAGTACTTAAGCACCCTTCATTTAAGACACTTGGGAGGTGAAACACTCAAGATGATATAGATCTTAGATCTTAGAAACATCATTTCCACTCTTTCATAGCTGCGAGAGGCGGATCCCTAGGATTAGCCTAGGCGGATCCCTACGAGGAGGAACCGTGGGATCCGGATGACGGTTTATGTCAATTCTTGCTAAAACAATCATTTCAACTCATCTTTCTAACTCAAACACTCCATCTCATCTTAAATGAGTTCCTAGATCGATACAAACTCGAAGTTGACTCTTGTGCATGTTAATCATCACATTCAATGAATCTTAGTGGCTTAAGGCTTAAATGCACTTGCCAAATCTCTTGCTTTATAAACCACATTGTTAGGACTTCCATAGTCATCACCTTCATCCTAACTTTGACACTTTAGAAACCCTTACAAACCTCTTGAAATCATCTCATCATGAGGAAAACCCCAGTAGTAACTTATCCACCAAAGAACCACCCAAGAAAAGGCTCGTGTTATACGAAATCTCTTCAACCGAATCATCTCGGTCAAGCCAACAAATGATAGGATCTTTCCTCAACCAATCAAACCAATTCCTAAAAGGATAGTACCCACAAAACTACCTATGCCAAACACCACCATACCTCCTAGGCCAAACAATATCATCTCCACTAAACCATCACCATTGGTTCCTAGAGCTATTTCTTTTACATCTCCACTATCATCACCACACCTCTACAATTTAGAGGATTTGCCTCTAGGCCGTCTCATCCGCCTCCATGACAACATTCTCCTCATTAGGAGGAATAATGGTACAAAATCAAGGTGTTGAGTCAACACTTGCTCCGGCTTCCTTTTCGCCGTTTCCATCATATAATCCCATTTGGATTATGAGAAATCATCAAAGTCAACCACCCGACCATATGGAAGTTGACACTTCTCTACCACCACCATCATTCTTGGTGAGCCATTCTCAAATGCGCCTCCACCAATCCTCCATCGTTTGAAGCTCCACAAGCCGCTTCACTTGATCCTTCGCATCAAGCCATTTCATTTCTTCCACCACCACTACCTAGCCATGACAAAGATTGCTATCATTGTCAACATGTTGAAAGTTTGATACATGAAGTGCGAGAAGACCAACGTTTCATGTTCTATCATCTCCTCGAGCGTTTCGACGAGATTAAACCTAAACAAAACTTGAGCTAGAAGATTTTAGTGGTGTCCTAGCATCAGCGATAGTTGGTCTAGAAATTCCTAGTCATGTATTTTCTTATTTTCTTAGTTTTTAGAGTCATGTATATCATAACTCTAGTTTTATTAAATGAAATTACATGCTACTTGTTATATTTACGAGCATATGATTACATTGTATTCATATCTCATTTTGTGATAACATTACTTGTTATATCACCATTCTTGAAATTGATCATCGACTATACGGATCCTCGAATTGCCTAGAGCGGATCCCTACTAGGAGGGAAAGTGGGATCCGTGAGACGAAAACTATTTTCTACTAACTTGGACCACATTTGCGGAAATTGTGAATTATACTTGTTTTCTAACCTTTGTTTTGTAGTTATTCAATTTACACATGAAGACTTTGACATCCTAAAGCTAGGGGAGCTTTATGTCAAAGCAATACATTACAAATTACTTGCAATATTAGGATTACATTCGTGACATCCCTTTGCAAAATTGCAATCATCAAGGGAGCACACTCGTCACTTAGACAAAATCTTTTGCAAACTTAGTTGCAAACAAACTAACTTAGTATTACTTTCTTGCGCCCTTACATAGGGATGGACTCGTCAAGGGGTAAAGGCGAGATCCTTTCCGTTACTTGCTCTCTATTTCTTTTATTTCTTTCACATGTTTTCTTAAAAACAATGTGTTGTTTTCTTCGAAGCTCTTTTGTTTCGACAAAAGGGGAGAAGAAAGTAAAACTACAAATTCAAACTTTTACAATTTTAGCTTTTCCTTAAAATAATTTTATGTTTTGTCATCAACAAAAGGGAGATTGTTAATACAAATAAGCCGTAAAAGCGTTTATTTATATTTTACGATCTTCTAATGTTTTGTCGATAACAAGCGTAAAATCATTTAACGAAACAAATAAAATACGTAAATGGTTTGAACTAATAGTTTCTAACATATTCACATTTTCACATAAAACACTAAAACAAGTATAAGTGATTTTATGATTTAATATTACATATGTACAACAACTAGTGTTTACATATTTGGGTAAAATATACACATAACTAGTATGTAGTATATTGGGTAATATAAATGGGTAGAAACTTAAGTATCATAACCCATTGGGCAAATACATTGAATGTAGTTGGGTACAACCCAAAGCCCATGACCCATGGAGCTTGACCCATAACCCATTGCATGACATCATGCTTATATCATACATGGATAATATCCATAACCCATGGATCAACCCATACCCAAGTGACTAAGTGCATTGCACTCAAGAGATACATTGTATCTAGCTAAAGATCCATGGTTCAACCCATGACCCATGACCCATAACCAAAATACCCATGGGTAAAGGGGCGCCCACGGATCCCTAGCTTAACGCTAGACGGATCCCTTGTGGAAGGGATCCGTGGGATCCGGGAACGATAGATTTTTCTTCTATAAATAGTGAGCCATTTCTTCATTGTTTCTCACCCTTTCTAACACACTTTCTCACGAGTTAAAACTCACTAACCTCGGATCCAAGAGATCTATGTTTGTAGTTTTGTTTTGTGTGATCTTTTAGGTTCCTCTTAAAGGCAAGATCACCACCTTTGAAGTCGAGCAAGCTCAAGTCCATGAGTTGCCATGCTTCCTCATCATCAAGGCTCTTGAAGTCTTCTTGTTGATGATTCCTTTCTTTCTTCTAAGAAGTGTAGTGTTGAAGACATTAGTGAAAGATGTCTCAAGTGTCAAGGCGAAGATATTAGTGAAGGGTATCTATCGTCCATATCATAAGCACTTGTGGTAGGTGCTTAGAAGTTAAGACTAGAAGCATTAGTGAAAGGTGCTTAGAAGTCAAGACACAAGACATTAGTGAAGGGTGTCTTGTAGATCTAGTCAAAGGCATTAGTGAAAGGTGCCTTAGATGTACATTCGATATGGTGTGTTTCGATGTACAAGATAGACTAGTATTAGATCCAAAGATATTGATATCCTTGATGATGTTATAAAGAGTAGATCTCCTTTGGGATTAGTCGTTGGTGTAGTATGGTAGTAGTTCCTCCATTGCAATGGAACTAGGTGCTTAGCCTAGTACCTAATAAAGGGTAGGCGACGTTGTGTAGGTGTAGTTCACCTTGGGTGAAAGAACTAGGTACTTAGCCTAGTACCTTATAAAGGGTAGGCGACGTTGTGTAGGTGTGGTTCACCTTGGGTGAAAGAACCCGGTGGTTAGCCTAGCACCGGAAAAAGGGTAGGCGACGTTGTGAAGGCTTCTCCGCCATAAGGAGATTGGTGTAGTGTTTACGAACTCTCGAGTAGGTGACTCGGGGGTGGAGTAGGGCAAGGAAGGTGTCCTTGTGGCGAACCACTATAAATACTCGCGTTGTGGTTTTGTGCTTCTTACTCTTATCTTTTCATTACTTACCTTTATATGCTTGTTTATCAACATCCAACACACACATCCAAATAGATTGACATAAGTCGATCTAAATAGATTAAAGGAAGTTTTAATTGGCAAAACTATTCAACCCCCTTCTAGTTTTCCTAGAAGTTGATGAACATACTTTTCCGGCCGCACACGTGTCTGGATAATTACTCTTATCCGATTTACATTTTTAAATTTTAAAATAGTCTTTTGGTCTCGGGTAAGATGGGAAATCGTGATTCTGATGGCAGGTTTGGCGAAAGGTTTAATTAGCATTAAATGCGTTGAGTTAGTTGCATAGTTATCTTCCAACTAATATGATTAGCGGCAGGATGGTATTTTTGAAGCATGAAGTCGAAAGCAATGCCTCTTCGCTCACATACATCACTTTCGATTGGGGGCTTGATGATTTACCCTCCAGGTAGCTCAAGGACACTCCGAGATGTGTCGAAGCCCTTCTATTCAAGGCCCAAGTTAGGATTCCAAAATATCCATAGGCGTCAAACCATTCGTTATCACGAAGGTTACCTCGGAGAATTCGCCATTCAAGCCCTAAGCCCTTGGGTATGGCGACGACGAAGCACTGGATAGGGAACCTCGACTTGGTCAAACCCACGATATCTCTCTTGGCTTCCCGGTCAAGTCGAGAACGTGGGTCACTAAACCCTAGCGGTTACCCACAATCATGTGACGCCCCCATGATCTCCGACATTCATGCAGAAGTGCTCTCAACCCTATTTCACCCACTATAAATAGGTTGGACGGGCAATGGATTATGGTATGCTCTTTTCACACTCATCTCTTTACTTACACACACTTGTACAACCATAACTCATACTTACTCTCACGCCGGAGGTGGTTCGCAGGGTCCTAGCCTGCGTAATCACTTAACGTAGTGTTTCGTATTTTTATTCTCAGTGAAAGGCAAGTCTTGGCTGGAACATACACCCTCATACCTTTGATCATCATCAAGCTCGGTAGTGCAATCTTTTGTACAATCAGTCCACATTTGACTCAATCATGGTGGATACCTCATTAAGCCCCCCAGTCTAATGTTATGACTTCGTAGGAGGCATGAGATTAGACTTAAGTAGTCCAGAAAAACTTTGTTATATAAGGAGCGTGTGTATTAGGTATTTCCATATAACTTTCGCTTTTAGTTATAAGCGAGTTTTATTGGAACCTATTTGTACATACGCTGAGTTATCGAAAGGTACCAAGGTTTGTGTATAAACTAGGCTTTGTTTTATAATGCATGACATAAGGGGTGTCCCATGATTTTAGGTAACCGCTTGGTTAGTGTCCCATGATCCCTATCTTGCCGATAAAGCCTTGATAGGGTTGTAAACGTGGGTTTGAATTGGTCTTAAACCTTTGCATTAATATCTTCGAAGAGCATACCCCAAAGGGCTTAGGCCTTCGATTGGCGATTCCCAATTGGTAACCATATCATAGATGAATGGTTTTACGCCAAAGAAGATTTTTGGAGGTTTTCCAAGTATGTCGGAATGTAGCTCCGAAGTGAGTATGAAGGGGAGACCTTCAAATTTAATGGAGGGTATATCATCAAGCCCCTCGGTCTAAAGTGATGCGTACACTTCAAATGTAATGCTTTCGACTTAAGAGAAATACTTCCTTGTGATAAATCGAACAAGGATTAATCGTTAAGTAATATAGACCTCGAACGTCGTATATTTTGTATGTATACGAAGCTTATGAGCTTCATTGAAATAAAGTAGTAGTCCTTGGACAATTTACTTTCTGTTATCTAGGTTGCGGCCTTCCTTCAGACAATGTTTCAGACTTATCTTCCAGGCTATGGCCTTATGCTAGGTGTGCTAGCATATTTTTAATATCTACAGTTAGAGACTATTTCTCGATTTTGATTTGATGTTGATTCTTCTCATACGTTTTACAACCTAAGGCGTATGGTAGATACATAGCCTCATTGTTTGTAAATTCTGCACTAAGAATATAGCAATCATATAATTTAATTGTTGACAAAGGGTCACGACCCACTCCGTCTTCATCCTTTGGGTAGCATAAGGCTTGGAATACCTTAACACCACTTAGGAAAGTTAATGTGAAGTTTAGATGAAAGTTAGTGATTTCAAGCCTTCTTCTTAGGAAAACCCATGACGAAGACTGCAACATAGACTTCTTCTAAAAAATGAACCCGAACAGAGGCTCCTACGAAGGTTATTGAACCTTCTCTCCAAAACAGACCATAACAAAGGTTGCTACGGAAATTGCAACGGAGGCTCTTATGAAGGCTATTGACTTTAAACCTTCTTCTTAAAATGAACCCGAACAGAGGCTCCTACGAAGGTTGTTGATTTTGAACCTTCTTCATGAAACAAACCCAAACAGAGGTTGCTACGAAGTCTGCAACGGAGGCTCTTATGAAGGCTATTGACTTTAAACCTTCTTCTCAAAATGAACCTGAACAGAGGCTCCTACGAAGCTTGTTGAGTTTGAACCTTCTTCATGAAATGAACTCAAACAGAGGCTGGAGTCTCCAACGGAGGCTCTTATGAAGGCTATTGAATTTAAACCTTCTACTCAAAATGAACCCGAACAGAGGCTCCTACGAAGGTTGTTGAATTTGAACCTTCATCTTAAGTGAAGCCAAACAGAGGCTCATTCTTCTCCAAATCAGAACATAACAGAGGTCGTAAAAGAGACTGCTCCGTTTAAACCCGACGGAGGCTGTTGAAATGGTAAACGTAAAGTTTGTGGCTGGTGGAAAATCTCGTGATGTGAGATAAAAATGGAGATTTCAGTGGTGCTACCATGTGGTAACAAGGATGTAGGGAATTACGGTTGAATTCGACCGTTATTTATGGAAAACGGTTATTTGACTCGGAAAACGGGACTTATTGTTGCGGGTCCCACGGATGGCGCCACTGATTCTACAATAACTCGTATGACCAGGCCTTCGATGGTTATCGAAGGATATGAGGGGTGTTATGCTTGCACCAAACTTATAGCCAATCTACAATAATAAATAGTAGACACTTCGTTAAGTGACTGCACAGGGGTTGAATCCTATGAACCACCTCCGGCGTGAGAATCAGTCATGGTGATTATGTCATGAAAGTATTGAGGTGTAGAAGATGGGATCTCACAGGTTAAGTTAGGTTACATACCGTGATGGATTCCTTATTTATAGGCATAAGAATCGGCAGCAGCGATTCTGAGAGGTGTGTGGAGGCGATTCTGAGGTCATGGCGCTAGAGGGTCATGGCTAAGATCATGGTCATGACCGCCTGCTTTGACCAAATCTTATTTGACCGCTCTATTTGACTAGCTCGATCATACCCACGCTCATAGGTATAGAGGCTATGACCTTTAGGCTTCGACCCTTTTCGAGGGGCTCGAACGACGGAAGGCCACGCTCGAATCGGTGACGGAGGCCACGCCTCGAATCGTGGACGGAATCGTGAGCGGAGGCGTGCTCGAACCATGACGGAGGCCAGGCTCTGAATCGTGACAGAGGCCTTGACGGTAGCCATTGTGAATGACTTTACGCCAACATTATGTGTAGGACGAAGGCGTAGGTTTTGTCTTTTAGGAGGGTACATCATACCCTTTGTATAAATGGTAAGCTAAGTACCAGAGTGACGGTAACGCTCGTTAGCAGAGCGGAGGGTGCGTCATCATGAAGTTTGGGCACTTTGCAACTTTGGCCCCTAATCTTGCACCACATTCACTTTGGGTCCTATTGGTTTATTTCATCATTTATAACACATATAAATTGCAATAAAACTTTGCGATATAGGCAGAATTAGTCCCTCATCGCTCTTGAAATTATTATCTTCAGTCCTTAAAATAAATAAACTTTATATTATTATGCCGCCTTCAGTCCTTGAACTTCAAAACTTTGTGCCCAAGTTATTAATTACTGCATAACTAAATCACCGGGTTATGCCGTAATCCTTCGTACGCTTATACTTATCCATTCAATAAATATTTCTACGGCGTAACTAAATTGCCATGTTACGCCGTAGTCTTCACAATTAATAATACCAACAAACTACGCAAGCATACACTAGAAACAATAATAAATGCGAAAGCATAATAATAAAAGAATCAAAACTATGCTAACACCTAATTTCCACATCACAAAGATACTCTAGTGGAATGAAAAATTAAAACAAACATAAAAAACGATAAATAAATTAGGAATAAACATTGATAAATTAATTGACTAATAATAAATTAATAGACAATTAATAAGAACACAATAAATAAAAATGCACGAACAATTAAAATAGAATCAAAATTAATATTGAATAATGAAACTAAATTAATATAAAGAGTCGGAACATGATTACATAGCGCGCCAATAAATTGCTATCGATCCCCTACTTGAGTACCGGGACGTCCCCGAAAGGTTTGCCCCTTAAACCACTCGTACTGTTGTTGCTGTCCCTTTTCTCTTATTTGTCTCTTGCTTCGGCAACCAAGGAACCACACAAACAATATTCTCCCAACTGATGTATGATAACCTCGTACATAATGACTATTTATAATAATGAAGTTTGGGCACTTTGCAACTTTGGCCCCTAATCTTGCACCACATTCACTTTGGGTCCTAGTGGTCCTATTTCATCATTTATAACATATATAAATGTGTAATAAAACTATGCGATACAGGCAGAATTAGTCCCTCATTGTTCTTGAAATTATTATCTCTAGTCCTTAAAATAAATAAACTTCATATTATTATGCCGCTTTCAGTCCTTGAACTTCAAAACTTTTTGCTCAACTTATTAATTACGCCATAACTAAATCACCGGGTTACGTCGTAATCCTTCGTACGCTTATACGTATCTATTCCATAAATATTTCTACGACGTAACTAAATTGCCATGTTACGCCGTAGCCTTCACAATTAATAAATACGGTGTAACCCAAGAGTTGGTTACGCCGTAAATCTTCTCAATAACGTATTTACGCCGTAACATTATTAACTAGTTACGGCGTAACTTTCACAAATATTTTTTAGGCCCTTGTAGTTTGGGTTACGACGTAGTCAATTGTGCCGATTACGCCGTAACCTTCTTCAAAAAATATATCTTGGCCTTTTCTCACATATTTTCCGCTCCAATGCTTCATTTATCCTGAAATGTAAATATAAACAAAGCTCTTATAAGATAAAGGGAGACGCCTTCCAGAGTTTAGGCGTGACGTCGTCAGTCTTTAAAACCAAAAATTGTTCTGAGCCGTCATGTGTAATTTGATCAAAATTCTTATATAGGGATGGTGTTGCCCTTTAATTAGGACGACGTCAGGCTTGAAAATCTGCTTGAGTCTTGACTTTGTCATTTTCTTCATGTTTTCGCTCCTTTTCGTCCAAATATGCATGATTCCAGCATTTTGCTTCCAAAAGACCTAAAATGTGAAAAGGAACGATTTTAAGTAGTAACGGATATAAAATGTGTCGATTTAGGGCTTAAATGACCCCCTAAAAACGTATGTTTTAAATCCTTATCAAGCGCCTGGACCATGGACATAAGAAAACTATAGGGTAGGCTAGGCGATAGGTGTAACGAAACAAACATATATTGGGTGAACAAAATGAAAGGAATGGCTCTGACGGGTTTACTAGGGGTATCTTGCACTAATAATGAGTGCAACAAAAAGGGTTTAACATGGGGATTGACTGATCGATGTGAAAAGTCAATATACACAAACATAACATAAATGATGGGATATTTTGGTTTAATCCTAAAATTGCCTTATATCCTAGCTGCATCGATTACACAAAGTTACTGATCTGTGCTAAACCGTCAAGTCTAACAGACTTAAAACAGCTCAAGCACAAATGCAATGAAGATCGAGAATATAGTGAATTCCGGTCGTTATGTCCCACGGAGACTCAATGGTGTGTTAAACACTAGATCGAGATGATAGAATGACCACCAATGATAGCGATCGAAATGATTAGATCAATAATTACACCAATGAAAAAGGTAATAAATAACAGCGACTTAAATACAAATTAAGAAAATTAAAAAGATAAAATCTATTAAATAAACGCTATCACTATTTTTAAAGTGATGAACGTTTAAAACTTAAAACTAAAAACTTACGTTAAAATAAAAATAACGTAAACGTACAAATAAAAACGTGAAACTTACACAATATAAATCCTAAAAATATGAAAAATACATTTTTACAATCCTAATGATAAAAGAAAATATTTAGAAAAAGAAAATTATTTTTACAACTATTTATTTAATTATTATTAATTAAAAACTATTTTAACTATTTAATAATACTCTAAAATAAAAGAAAATATGAAATAAGACTAGAAAAATAAATTTAAGACTTAGAAAAATCTAAAATATGATAAAACTAATTCTAAAACTGAAAATATATTTTTGGACTTTTATGTATTTATTATTAATTTAATACTATTTAAAAATAATTTAAATTGTGAAAATACCAAATAAAAGGAGAAAAATAAGGAAAAATATTTTTATGATTTTATATTTATCTTAAACTATTAAAATGAAAATTATTTTTGAACTTTTTCTTAATTAATTGCAATTAAAGCTAATTAAAAATGATTAAAAAGCGAATTTAAATAAGAAAAATACTAAAAAAGTAGCTAAAAATTATGAAACTTGCAGGAAATTCTAAAATATTATTCGGATCTATGAAAATAAGAAAACAAAGGCTTATGTGGGGAATCTAAAAAGTCGCATTGTAACTCGAAACTAGAATAAGCACTATGGAATAAGCTAATAAGCACTTCAAAGTGAACCAAACTCACTGAAGCTATTTAATACCAAAACACTCTAAAGCAACTATCTAATGCTACCCTAACACCTAATGAGTAGTCTACCAAGAATTAAGCTAATCTAATCTAAAAGCCAAATCGCCTAACCGCCCCTAAGTTGAGCTTAATTGCGGCTTATCTAAAAGCCAAAGCGAGAACCAACTAAGCGATCCACAAGACCACCAACCAAAGATACAAAATCCAAAATTACAGCTAATTAGAACTAGTATTGAAGCAATTAAAGATCAAAACAAAGTACGCAATTGATGTATTCATTGAACTGATGCGTAAAACAGAAAGAGGTACCTATGTTTGAGCTAATGTAACTACTTATCCAATAAGCAAATGAGAAAATCAGATAAGTGGTCTCAAAGACCACCTAGCCTACTCCTAATGTGCCAAATCTCGGACCTTAGCTATTTGAATTGAGTCTCATGGTATTGTCGACTTTCTGCACAAAATGGGTTCAGACCTGGTTTTGACTTTTTTGAAACAGATTAAAGATTGACCAAAATGAGTTTTAGAAGCAAATCATTAGACTGATTTCAATGTAATTTGATGAAATGAGAACTAAGCAAACTCACTTATCAACTTCTAAACCTATAAGCAAATTCCTAACCACTGATTCCATCAGAAATTGAAACAAGAACAGTTGACTGAGTATTTTGACTATAAGTGCAAAAGGTATCAAAACAATTACTGGAATGAAAGCAATAAGGTATAGCAGACCTAAAGCCAATGATCTAACCTAAGGTTATAACCTCTAAAGCAGTTAAAACAAGCAATCCAAACACCCCTTTAAAACTGTAATGCAATCAAACCAAGCTGAAACAATAACTTAAGCCTACTCTACCATTAAAACAGATTTAAATCACCTAAATAGAGCTAGTGAAACAACAAATAACAAGACTTAAGCGGATCTAATAGATATTAAAATTGCATCGTGTATTAAGCTAATAATGAGACTAATGCTCAACTTACAAGAAGAATACAAAATTTGAGTACGAATAATGAGTTAACCAACACACAACTTCAAATTAAACCCAAATTCACTTCAATATCAACCCTTTTTCATTTCAACACCAATTTGAACCATGGTTGACTTTCGTTGACCGCCATCAAATATGCTTTAAACTTGATTGCAGACTTACAAAAAGTTATAATAGGCTCATATAAGCTTGTTGAAGCCTAAAGATAAACTAAGAAAAGCTTGTTTGTCACACTTTGAAATGGAAGTTTTCAAATTATGCAAAAGATATGAAAATAGATAAAACTTGGAATTAATGATTAAAACTTGATTATACTACAAAGATAACTTGAGTTTAACACTTGGAAACAAAAACTTACAGCTTTAAAATTAAACTAATACATTAATTATAAAAACGACATAAGGAAAATTTTGAGCTAATAATCTACTACATGGTTTGCTTCCTTTCTCTGTCTTTTATAATCCAAAGCCATTCTCTCTCTCTTCTGAATCTTTCCCATCATTCTAAACCATTGGATGGCTTTTAATTGATCTTGACCATTCAAAATGATTTTTGGCGCCAAATTCCTTGTCGCCAATTGGGGTTGAGTGAGGAGGGGATGAGCAATTAATGAAGTTTGATGTTAGTTGGAGTGGGGAACAAGGTGGAGTGGAATGGAGAGGAGGGGACGGATAGTAGCTAGTCAGCAGGAAGCAATGAGGATGACTTTTTGGCGGGTGGGTGGTTTTGACCAAGGTTTGACCGATATAATAACCAAGGGGTTCACAATGCAATTTGACAGGGGTCCGAATTAGGGGTCAAAATGGCTATATGACAAGGTCAAAAGGTATAAATGACAAGGACTAGTTATGTTATTTTCTGAAAATCAAGGACCAATCCTGCCAATTCAACAAAGTTTCTTCCAAGGACTAAAAGTGACAAAGTTCAATAATGCAAGGACTAAACTTGCCATTTTCAATTTTCCAGGGGCCATTTTTGCCAATTTTCAAACTTGGAGGACCATTTTTGTAATTTTCTCAAACTTTTTATATTTTTCACCAAAGGACTAAATTTGACAACTTTTGATTTTAAAAGGACCTTTGGTGACTTTACTTTTGAATTTATGTGCTCGTGGACCTGCTTTTGACAACTTTTGAAACTTGGGGACTAAAACGCAATTTTGCAAATTTGATATGTTTTTCATCCGATTTTGATATTTTGCATTTAAAACACATAAAACATCGATTTGTGATATTTTGATCATTTTGATGTGTTTCGATTGTTTTCGATGATTTTGCGCTTATTTTGTACAAAATGATGAGTATTTAGACACTCATCGCTTACCTTAGTGTAATGCTCATGATAATGGTCTCGAAAACATATGCAAGTCCAAGTTCTAAAGTCTACTACAAACCACCGACACACTCATTTTATGGTATTATGTATAAGGGAAAAATGGAAAAGCTTATCCTCACACAATGTAAATAAAGGGTAGGTGCTCAAAGAAAGATTAGTCTAGTTAAGTAATAAAAACATGTCAAAATTTTACAGATGAAACACTTTTCACTAAAAATTAGAAAAATTAAGGCAAGGAAAATCAAGCGTGTGTTTATTTCTAATCCTTCCCGACTTGGGTCATACTAAGGATATAAATGAAAAATAAGAAGGGTTATAAATGGAACGGAAAACTCTCATGGATTTTCTCGTCATGATCAATAAATGTCACCTCCCGTAACATGCTCTAAATATGCCTCCACGAGTAACATCCAAAAAACTCATCCTAGCAATCACCATGGTACTCAACTACGTCGGATAAAAAGTGTTCCTTTATAGCTAAATATCTTTCCATAATTCATCAACTTGTATTGCTGCAAGAAAAAACTAATACCCCTCAGCGAAGCTAAATGTTTTGCATTTACAACATTAAGTTTTATTAACGTTTTCTTTGGCGATTTTCTACAAATAAGTGATGATGTACCTCCGAGCAGTCGAAGGATACCCTTCGAATCGTGTCAAAGCCCTTCAAGACGAAGGCCCAAGTCGGCTTCTCCCAAATTTCATCAAGGCCAAACCATTCGTACACACGAAGGTTACCTATGGGAATTCGCCACTCGAAGCCCTGAGCCTTTCGGGTGTGGTTGTCGAGGAACAAAGGATAGAGGACCATCCCGACTTGGTCAAACCCACGATCTCCTCTCATCCTGGCTTTCCGCCAAGATTGGGAACGTGGGTCACTAAGCCCTAAGGGTTACCCAAAAGCACGGTTCATGTTCTCCGACATTAGCGCAGAGGTGCCCTCAAGCCTATTTTCTCTACTATAAATAAGGGACTAGGCGTAAGTTTATGGTATGCTCACTAAACACTATACTCTTTACTTATACTCACTTATACAACCATAGCTCATACTTACTCTCTCGCCGGAGGTGGTTCGCAGGGTCCAACCCCTGCGCAGTATTTCTTATTCTCATGTGAAAGACAAACTTGGCTAGAATACACATACCCCTCTTACCTTCGATCACCATCGAAGCCTGGTAGTGCAATTTATTGTACAATCAGTGGCGCCATCCGTGGGACCCGCTACTATAAGTCCCATAATCACCAAGTCTTAACCTCTTAACTGATTACGCTACTTTTCCGGCATGGAACCAGGACGAGAAGATACACCTCACCAGGTTTTTCTACCCTAGTACCCATCACCACAACTAACACCGATAATCTCGACCCATAACCACCTCCACCTTCACTACACGATCCCGCCTAGAAACAACTCCCTTGCATCACGCCTCAACTTCAGCTAATCCCAATCCTGAAGTTAGCCCTGCCTTCGTTGAGGCAAACTTCGAAGCACTGGAGTCCTTGATGAGGGATCACAAAAGACAATATTGTAACACCGAAATGCGAAGGAATTGGAATATTCCAATGAGGAATATGATGAGGAGATCGAGGTAGAAGAAAGGCCTCGACCAACAAGTGGGGCGCTCGCCTACGAATTGGTTCTCCATCCGCGAGAGGCCCAATGGAAGAACCTGGTTTCAAGAAGGTCTCGGTAGAGACCCCGTAGAAGGAGAGAATACCGGAGAAAGGAGGAGTGAGAACTCCAACGGAGGAGTAATCCAAGAGGAAACGGAGGGTGAACCTACCACCTCTTGGCGTACTCATCTAGGAGAGATGGGACGGGGGCCCAATGCCTCCTTCATACGTTTCGAGTGAGAGGACCTCTTCCATATGCACGGATGAACCAACTACCACCTCAAGTCATGAATCCCTACACCGCCTACTCAACCCTATAATGCCTACCTCCGAATGGGTCTCTCCACAACCGAGTTACCAAGACATGCCTTATGGGCACTTTCCTATACACCTTACACACCCAATGGGGAAAACTGCACTAAGCTCCCTTAGGTTATACCACATATTCACAACCACTTATCCATGCAAATCACAACCCATACAACTCTGCCCCTGCTTACATGCCTCCATACAACTCTTTCTACGCAAAAGCTCCTGGGGCCTACACGCCTTTTGTGAAATGGATCGAAGACTATCCTCTACCTGATGGGTTTAAGATGCCTTCTCACATAGGCAATTATGACAGAAAAGGCGATCGGGATAATTTCTTACATTTGTCCGAAGGCGCTATCAAGATGTAGAAGTGGGCTATGCCGTGGCATGCCACATGTTCACCTACACCTCCGGATTCTCGCACGAATATGGTGGAATGGGCAAAAGTATGAAGCATTGTGAGTTTGATGATCTTAAGGCTAAGTTTTGGTCGCACTTCACCACAGAAGAAGTTCACTAAGACTCATTTGGTTGTACATACCATCAAGCAGTAGGAAAACGAAAGTACAAGGGCCTTTGTCACCCCAGACACCGATGAAACCTTGCGATTCGGGGTTGCACGAAGAGCAAAGGATTTATGGCTTGCATGTCTTACTTAACATGTGGAATTTCTATCCACCGACCTTCTGCACTTCTACAAGGCCCTAATGGAAAAGACGTATATTTGGATTGAATCCAAGGAAGTAGCAGCCAACGGGGCTCCGGTTGAGCAAAGAAAAGCCTCCGATAAGTTCTCCAGAGGGTCTTCCTGAGAAGGATTCAAGAACAGAAAGAAGAATATGGACCGCTTCGCTCCCTACAACAAAGGATCAAATCACGGGCTCTTGGCAAACTTGGTCAAGTATCCTAGAGAAATCCTTGCTACTGAGAAAGCTGCCAAGTCCTTTAACCCACCCCTCGCATGTCAGCACGAGGCAAGAGCATGGACATGTCGAAGTACTGCCACTTTCACGAGGATCATGGGCACAATACAAATAGCTGTAGGGAGTTGAAGAAGAAAATTGAAGAGGCAGTACGCTCCGGGCAGTTGAAGCATCTCGTAAAAGGGATCAAGAAAGGAAAGGATAAGGTCTCCGACACTCAGTTGGGCGAATGGAAAGAAAGCAAGAAGGAAACTATCCCTGAAGAAACTCCAACATTAATGGTGCACAGACAAGATCCAACTTTGAAGTGAAAAGAAGTAGACGGAGAGCTAGGAAGTGTAGGGGAGATAACATTCCCATCCATCCTGGGGCGAACATCTTCGACTGATTCTGTTGTCATCAAAGTGTGGGTTTTCAACAGGGAAGTGAATCGGGCATACATGGACTGTGGAAGCTCCTGCGAAATCATCTACGAGCACTGCTTCTTAAAACTCAAGCCATCAATACGCTCGCAGAGGGTAGACTCAAAGGTACCTTTGGTGGGATTCTCCGCGAACATTCTTGGCCTCTCGGAGAGGTACCTTTGGAGATCACAATCGGAGAGGGGCCCTTATCTAGAACGGAGACTCTCACCTTCATCATAGTCAGGTCAGATTCCCCTTACAATTTTCTAATAGGAAGGACTGCTATGCAAAAAATGGGTATTGTGGTCTCCACCATACATACGCCATCAAGTTCCAAACACCCTTCAGAGTAGGGACTGTTCATTCAAATTACGGAGCAGACAATAAGGCAGATGGTGTCAAGAAAGTTAAAGAAGGGTCGAAGGAACCCCCTATGGCCATTCTAAGTTGTGCAGGCGCAGAAGAGTGAGTAGTAGTAAACCCAAGCTACCCTGAGCAAATAGTCATGATTGGAAAGCAGCTTCCAACGCAATTCAAGGCAAAGCTCACGGAGCTATTATAAACTAACCTTGATGTTTTTGCATGGGCATTTTCTGACATGACAGGGGTCCCAAGAACGCTGGTGATTGATGGAAATCCCTTCGGCACGGAACTCAAGCTTAATGAATACAAGTACATTGAGCCCATCAAACAAAAAGGAGAAGCCTAACGCCTGAAAGGAACGCCGCTGCTTGTAAAGAGGTGGATGAGCTAACGCAGGCAGGGATCCTAAGGGAAGTCAAATACCAAACCTGGGTGGAAAATCCCGTGAAAGAAAAGCGACGGAGGGTGGCGCATTTGTGTTGACTTTACTAATATCAACAAAGCATGCCCAAAGGACTGCTACCCCTTTCCAGAGATCGATTGGAAGGTAGAGTCCCTAGAACGGTTCCGATTGAAGTATTTCTTAGATGCCTACAAAGGGTATCATCAAATCCAAATGGCCAAAAAAGACGAAGAGAAGACAGCCTTCTACACAAGTAAGGGAGATTATTGTTACAGAAAAATGCCCTTCGGATTAAAAAACGCAGAGGCAACGTACCAAAGGCTCGTAGACAAGGCCTTCAGCAAGCAAATAGGCAGAAACCTTGAAGCCTATGTGGATGACATGGTCATCAAGAGCAAAACAGAGGAGGACCTGCTTCTCGACATTCTAGAAACTTTCGACCAACTCCGGGCAATCAACATGAAGTTAAACCTAAAGAAATGCTCTTTGGTGTTGAAGAAGGAAATTTTGGGACATCCGATCACAAAGCAAGGAATCAAAGCTAATCCTTCAAGGTCAAGGCCATCACAGATCTTCAAGCTCCAAAATGTTTGAAGGGCGTACAAAGCTTAAATGGAAAATTGGTTGCACCGAGTCGATTCTTGTCGGCGGGCGGATAGGTCCCTACCATTTTCAAAACGCTTAAGGGCTTCGTCGACAAAAGACCTTCCAATGGAGCCGTGGATGCGAGGTTGCCTTCCAAAAAATGAAGGGGTTCATGGAGATACTTCCGACACTTACGGCCCCAATCAAAAGCGAAGTGTTGTTCATGTATATCGCAGCCTCAATGGAGAGCATCAACGCTGTCCTACTGGCAGAAAGAGACAAGAGGCAAATCCCAATCTATTTTGTTAGCATGGTCTAAGGAGCATAAATTAACTATCCCACATTGGAGAAGCTTATATTAGCCTTGATTTATGCTGCAAAGAGGCTCCGACGTTACTTCCAGGCCCACCCAATCACAGTGTTAACTGACAAGTAACTCAAGCAAATCTTGTCGAAAAGGAAAAAATGGACGGGTGGCAAAATAGGCATCGAGCTTGGAGAACACGAGATAGAATTTAAAGGCCAAAACTCTATCAAAGGGCAGATTCTTGCGGATTTCTTGGCAGAAACACCCTCTGAACCAAGCAAAGATAAGGAGGAGTCCAAGGTTAACCTCATTGAAATACAGGATGGTTGGAAGCTTTACACGGACGGAGCATCAAGCTCTGATGGCTCCGGGGCCAGGTTGATGTTGGTCAGCCCCGAAGGGAAGGAGCATACCTATGCACTTCGGTTTGAATTCGAAGCCACCAACAACGAAGAAGAATACGAAGCCTTGTTAGCAGGCCTTCAGCTAGCAAGGGATATGGAAGTCAAGGTTCTCACTATCTACGTAGACTCACAGTTGGTGGCGAACCAAGTAAATGGTTCCTACGAAGCCAAACAGCCCGTCATCAAACAATACTTGGATAAACAAAGGAAATGCTGGACGGCTTTGACTCCTACACCATTCAGCACATTCGCAGGAATCATAACAGGAAAGCGGATGCATTGAGCAAGCTAGCCTCCATGGCCTTCGCCCATCTTACAGAGAAGGTGCTAGTAGAAGTTTTGCCTGAAAGGTCGATTATACGGAAGGAATTCATGGATGTTGTCCACGATGAAGGGGACACTTGGATGACTCCCATCAGGGAATACTTGATAAGTGGCATTCTCCCTGAAGACCCAAAGCAGGCAAGGAAGGTACTGGTCAAATCTCCACAATACCGACTGATAGGAGAAAAATTGTATAGAAGATCTTTCCTATCCCCATGGCTCACATGTGTTGGGCCTAAGAAAGGTTCGAGCATCATTACAGAAGTTCACGAAGGGTTCTGCAGCCTCCATGCAGGGCCCCGTTCGGTTGTTTCGAAAGTGATGAAGTTAGGCTACTACTGGCCGTCAATGCATAGGGATGCGGTGGAAATCATACAAAAATGCGAAGCTTGTCAGATACATTACAAGGTTCCCAAGCTCCCAAAACAAAACATGACAAGTGTTACGTCCGCATGGCCCTTCTCGCAATGGGGAATCGACATCGTAGGGCCCTTACCTGTGGCTCCTGGTGGAGTCAAGTCTTGTTAGTAGCCATTGACTACTTCACAAAGTGGGTCGAAGCTAAGCCTTTAGCTTCCATCACGGGAAGACACATAGACAAATTCGTATGGGAGCACATCATATGCAGATTCGGAGTACCCCATATCATCATATCTGACAATGGCAAGCAATTTTCCAAAGGAGTTTTTTATTATTTTTGCAAGGGATTGATGATAAAAGAGTCCTTTACTTCCGTCTATCATCCGCAAGGCATTGGACAAGTGGAAGTAACCAACAGGGATATAATCAAGGGAATCGCAAAAAGGCTGGGACGAAGCCATCACAGATGGGTAGATGAGCTCCCTCAAGTGTTATGGGCTCATAGGACCCAACCCAAATCAAGCCATGGCGAAACCCCCTTCAGCCTCACATATGGAACAGAAGTTGTAATCCCTTCGGACTAAGTGTACAAACAGAACGTGTTGCCACATTTGAAGCCTCTAGGAATGACGAAGGGCTAAGAGAGAACCTTGATCTGTTGGAAGAAAGAAGAGAAATAGCCTCAATAAGAGAGGTTATGCACAAACACAAGATAGAGGGCTACTATAATAAGAGGGTCAAGCCCTCCACTTTCAAGCCCGAAGAGCACGTGCTAGGCCTTAATAGGGCAAGCAAGGCAGAGTACCAGGGAAAGCTAGGTCCTACGTGGGAAGGACCGTACGTCATAGCTGAGGCCCAAGGCAACGGTGCATACAAGCTTGCCACTCTTCTTGGAGAACCCATCGACAGGACATGGAATGGTACGAACCTCCGTAAGTTCTATGTTTAAAGAAGTATTTTACTTTTCATTCTTGTATAAAAAGCTTTTCATGGGAAAGCAAGCATTATTGGTAGTTGTCTTAGTGTTCATTTCAAAATGATGTAATTCTCTCTACCAATTCAATGATATAATACATTTCCCACAAATCTCTTGCTCTGTTTCTTAAACACAAAGATTTGTTCAGCCAAGTCGTTCATTAGTTTCAATGTCGAAGGGGAAGGCATAAGATATGACAAAAGCCTTATAAGATTATTAAATCCTCCCCACACATTCACATTAGCTCTCCTAATAGTTTATAGTGTAAAAAACCTATAATACTTAAGGGATAAAAGATAGAGTGGGTCGCGACCCTCTGTCAGTGATTTAAAATTAATCACAATATGCTTGGTGTTGTAATTTACACACAATGAGATTATTACACCTTAGGTTGTAAAATTTAAGCTTCGGAAAAATGGCGTACGAGAAGTGCACAAGAAATATATTTAAAAGTACGTAGGGATATTCCCTACTTGCTTCCATTTAAACTAGGGCCTTAGCCCTAGTACCTGCATCATTCGGCCGAAGCCCGGTCAACATTGTCTTTGGCCGAAGCCACATACCAAGAAAAATACTAAATTGTTAAACAAGACAAACAACATAAGAAACATTGAATTGTTTTAAAGGGTACATGCTACCCTTGGAACAAAATTACTGCCAACAAGGCAGCCTTCATTCTTGCTTCTGAGAAGATAGAGTTGGGGATGGAAGAGCTGAGGTAGGCTTGGGAGAGGTTGTCTTCTTGGTGGGCGTCGTAGGCTTGATCTTGCGAGGCTTCTTAGAGAGCAGATCTTCGCGGTGCCACCGATCCTTGGTGGCTTCGAGTAGGAAGGGGTACTGCAGAGAAAATGCATTCCTCGCATCTTCATATTCACCTTGGACGGGACGATAGCAACAATCTTGGATAGGTCCACATGCTTTCCGCCTTGGCAACCTCCTCCAATGCTAAACATCGCCCATGAAATATAACTGATTTGATCAGCTTCCACATAACAACCCAAACCTCGTCACTATGATATAGCTCCATGGCAATGTAAGGCACTACCTTTGACACTACGTCTGCTCGGTCCTTCTATAGCATCTTGTAGCGCATCTTCAAGCCATCCACTTCCCCCCTCATTTTGTTCTCCGACTCACCAAGCCTGGATCTCTCACAATCTAGACCTGCACATTTAGCTTCCAAAACAGCAACCTGACATGTGAGGCTCACAACCTTAGCCTCCTCAAGATTCAGTTTACCACATTCAGCTGTTGTGGTAACTAGCTCCTTCTCCAGCTCAGCAATTTTGGTTTAAAGGTCTTGAGTGAGTGGATTTTTATCAAAATCCTTCTCAATCTCCTCACACTTAGCCTCGAGCTCAGCATACGGCTTGTCCCTGTGCTTCTCCCTGTCCAGCATCACATTCATCTCCTGCCTAGCCTTCGTCACCACCTAGAGCAGTTCCCTTGTGCGAACATTGAGGTAGTTATCCAACACAGCTTAACTTGCAACACTTTTGTCATGAAGATCGCATACCCCTTCAATGGACATACTGTCCAACAATCCCTTCCAGCCCGAGGGGTTACATGATAAACGATGCGATGACAAGCAAGAGCATTGGGAAGTTTTGGTATCGGGTGCCGCGACATGTGAAATAACAAAGGGAACGTTAGATGTAACCATAAGCATTTTTCATGATTTCAGAAACGAGTACATACCATGCATCTCTTCACAATCATCGGGAAATTCGAAGGCAGACTTCACAGTCTTTCTGCCCTCGACACCCTTCTGCCTGACAACTCTAGACGCAGAGGTATGGATGGGAGTTTTCCTCTTGGTAGAGGACTTGAGAGCTTTGGAACTACTCCCTTTCCTATTCCTCACCCTATCTGCAATGCCCGTGGAACCAGTGATTCGCACCTCTTCATCTGTAGGGTCATCTGAGTCAGCCACATTCTCGACCAGTTGATAAGGGCCCTCCTGTGGCACTTGCGGAGGGGAAGAGGCAACATGCTCGGCCTTGATAGCATTGACATCGTTGTTATTGACTGAAACGGACGGTGAACCAACACCGTAGGATCCTTCAGCCGGCTCCATCGGCATGAAACTCAAATCCTGATCAATGTCTTGGTGCATGAAGTTTCTGAAGGCCATCCCTGCAAAACAACAAACAAGAAAAGATAAATATCAGTGCAAATTGGTCCTACTTAAAGAAAGTGGAAGTACACATACTTTCTCCACGATACATGATCATGGGTTTAGCAGGAGACCCCTCCCAGCTTTGAGCAATGCCAGCCATGAAAAGAATAGGCTCGGGGAAGGGACGGACATCACTAGGATACTTTGCAAGACGCTGGTACAGTGGGTTTCTTCGGACTTTGTATGGAATAGGATCATTAAAACGCTTGCCATCAAATCTAAAGTCTTCGTTAAGTAATGCTGGGTATTCAGGAGGAATGATGGTGTTTTGGATATAAAAGAAGCTACCTTTCCAATCCCTTCAATTTGTAAAAGGCTTCAATATAAGATTGGGAACATCACCCTCACCTCTCTTCGCTAAAGTCAGCCAGTTCCCACATGGGTATAAGTTCAGAAACCCGCTAAGCACCTCGAGTGTAGGCTCGAAGCCATAAGCCTTACACATCACAGTGTATGTTGTAAGTTTGGCAAGGCCGAAGGGATTGAACCTAGAAATATGTACTTCATAGTAATGTAACATCTCTAAGATCAAGGGGTGAATGGGTATCCTAAGGTTTGATTGACTGAATGAGTGTGTGTAGAGCCCTACAAAATTTTTGGGGGCATCAAAGATACATTGAGTTGATTTGGGTAGCAAGATCTTGTACTCTTGAGGTATAGGATAATGAGCAAGGAAATCGTGCAAATCGGGACGAGAGAGTGCATTTTTGTTGTTTGATGATAAATTTGGAATCCATAACTACAAAAGCTAAGGAGTAGAAGGAGAAGATTGACGTTACCTTTTTATTGAAGTCGCAAGTCAAGTAGAATATTGTGTGTAATTTTGGGCGGAGAAGGTAAAAATGATCCAGGGTTTCACCTAACGCCTTATAAATACTCTTTCAACTTTGCACATGGGCCGCACATGTGTCCCCTTGATTAATCTTATTCGAATTCCAAAAATATTTAAAATTTAAACAGTTTTTTTAGAAAACCGAGGAGAGTGGGTTGTTAAGATCTCCTGTAGCAAGCTGTTGATATGCTTAAGCAGCATTTAATGCGCATTAAGTGGCATAAGCACCTACTTTGTATGTGTTTGTGTGGGCAGAATGGTTTGATTTTGATCGAAAGATGAATTCGAAAGCAATGCCTCCTCGTTCATAGGCATCACTTTCAACTAGGAAGCTTGATGATGTAACCTCCGAGAAGGTCGAAGGATACCCCTTCGAACTGTGTTTCGAAGCCCTTCAGTACGAACGCTCAAGTCAGTTCTGCCAAATGTTCATTGGCGTCAAACCATTCGTACACACGAAGGTTACCTGCGGGAAATTCGCCACTTTAAGCCCTAAGCCCTTCGGGGTGTGGTTGTCGAGGGAACAAAGGACAGAGGACCATCCTGACTTGGTCAAACCCATGATCTCCCTCTCATCCTTGGCTTTCCCGCCAAGATTGAGAACGTGGGACGCCACCATGTTCTCCGATATTAGCGCAGAGGTGCCCTCAAGCCAATTTTCTCTACTATAAATAGGTGGGACGGGCAGAAGTTTATGGTAAGCTCACTAAACACTGTACTCTTTACTTACACTCACTTATACAACCATAATTCATACTTACTTTCACGTCGGAGGTGGTTCGCAGGGTCCAATCCCTGTGTAATCATTTAACGTAGTGTCTTGGTATTTTTATTCTTAGGTAAAGGACAAACTTGGCTGGAATACACACACCCCTTTTACCTTCGATCACCATCGAAGTTTGGTAGTGCAATTTATTGTACAATCAGGTAGTGGTAATAACAAAAGGAAAAAATAGGAGGATGGTTTCATAAAATCTATAATCTATAAAGTTGCTGATGTAGACAAGTTTCTATCAACCACGTGATAGAATAATACAATGTGTGCATTAAAAATAGACGGTAAAAAGTACCATTACTTTTTTGACATGTACAAGTTTTGTATGAATGATAAACTGCGATTTAAAGGAATTCAAATTATATTAAAAGTTGTTATATCGCTACAACGCCTTTGTAAATGCTACAAAGTAATACGATAACAACAACAAAAACATCACTACTCCAAGTTTATTAAAAATGATACCGCATAATCGTACATGTTAAAGTTGAATAAGCACACTTTCAAAATTTCAAAACATGTAGACAATCTAAATAGATCAAGTAAAAAATCATACTTACAAAACAATCGTGAATAAATGATATATTGACACGGACTCCATCTTAATTACAACGGCTAAAGTGTTGTTAAACCGGAAATATCTCAAATGAGTTGTTGGACTGGAAATATCGCAAATGAGTTCAACGATAGTATCTTTTACTACCATTATAACGGTTGTCTAAAACATTGTATGCTCACATACAAATAATTGTTACCTTTAAACTAAACTCGCCCAAATCGATGCATCCGTAATTTGTCAAAACTATACACCGCTGCCGCTAGCGCGAGTAATCGGCTAGTGTGTGTGTGTGTATATATATATATATATATATATGAGTTAGGATCAAATAAGAAGATTACTTAAAATAAGAAGGAATAAGAAGAACTATAACCGCAAATCCGAGATGCAACGACCTAAATTAGATGCATCCTTATAATCTTAGATGCATTATAATGCACCATAGTGTGTTTTCTAGCTTTTAATCAGATGCATATATGTATATTAGATGCATTTCATGATTTCTCTTATTTTTTTGTTCCTCTGCACGTGCCGAAATCATGAAAATCAATTTGCACCATCTATATATCAAATTAACTTTCGAAACTCAAGATGTTGCATCTATATGAATAGAAATACATCTATTGCAAGTCGTTGTATCTCAAATGCGTGGTTTTGGACACTTCTCACCACTTCTTATTTTAATTTACTCTCATCGATCCCTACTATATATATATATATATATATATATATATATATATATATATGTCTGTTCCATTGAGAAGATTTTTATTTTGAGAAGATTGAGAAATCTTCGTTTGACCAAATTGATTTATGTTTTTTATTTGAATCACAAGTAAACATCATTTTATGGTAAATCGAATCTATAAATCACAAATTTGATTCACAAATCATTGTTAAAATCGAGTTATGATGATGATTCATTAAATTTGTACAGATGATTCAGTATTCTACATATATCGCAAAATCGAGAGATTTTTAACAATGATTCAAATTTTTTTTTACACATTTTGAATTTTAATCACATTGAAATGAGTTTTACGCTTGAAAACATGAATCAAAGTTAAAATCTATAACTTTTGAAAACCTTCTCAATCTTCTCAAAATAAAAACCTTCTCAATTGATCCGATTCTATATATATATATATATATATATATATATATATATATATATATATATATATATATATATATATATAATGCTATGTTTCTAAAATTAGCCCAACTAGATATATTTTTGAATCTCATTTTGAATGATTTAATAACGTATTATTTTATTTTCAAAACAATGACGAAAATTATATATATACTTATATATATACACTTACATAAATTGATAAAACATAAATGTCTTCAACGATTTACAAAAACAACAACAACACTTGTAAATTAAATAAAGTTAAGTAGACTTTATTTAACAAGAAATCGAACCGAGACTTGCTGCATTAATCTAGGTTATGCTTTGAGTCACACTTATACTATCCGACTTGACTCTTGTTGGAATCACTCCTAAACAAGATTTCAAGTATTTATATTTCATATGTAATAGGTAGCTTTGTTATGGCCTTTATGTTTGTTTAAGGTCCAAATTATGTAGAAGGCCCATGTCGAGGCCCAAGCCCAATAAGGAATAGGGAAGGAGAGGAGTGTTGCCTAGCTCCTTGCCTATATAACTATTGTAAACCCTCATTTGAGGGTTGGTTGTTCGCTATTTTCTTTCACTCACCTCCACGCATAACCGTTACAATATTGTGTGTGTGTGTTTGATACTTGTTCAATCGCTTTATATCTTTCTATAAGCTTGTGTTGTAAAACTAGTGACCTAACATTGGTATCAATCGCCAAATAGTCAGTGAACGATTGTTTGAAGTGAGTTTTGGTCTCACGATAACTTACGGTTCCATAACTTGGGTGAATCGCTTGTTTTTAAGTGGGTTTGGTCCCACGCCAGAAACAACGGGTTTGTTTTAAGCTTTTGGTCTACTCGTAAGTTTCACGCCAATCTTTCACACGCTTAAAAACGCATTTTTACACTTTTAATCCAAGATTCTTGTACTTTCAACGTTATAAGGTGTTAAACTAACGCTTTTTGGCAAAAGTTCCAAACTTTATGCGTGGATCATTGTTTTGAGCTAGTTTTTATACGAGGTGTTATCCCACGCAGAATCGCTTTTAGAAGCTTGATCATCAAGTTTCACACTTTTGTGTTATTTTGGTGTTATTGAAGCTATTTCAACACACAAAACCGGTTTAGAAACACATTTGGATAGAATCAAAGTTACGAGTAATCTTACGCGTAACAAAACCCTAAAATTACGCGTAAGACTTTCCTTGGTTTGATCTTCAATTTTCTCGGTTTATTCCGTGATTTCACTTGGATAAGTCCGAAAATACGCCGACTTTGGATTTCTTTTTATTGTGAAGTGTAAAGATCACTGATAAAACCCTAATCTTATGCTTAAGATAAGCTACGCCAGAAAATATTACGCTTAAGATTCATCTTACGCGTAGACTTAGTCCCACGATAAGGTAATCCCACGCCTAACTTTCTACGCCTAACTTACGGTTTACGACAACATTAGTCTTTTTCCGCCACGCCAGAAAGCTAAATCCTACGCCAGAATCATTCTTGTTACGCCGTAACTTTTGGTGTTTTTACGATAAGTGCTACTTGGTTCTTGTCATTTCTACGCCTAAGGATACTTCATCAACAAAGGTTCATTCGACTACAAAGATCCATTATTACTACACAAGTTTATCATCATGTCTCAACCACCATACTCTAACTACTTCCTCACACTTATAATCATCAACAACAACAACAATTAACTCCACAACATCAACAATGGAATCAACAACAAGCCATTTATCAACAACAATTTAATCAAGAATATACTCCACAACTTGGTGCAATTCCACAACCACAAATGGTTCAACCACCACCAAGTCTTCAAACTCTACCTTACACAAACGATGTCAATCAACATCCATCACGAAGCACTATGAAGGAACCCACTTGGTTTGCAAAGATGTGAAGCTTTAAGCTACCAACAATCAATTCATGAAGTCGGATCACTTGATAGACCTCCAATGCTCACTCCAGAAACTACGATCAATGGGTGATAAGGTTCTTTAGGTTCCGTGATCCCAAGAAACCACATGGAAAGTTCTTAAAGAAGGTTATCTTGAAGGTCCATTTGAGATGCCTACCGTCATTGTACCGGAGATCCAAACGCAGCTCCACCAAGAGATGAACAAACCAACATTGCTATCAAGCAGTATTTAAATCCTACGTAACTTCTACACTATGAAGTCGATGAACTTGCAATGGAATACATCCTTTAGGATTACCAAACCCAATTCTTCGTAGTGTTGATGCTCAAAAGATCGCACAAAAATGCGGGATCATATTCGCCTTCTTATGGAAGGATCAGACTCAATCGGGAGGATTTGGAATCCAAAATTTACTTGGCTTATGAACACTTCATGATTGAACTCGAGAGACACTTGAGTCATATCATCACCGATTTTCGACATCATCAATGATTTGGATAAACACAACATCATCATGCCAAGAATTGCAAGAAATACTAAGTTCCCGAGTAGTCTTGGTCCGTAATGGGAGAAGTATGTCATTTTCTCCGCTGCCAAGAATATGCATCATTCTACTTATGGATTGTTGTACGATTACTTGAAGCCTCATGAAAAGGAAGTTGATCGAAAGGATTCTCCGTGCTCAAATTACTAAACAAATACAACCGGACAATCAACAACTTGCCTTGTATGCTCAATGAATTATCCTCTCAACCAAGAACTCAACCAACTCGCTCCAACACACCTTCACAAAGACCAACCTCAACCTCAACAAAATCAATTGTTCCCATACAAAGAACAATGCTCAGCATATGTCGTTGAAACCATCGAGGAAATCGATCCATTCAAGCATTGCAACAAGGATTTGTGATGATTGCTAATGCTTTGGCCGTTACACCAACAAATCCAACAATCGATTCGTTCTCATCTAACACACGGACTCAAGTCCAGAACAATGGTCGGTTGAAGTTCAAAATCGTGATTATGGTCGCCGATGGGCGGTGGTCAAGGGTTTAATGTGTGGGTAGGAATAACAACAGAGCTCAAGTGGTGGAACAGGAAATGCTTTAATCGGTTAAATGGTCTTAGATGCTACAACCGCAATGAGAAGGGACACTGGCTAATGCATGCCCAAAGCCAAGGACTCGGCAAGGCTTATTTCAAAGAGGCATTACTTTTGGCTCTTAAGGATTGTTAGGAATTAGAAATTCCAAGATTAAAGAGTCGGTCACCTCAAGTATATGTAATCGTTAGAAAGCTCGTAGTCGTAGTTATTTTAAGTTAAGTAGTAATTTAGTTAAGTAACACCGTGGAGGACGGACGGTCTTTACCCACCGTATGCCCGATCCACATGCCCAAAGTGCGGCGTTGTGTAAGACTATAAATACTCTACCTCCCAAGGTAGAGAGTTGGAGCTCATAATAATATCTTTCACTTTCTCTCACTAAGTTCCCTAAACCTCTAACTTTCTCTCTAGAATTCCATCTTATACGCCACCTTGTGTTATGGTTTGATGTGTATGTGAAAAGTTATATCTTACAATTGGTATCAAGAGCCATGGTTAGATCATATCTTGCACATCTTTGGATTTATAGTGGTTTTAGGTGGTTTTGAGTTTGAAAAAGTTTAGTGGTTTTTGCATCATTTGGTTGATTTCTTGTGTTAAAGTTTGAATTTTGTTGGTACTTTTATGTTTAGAATCATCAAAAGTGTTTAGGTTTTCATTTGGTAAGCTTGAATCATCTTGGTTGGGTTGTTTTGGATTGAAAAGTGAAGGTTATTTTGTTTTTCAAGCTAGCGACTTAGCTCTCGGACTTGTTTTCTTGGTAGCGACTTACTTCATAGTTTTGTAGCGACTTACAGCTATAAAAGCTAGCGAGTTAGAGCTAGCGAGTTAAAGTACAAGTAGTGGAATCTCCACCACGGTTAGCGACTTGTGGTAGCGACTTAGTCCAGAGCGAGTTGCTCTTTAGCGACTTGCATATCTAGCGACTGTGTAGCTAATCATCGCACAAATTTGGCTAGCGACTTAGTCCAGAGCGAGTTACTACTTAGCGACTTGCTTTTCTCGCTGGCGACTGGGACTCTAGCGACTTAGACGTGTAGCGAGTTAAGGGTTAGCGACTTAGTGCACTAATTTCTAGCGACTTAGTGCATTAGTTGGTAGCGAGTTAGCACTTTATCATCTAGCAACTTGAGTGATTGTTTACGGTTTCTCTTGATTTAGTAAAATCCGTGAAAGAATCTATTTCCGGCTTAATCATAGAGTTATAAAATCCCGTATAACTGTTAACATGTCTACCAACATTCCCACTGCTCCCACCGCCATCTCCATCGCTGTCGAGGATGTTCAAGCGGTGGCTCGGATACTCGCCCACCAATGCTTGACAGAATCGACTACGATTCTTGGGCTCAACGAATCGATTGTATTGCCTTGAAAGGAAAATGGTGTCAACATTCTCAAATCCATTGATGAAGGACCATATCGTGTTGAGACGACTAGAGACATACTTGATACTAATGAAGATGGTACTCTGCTTACGGAATGGATGGACCTAAGATGTATGATGAGCTTGATGATAAGGAGAAAAGAGATTCGATGCGATATCGTGGCTTCAAACATTGTTCTTCAAGGTCTTCCTAAAGACATCTACAAGTCGATCAATCATAACACCGATGCAAAAGCAAGATGGGATAATGTAAAGATGCTTCTCTCGTGTTCGTAATTAACCATGGAAGATGAGAATCACAACTCTATGACGAATTTGAGCACTTCAAGATGAAACCGATGAGAATGTCTATGAGTACTATGTGAGATTTCATAAGTTAGTTAATGACATGAGGAACATCGAATGACTATGCCTAACATTCGCTTGAATTCAAAATTTGTAAACAATATGAACTCGAATGGCACAAGTTTGTTACCACTGTGAAGCTTACTAAAGGATTGAAGAACACAAACTATGAGCAACTCTATGCCTTCCTCCTTCGTAATGAGAGACATGCCATGTTTGAAAAATTGATTCTCAATCGCTCAAAACTAACCTGTGAGAGACAAGCTCGCCTAATGATTCAACCGCCTTCTATTCAAACATCGGAATCAAAACCAAAGCTTCACAAGTCATACCCTTGGGTAATGGTAATCACAAACTCATTCCCGATCCTATGTACAAACAAGTCGATGTCGATGCACACGTAGGAAGCTTCATTAATCAACTAGCTCTTATGATTAGCCAAAACATGAATTCTCTTCCACAAACCAACAACAACTGAGAACAAAGATCTAACCCACACAATCAAGCTATCGTTAAAGATGGAAGGATCGGTGCAACCAGCTCAGAAAGACAAGATGATCGGGAAGGGTGGTGCTGGTAGAGGCTATGTGGGCAATCGTAATCGAGGAAGGAATGGTAACCAAGGTCAAGCTAAGCGATCAAATGCTACAACCGTGGTGGTGAGGACACATTGCAAGGAACCGCACATCTCCAAAGCGCCCATGCACGCCGATTACTTCGAGATAAGATGTCACCGCACAAGCTCGTGATAATGGTGTTGCGTTGGATGAAGAGGAATTACTGCTTTTTGCCGAGGGTAACGCCAAGACTTATGATGCGATGTGGATGAGCAACTTATTCAGAGATAGGTCACAATCATCGAACGCCTTTCAAGTCGCCGATCGTGATGCTTACGACTGATGTAGATGATGGACCCATCGCACACACAATCTTTATGGCTAGCATCTCTCCAATGGTTTCTCCCAAGATCTCTTCTTCACCACAAGTCGGCCTATCCAAGGACAAACTCATCTCGAGGTATTAAAGCTATACGATGATGTCGATGTGCAACAGATGCATGACAAAGTACAACCAATCGAAACTATTGAATCAAATATTGAAAATATGGGTAATATCAATATTGTCCCATACGATCAATACGTGAAACAAAGTGAAAGTGAAGTTGTACCAAGTGATGCATCTTCTCGCAATCAACAATGACTATGTCTTTGATGAATACACCGCATGTGTTCCTCGATGATTCCATAATTTCGAACTAAATGCCTATAAGGAACGTGTTGCTATTTATGAACAACGCAAAATTTGAGTTGACCACCGTGAGGTGAAATGGATGTCCAAGTGAGTACAAGAATTAGAAAAAGTAAGTTTAGAGAAGAAGTATTGAAACAAGAATTAAATTCCTTGCAAGAAAAACTTTCTAAAACAAATTAAACAAAAACAAGAACTTCAAGAAAATGTGAAAATGCTTAAGCAAGAATTCAATGCAAAGGAATCAAAACTCTTGAGAGATTTTTCTAATCTAAAACTTTGAAAACAAACTTGAAAACAAGTTGTACATACAAGGAAACACCATTCAAACCGCTCACATGGTCACCAAACATCGAGTCTTAAGCGATAAGCATAGCATTCCCTTGTTGAGGAACCAAATCCAGAGGTAATCAAAAGGCTAGAAATGCTCATAAGGTGATTTATGATGGTGATGAAATTCTTAAGCCTAGGCGTAAACCTAGTTGCGTTGAGTGCACCGAGGAAGATAAGAAATCGATGAAGTCACTAGGAAAGGATGAACAAAAACTAGATGACCCTAAATGCAAAGAGAAAAAATAATTATCTCTCCTCACGATTACAAAAGGAAAACTGGATTGCATTAAACAAGTTTAAGCCTCGACTTTGTTGACTCGAACAAGTCTTCCGAAAATGGATTTAGATAAGGTAAAGTCGAAAATATTGTAGAAACAAACCTCCCTTCGAAAATGCCTAGAGCAACTGTGTATCCTCCTAATACACCTATGCATCTTGTACCTAGAACAATTGCCACTAAAAGCAAGACATTAATTAGCCAATACGTTATATACCAACTATTTGTTGATTTTGAAAAACTTGCAAGAAAAGGATCACTCCCACCGGTATAATCAAGGTGAAAGAGGTTTTGAACAAATGAAAGAATGTTATTTAATCGAGGTCATGCCTTTCTTTAAACTTCTAAAAGATCACTTTGAGAGTCTTAAAAGGGGTAGAAGTCGATATTAAGGGTATGGAAAAGGAATTTGATGCAATGGTTGTCAAGTTAGTGATTATGAGCGCACTAAAATATAATGAGATTGAGAGAAAGAACTTGCATACATTAAATGAGAATCTTATTACCGAATGTGTTGCTCAAGATGTGTTTTTCACCGCTCAAATTGCTCTATTAATGCTTCAAAATTTCATGAATTATCTGTGGCCCTCGAAAGTCTCCCATGATCGTGTCATTGAGCTTGAAAAACTAATTCTAAACTAAACGAGAAAATTGAACCGGATGATCACGACACGTTGGTTAAACACTTTTCTAAACTAGAAGTTGAGTATTTTAATTTACAACTAAAATATCAACATCTCAAAGAAAATGTCAAAACTTCAAATATCAAGACATCTTCGATGCTCCGAGTTTGATGCGCTTTTCAAATTAACAAACGTGATGAAATGATTCAAGCTCACCAACACGATCAGAAAGTTGAAAGCCCAAATCTCTCAGTTAAAGGGCCAAACGAACAATATGACAGGCTCCCAAATGCCTCCTCCTTTAGATTCTCAGAATTCTCAAACGTTTCATCTTCAAAACCTAGTAAATGCTTTACAAAAGGAAAACGAAAGTTTTCTTGAAGAAAATGAAAAGGTTAAACGTCATTTCAATGAGTTGTTTGAATCAATTAAAGTCACTCGTAACAAAAACAACGAACAAATAACTTCATTGCAAAAGGAAATTGAGAATCAAGAGTCGTAAAAGGAAAATGCCAATGATCAATGAGGAGAATGTTGTATCTAAGGTTCGCCTAGTAATAAACATGCTTTATCTCGTGACATATGTCCCCTCATCTAAGAAACAACAAACTTGCCATTCAAACATACTTCTCATCCCTTAAGGATTGCCTAGAATGTCTGCGTGAGATTGTTGAAGAGGATAAGCTAGAGAAACCTCATGATAATGCAATTGGACATGCGTGCTTATATGCCAAACGATGTCAAGAAATCTTAGAATGCTTGATCACAATATGCCCTAAGTCATTAGGTGAGAGAGTTAATCCTTTGATTCCATGCTCAATGCCTAAAGCTAAGTATGATACGCATTCGATTCCAAATGTTTTGAAAGTGAACAAGTTGTGTCAGTAAAAATTTCGATTCCAGATCCACAATGCTAAGAAAGAGAACTCAAGTGTGCCTTCTAGAGCACAAATCACAAGACTCTAGTTTTAAGAAAATGAACCTTAGTGCACCCGCATGTAGTTCAGATCCCAAGACATCTAAACAGTGATGCAAAGAGTAGCTAAGCCAACTAATGTTCCCATTCCTCTATAGAGTAATCGGTGACATTAAGCGGAGCAGTCAAAGTCTCAAGACAATACAAGGAATGATAGGACCTCTCAAGCTAAGAATGTGCACTGGAAGAAAGTAGAAGAACAATCTAGGAACCTTAAGTTTGAATCGAATAAAACGAATCGTGTTGATTCTAGTATTAGCTATAAGCGCATCGTAATTAATTCAATTCGATACTATTTGCAAAACTTGTACCGATGTTTGCTTGAATTCGCTTCTAATCATGAATGTGGTGTTACTGTTTCGCCTAATGATGTTAATTGTCCATTAATATTGCTAATGCTAAAATTCATGCTAAAAAGGCTAAAAGGCAAAAGCGAAAGAAAGTTAGAAAACAATGGAAACCCACAGAAGAACATTCAGAATAGGTTTTATTGGATACCGTTGGTCATAAGACTAATCGATAATGCCCACTAGAAAATGGATGCCCACCGGTAGAACTATTCCCCAAGAAGTGGTCACATCGTAAATAGGGTTAATTCGCACACTAGTATTGCATCTATTCACAATGATTCTATTACCTCACTTTCTCGATATGAATGCTTCTATTTCGATGTGGGTGGTCCAACTGCTGTTACTAACCAAATGGAACCCATTCTTGCATGGGGATCCCAATTATCCGCTTATCCATTCTTGTCTCGTGTTCAACCGCAGATCGCTCAAATCGCTCGTGGTACCGGACTCAGTCGCTCCAAGCATATGACCGGAGACCGGTCACGCTCATGAACTTCGTGAGCAAATTCATCGGACCGTTAGATTTGGTAATGATCATTTCGGTGCTATTATGGGTTATGGAGATTATGTTGTTGGTGATAGTGTCATCTCTAGAGTGTATTATGTGGAAGGTTTAGGTCATAACTGCTCTCGCTGGTCAATTCGTGATTCGGATCTAGAAGTAGCCTTCGTAAAACATACCGCTTTGTTAGAGATCTTAATGGAAAGGAACTGCTGAAAGGAACTCGTGGCTCAAACCTTTACACTATCTCTATCGATGACATGATGAGAGCATCACCAATCTGCTTGTTATCAAAGGCTTCAAAACAAAGTCATGGTTATGGCATCGTCGCCTCAATCACTTGAACTTCGCACCATCAACGATCTTTCCGTAAAGGACTTAGTTGTAGGTTTACCTAGACTAAAGTATGAAAAGGATCATCTTTGTTCACCTTGCCAATTGGGAAAAAGCAAGAAGTATGCCCATAAACCCAAACCTTCTAACTCGTCACGTAAGTTCTTCATATGATTCATATGGATTTATGGACCAATGAGGTGCGTAATATCTTTGGGAAGAAATATGTGTTAGTTGTGGTTGATGATTATTCTAGATTCACCGGTCAAGTTCTTAAGGACAAAGGATGAAACTCCCGATATCATCATCAAACTCATCAAACAATTGCAGTTAGACTAAACAAAACCGCCGTAATTATCGTAATGCATAATGGAACCGAGTTTGTCAACAAACAACTTAGTGAATTCTATGAAAGCGTTGGAATCACCATCAAAGAAGTGTTCCACGAACCCCTCAATGTAACGGTGTAGTTGAAAGACTAAATCGTACTCTTGTTGAAGCCGCTAGAACAATGCCGATTTACTCAAAGGTTCCAATGTTTCTCGGGTCAAGCAATTGCCACCGCATGTTACACACAAAATCGCTCCTCGATTCACACCATTCATGGAAAACTCCATATGAACTTGTCCACAACAGAAACCCAATCTATCTTTCCTTCGTGTGTTTGGTGCCTTGTGCTATCCAACTAATGAGGGTCAAGACTTGGGCAAACTTAGAGCTAAAGTCGACATTGGAGTATTTGTAGGATATGCACCAAACAAAAGGGATACCGAATCTACAACAAAAGAACCCGAAATATCATGGAAACAATTCACGTTACGCTTGATGAGTCGACGGTCAAATGGCTCCTCGGACACTCCACCAGACCCGCACTTCATAATAATCCTATTGGCTCATCCCTTGTTCCAAACTCCTCTCAAGAAACACCATATGTACCTCCATCCAAGATGATGTAAAGAAGTTGTTTGATCCAATGTTTGATGAACTGTATGAGTCCACTACTAATGAAGTGTCGATCCCTACAACAGAGGATGCTCGATTCCAAAGTGAATGAAGTCAATCCATCGCCAATATCCGTAAGTCAAGAAGCACCCATCACGATCCTTCGCCTCATCAACAAATCATCATTCTTCAAATGTACATCATGGAAATGTTTCGCATCAATGATGAAGTTAATCCCTATGCGACTCTCAAGATGCTCCATTTGAAAACATATTTGCTACTCCCGAATCATCGCAGAACCATCTTCTTCGTGAGACATCGACTCGCCTACCCCGCCTCAACAAATGCCACATGAACACCTCGTAAAATGGACTCACGATCATCCATTAGACAACATCATTGGTAATCCCTCTCGTCTCAGATCAACCCGAAGCAACTTGCAACCGATGCCTTATGGTGCTTCTTCAACTCCGCACTATCTAAGATCGAACCAAAAGACGTTAAACCGCCATGAATGAAGATAGTCGGTTCAATGCTATGCAAGATGAAATTCATGAGTTTGATCGTCTTGATGTATGGGAGTTAGTACCGCTCCAGATCGCTATGATTATAGCTCTCAAATGGATCTTCAAAGTAAAACTTGACGAGCATGGTGATGTGTTGAAAACAAGGCTCGATTGGTTGCTAAAGGATATCGTCAAGAGGAGGGTATAGACTTTGAAGAATCATTTGCTCCAGCTTGCTCGAATCGAGGCAATCGTAATCTTTTGGCTAATGCCGCAAGTAAGAACATGGTGGTATATCGATGGATGTAAAGACGGCATTTCGAACGGAGATCTTAAAGAAGTCGCTCACGCCACCAACCCAAGGATTTGTGAATCAAGAGCATCCTACTCACGCTTATCGCTTGAAGAAGGCTCTTTACGGGTTAAAGCAAGCTCCAAGGGCATGGTATGATACATCGTCAAAGTTTCTTTTATCAACCGGATTCAAGAAAGGAGCATTGATCCTACATTGTTCACCGTGAAGTCGTGCAAACATTTAACTCATGTTCAAATTTATGTTGATGATATTATTTTCGCCTCGATCGACCCAATGGAATGTGATCGTTTTCAAATGAAATGAGTTCAAAGTTTCAAATGTCAATGATGGGACAAATGTCATTTTTCTTGGGATTACAAATTTCACAAAGTCCCGAGGCATCTTCATAAATCAATCTAAATATGCAATGTAGATTTTAAAGAAATTTGATTTGATTCATGTGACCGCTGACACCCCCATGATTGACCGAACCAAACTAGATGAGGACCTCTCGTGGATCATGATTGACCAAACAAAATATCGGAGTATGATTGATCCCCGATGTATCTCACCGCTAGTAGACCGTACATTTTGTTCTCTCGTGTGCATGTGTGCTAGATACCGTGCTAAGCCTACTAAAAAGCACCTTGAAGCGCTTAAACGGGTCTTTCGGTATCTCCAAGGAACCATCAATATGGGACTATGGTACCAAGGACACCGGTATGTCACTAACGGCCTATGCAGATGCCGATCATGCAGTTGTCAAGATACACGTCAAGCACGTCAGAGGTGCTCGCTTTTGGGTGATAAGCTTGTGAGTCGGTCTTCAAAGAAGCAAATGAGTACTTCTATTTCCTCTACAGAGGTGAATACATAGCCATGTCATCTTGTTGTGCTCAAATCTTATGGATGAGATCTCAATTATCCGACTATGGCTTTGAATTCAACAAAATCCTCCGCATCGTGATAATAAAGTGCTATTGCTCTCTCATGCAACAACGCTCAACACTCAAGAGCAAAGCATATCGACATTCGACATCATTTCATCGTGGAACAAGTTGAAAAGGTGTGGTGGAACTATATTTTGTGAGGTCTCGAATATCAATTAGTCGACATCTTCACCAAAGCTCTTCCAAGAGAACGTTTTGAGTTTATTCTTCCACGCCTTGGTTTGAAAAGCCTTCAACCGAACTCTCAAACGCCTTCGTGAGGAAGACGAGGAGTAAAGGTCTATCTTCATCTATCTCTTGTATATATCTATTCGAAAATCAAAATACAAAATTATAAAATCTTCAAAAATCAAATAGAAAATATAAAACCTTCAAAATCCATAAAATTTGAAAATTCAAAATCTTCAAAAATATTGTCTTTTGTCATTTTTTTCTCGATTCGATAATATCTACGGTTTTGTGCTGTCATTCAAAGAATGACACGGGTCTTTAGATATTGTTCGAATTTAAAAAAAAAAAAAAAAAAAAAAAAAAAAAATCAAAAATCAAAAATATTTTTGGGAGAAAGAGAAAAAATGGTTTATTGTCATCTTCAGCAATAACCCGGTTTTAAAGAAAGAACAGAGCCATGTTTTACCATGTTTTCAAATCTTATGCTCGATTCTATAAACTCCTATCTCACGAAAACTAAATGCTTTGAAAATTAACTCAATCTCTATTTTTGATAATCATCGACTTATTTGTCAAAATCTTATCTCTCAATCAACAACCCACGCTATTGATTGAGGGGAGAATGATTTCAATTAAATTAAAAAGTTATTTGGCATTAAAATTGTTTTCAAAAGATATACATGCATGTTTTATAAATGGAGTTTAAAGTCTTAAAATCCGATCCTTATCGCTCAAACGCTTTCACAATCAAGTCACAATTCTCCTTAAAGCTTTCAAATCAATTTAATCTATACGAGATCACAAATTTCAAATGATTTGATAATTGTGATCGGGAGAATGTGTGATTTAAATTGGATTTAAACCGATAATTAGGTAAATGGTTATAAAAGGATGTACATGCTATCCCGCCCACATGTGACAAACGATTTCAATTTTTCAATGCACATGTTGAGGGGAGCATCTATCTTAAAACCTTTGATTTAAAACGTGATCATTTATCCCAATGTGCGTGTTCCTCTAGTATGTGCAAAACTCTTTTCAAACCTCGAGGCACATATTGAGGGGAGCAAATTTATGGAAACCTCATCCTTCCCGAAATGCTATATCTACTTGATTTGTTGAGGAAGTGATGTTGATATCTTTAGAAAATGGTAATCAAAGAAGTTAATTCTTTCTCTTGCCTCCGTGTGCAAAACATTTTCAAATACTTGATGCACATGTTGAGGGGAGTTCTCGTTTAAAATATCAAAACAATTCAGTACAAAATGCTTTGATAATATATCACAAGTATCCGAATTGATTTTCAAATGGTTTTCAATTGGATCCAATGGCGCATTTAACAATACCAAATTGACCGACCAACTTTACTTTATGTACGGTGATATAAGGATGATAAGGTTAGGTATTGGTTCCCATGATCCGCCGAAACCGGAGGGATCTACCCAGGACAATCCACTAGTTAGTGTAGAAGTCCTTAGGTATGATGATAAAAGGAGAAAAATGAGATATGGGAAGAGTGCCGACTAAGACCGAGCTAGTAATCGAATAAACCCAACAAGGTATTAGCTATGAAGTCTTGGTAAGCAATCAAGGGGTTGAAGAATTAAAAGAATTGAATGAGAAAAGGGTGAAAACAAATAGCCCTCCATTAATTCAACCTTAGGCGTAAACCGGTTCACTTCATATACTATCGATGGTAACATCGGTATTGAAGACAAGACGTCATGGACCCAAAGGACGACCGCACTTCAACTTTCCAAACCACTCAAGTTCCTCTTAAAAGGGCTTGTTTCATTCTCACGGGAACCGACATTATCTATCGACTTCTCTTAGAGATGGTTGATATTGAAGAAGGAGACCTCTCCCTAGTCTCCGTTATAGGATCCAAATATGCACAAATTGAGTCTAGAGCCACGAGATCATCAATAAATCTCATTAGGACACTTTCAATGAAGACTCTCTGCTTCACACAATGTGGAAAGAGAGATTATATCTTGAGTCCCACGATTATCCTTGTGGTATTGCCGTAACATCCGAGTGATGTGTTTACATATTCACAATGAAGATGGAAAGCCTTCGAGCCAACATCAAACAAGCTCTCGGTAGGTGGCATGTGAGATCTATTATATAGATCAACCATGTGACAACCGAATGAAACAATGGGCGATTCAATCTCTTGAATCAATCCTCGTTCAGTTATGGATTGACGGATACCTTTGAAAACCGGTCTTTGTGCTTAAAACTCTTTTCTTTAGCACATCGACCGTGTACTCATTTTTCAAACCAAAAGGTATTTTTATGATTGATAATTGATTTTCAATAAAACCTTCGTTGTATTGCAAAACAATTTCTATTGAGCAATACACGATTGTTTTTCAAATCTCTTTTCATCAATCTGGACTTAAAATTACCGTTCACTCACTCCGTGTTGTCTTCTTTGAGATGTTCCGTTTGAGAACAACTAGAACAACCGCGAAACCCCGTCAAGGAGATTCTTATGAATCCTACCGATCACAGCAAGACTTGTATCGATCAACGGGAACCGTGGGCCGTGTACCTCAATTCATCGAAGTGATCAAAGACACTTTCGTGCGATTTGTTGCTAATCGTTGTATGTGTACGCCCGACGTTTGCAAATGATCGTAATGAAGCGGTCAATCCATAGCCGCATGCTCACTTAACACATTCATCTCAAAAGAAATCATGATTAGTGCATCAATGACTCGATATTTTCACTCCATGCTTCGCTACGCCGCCAATATCATGATTCAACAAATGCTTCCGCTACTCGATGAGAAGATATCATGATCCGTAATGTGAGCATGTCGGTCCCAAAGTCACAACACCACAATGGAAGTCTCGAGATTGTTGATTGTCGATGATCTCAAATGATGGCTCAAAATTATCATCACGTGGATCAAGAAAAGACCTCCACTTGGAATAACCAAACATGCATTGTGAAGAATCAATGACTACGAGCTCAAGTACAAAGGACTACATCAAGAATGCAAGAACTATGTTTAATGTATTATCTATTTGTATTCAATGTAATTTTGGTACATGATTGAGGTGACCTCCTTGGGGAGATTGTTAGGAATTAGAAATTCCAGATTAAAGAGTCGGTCACCTCAAGTATATGTAATCGTTAGAAAGCTCGTAGTCGTAGTTCTTTAAGTTAAGTAGTATTTAGTTAAGTAACACCGTGGAGGACGGACGGGTCTTTACCCATCATGATGCCCGATCCATGCCCCAAAGTGTGGCGATTTATGTAAGACTATAAATACTCTCTACCTCCCAAGGTAGAGAGTTGGAGCTCATAATAATATCTTTCACTTTCTCTCACTAAGTTCCCTAAACCTCTAACTTTCTCTCTAGAATTCCATCTTATACGCCACCTTGTGTTATGGTTTGATGTGTATGTGAAAAGTTATATCTTACACCATGGTCGACCTCAAAATTTTACAACATGAGATAGAATATCGATCCGAAATCAAAGTTGAACATTTTCAATCGCCTCTAGCGAGAACAAAGAGACATTTTTCTAAAAATCTTTACCTAATGTTAAAACTTGAAAAGTTGTGCAATTGCTCAGGAAAAGGATTTTCATAAGGAACTTGGGGTAATGAAAACGTTTTCGAGAAAATGTAAACATCTATTACTAACACAAAACGCAAAAAGAAACTATTGAGAAAAGATGTTGATCGACTCTTGGAAGATGTTATCTGTGCTGATATCCATAATGTTGTGCTATTCTATTCGTTGCCATATGCATCTGATCATATCTCTGCTGATATTGTTGAAACTGTTGCAACTGTTGAGAACACCGATAATGTGCTTCAGATCGAGTCTTTAAAAGCTGAAAATAAACGATTACACACGGAAATTTACAATGCAAAACGACGTCTACATTGGTGTGAAAAAGATATTCACAACCATCAACTTAGTTTTCAAAAGAAAATCGCTCAATTGAGTGCAAAATCTTCTGATACTAAAATTGAGCATCTGGATGATCAAAACGTGTCTTTGAAAAGTCAAATCTCAAAATATGAACAAGAACTTTTAAAAGTTAAACAGGAATATGGTGTCATATTTGATTTACTCAAAAAGACTCGAGATGAAGCATCAAACGAACTTGATCACTGTCTTGCTCACACTAGAGAAGTCATGAATTTTCTTGGTAATCTTCATTCGAAAATCAAGATCGATTCACACCATCTCTAAGTTACGGAAATGTTAGAAAGTATGAACTACTCCCGCCATCGTGATTAAGAGATTAGCACCAGTCACACTTAGTAATCGTGAACCTAGAATTCCCACCGCCAAATCACAAGTTGCTAATGTGTTTCCTCACTTGAAACAGAATAGTTGCATCTTTTCCAAACGTCCGCACTTCACAACCTAGAGCACTCAATCAAGAATAGGAAGTTCGACCTAAGAAAAGATCGAGAAGGAATGCTAAAGTAGAAGAACACCCTAGAATCAATAAAACTCAAGTTACTTCCACTATAGATGTTTCGTCGGCAAATGTAATAGAAATAGTGATGTAACGTAATGCTAAACCGTTAAGTACCTTTGATATTCACCGATGCACCTTGTGATATTTGTCAAAAGAGTATGAATTCGATTGTCATGACAAATGTGTTGCTAAAGCTATAATCTCTAGATTACGGAATCCTAAGAATCGAATACCTCTAAGCCCACTAATCATTCTAAGTCGTCAGGCTTGGTAAACCACCTTCTTTAGATTCTAAGGCAACCATTGCTATCACAAGAGCTCACTACACCTCCTAAGAATGTAGTATCATCTAGTGCTTTCACTAAGACTAAAGCAAAGAGTAGTTATAGATGGCGAAATGGATATATAACACACTAGGATTTAAATGGATGCCTAAAATTATAAATGTGTGTATGTTCAACATATCGCTTGGAACCCTCTCACATTTCGGGTTCCACATCTACTTCTATTCCATCCGTGTCGCCTGTGTGTAATGCGGTGATATGATCATTCTCTGGATTGTTGATAGCGGATGTTCCCGACACATGACAGCAACCTTAAACTGTTATCAAACTTTATTGCAAAGTTCATTGGCACCGCCGATTCGAACGATCACTTGCAGACCATCATGGGCTACTTGAGATTATATTAATGGGAACATCGAAATCGCAGGGTTTACTATGTGGAAGGCCTCGGTCACAACTGCTTTCGAGAGGTCAATTTTGTGATGGAGATTTGGAGGTTGCTTTGTGGAGAAAACTTGTTTCATTCGTGATCTACAAGGAAACGACCTTATGTCTGGCTCGCGTAATTCTAGTCTCTACACTATCTCTATGCAAGACATGGTTGCTTCCTCTCCCATTTGCTTACTTTCAAAGGCAACATCTACAAAATCATGGCTATGGCACCGTCGTCTATCACATTTAAACTTTCAAACCATCACCAACCTTGCTCGACACAAACTAGTTCAAGGACTCCCACGATTCCAGATTCAAAAGATCACCTTTGCTCACCTGTGAACAAGGGAAAAGCACTCGTGCTCATTTTCCTTCAAAGGTGGAACATGACTCAAAGATGTGCTTCATCTTCTTCACATGGATTGTGTGGCCCGATCGCGCGTGCAAACGATCAATGGCAAACGCTACATCTTAGTAATTGTTGATGACTACTCACGATGGACTTGGGTCTATTTTCTTCGTAGCAAAGACCAAGCTCCACAAATGATCATCACCTTTCACAAAAATATGTGTTCACTCCGCAACACCGCGGGATTATTCGGATGCATAAAGGAACCGAATTTGTTAACAAAACCCTTCGTGAACTTTATGAGAAAGTGGGAATTCAAGATCAAACATCTATTGCACGGACACCGAACAAAACGGAGTTGTTGAAAGACGAAACCGAACGTTAGTGGAAGTCGCAAGAACAATGTTAATCAATGCTAAACTTCAGACACTTATGGGCGTGTCGATTCATCGCATGCTATACTCAAAACCGCTCTATGATCACAAAACGCCACAACAAAACACCTTTTGAGCTTGTCCACAACTACAAACCGAACCTCAAACACTTTCATGTATTTGGATCCCTTTGCTATCCGAATAATGATCGTGATGATTTTGGAAAGCTCAAAGCAAAAGCGATATTGGAGTCTTTATTGGATCGTGACAATTCTAAAGGTTTCGTAACTGGAATCGCCGAACTAAGGAGGTAATGGAAACGATTCATGCTCATTTCGATGAACTCACGGAAATGGCTTCGAGTATAATGACTTAGAACCCGGTCACAACCGCTTAAACTTCCTCAACCCCATCATCACCGAAGAAAGCCCTCATTAACTCGTCAACAAATGGAACAGTTATTTGCTCCTTTGTTCCGTGACGACATTGATGAACGTGCTCCGTGTATCCATCTGTTTCACCGCACAACCCGATAATATTCCTATACCGATACACCGCTACTACAACCATCGTTGAAGATGCACCTACACCAATTGACTCCAACACAACAGCTTGAATACACCGCTTCCAACAATGATGATCCGGTGATGATATTCTCAATGAAGTACCCCACCGCAGATTTTGATCCAAATGCGTTCTTCAACCCGTTTGCAAATGAGGCTGCTGCACGGATGTTGCGTAATCTTCAACAAACCATTTGAATCCTCGAATGCACAATGTATACCAACATCAACCTTCTACACATAGATGGACAAAGACCATCCTCCGCTAACATTATTGGCAACCCGAATCAACGGTCGTTACGAGACAACGTCTTCACTCGGATGGTGAACATCGCATTTATGCACTCACCGTCCGCTAATCGAACCTAAAACATTAAGGATGCAATGACAAAGACAACCGGATTAAATCCATGCGGGAAGAACTCAACCAATTCAAACGTCTTGAAGTATGGGAATCGGTTGAAAGACCAACAGGGTCTACGCTATTGGTCTAAAATGGATTTGGAAAACAAATTGATATCAAGGGAATGTCATCCGAAACAAGTCACGGCTAGTTGCTAAGGGTTATCGTCGGGAAGAAGGATAGACTTTGAAGAATCTTTTGCTCCGGTTGCTCGCCTTGAGGTCGCTCGGATATTTCGCGTTCGCGGCTCATATGAACATGACGGTCTATCGATGGATGTCAAACGGCGTTTCTCAATGGGCAACTTAAAGAAACGGTCTATGTCACCAACCGATGGATTCGTTGATCCCGAGTTCCCGAACCATGTCTACAAACCGAACAAAGCTCTTTATGGTCTCAAACAAGCCCCTCGGGCATGGTACGATAAGCTATCATCTTTCCTCATTGCCAATAATTTCACCAAAGGCTCGGTTGACCCAACTCTTTTATACAATATCACGGGGCACACATCTTAATTGTTCAAATTTACGTGGATGACATCATTTTGGGTCAACACATAAAAAGTTTTCAATCGCTTTGCAAAACTCATGAAGAAAAATTTTGAAATGTCCATGATGGGTGAACTTACGCTCTTTCTAAGACCGCAAGTTCATCAATCACCCGTGGTATTTTCTTAAGTCACCCAAATATGCCCTTGAATTGTTAAACAAATTTGGAATGAATACCGTGATACTTATGCCACACCAATGGCTCATACCAAGAAATTAGATGTCGATTTACATGGGAAATTGGTTGACCCTACCAAATCTGTAAGTATTATTGGGTCTCTCATGTATCTAACAACTAGCGGACCGACATTGTCTTTGCCGTTTATCTATGCTCCCGTTATCGATCGCGACCAACCGAAACCCACCTCTCGAGGCTAAAAGAATCCTCCGATACATCAAGGGAACCATTAATTTGGGGATCCGTATCCGAAGGATTCGGTTTTGAACTAATAGCTTTTTCAGACGACGATCACGCAGGATGCTTAGACTCAAGGAAAAGTACTTCAGAGCTCTACAATTTCTCGGTGATAAACGGTGTCTTGGCAATCAAAGAAGCGAGGATTGTACATCGCGTCATCAATCAAGCGTAATATGTAGCCATGTCCGCATGTTGTGCTCAAGTCATTTGGATGAGAACACAACTCAAAGACTATGGTTACGATTTGATGAATCCTCGATGTATCATGACAATCGGAGTGCCATTGCAATCTCGTGCAACTCGCTCAAGACTCGAAATCAAAGCACATCGATCACGCTATCATTTCATCAAGGACCATGTGGAGCAGGTACCGCTGAATTATACTTTGTGGAGTATCAATACCAATTGGCGGATCCGCCACCAAAGCCTTGCCTCCCGCTAGGTTTAATGAGTTGGTCCACCGAATTGGTATGAGGTGTTTGACTCAAGAGGAATTGATGACCTCTTAAAACAGTCTTTAAAACCCTGTCAAACACCAAAACATCTTCTCGTAAATAAATTTTTCAAAACAAAATACAAAAATATAAAATCGATAAAACAACAAAAATATTCTCCCAATCTACATTTCTTTCAACATGGCAAGTACATTTTTCCGTCAACACTTTTATCTTTCAAAATTCAAGATTTTTCCGATCAAGTGTTGAGGGGAGAAAATAATCCATTAACCGCTTCAAAACATCTGTACTTGCATGTTATCACATCTCGTTGATTCTTTTACAAATGGTGGTAAATTTACGGTTCATTGACACTCCTCGGACTTTAATTAATAACCTTTCATTATTTTCTCAAGTCAAAGGGAGTGTCGTCAAGGTTTCTAAAATCTTCATTTGGTAACCAAAATTGGAAGTTAAAAGGCTTTGGATGAAAATGGAAAAGGTGGAGGACCAAAGCATCAAAACTTAAAGTTATTTTAAATAAAACTCCTCCACCTAACTTTCACTTCACATTTATTACAAAACACCTATTATCATCCCACGATAATATTCACTCAAGAAATCCGTGTTTCGATCATCATTTTGTAAGTGTTTACGTGATTGGATCATGTTTTGAACAATGGTTTTGAATCTCAAGTAAATCCTACGGCTAAAACATGTTCTACGCGTAATTTTGTGTTCTACGCTTATGCGTAAGAACACACAATCAATACGTGTGTATTTTGGGGTGAAATGATTGTGTCTAAACGATCCTAATACATCAATGATACTTTATTAACCTTCAAAATCCACCCAGATTCACTAATTGAAGATTTTTGAAAATTAGGGTTTAAAAGTCGATTTGGGTATTTTCAAATATGAAGTGTTTTGGTTAAAAAGATAGTTGGGTTATGCTTTTGCATTGTTGAATTGATGATTTCCATGGTCTATAGCCACCCAGAAACACGAATTGATCATCAATTCGAAACTAGGGTTTAAAGTTCATAAACTTTGGGTGTTTTTGATTCACTGCATAAAAAGTGTTAAGACTTGGTCTACATGTTCTCACAACATCTATGATATACCAGAAAAAGTTTGGTGCTTAATCTATGGCTAGAATCCATACGCGTAGATCTAGGGTTTAGTCTACGCGTATGCAATTCTACGCATAACTGTGTAACATATGTTATTGCCATGATCTGTTGATAAAATGTATGTATGTGTTAATGTTGATGATTTGATAAATTTATTTCAGGATTGCTACGCTTAGAATTCAGAATCAAGGTCATTTGATTATCTACGCATAAGGATTACCTTACGCGTAGCTGGTTATGCGTAAGACTTGTCTTACGCGTAGCTTCTACGCTTAAGGTTCTACAATGGACTACGCGTATCCTGTGAAGGATATGCGAACAAATGAACCCACGCTTAAGGTCAACTCTTACGAGTAGCCTTACACGAAGGTAAATATATGCCTACGCATAAGCTCTACGCATAAGGACTCCTTTTCCTACGCTGTAACATTTCTTCACGCAGAAGATAGATTCTACGCGTAAGTCTACGCCTAAGCATATATCATACCGCTCACGCATAACTTTGCCAAAACTACGCTTAACCCAGGATTGACCTTCATGATGAATTGTTACTTGTACAAACTTGTAAATAAACTAATCATATCATCACGAATCCAAAAATGTCACTAATAAACTTAAATCGTTTGATATGTTGTGAACAATAAGTGATAAAATAAACTTTAAAACTTAAAGTTAACTAACTCACGAAACATTTCACGATATCATTGATTGAACATACAAGTGACTTAGGACTCGTAACAATCATTATCACTAGACAATAAGACCTTCTGTTGACTAACATTATGTCTTTCGATATGTTGGTTCTTTTGGCTAATGTTATTTCAGATCACGACATGGCTGAACAAATGAATATGGATGCACCTGAAGTTCTCTCCATTGCTGATATCTATCCTCATGGCTATCCAATGAAGATAGGAAAGAATAACCTCCGTGTTGACTTTGACACCTTACTTGCTCGAATCTTCATGTCTTATTGCTATCGATATTCGAGGACTCATCCGTATCGTAACATGCTTACTCACTCGCAACCATTCCCGAGATCTACATCCAACAGTTCTGGAACACTATGGAACGGGTCAAAGGAAGGATCACGTGACGGTGACTCGAACCACAAACAAGTCACCATTACACTGCGGACTTAAGGGTGCTCTCCTTATTCTCAAGTCAATCCAACCAAACTTTATGCCACACACCGATGCGCAAGAAACCGTCAAGTTCTCTCACGCAAGCGTAAGAAAACCTAAAGCGGCTTAAGCACGAAATCAATGAAGATCGAGGAGTATAGAGTCTCCCGGTCGTTATGTCCCGGTGAGTCATGCAATGGATCAATCAACGTATAGTGATCGAGAAGTTTGAACGAAAAAGGGATTATGATTGATTTGGATTTGATTACGAATTCTACAATTTAATGAACGGGAAGGTAATTAAGGCAAGGGAACCCTAATAAACTAAAATTAAACTATCACTAAACCTAAGGAATGATAAAACTAAGTTACACTAAGTCCTAGGGTGCTAAAACGCAAAAACGTAAAAACGGTAAAACAACCCGAGCCATAAACGTAAAAGTTTTGCAATTTAAGGGCTACGGGTGTGAAACCAATTTTCCTACGATCTATTCGACTAAAAATGATTTTAGGAAAAAGCGGAATATTTTTTCGACTTTTAAATTAATTTCTATGAATTAAAAATGATTTAACACTAATTAAATTATTAAAAATACTAAACTAATTAAGAAAAATCTGGAAAATTACAGAAAACTACTTTAAGTGTTGCAGATTCTAAGAAAAATAAGAAAACGTGGTGGTGCTTTGGAAAATAAGCACGAAATAAGCTAAAGAGGGCTTATAAGCTAAACTGCCTAAGGTACCTTTTATATTAAATGTTGCAACTAATGACTGATAAAGTCCCAAGGGCAGTTGGTTGTGTGGTGTGGTGTTGGGGTTTGAGTGTGGAGACCAGGGTTCGAATCCCTTGGCTCCCACTTTTTGAAACTATTTTTTTTCTACTTTTCTTTGCAACTCAACAAGAGACTTGAAATGACAACTTTTTGTAAAACTTTTCTTATGAAACCCAGTCAATAAGCGATCTAAACTGCTTTTTGCTCCCCATTGTGATGTAACACAAACAACTTTTAAGCTAAAACCAAACCCCATTTTGTCTGTTGTTGGAAGATCAAAGGTGCAGTTAAAAGATAAAACTTTTGTGAAAACTTAACCTCTAAAAACTTGTAAATAAGTTGCTAGAATCAGCTTATTCAAACAGTAAGCAAGATTACAACTACACACCCTTTAAAAGCAGTTAACCAAACACTCCTTATAGCTTTTTAAACAACTGAAATCCAATTTCTAGGCTACTGTTAGATTAATTAAGGCACACTGCAATCTAAAGTTCAAAATAAGCCAACTGCAACACCATACTTAGTTGTAAAGGAGCATAAGCACTTGGAAATTAAAGGTACTCTTAAAGCTAGAACAAGTATAAGTTAAGTACAATTTTAACTAATAAGCAACTAGATTATCCTAATAAGCTCTAAAGGAATGCCTAATAAGCTAAGTTAAACTACACTAAGCTAAACTAACACACTTATAACTAATAAGCAGATTATAAAACTAAATAAGCTAAAACAACAAGATCAAAAGGTGACTGTTATTGTGCAGCAGTACTGTGCCCAGGGCCCTGTTTGGGCTTATTATTTGAGCTAAAGAGTAAGCTTCAAGTAAGATCAAAGCGCAAAACAAAGTTAAGGTGGTGGAGATGTAGTACAAACCAAGAGAGGGATGAAATAAAACATTTATAGCTTAAAAATAAGCTAATATCACTAGCTATCTTTGTTTAACTCATCGCGATCACGATACACTAAATGGGACAGATTTAGAGTCCAATTTTAACCAAGTTATAGACATCTCCGGTGCATAAAACTAAACATGAACTAAGTTGGGGACATGATCACTTAAGAAAAACAAAGTTCACCGATTTTGATTAACAATTGCACTTAAAACTAAGCCCAAGAACAAGAAGTGGTTACTCTTTGCTCTGCTCACAAAAAAAACAGATTTTGGTTTTCCTTTTCACTAGATTCTCACAAAGGTTTCTCAAAATACAATTAGCACTTGTAAACCGACTTTTTAGGCCACACATGAGTTTGACTCAAGTAGTCAAACCGGGTAAAATAAGTTTTGACCCTTTGAAGCTTAAAACAAACACTCCATTTCAAAGCTTTTGACCCCTATTTTTTTTGTTTTCTTATCCGAGAGCTAAAACATATAACTAACAACTTAAAAACAATAAAAAAGCAATGGATTCAAATCATATTCTTCATTAAAATTAAAGTAAGGATTACAAAAACTGAAATCGAAATTTTTCTAAAACTAGGGTGCCTTTTCTTTGGCTTACAAAGGTCCTATTTATACTACTAAGTCTCTTGGTCTTCAAGCTTCAAGTCTTGTGTTTCTTTTGTGTGAGCTTACGTGATTAAGCAAAGGATTCCACTTGTGCTTCTTTTGAACCAATCGACCCTTCAATAGTTAGGTACCAAATGAGATTATATCCGAGCCTTTGATGGGTGCTTTTGACTTGGATTGAAATGGACATTGGAGAGGGGGGAAATTGGTAGTGGGTTTGGGATTAGGGTTTAAGCGGGTAAAGGTTTAGATTGGAGGTTGAGTGTCCAGGGATGGTTTGTGTTGGGAGCTTCTTTTTATTTTTTATTATTTTATTTACGTGTGTGTTTGTTTTGGGCGGGAAGAATGGGAAGAAGGGATCTGAGAGGGTGTGTTTTGTTTATTCATTGACCGGGTATGGTTGTGGGTTTGACCGGGTTATATGGGATTGGGTTGGATAGTTTAAGTTTTGGGCCTTGGCTTGGTATAATGGACTTAGGATTAAACTTAGATCCAAATTGTAAAGGACCAAAAGTGTAAAATCCGAAATTCCAAGGATCACTCATGTAAATTCGAAAATGTAATCCAAGGTCCAATCTTGTGAATCTCAAATAAACCAAGGGTCATTTTGCCAAAGCGAAATTCCAAGGATTAAATTTGACAATTTTCCAAAATCCAGGATCAAAGCGTAATTTCTCAAACTTTTGAAATTCATCACCAAAGGACTAATTATGACAACTTATAATTTCAAAAGGACCTTTGGTGACTTTTCTTTTAAAATACGTGCTCGGGGACTATTTCATCAATTTTTGAAAGTCGGGGATGAAGCGCCAATTATGCAAACTTTGTTCGTTTTCATCGATTTTAAACATTTTGCATCCGAAACATATAAAACACAATTTTGAGATATTTTTAGTATTTTGATGCATATCGGAGTGTTTTAGATGTTTTGCATTCGGTTTGACAAAAACGATGAGTGAATAAGCACTCATCAAATCCCCACTAAAACATTGCTAGTCCCTAGCAATCTTTTGAGAAAACTTAATGGATTTGAGTCTCTTTACCAAAAGCCATTACTACGGAGTAGCCAAATGTTTTAGTTCAAGTAAGAACCATGGTACATCGATAACCATGTGATTTTGAGCAAACCACCGACTTTCAACGGTTTTGATTTGTCTTTACGAAGCCGTTTGCTTCGGACTAGCCAACTCTTAGATAAATTATCAATATTATCTTTGGTGGTGATTACCAATTATGGATTTTCCTTTGCCTTTACCACAAGCCATAATCTTGCGGGCTAGCCAACTCTTCACTTTTAGGATATGGTGAGTTGAATACCATACAATTTTGGGCAAATTGCAAGCCATATAAGCGGTTTGATATATCTTTACCAAGAGCCGTTTGCTCTGGATTAGCCAATCCTTTTGCCTTCTGAGACATGGCGGATTGATAACCAAATGAGAAAGTGTAAAACACTTACTCCAAAAAAATTTTGGCCAAAACGGGGATTAGGCGGTATATATACATGATAAAATTCGTGAGAATCCCCCACACTAGAGATGAATATTGCCCTCAATATTCAAAGTACCGCGGTCATGTCGAAACAAAGAACGTGAAAGGAAATACTTAGGCCATTATTTTTTTTTTTTTTTTTTTTTTGAAACATGTGGGCAACCCCCACACTAGGGTGGTAGAAAGAGGTAAGAAGGCGAAATATGGGTGAAAACCCATATGGCATGCTCTTGTTTTTGATTCCCAGTCGCTAGCTTGACTCGACCCGTATTCATTTGTTCATGGGGAAAGTAACGTGGAAAACCAATCTCGATCGGACTTTCGTTCACAATGTTAATGAACATATGAACATCGAAAGTTCCACACCGACGAGATATAACCGCGGTATTGTTTAATAGTAGAAACTATAAAGGATGATACGGGGTCAAAGATGGTGTCCTCATTCCGAAAGAGAAAAGGAAAGAGCAACCACACCATCTGTGAAGAATGGAATAAAGGCGTACATGAGAATGCAAGTCCATTCCTTCGTGAGAGAGAAGCAAATCACCGGTTTGACATCTTTAAGCTTAAACTTGAAGCTTAGATGGTGATTGTCAAGAAGATGTCCGGGAGGAGGATGGGAAATGGTTCTACAATCAACAGACTTTCGGAAAAGGATGTCTCCTCCGGATCAAGGTAAGTGTTATCAATTCCGTTGGAATTGATTCATCACTAGAAATGCATCGACTTCATTCCAAAAGTTGTCCTCTTCCTCATCGGGAGTGAGAGAAGGGATGGAAGAGTCGGGAATAGGACTAGAAGATGATGGATCATTTTGAGCAATTCATCAATGGGAAGAATGTCTCCCATTGGATCACAAACATCATCATCCAATTCGGATGAAGCGAAGAGAGTTTGGTTTCATCCACGACTTAACAAACTCGATGCGACAAAGCGATTCGGAGGTGGGACAAGTGGTGTGCTCTTAGAGCTAGCAGTTTCCACCACTTCCGATGAAGTCTCGATTCTAGATCATCGTCATCATCAAGAACACTCTTGACTTCCACAGTACGACTTTCAAACCATTTGTTTGAACCGGGGTAACTTTCAAAGCTTTGAGCTCAAAGACGTTTTGAAAACTCCTCTTAATCGTGAAGTTTGAGAGTGTTGCATTGAATCTTCGGATCTTTGATCAATTGTAGCAACACTCTGTTTGTACAGAGGTTTGGAGTTTGGTTGATATTTAACGTGAGCTCTTCGTTGTCAACCCGAATGGTCAACTCTTGACAAACACATCGATCGAGCACGACTCGTCCTCAAGAAAGCTCTCCCTAAGATAAGGGAACTCTAGGATGCGCATCGAAGTCTACTACAACAAAGTCGGCATGAAAGTGAAACTTTCCCACTTTCATCACGACATCCTCGGCTATCCCAAGTGGACGAGTTATAGTGCGATCCGCTAGCTCGAGTGTCATTCGAGTGGATGAAAGTTCGGGAAGAGCGGTTTCTTCCATCTTGAGAGGCATGAGGTTAATGCTAGCGCCAAGATCGGCCAAGGCGGAGCATTGAAACATCCCAGAAATCACACGGGATTAGAAACCGGCCGGGGTCTTCAAGCTTTCGGGAAGCTTGTTAAGAATGGCGTGAGCATTGCTCATTTAGAGGGTTTTAGCCATCTCGATAATTTATCTTTGTTGGTGAGTAAGCCTTTAAGCGTGGATGCAAATTTAGGCATTAGAGCGAGAGCATCAACGAAGCTTAAATCAAAGTGAAGCTCATTGAAGATTTGGAAAAATTTTTCCATTTGCTCTTTGTTTTTGTCTTTGAGCTTCTCATCATTCATTCTTGATGGGTAAGGAAGGCGACTAGACTTTTGAGCCGGGATGGAAGTGTTTTACGGCTCAAGATTTTCCTTGAACATCGGGTTCCGGACTTGAAACTTGGACTACCGAAGGTGGGACGTGTCTTGATGCCGTGGGCTTGAATAATGCACCTTGTCCGTTGTCTCCTTGGTAACTTGACTAAATGCCACAGGAGGAGGGGGCATAGGAGTCGAAGGTCCATTGTCGTCTTACCACTACAGTGGTGGCGGCTTTCAACTCGGCATTAGGATTGGGAATAGTATTGCTTGGGAGTCCTCCGGAAGATGGTGAAGCTTTGTTCATATTCATGTTCATGAAAGCGCTCATCATATTCTTTAACTCATTTGTCTGCCGAGACATTGTGGTATCAATTTCCTTTTAAGCTCAACTCTCATGTTATTGATCCGAGTTTGCATAGAGCATGTTTGACTCGATCATTTTCATGAAGTCATTTGGTATGGGAGCTTGAGGAGGTGGTTGATAACTTTGATGATTAGGAGCTTGATATGGTTGAGGTTGGTTGAAATTGTTCGCTTTGATTGAAATTTTGAGAGTTATTGAAATTTTGTCCTTGATTCGGAACAAAGCGATTTTGATTGCCATGGTTTTGATTGCCATGGTTTTGCACAGAGGAAAACCGGTGGTGTCATACCGCTAGGTGCAGTAGTGAGGATCGACTGTGGTCGGTATTGATTGTGGTTTACGAAGCTACGGGAGCTTGGTAAAAGGAAGCATCGGTTGCTTGACAATCATAATCGCATGTGGACCACTACAAGTTTCACACACCTTGTTTACGGCTTTGATTGGTTCCGGCTTATGAATTTCGCTTTTGATTTCCTTGACCTCTTTGATCATACAATGGATGATGTCCGTTAGAAGCGACTAACGGAGCGGCTAACTTCGGAAGAGTTACGGATGAAGAAGCGAGTGTTCGGAACATTGACTTTGTTGGGAGAAATAGGAACTTTTGATTTTGCTCGCAAATTTCAATCACATCTCTAGGTTTACGATTCAAGATATTGCCGCTGCTGGCTGCATTCAAGGAATCTTGATCGTTTCCGTTCAACCCATTGTAAAGATATTTACTTGTTGAAGCTCCGTGAATTCATGATGGGGCATTTCACGAGGAGATCTTTGAATCTCTCCCATGCCTCTCCAAAGTTTTCATCGAAATTTTGACGAAATCCGAAATTTCATTTTTAAGATTAGTCGTCTTTGATGGAGGAAAGAAGTAGTTCACAAACTTTTGAACAAGATCCTCCCAAGTTTCGATAGATCGAGGGGTTCTTTTCCACCAAATCAATTTGTCCCTCAAGAGAGAATGGAAAAAGCATCAACTTGATGACTTTTTGTGGCACATCCTTGAAATTGATAGTTGAAGTCAACTTGTTAAACCAACGGATGTGTGCATACGGGTCTTCTCGATCGAGACCAGCGGAATTGATTTGTAGACACAAGTTGGATCAAATGTGTCTTCAATTCAAAGTGATCGAGTTGATAACGGGTAAAACGATGGCATCTCCATAACCCTCGGTGGGTGCACGGAGCATTTCCGCCATAATGCGTTAAATGCGCCATGGCGGCGGGAGTAGTGTGAGCGATCCGGATCTCGGATCCGGTGATGGAAGCGAAAGTCTCTGAACACGCCTTCTTGGAATCTTGACAAGCTCACGAAATGGGCTCACAGATCTAGAAGAGCGAGTGCGCATACACTAGAGTTAACTCTAAGGAAACTCGAGTTAAGGAGAGAAATGGAATTATGAAAATCTTGAGATGAGAATGAGAATTATGAAGGCGGTTTATAAAAATGGGGTGAGAAGAATCTTTATGGGTTTTACGGTTCGAAGCGTCGATATCACAACAAAATCAATTAACACAAAATCGAGGCAAAACAACGATGAACTTAACCAATAATCCAAGATGAATGGCTTCTTTGAAAAAGGTACACCAATCACAATGGACACAAAGGCAAGTTTTATATCTTTAGTTCGGGAACTTATTATGGTCGCACCCCAGTTAGGTAGTGCCTTTGCCTTGGTTTTCGGTGGTAATCTTTTAAGTTGTTAATTATTAAAGAAAGCGACGATTCTTTTTGTATTTTTATTTTTGATATATAGAAACAAAAGAGAAAATATTTTTGTGTTTTATCGTTTTGGATGTTTTGGGTTTTGGATTTTTAGAAGAAAATATGGATATATATATATAGAGATGGATGATATAAACAATGAGTGAGGATTAAAACAACTAATCGCTAAACGGAGATAAATCAAGCCTGACTCCCGTGGCGCCAAAATTTGATCTTGTAAAACCGTCAAGTTCTCTCACGCAAGCGTAAGAAAACCTAAAGCGACTTAAGCACGAAATCAATGAAGATCGGAGGAGTATAGAGTCTCCCGGTCGTTATGTCCCAAATGGTGTGCAATGGATCAATCAGCGTATAGTGATCGAGAAGTTTGAACGAAAAAGGGATTATGATTGATTTGGATTTGATTACTGAATTCTACAATTTAATGAACGGGAAGGTAATTAAGGCAAGGAACCCTAATAAACTAAAATTAAACTATCACTAAACCTAAGGAATGATAAAACTAAGTTACACTAAGTCCTAGGGTGCTAAAAGCATAAAAAGCGTAAAAGCGGTAAAACAACCGAGCCATAAGCGTAAAAGTTTTGCAATTTAAGGGCTACGGGTGTGAAACCAATTTTCCTACGATCTATTCGACTAAAAATGATTTTAGGAAAAAGCGGAATATTTTTTCGACTTTTAAATTAATTTCTATGAATTAAAAATGATTTAACACTAATTAAATTATTAAAAATACTAAACTAATTAAGAAAAATCTGGAAAATTACAGAAAACTACTTTAAGTGTTGCGATTCTAATAAAAATAAAAAAACGTGGTGGTGCTTTGGAAAATAAGCACGAAATAAGCTAAAGAGGGCTTATAAGCTAAACTGCCTAAGGTACCTTTTATATTAAATGTTGCAACTAATGACTGATAAAGTCCCAAGGGCAGTTGGTTGTGTGGTGTGGTGTTGGGGTTTGAGTGTGGAGACCAGGGTTCGAATCCCTTGGCTCCCACTTTTTGAAACTATTTTTTTTCTACTTTTTCTTTTGCAACTCAACAAGAGACTTGAAATGACAACTTTTTTGTAAAAACTTTTCTTATGAAACCCAGTCAATAAGCAGTCTAAACTGCTTTTTGCTCCCTGTTGTGGACAGAACACAAACAACTTTTTAAGCTAAAAACCAAACCCCATTTTGTCTGTTGTTGGAAGATCAAAGGTGCAGTTAAAAGATAAAACTTTTGTGAAAACTTAACCTCTAAAAACTTGTAAATAAGCTGCTAGAATCAGCTTATTCAAACAGTAAGCAAGATTACAACTACACACCCTTTAAAAGCAGTTAACCAAACACTCCTTATAGCTTTTTAAACAACTGAAATCCAATTTCTAGGCTACTGTTAGATTAATTAAGGCACACTGCAATCTAAAGTTCAAAATAAGCCAACTGCAACACCATACTTAGTTGTAAAGGAGCATAAGCACTTGGAAATTAAAGGTACTCTTAAAGCTAGAACAAGTATAAGTTAAGTACAATTTTAACTAATAAGCAACTAGATTATCCTAATAAGCTCTAAAGGGAATGCCTAATAAGCTAAGTTAAACTACACTAAGCTAAACTAACACACTTATAACTAATAAGCAGATTATAAAACTAAATAAGCTAAAACAACAAGATCAAAAGGTGACCTGTTGGGTCTGCAGCAGGCTGCAACAGCCAAGGGCCCTGTTTGGGCTTATTATTTGAGCTAAAGAGTAAGCTTCCAAGTAAGATCAAAACTGCAAAACAAAGTTAAGGTGGTGGAGATGTAGTACAAACCAAGAGAGGGACAGAAATAAGCAGTTTATAGCTTAAAAATAAGCTAATATCAGCTAGCTATGCTGTTTAACTACTGTGACTGCTGATACACTAAATGGGACAGATTTAGAGTCCAATTTTAACCAAGTTATAGACATCTCTGGTGCATAAAACTAAACATGAACTAAGTTGGGGACATGATCACTTAAGAAAAACAAAGTTCACTGATTTTGATTAACAATTGCACTTAAAAACTAAGCCCAAGAACAGCAGTGGTTACTACTGTTCTGTTCACAAAAAAAAAACAGATTTTGGTTTTCCTTTTCACTAGATTCTCACAAAGGTTTCTCAAAATACAATTAGCACTTGTAAAACTGACTTTTTAGGCCACACATGAGTTTGACTCAAGTAGTCAAACTGGGTAAAAATAAGTTTTTGACCCTTTTGAAGCTTAAAACAAACACTCCATTTCAAAGCTTTTGACCCCTATTTTTTTTTGTTTTCTTATCTGAGAGCTAAAACATATAACTAACAACTTAAAAACAGTAAAAAAAACAATGGATTCAAATCATATTCTTCATTAAAATTAAAGTAAGGATTACAAAAAACTGAAACTGAAATTTTTTCTAAAACTAGGGGTGCCTTTTCTTTGGCTTACAAAGGTCCTATTTATACTACTAAGTCTACTGGTCTTCAAGCTTCAAGTCTTGTGTTTCTTTTGTGAGCGATTAAGCAAAGGATTCCACTTGTGCTTCTTTTGAACCAATCCGACCCTTCAATAGTTAGGTACCAAATGAGATTATATCCGAGCCTTTGATGGGTGCTTTTGACTTGGATATTGAAATGGACATTGGGAGGGGGAAATTGGTAGTGGGTTTGGGATTAGGGTTTAACTGGGTAAAGGTTTAGATTGGAGGTTGAGTGTCCAGGGATGGTTTGTGTTGGGGAGCTTCTTTTTATTTTTTTATTTCTTGTGTTCTGTGTGTGTTTGTTTTGGGCGGGAAGAATGGGGAAGAAGGGATACAGAGGGTGTGTTTTGTTTATTCATTGACCGGGTATGGTTGTGGGTTTGACCGGGTTATATGGGATTGGGTTGGATAGTTTAAGTTTTGGGCCTTGGCTAGGTATAATGGACTTAGGATTAAACTTAGATCCAAATTGTAGCTTAGGGGCCAAAAGTGTAAAATCCGAAATTCCAGGGATCACTCATGTAAATTCTGAAAATGTAATCCAAGGTCCAATCTTGTGAATCTCAAATAAACCAAGGGTCATTTTTGCCAAAAGCGAAATTCCAAGGATTAAATTTGACAATTTTAAAATCCGTGGATCAAAGCGTAATTTCTCAAACTTTTGAAATTCATCACCAAAGGACTAATTATGACAACTTATAATTTCAAAAGGACCTTTGGTGACTTTTCTTTTAAAATACGTGCTCGGGGACTATTTCATCAATTTTGAAAGTCTGGGACCTGAAAGCGCCAATTATGCAAACTTTGTTCGTTTTCATCGATTTTAAACATTTTGCATCCGAAACATATAAAACACAATTTTGAGATATTTTTAGTATTTTGATGCATATCGGAGTGTTTTAGATGTTTTGCATTTCGATTGACCTAAAACGATGAGTGAATAAGCACTCATCACTGTGAAGAGTTAACTCCAATTCTTAATCAATATCGGTTATGATGAGGCTACAGGAGTAATCACCAAGCACTCTCACGTGGAGCTTAAGAGTATTCCTCAACCATGGAGAACACTCTACATGATCATCACCAAGTCTCATTTCGGTCGTGATAGCGGCTATGAGCATCCTAAGCTCATAGAAGCGCAAATATTTTGGGCATTCGTCAACATGAAACACATCGCTATTGAAGCTCGATTTGGGATGACATGATGTCATTTCTCAAAGAAACTTGGCTCAAAGATTCCTTACATCGGATATACTAAACTGTTGATACAGAGAGCACTTGGACTTCATCACGATATTCCTAAAAGGCTCAATGACCCCGACAATCACGACATGTTGTGGAACCTATTCTCTCTCGGAATCAAGGAAACGTCCACAAAGAAACAAGGTGCTATATTGCGATTTCCTTCTCGATCAAGATGTCGAAAGCTCAAACGCATAAGAGATATCTGGAAGCGGTCGACAAGGCAAAGTTGGTCATCTTGACGAAAAATCTTGGAACACCGTCGGAGAACCGAGAAGAGGAAGTGCGAGGAAGCACAACAAGTTCTCTGAGTCAAAGGAAGGTTCCTAAAGGAAAGCTCCTTCTATAAGGATTGTTCCGTAAAGGAAGCCGAACCTATTCCCACACTTGAACCACAAAGACAACTTAGGGATGAGAGCTCAAGGTACGGGAGCGGATGAAGAGGTTCATTTCTCCAAGCGCCACCAAAACACCGCCTCGGTGACAAAACCTCCAAGTCCTCCATTTGTCCAAGAAAAGGGAAGACTCAAGCTATTGTACCTTATGATGAGAGCTCGAAGAAGAAGAAGAAGAGCAATTGGACAAATCATACAGGAAAAAGTTTCTAACGTCCGACACATTCAAAAGGCATTGAATTTGCTAAAGAACAAATGGGTGGCCCGGAGGATCAAGTGGTCTCGCCCACTCCTCTCCGGATCCCGATGCGGTTAATCAACCCGATAAGGGATCCGTTCCACCACTCTTCTCGCAACAACAACCGCTTTGTTGAAGACACTATTGAATATGATTTTGAGAAACGGAACCGAGAAAGAAAAGTCTAAAGATGACGAGGATGATTATACAAAGTTTCTTCTCGACGGTCCAACTCACTCAAAGGAGAGAACCTCGAGATACTCCTAAGGACATGAAGTCTCCTCAAGTCTCCTCATCATGGACTCTTCATCTCATTCATCACCACCACCATCAACTAAGTCAACCGGATCATCATCCAAATCCGTGAAGAAACCACCAAAGTCTTGGATTTCAAACACATGCAAGAATTGTGAAAGGCGTCAAACAAGTTAGAAAGAAGGACATGCTTCAAAGAAAACTTAATTGGTATCTTTGAACAAATGCGGACTTACATGATGAGAATGACGAGATGCGGAAAGATAGGAAAGCTATTCGAGAATTCATGAGAAGTCATCGCGGGGAACTAAATGAAATGATTGAAGGTTACACTCAAAAGTACCTTCGTGATATCGTTCCAAAAGTCCAAAAGGAACGGAAAAGTCGACAAGAGAACAAACCCACAAGTTTCTTCTCGACACCGCCTGATGTGACAAAAGAAGTATTTTCCGACAACTCACCCTAACATCGTAGCATTGGTCAAACATACAATGGCAAAAGAAGTCGATCTCTCCGAATCTGAAGTTAATTTCTAAACTAGTGATGCAAATGTCAAAGAGATCCGGGCGCTTACTCGAGATGAAGCTAAATTTTTCAAATTCTACTTGACTATCAACTCGGATCATCATGCAAGGAGTCACCGCCAACCCAAAAGACCAAGAGATGACAATGATAAGGATAAGGACTCGCACCTAAGCGTCGTAAGCGATCGGTCAATCTACATCTATGCCACCTCCTCCACATCGAACTTCTTCTCAACATAAGTCTCGATGTGCTTCATCGGGTTTTAAATTTATAACAAGAATTACCGGTTAACTAGGAACACATTCGGGCAAGTATACCCTAGTCAAGTTGTAGTATAGTATATGGTAAATCAAGGTCGTCCCAAGAGACTTGGTTGCACTACAAGTGTCGTTTGTTTGTTTAAGCAAGTAACAAGTAACAAATTGATGGTTATGATTGTCACGGATCAAACCAACAAGAAAAGCATTATAAGAACAAGCAAGTATCAAGACATTCATCATTATTCCAATCAAACACAAAATCTCCATAATCATATCAATAACAAACATCTTTAAATAGAAAAGTAACAAGGTTTACCCAAAGTATGAATTACAATAGGCAAAGATGAAGGATTATAGCACTCCTTCAAGCCTCCAATCAACTACAATAGTTCTACCAAGCCGGAAAATGATGTCCAAACGCCTTCAACAACCTTTGAGCACACTACACGAATTTGGAAGAGGTTTGTGGTCTTTTGGGGAAGATAAGTTGGTGTAATTGGTGGAAATTCGTCCTTAAGGGTGGAGGCTTGAATTTCACACAAGTTGGGATAGGATAGTTGATGGAAACTCGTCCTTAAGGGTGGAGGCTTGAGTTTCACACCTTTGGGGTGAAGATATTGAGAGTGGTTGTGTTCTCTCTAGGTGGAAATTCGTCCTTAAGGGTGGAGGCTTGAATTTCACACCTTTGGGGAAGGTAAGTTGAGAGAGGGATGTTGTTTTAGGTGGAAATTCGTCCTTAAGGGTGGAGGCTTGAATTTCACACCTAGAGATGGAGTGGTGGATGAAAGGGATGAGAAATATGGAGAAGGGATGATGAAATGAGGTGCCAAATGGGTTCTATTTATACTACCACCAAGGCCTAGGGTATTCAATGCATTTCTTGGAGGCCAAGGAGCTTGGAAGGGACTAGAAACCATGTAGGAAGGGACTAGAATCGTTTGGAACACGTTTGGGATCTTAGTGATGGAAAAATGGCTGAACAGGACCTCCAACCGATCCGGTTGAGCTCCAACCGAATCGGTTGGTCTTCTTGATACTCTCCAACCGAATCGGTTACGGGCTCGACCGATCGGTTGGAGCAAAATCACAAAAGTCATAAACTGCAAAGTTGTAGATCTTTCTCTTAGCTTTCCGTGGCCGCGAACGGGAGGTCAAACGGAGTTCGTATGCAAAAGTTATGGCCAAAATGGTGAAGGTGTGTCGGGAACAACGAGTCTTCCAATATGTCTTCGTTTAAGCTTCTTTTCTTCAATTCTTTATCGTTTTCCTTCTTGAACTTTATTCTTAAGTCTTTGGACCACTAACTTGATGACTTTATCTTCTCGAATATACTCCACAAGTCTTTCTTTGGTCGGGAACTCTTCATACATGGAGAAATCTTCGTGTTTTACTTCTTTTTCCGTCTTTTCTCCACTTTCACGTGCTTGGCTACAAATGAACTAGCAAGCGACTTTGATACGATTAAGCACTAAAAGCATATGATTATAACCAAATAACACACATAAAAGCACGGATAACGCTACTAAAACATGCACAATTTGAGCGTTATCGGTCTCCATCACCGCTGGTCTTCCAACGATAAACCTCGGGACGATTCGAGTTACCACCCCGACTCGTAAAAGCGGTGATCACTTTGAATATACGGGTGGTGACGATGAAGAGGTCCTAGAGCCCCAACAACAACCCTCCTCTCCCAAACAAGTGAAGAAACCCGAATCATCATCAAGGCCTTCTAAAAGCAAGAAAAGACGACTCGGCCGGATGTCGTATCATGGCTAGATGACGATACAACCGCAGAATTTGAATGGTTCTCCACACTTGTTAACAACACTCCTACCCTCAAGAAGGTCAAGAATTGGTAGACGGTAGTACTTTGGAGCATGCAAAATATTGCAAGAACGATTCCGTATGAAGAAGATGACGAAACCGAGTTGAAGCGCATCAAGAATGGCGCATTCCTTCATTGAAAAACAAATGGAAAGTGCAATCGAGGTTGAATATCACCTTGAAAACATTGCTCGAGCCATGTCTAACAACATGGATTGGCTCAACCGAAGCAAACATCGACTTCACTAAACGGAACAACCCTCCATATTACATCGATGGACCAAACCTCTACCAACAATCGCCAACCGGATGAACCAAGGATTCCCTCGGATATTTCTTCAACACGGACACTGAATTTCTTCTCCATGGTGGCGATGGTTCAAGAAAATACGCTACATCATTAACTCTTCCATTCCCTCGCGACTACCTACTCAAAGCGCATAGCTATCGAGGAACGTGCAAATCACTTGTTCTCGACAAAGTGCAAGCATACGACCAAGATGCATTGTATGGGATTCATCATTGGCACGAACGCGAAGAATATACTACTGTGCACGGTTCAAGTCTCAACATGAAGTGTATTGCTCAAAGAACATCGTGGCCATCAAACACATTGATCTCAAGTCTAAATGGGACTACACATTCTTGAAGAATATCATAGTCAAACGACAAGATGAACAAGACTATGAATTCTCGAGGTCGACTTTGAGAACTTGTCACTCAACGACATCGAAGACATGTACCTTGCCAAAGCATGTGGTCGTATGAGACAATTCTCGATGAAATACAACGTGAATTTATCAAGTCGGTTCTCATCTTCATTAGGCGATTGTGATCAAAGAACGTGTCGAAGATATCCAGATGGCTATTGAATCATATCGAAACGTAAACTTCACTCCACCACGCCTTGATCTTCCCGACATCAACCACTCAAACAACTTACGCCATCAAGAAACCTTTCGGCATTGTTTACGCGGTGAACTTCGCAGAAGCGCTTAATGGCGTGTAGTGAGCTCCACAAATCGGGATCATACCTTGAAGATGGTTAGGGATGGATTGGCATACAGATTGAAGGATATCGCTGAAAGTTGGGAATCCTAAGCTGGAACTCTCGGGATAGAAGGGATGTGAGAAGGATCATCACCATGATTGATGAGCGGTTGTTCGAAGGGATCGATTCGAGACGCACGGAGAGCTATGTTGGTGGTAGACCCGGGATAAACATCACCGGCTTTCAACGGCTGTGCGCGCTCTGGGAACATCACCGCACTTCCCGGTACCCTTGAATTGTTTCCTTCATATGATTTTGGATGAATGTTTATATATGTGAATGGCTTGTGCACACATAATGATGTACAACCCGTAAGTGTCAAGAAAGGACCACGTGGTACGCCTCGATTGCCACAATCCTTATAAAAGGAGCGAAAGCTTCTTATTTTTGAGTAAAACCTATCAAACCTTTCATTTTTCAAGGTTTTGCTCAAAAAGACAAGTACTTCCCCATATGATTTTAAAACCTCAACCGTTTATATCACTAATTGAGGGGGAGTATTTGATTAAAACTTTGTTCACAAATTGTTCACAGTGGTCACTCTTCCCGCAACACTCAAAATGGTCATATTTATTCTCAAAATGTTTCAAAAATAACATCTTATATGCCATTTTTGAGGGGGAGAAAATTTGTGTGATAAGAAATATGTTGTGCTGAATGCAAATGAATCCGTGTACCTCAGACTTAACCAACGAATTGACGGTACAAAACTGTCTATAACTCGAAAAGACTTGTCCTGGACGGGTAATAATTTCAAGCTAGTTCGCTAGTGATGTAAACGTGTCTCGCAAAGGACTCGTCTTAGTAGAAGGTACCATTCGAGAAGCTCTTGATAGACATGAACTCTGACGGGTATGACAACCTTTCGAGGTTTGTCTACACCTTCAAGGTAGTTATTAGAGCTAGTTGTCACCTAAAAGGCGACAATGTAACTCTTTAACTATTCAACGTAACCGTGTCTCGCGGGAGATTGTCTATCTTTAGTGGATCAATTCATAAAGTGCGCTCTTTCCTCATTGTGCATTTAACCTTTAAAACTATTAAGCACATGTGGGGGAGTATTTATGCAAAACATCATCTCTCACGATGGTTCAAACATGTTTTCATTAACAAACCCTTTGAGAGATATTTTAACTACAATGGTTATAATGGCAAACATAGGATAGTCATGGAGTTATAAGGTGACTAAGGTTAGGAATAACCGTCCTATGATCCGCTAGAGCGGAGGATCTACCCAAGGACACTACCATTAGTTAGTGTTAGAAGTCCTTAAGAATGATTATAAAAGGAGAAAATGAGAATCGGAGAAAGAAGGAGTTGAAGAATCAAAAGAAATGTAAAGTAAAGGGTGAAAAGAAATAGCCCTCCAGTTATTCAACTTAGAGGCGGATAACGGGTTCAATTCATATACTCTTGGTTGTCACTTAGTGACACCGGTATTGAAAATTAAAAGTCGTCATGGACCCGATGGACGCATGCACTAAACCTTCTTAGCCACTCAAGTTTCTCTCAATGAAGCTTGTTTCATTCTCACAGGAACCCTACATAACCTCGACTTTCTCTTAGAGATCGGTATTGAAGAAGGAGACCCTCTCCTAGTCTCCGCTCAGAAAACCAAACGCACTATTGAGTCTAGAGCCACGAGATTCATCAAATGATCTCTTAGGAACACTTGACATTTAATCACTTGTTGATCAACAATAAGATCTTGATGATTGATGGTTCATATCGAGTCCTTCACGGATCTTAGCAACTGTCGAGAACATTTATGAGAGGTTCACATCGTGATCCTCGGTGATTGAATGTAAACTCTGCCGGTCAACATCAAACACCGACGGCGGAAGTCGCTTCGGTAACTCCCGTGGATTACGCTGGAGTGTGTCTCATACGTCTCTGATCGTGAGGTGATGCATCGGTGTACCTCGACTCATCTCGAATCAGATGTACTTGGTACATCGTGTTATCTCACTTGTGGGACTCCGGTTCGAGAACGGCCTTTGTGAAATTAGAGTTGTGTTTTCACACTATCTCGTTAACACTCAAGTTCTAACTTGTAAGTGCGGAAACCGCTTATTACTAACCGTTTGCAATGTTTTCTTCTTATGGAAGCTCCGGAGCGGGATGATCGTCTCGATTCTTCTCATGCTCACGCCAACATCATCACTAATGAAAGTTCTATTCGAATGCAACACAACAATCGAATGATTCTCCATCAATCAAAGAATCTACAAAGTTAAAGACTTACGAACTTCATCAAGATTGATTTCCAACGCCAAAGAGCGTGTGAGCATGTTGAAGAATGACGTGGAGACACCGGAGCAACAAGGCACTGAAAGCGCATCGATGCGCACAACAACATACTATCACTTTCACCACAAAGAACAATGATCAAAGAACAAAGTTAAAGATGACGTCGAAGCTTAAACCGTTCAAGATAACTATCTCTACACTGGGGAGATTGTTCGAATCAAGGCAATTCCTCTCACAAGAAAGAAGAATGCCAGAAGGCGTCACAGCTACTATTACATCAACGCCTTCACCGTTTACATTCATATATACTTGGGGAGATTGTTGGAATCACTCCTAAACAAGATTTCAAGTATTTATATTTCATATGTAATAGGTAGCTTTGTTATGGCCTTTATGTTTGTTTAAGGTCCGACTTATGTAGAAGGCCCATGTGAGGCCCAAGCCCAATAAGGAATAGGGAAGGAGAGGAGTGTTGCCTAGCTCCTTGCCTATATAAACTATTGTAAACCCTCATTTGAGGTTGGTTGTTCAAGTTATTTTCTTTCACTCACCTCCTACGCATAACCGGTTACAATATTGTGTGTGTGTGTGTTTGATACTTGTTCAATCGCCTTATATCTTTCTCTATAAGCTTGTGTTGTAAAACTAGTGACCTAACAACTCTATTCAGACTGCTTTTCTGAGGTGAGTATTCACAGTCCTTTTTTTACCACTTTACTTATTTGGGGTGAAATGCATGAACATAAATTTAAATTATATTGTTTTCTCTATATAAGAAACTTATTCATATATTTTGAACCCTTTGACCTATTATGAACTTATGACCTGTTCTTGACCCTTTAGTATATGTTGAACTATGATGTGCCGTACGCACTAAGTCTTAAAGTCTCCCATGTTCAGAGCAGTGTCGAGTCTCTCATGTTCGGATCAGTCTTGATTTGATAGTATATTATAGTTGTTATGATGTACTGTTCGTACATTCGCATTGTTAGTCCCCGATTAATTTGCCGTTCGCACTCCAATTATATGTACCGTTTGTACGGCTCCCCTGTGCGGAGCAGTAGTTAGTATGGATAGCGCTATTAGAGGTCGGCCAACCTCTCGTTCCCTTGTCTACGGAACACATATTATTGATTTTTGGGGCTTTGCCGCATACTTTATCATATATGAGGCATTATGTAGGTCCAAAGTTACGGATCTAAGTAGCCTTTATATGACTTATAGCAAACTTGAATAATCCAAATTCACTATGTGAAGAACTCTTAAGAAATACTTAATGTGCTAATGCGGAAACTTAACACAATAAGTATGATGAACATAATAATATACTAACTTCGTATTTTCTATTGATTACTTTGATCAATGGTTAAGGCTTACAACTTGTACCTTAATCTAATACATTAGGGATCCTTTTATACACCAAGAAAACCCTAATTGACTACAAAACATAGAAAAGATTTGAACATATCTTTTCCAGAGATATCTCTATGTGTTCTTATCTTTTCCTACTTTCTTTTTATTACATTTAACATAAACAGACTTAACTATCTACCGTACTAACTTTGTTCGTCGGACTTAACATCATTAGTAATGACAGACTTAACTAATGTAATTAATACTAACAGACTTAATTCATCTTACCCGACTTAACTATTATACTACCAGAACTATTGCTAAACAGACTTAAACAAACTTAAATCTATTTTACAAAATATAATTCCCTACAATCTTTCCCTAACTTGATCTTCCCTTGTGAAGTTCAAGTTCTTTGTACTCTTTGAGGATCTTGGAATTATCTTTGAGCTGCATCTTTGAATATTCTTCATTGTGTGATCTGTGCAGCATCCAACCTTCAAAATAACAGCACTCCATAATCTTTTCTGCAACTATGACTGTATGTACATCAATTCATACAAGTTTCATGCTATTCTCGTCATATCTAGGTGTGTCAATTCATAAAAGTTTCGGACATGGGCAGTTGTATGTGGCGTTATCTATAGAAACATCGCCATATGGCTTAAAGATACTACTCAAGCAACAAGAAGGCCAACCTCAAAATACTACCAAAAGCATAGTTTATAAAGACTTTTTAAGAGTAATTGAGCACACACATGTTTCACTCATTTTTATTCATAATAATTTGTGACTACACTCTTACATGCTATCCTTATTATCATTTATACCAACTCCATATAATCATGTTATTAGCAGGGCTTCGAAGATGCAGCTTCTCCAAACACAGTGAATCTTCAGGGTTAGCAAATGAACCTACAGCCGAACCCGCATACAAAAGGAAATGAAAAATAATCATATAAGGTAACCTGAAAAAACTAATAGCCTACAATTAAAAATAAACATGAATAGCTTAGGTACATCCTATGTTGCACGGACACGGCCACGAGTGTCCGACACGGACACGGACAGACACAACGATACGGCAAAATGTAAAAATATAGGACACGGACACGGCGAGACACGGATTTTTATATATATATTATATATATATATGTATAAAACATGTACAAAGCCTTAAAATCAAATGAAATATCATAATAAAGAAACACAACTAATCTCTTCTCTTCTCCCTCTCTCTCAACATCTCTGCTTCCCTCATCCACCACACCACCAGGTAAACACTTTCTTTCTCATCTTTTTTTTTTTTTTTTTTTTAATTTCTTCTACTTCTTTATAAAATTTGAAAACCTTCTATTTTCAATTTTTTTCAAAAAAAAATCCAAATCCGTGTCCAAGCCGTGTCCAAATCCGTGTCCGTCCGTGTCCAAGTTGTGTCCAAATATGTGTCCTACCCAAACATCATGTAGGACACGGCACGTGCGTGTCAGACACATGTCCGAGCCGTGTCCGTGTCTGACACGTGTCTGACACTGCCACTCCTTACTTTCAGGCATGTCCGTGCTTCCTAGGGTACATCTAATTAATCGTCAACCACAATTGCAGGGTTCTTTCACCCAAAAGACCCTTTTTGAGAATTTCATGGCTCTCACATATTAATGAACGAGACACTTTTGTGATCAACAATGAAAAACATTTGCAAACCAAAAGCTCCTACGTGCTCCAAAATATTAAGGTTAAATTATATCACTACGAATCGAGCTTTTAACAAGCTACACGGGCTCGAACTCGTATAACTCGAGTCGAGCTTGATATTTTTCGATCTCGCTTCGAGCTCAAACAAAAATGTAAAGCTTGAATAATTTCATGAGCCTAGCTTTTAAAACTCATATGTAGCTCAACTCTTTCGAAAGCTCGTTTAGTTATTCAAGCCAAACGAGTACTCGTGCTAAACAAGTTAATCGAGCTAATTATGTAGTTTCAAGATATTTTATTGTAACATTTTAATTACTATTAGTATTATAGTTTAACTTTTAACCACAACTAACAATATGTTAACTTTCAATCACACAAAGATCCTACACTTTATAATATAAACTAGTAAAATTGAGCTTTTGTTTTTATAGACCTCACATTATCGTTTTTTCTTTCACTCATCCAATGTGGGACTTGAAATTAAATCTGTTTTTTTCTTTTCTTTTTTTATTCAAGCTTACAAGCATTACTTAGATTGTTAATATACATGAATAACTTAACCTTAATTACTTTTAGTTATGTATCAAATAAATTGCTACTCATATATACTCATTGAGTATATAATTGTTAACATTAGTTTTATGCCAGTTAAGTATTTTACTGAGATAACCATCATGTTTAATAACTCTTTATCAAATATATATGTTGATACAAAAGTTGGGCGTTCCTTGTTTGGACTCCGGTTCCCGTATCAATTGAATCTTAATGCTTGAGACATGCGCACTAAGAAAACAGAAAACACCGTTAGGCTTATCGTGGGATTGTTTCCCACGATTATCCTCCGGCGTGAGAGTAAGTAATCGGTTTTAGGGTTATGGAGAGTTAGGGTTTAGATCATACCTTTAATGAGGATGGGATTCCCATTATATACACGAAATCGATTGGCTCCCAAACGGTCGGGTTTATTACACAAGTCAACCACTGTGAATGGTCAACCGTAATAAAAGTCGACGACTTGAGAACGCAATGCAATTAAGTCCGGAGAGTTTAGTGTTTCCCGGTCGTTAAGTCCCAGCGAAGTACATGCGATTGAATAATTAAACGCGTAGTGATCGGGTGATATTGAGCAGGAAAAGGTTTATGGATTTTGAATAATTATACCTAAAGAAAAGTTTGTAAATTACAGGAGCTTAAATGCAAATTAAAGAAAATTAAAAAGCTAGATTATATTAAATAAACGCTATCACTATTTTTAAAATTGGATTTTCTTGATTTTTCTTTTATAAATTTGAATTAAAACTAATTTTAAACTTTAAAACTAAATTAAAATACTAAAAATTCGAAATTAAAGAGGAAAATTGTGAAACTATTTTCAAAAATCTAAAATAACTAAAGAGAATTTTGAAAACTACTTTTGTATTTTTCGATTTATATTCTAATTTATATGATTTAAAAACTATTTAAAACTAATTAAATTGCTAAAATTACAAATTTAACTACGAAAAATCTGAAAAATTATTTTTTGCTTTTATATTTATCTTAATCTATGAAAATTGAAAACTTATTTTTTGAAGTTTTTCCGATTTAATTGCAATAAAGGTTAATTAAAAGTCCTAAAAGCTGTTTTAAATAAGGAAAAATAGAAAACAGTGATGAAAAATTATGAAAAATTCAGGAAAAGTCTAAAATAATATTATAATTCTAAGAAAAATACCAAAACCTATACTAGTGTGCAAGAATTTGGTTCTGTAATGAAAAGTGCTTATAAATAAGCACTTGTAATAAGCTAAATGTACCAAATGGGCACTAGATTATCACAGAAGCTAGAGTATGTAAAATCTACTTAATACTAACCTATTTAAACTAATCTAAACCTCTAAGATGCAAACTACAATGATTTGGTGATTTAAAAGCTCGAGTGCCAAAACAGGTTTCCTCCTAACTTCTAGCTTAAGCACAAGCTTATTGAAAAAGCTTATGTGAAAAGCAGGCGAGGATCTCAAGACCACCGGTGAACTATCTCGGGACCAAGTTTCAGCCACTAGTGATCAAAAACAAGACTGCACAAGGTGCGAAGTTACTGCTCACACTCGGTGTATCTTTGAGTGAGCAGGCGATTGGAGCTTATTGGACAGCTGATTTGGACCTTATAAGAGCTTCCTAAAATTTACCAAAAATCACTTTTCAAAACTTGACCAACTGAACTAGAAAATCCCAAAGTTTCAATGATTTTGAACCAGAAATGAAGCTATGATAAATCTATCCAGTTTGGTGAAAAACTGCTTTTCCATCTTTTGACTTTTGAAACAGAAATGAAAAGTTGACTTAAGTGAGGTTTGGATCAAATTTTCTGATTGATTATGTTATTTAAGGATGTAATGGAACCTAATTAAGCTATATTATCCTAATCTAAGCCTAAATGCAACTTCTATTACATTTCTAGCCTAAGCGAGATGCATGTGAATTCAAGACAAATGCAAGTTTGACTTTAAGAAGAAAGTGGTGCAAGACTAAGTCCTAAGTGACTTAGTTGAACCTAGGTGAGACTGTGTTTGCAGAACTTATCCTCTGTACTAGCTTATAGCATCTATCTGAACCTTAATCCAAACACTAGTTATAATCACCTATAGGTAACTCTTCCACTTAACAAATCTCTAATACTGAACCATGATTACTTCAAAATAGAATAGAGCACCTAAATTATGCAAATAGAACAGTAAACTAACACTAAATCTAACTAGCTATGATTATGCAGATTAAGCAAATCTGAGTCTAATTAAGCAGACTTACCTAGAAATGATGCAGAGATTACTTTAGGTAAACAATGATAACTACTAATCAAACAAGCTGGAAATCAATGAACTAAACTACACTAAGAATCAACAAGCAACAATCACTAAAGTTATACCACTGATTAAGAACATAAAAGCAGAATTGGACTTACAAGTGTCCTGCCACAATGGCATGCACACTGAGATCAAGTAACCACTATCCTAACCTATCTCAACCTCAAATCAAATCATAATCAACCCATATCCAACTCCATCTCAGCAAAACAGATCCAAGTCACCAATGAAACTGTATGTTGACTTTTGTTGACTGTGGTAAAAATTGCTTAAAACTTAAAATTGAGCTCACTAAAAGCTACAGACAGCTTTAGTGAGCTTATTTGGATTAGATTTAAGCTTCTTGGAGCTTGAGCTTTAGCAACTTTAAAACTGATTTTATAACAGAAAATGTAAAACAAGGAAATTTATCAAGCGTGAATTGTTCTCGAAAATGAGTTACAAGCGGCTAAAATGCCTTAGTTCAAGACAAGGAAGACTAAAATTACAATTTAGAACTTAATTAAGACATAAAATTAAAAGCGACATTTATGGAAAATGAAAACTAAAACTACTCTTTGTCTCTCCTTCTTCCTCCTATTTATTAGCAAAAGTGTTCCCACTTGTACTGATCATTTCCCTTCTCCGTAACCATTGGATTAGAAAAGTTGATATTGGCCGTTGATGAGATTTTGGCGCCAAAACTAATATAGCAACTGGGGGGGGGGGGTTGAGTGCAAGGAAGGAGAAACATTTAATGCTTCTTGGATATATTGTTGGGTGAGGTGGAGTGATAAGGGTGGTGTATGTTGAGCTGGAAGTATGGAGAATGGAGAGTTGCATAGAGTGGGTGAAGAGGGTGGTGTTTTGGAGGGAAAAGGATTGGGAGGTTTGACTGTTTGTTTGACCGGGGTTTAATATTAGACAGGGGGTTCAAGTAGGGGGGGTCAGGTTGCTTTGGCAGGGGTCAAGGTTCATGGTTTGGTTATTAATAGCAAGGACCAAAGTTGTAATTCAACCAAACTAGAGGGACTGAAATGTAATTTTCCAAAGTTTATCAAAAGGACCAATTTTGACAAATTAGAATTACCAAGGGACTAAAAATGCTAATTTTCCAATTTAAAATGCTGTGGGTAAATTCATCAATCTTTGAAATTTCAGGGACTAAAGTTGCCATTTTGCAAAACTGAACTTTGAAGGGTTTATTTTGACAACTTTTGAATCCCATGGACCTTAAATGATATTTTGTTTTATTTTGATTTACCAGGGACTATTTTGACAACTTTTGAAACTTGGGGACTAAAGCGCCAATTATGCAAACTTGATACATTTTCACACGATTTTGGTATTTTTGCATTTGAAACACATAAAACACTTATTTGTGATATTTTATCATTTGATGCATTTACGAGTGTTTTCAGATGTTTTGCAGTTCAGATTTGACCAAAAATGATGAGTATTTACACACTTATCAAAATCCTTGTTGGTTTCGTGTTCCCCAACCGTCGGCGTATCCCGCCTAAATCGATTGGTAAACAATTATCTCCGAAGTTAGGAGATATCCGATATCTTATTCCATAAATAAGTTTTGGGTTTGGGCCTTCGTGAGCCCAAACACTTATTTTTGTAAGAAAATATAAATATATATAGATGGTATGAACAAGGAGTGAATATTCAAATCACTAATATGCTAAGCGTAAGATTATTAGCACAGCCCTCCCGTGGCGCCTAAAATTTGATTGGCTCCCAAACGGTCGGGTTTATTACACAAGTCAACCACTTGTGAATGGTCAACCGTAATAAAAGTCGACGACGAGAACGCAATGCAATTAAGTCCGGAGAGTTTAGTGTTTCCCGTGTCGTTAAGTCCCAACGAGCATGCGATTGAATAATTAAACGCGTAGTGATCGGGTGATATTGAGCGGAAAAGGTTTATGGATTTTGAATAATTATACCTAAAGAAAAAGTTTGTAAATTACAGGGCTTAAATGCAAATTAAAGAAAATTAAAAAGCTAGATTATATTAAATAAACGCTATCACTATTTTTAAAATTGGATTTTCTTGATTTTTCTTTTATAAATTTGAATTAAAACTAATTTTAAACTTTAAAACTAAATTAAAATACTAAAAATTATGAAATTAAAGAGGAAAATTGTGAAACTATTTTTCAAAAATCTAAAATAACTAAAGAGAATTTTCAAAACTAATTTTGTATTTTTCTGATTTATATTCTAATTTCTATGATTTAAAAACTATTAAAAACTAATTAAATTGCTAAAATATACAAATTTAACTACGAAAAATCTGGAAAAATTATTTTTTTGCTTTTTATATTTATCTTAATCTATAAAAATTGAAAACTTATTTTTTTGAAGTTTTTCTGATTTAATTGCAATAAAGGTTAATTAAAAAGTCCTAAAAACTGTTTTAAATAAAGAAAAATAGCAAACAGTGATGAAACATTATGAAAAATTCAGGAAAAGTCTAAAATAATATTATAATTCTAAGAAAATACCAAAACCTATACTAGTGTGCAATAATTTGGTTACGTAATGAAAAGTGCTTATAAATAAGCACATAATTAGGGTTGAAGCAATGAGCCGAGCTCGAGCTCGTTAAAGCTCGAGCTCGGCTCGTTATATATATAAAGCTCGAGCTCGGGCTCGAGCTCGTTCGAGCCTTATACTTTGAGCTCGAGCTTGGCTCGTGAAAATTTTCAAGCTCGAGCTCGGCTCGCCTCGACTAATTTTATGATTTTTGAGCTCGGCTCGTTAATTACATAAGGCTCGAGCTCGTTTACTACTTTTAAGCTCGTTTATACGTATAGGCGATATATACACGTATATAATTCTAGGGCTCGTTTAGGCTCGCAAGCCTACTCGAGCTTTTTGTCTGAGCTCGGGCTCGAGCTCGATTATTAAATGAGCCCAAATTGAGGCTCGAGCTCGGGCTCGAGCTCGTTTAAGCTCGGCTCGTTCGAGCTTTTTACCGATCCGATCCCGAGCTTTTCACGAGCGGCTCGGCTCGTTTCCACCCCTACTTGTAATAAGCTAAATGTACCAAATGAGCACCAGATTATCACAGAAGCTAGAGTATGTAAAATCTACTTAATACTAACCTATTTCAACTAATCTAAACCTCTAAGATGCCAACTACAATGATTTGGTGATTTAAAAGCTCAAGTGCCAAAACAGTTTCCTCCTAACTTAGCTTAAGCACAAGCTTATTGAAAAGCTTATGTGAAAAGCAATTGAGGATCTCAAGACCACCGGTGAACTATCTCGGGACCAAGTTTCACCACTAGTGATCAAAACAAGACTGCACAAGGTGCGAAGTTACTGCTCACACTCGGTGTATCTTTGAGTGAGCAGAGCGATTGGAGCTTATTGGACGGTGATTTGGACCTTATAAGAGCTTCCAAAATTTACCAAAATCACTTTTCAAAACTTGACCAACTGAACTAGAAAATCCCAAAGTTTCAATGATTTTGAACCGAAATGAAGCTATGATAAATCTATCCGGTTTATTTAAAAACCTGCTTTCCATCTTTTGAAGCGAAATGAAAAGTTGACTTAAGTGAGATTTGGATCAAATTTTCGATTGATTATGTTATTTAAGGATGTAATGGAACCTAATTAAGCTATATTATCCTAATCTAAGCCTAAATGCAACTTCTATTACATTTCTAGCCTAAGCGAGATGCATGTGAATTCAAGACAAATGCAATTTTGACTTTAAGAAGAAAGTGGTGCAAGACTAAGTCCTAAGTGACTTAGTTGAACCTAGGTGAGGCTGTGTTTGCGGAACTTATCCTCCGTACTAGCTTATAGCATCTATCCGAACCTTTATCCAAACACTAGTTATAATCACCTATAGGTAACTCTTCCACTTAACAAATCTCTAATCTTGAACCATGATTACTTCAAAAGCAGAATAGAGCACCTAAATTATGCAAATAGAACGAGAAACTAACACTAAATCTAACTAGTTATGATTATGCGATTAAGCAAATCTGAGTCTAATTAAGCAGACTTACCTAGAAATGATGCAGAGATTACTTTAGGTAAACAATGATAACTACTAATCAAACAAGCTGGAAATCAATGAACTAAACTACACTAAGAATCAACAAGCAACAATCACTAAAGTTATACCACTGATTAAAAACATAAAAGCAGAATTGGACTTACAAGTGTCCTGTCACAATGGCATGCACACTGAGATCAAGTAACCACTATCCTAACCTATCTCAACCTCAAATCAAATCAAAATCAACCCATATCCAACTCCATCTCAGCAAAACAGATCCAAGTCACCAATGAAACTGTATGTTGACTTTTGTTGACTGTGGTAAAAATTGCTTAAAACTTAAAATTGAGCTCACTAAAAGCTACAGACAGCTTTAGTGAGCTTATTTGGATTAGATTTAAGCTTCTTGGAGCTTGAGCTTTAGCAACTTTAAAGCGATTTTATAATGAAAATGTAAAACAAGGAAATTTATCAAACTATGAATTATTACGAAAATGAGTTACAATCGGCTAAAATGCCTTAGTTCAAGACAAGGAAGACTAAAATTACAATTTAGAACTTAATTAAGACATAAAAATTAAAAAACGACATATATGGAAAATGAAAACTAAAAACTACTCTTTGTCTCTCCTTCTCTTCCTCCTATTTATTAGCAAAAGTGCTCCCACTTGTACTCTAATCATTTCCCACTTCTCTCCAGAACCATTGGATTAGAAAAGTTGATATTGGTCGTTGATGAGATTTTGGCGCCAAAACTAATATAGCAACTGGGGGGGTTTGAGTGCAAGGAAGGAGAAACATTTAATGCTTCTTGGATTGTTGGGTGAGGTGGAGTGATAAGGGTGGTGTATGTTGAGCTGGAAGTATGGAGAATGGAGAGTTGCAGAGAGTGGGTGAAGAGGGTGGTGTTTTGGAGGGAAAAGGATTGGGAGGTTTGACTGTTTGTTTGACCGGGGTTTAATATTAGACAGGGGGTTCAAGTAGGGGGGGTCAGGTTGCTTTGGCAGGGGTCAAGGTTCATGGTTTGGTTATTAATAGCAAGGACCAAAGTTGTAATTCAACCAAACTAGAGGGACTGAAATGTAATTTTCTAAAATTTATCAAAAGGACCAATTTTGACAAGTTAGAATTACCAAGGGACTAAAAATGCTAATTTTCCAATTTAAAAATGCCCAGGGGTAAATTCTGCCAATCTTTGAAATTTCAGGGACTAAAGTTGCCATTTTGCAAAACTGAACTTTGAAGGGTTTATTTTGACAACTTTTGAATCCCATGGACCTTAAATGATATTTTGTTTTATTTTCATTTACCAGGGACTATTTTTGACAACTTTTGAAACTTGGGGACTAAAGCGCCAATTATGCAAACTTGATACGTTTTCACCGATTTTGGTATTTTGCATTTGAAACACATAAAGCACTTATTTGTGATATTTTTATCATTTTGATGCATTTCTGAGTGTTTTCAGATGTTTTGCAGTTCAGATTTGACAAAAAATGATGAGTATTTACACACTCATCAAAATCCTTGTTGGTTTCGTGTTCCCCAACCTTCGGCGTATCCCGCCTAAATCGATTGGTAAACAATTATCTCCGAAGTTAGGAGATATCCGATATCTTATTCCATAAATAAGTTTTGGGTTTGGGCCTTCGTGAGCCCAAACACTTACTCCGCTTAGCTTGGTTTATCTTTGGACTCGCTAGTAGCGGTCATTAGTCGGGTTCGTGACCGAATATAGACTATCGTCATCAATATAAATGAATGAAATCAATAATAAATATCATTAGATGATTTCAATGACCGTCGTCAGTATATTGACGAATGGTTCACGTGATGTTGGGAGTTATATTGAGGGCTTTGTGAATATGAATACAACATATGTATGTACATTGTATATAAATGAGTATCTTTTATGATTTTCACGCTTACACACACAACAGACACATACGATGAACTTTAAATATGTGTGATCACATGTGACACATACATATGAAATTCAAATATGTATAGACACGTAGAACAAGCATAGGTATAAAAGCCAAATATATATGGACACACATACATAATACATTAATGTGACCAATATCTACATACAAAAACACATATATGATATATACGTATGCATACACTCCAATTTATTCATTGATGTAACACGAAGATTGTTATTGGTAATATTCTTATATAAACTATATTCTGAGTTTACTTATGAACTAACTAACTCTTAAACTCGTTTAAATCATGTTAACTAGTTGTTAGATTTATGACAATGGTTTATTGATTATAATCCATTACATGTGAATACAAGCGTGTTTAGGCATACACATACATTGTGTTTCATATAAGCATTTAAATTTTTATTTTATTCTCTAAGCATCGCTTTTTCATTATATTTTTTTATTATTAGATCAAGTGTATTAACTTTGTTATTTAGTTTAGTTAGTAATTTTTTAGCATAAGTTAATGATAAAATATATATGTATCATACTTTAAATGAAGAATTACTATATATATTATAAGTGATTCAAAACGTCGTCGTTCCGTTAACAGTACCCGCGGCCCATTTCAGGTGGCCCACTACATGCGCTGGGCTGGTATTCTTGGACTAGGCTGTTTTATCTCCGTTTTCCTGGCCTGCTACCGCTGCTTACGATATAGTCCGCTTCTTTTTCTTTCTTCTTTGGGTTATAAACCGACATGTCTTACTCTCTTTGATTCTGGAACTATCCACCGCCTTCAACCAATTAAACCGAGAACCCAAAATCATGCCGGAAAATCAAACGGATTCCGTTATCTTTTCTTAAATGTTGAAACACCTGATGCGTTCCTACGAGGGAAAGTAAGTTAATTGACTTGCTTTTTGTTTAGAAGATTTACTTTTTATAAAAACCCTTTTTACTATTAGTATTTTTGTTATTAATTATTTCTTTCTAATGGTGGAATCTTTTGGGTTTGTTTGCAGCCGATTAATAGGAAAGTAGGTGGGTAAAGAAGGTGATGAGGATTGAGGACAATTGAGTTTTACTTTTTTTTTCCCAGCTTACTTCATGTAAATTTACAATCTAAAACCAATATGCAAATCTACAACTTGCGGTGATTGAGGGTTTGAAGAAAAAAGAAAATGGTATCCATTGTGCAAACTGCTTATTTGAAGGGTGTTTGGGATTGTTTAATTGTTCTGCTTATATGTTTTTTTAGACAAAAACAGTTTTTTATGTTTTCATCATGTTGCCTTATTGGATATATTTATGTTTTGATATATTTGTTTTGAGATTGTTTGTGCGAAGTGCCTATTTAAGAGTTAAGACTTTTTAGCTTAGAACTGCTTATTTGAAAATGGTTACTAGAAGCCAGGTTGAATAAGTGATCCCAAACACCTTGGAAAGATATTGTGGGGGTGAATGGATTAGCTTATTTTTCTTTACTTATGGGCTTATTTGAAACACAGTGACAAAGTTACTTTGAAAATATTTAAGGTTGCGTTTTATTAAAATGTGGTTTTTGCATTATGGATCAAATTTGTTTCGTTACGTTAATTTAGTAACTTCTTACTTCACAAGAATCTGTTTGATCCTTTAATGGTTTTCTTTATATTGTTGTTGTCATTTACGCTTATAACTATTTGGTTGCAGATTTATGCTTGGGATTGCTCATGCTCTATGCTATGCGCGTAATTTATTGATTCCGGTATCTTGACGGGGCACCCTGACCCGGGTCATGGTTGCAGCCAAGGTCGAGAAGTAAAAGTATATAAGAAAGGCGGTTGGTCTTGATATCAAAGCGTTCCAGTTTGATGTCAAGCCTGCCCTTCTTAGTGTAGTAGAGGCTGAGTGTGAAAAAAATATTTTGAGGTATGAATTTGTAATTTGCTTTAAAATAATGATTGTTTCAAGCTTCTGAAAAAAATAATGATTTGCTTTAAAATAATGAATTTGTAATTTGCTTTAAAATAAATATTTTGAAAAAAATCTTTTGAGTACGCTATATTTGAGCATGGTGCATCAGCTGCGAATGTTTGGGAAACCAAAAATGGTTGAGAGAGGAAGATACCGAACCCTCTGGCTTTGCTTATTTTATCAGCAATGACATCTTAGATACCTTCGGCTTCCTGATTATGCAGACCGCTTTGATTAATTATAGCAACATCTTATTCTAATATCATCCGATGAACGAGTATATAATCTTCACCAAGTACAAATTTATTGTAACATTGCCCAATTTTTGGCACATTTCGGATATGATATGTTTGACTGCACTATAATATAAATGAGTATGTACCGTGCAATGATCAACGGCGTAAAACAACGCTCCGCTGCAGAGATCGCGCCGTTTGGGTGAGATTGGGACTCAAACGGGTGGGTTGGGTTGGGTTCTTGGCCGGATGAAATGAAATTTGAAATGTGTGCGTTTAAATGAAATGGGTGCGTTTGTGTGCTTAAATGGGTAGGTTTGGGTCTGAAAATGGATGTCAAGCAGTGTATTCTGGTGAAGTGGGTGGGTTTTATCTTTCAAACAGAGTGAAGTGGGGGCTAAGTTGGGTGGGTTTTGGTCTGTCAAACCGCCTCAAACATGCTTGCTCGGGTCTCGCAATGAGGGCTAAAGCAGGTGGGTTTAGGGATGAGAAGCGTGGATTCGCGTGCTGAAATGGGGCTCAAATGAAGTGGCTCTTTACAGGTAATTGGCTACTTTATTATTGTTTTGTAGTGCTTCCAGAACCGGTATCGATGTTTTTTAATTTGTACATTGATGTGAAAAGATAAAGAAGGTGGAGCGGAAACTACTAAACACTTTTATCTGTTTCATATACATTTTTATTTATATGACCTGGATTTGCAGGAAAGCGTAGCCTGCCACATCAGAATCTAGAGTACATGCAGCCACAAATGACTGCCGCTTTAACGGTATGGTTTTGGTTTAACAAAAAAAACATGGCATTGGATGCGTCTGATCCATTTAACCGACCTGTAGATCCCGTTGCACTTGAGATACCTGTAAGTTTAGTATTTTGGTTTGATTCTGCATTCAAAGATGTGATTTTGCCAACTGTTTGTCATACTTTTATGTGGTCATGTTATGTCTCTACGCACGTTTGTGTTTTACCGAAGTCTAAATGAATTTGTTGTTTGAAACTTCGTAGGCGTGTTTTTACACTGGTGAAAATTTGCATTGGTCAACTTCTGAGATTATTATGATCCCACTAGAACTCCTTTAAATCACAATGACCCACCAATATAAATGATATAAAAAATTGAATATAATACTTTTTATATTCTTATATAGTTTGATTAGAGTTTAATGAGGTGTTCTGACTTATTTTAATAAAATGATTTTCTTTGTAAATTTTGATTTAGGGTGCGCAGTGGTCTCCGATAATCGAGGAAGAAGAGATGAGGAGTGTGGTGTAGTGTAAAGATAGTTTCGTGCAAGCAAAACGTAAAATTTCCCCACAATTTAACGCTCACCAGGTATGTCGATAAATAGAAAATGCCCCGCCGCAACGCGGCGGCATCGTAGCAATCCTCGTTATAATTATAATAGAAAATGCAACGATATAACATTTGTGTGTTAAAATTTTTGTGTAGTAGTTGTATATTGCCTAATTAAAGAAAACAAGATGAAAATTATCTAACATTGAAAATTTTCAATGATACGAAAAATGAAAAGAGATGGGCACTATAAAACGAAGAGCCATTTTATTTTTTGTAGGGGAACTACAGCTACTTGAAGTATTACTATAATATACTCGTGCTTTAAATGCAAATCAGTGTTTATTAGTATAAGTTACATAAACTTTAGTTAACGCCCCTAGGTGTTTTTGTGTGTCTACTACAGTTTTTAGGGGTGTTTATGTGTGCTAGAAAAACTACACTTTTTTAATGGTTGTTTGGGCTGCTAAAACTGTAGTTTTTAAGAGGTGTTTGTGTGTGTTATTAGCCTGTTTAAATGCACACATCTAATATATATTGTAGACACAAGTCCTATTATCTATACTACTATATAAAGTGTTTGGGACTTTCTTTAAAAGGAAGTCTTAAAAAATAAGCCTACACACTTCTTATAAGATAAGACTTAAAATTAATACATCACATTATTCAACACATAATTTTCGGATGTACAAGACAAGAAGCGTAGTGTACACCACTTTAATGCACATAATAAAAAGCAGAACACCTCATTAATACTATTTAATATAGTCAATTAATTTACTTGGTTAATAAATATAATTAATACTGATTATTAAAACACCACTTACATAAAATACAAATTATCAAGATATTGTACAACTAAATTAAACACAATTCTCGCATTAAATGTGACTAATGAATAATAAAGATATTATACAAATATCAATCTCGAAGCAGGCGGGCTAAAGGCTGAGCTCAATAGCCTCGATCTTCGAAGACGGACTAAATTAAATTTTGATATCTGTAAATTTATTTTCAAAAAGAACATAAAAAAAAAGATGTAGCCAACAGAAGCTTGGTCAAAAATATATTGCAATGTGACACCATTAGCTGTAAATTTGCATGTACACAAGTAGTCAAACAATGGCAGTGGACTTCCCCATAGAATGTAAGATAACTTATCAGAAAGTGCTCATCAAGTAATATACTAAATCACAAAACTAAATGATATATGTCCACAGCAACGCGCGGAGTCTATGACACTCGTTAAAAAACATTATGATAAAAGACATAAAATTAGAAAATGATAACATTAAAAGATTTATATCCACAACATTAAAAGGTTGATAATCTTGAAATGGTATTAAATCATTTATATCATCAACATTAAAAGATGAAATCGGAGAAAATGTTGAGATTGGTTTGGAGCTGGAGAAGATGAATTGTGGTATGTAGGTGACGAAGACGAGGAATACATATGTGGATGGTACATATTTGGTGGTGGTTGTTGTTCATAAATTTATCGGGTAAATGGTGGTACACAAAAATTATTTTGGTAATTTTGTTGTTGTTGTGACGGCGTGCCATATACAAAACTAGTGCGTTCTGTAGTTAATTAGCAGTGAGTGAGCGTATCGAAAATCTAAATTGGGCATTGGAACGTTTTGTTGTCGATGTTGTTTTGATGTTTTGATTTTGGGTGTTCTTTAAGACATTTTCGAAATTACTTAAAGTATAAAGAATGTGATTTGGAAGTGTAAATAAAAATGAAAGTTTATTAGGGCATTTATAAGTAGATACACATGTTTAAATTTTAATTATTTTTTTTATAATGTTTCCGACTCAACGTTCGAAATAACTGTTGGGTCTTTTCCCTTCTCATTTTGTATCGTCGATTAACCAATCCACCCACTAAACATGGTGTTCGGGGTGAAGTTATAAGGGATCACACGTGGTCCGGACATCCAAAGCACTGGTTCCCCTTATTACGGTTAGTTTAAGAAGTACCAGCAACTAAGCCAGAATATATTTTTTTCTTTCTTTCTCAAAAGCAATAATATTATAACAATAAATAAAATACATTACAATGACACTCTTTTTATTATTCAAATACGACTTAGAAACCCACAAGGGTCCTACAAACATAACTCCAACCAAAAAGCAAAAACCAACAATGACTACAGGGGAGGGTGGTAGTTTACCCTACTCGCGAGGGCTTGGCGTCACCTCTATCCAATAAAACCTTCCAACTCAAACTACCCCAATACTACCCTAACACTACCCTAACAGTGGGAGTTGTGACTTAATCTTCAATTCCATTTTTTTTAATACATAAAATCACATACAATATTTAAAATAAAAACATACCATTTCATTAAAAAAAAAAAAAAAAAAAAAAAAAACAACAACATTACATAATACTTAAAAAAAACATAACATAATACTTAAAATAACTAGATTAAAATAAAAAAGCGAATTAATCATCGAGATCTGGCAGTCTTGCGTCTTCACGTCTTTGTAAAAGGGTAATATCAAAGATTGAAGTAAATTTCTTGGATTTGCATTGTAAATTTCATACTAAAATTCGGATTGTAAATTGTCCACTCAAATATTCAGCCCAAATGATATATATTCAGCCCAAATGAAGAAATAAGCAAAGTCCAATAATATATATACAAAGTTACAAACTATGCCTACTATTTCTCACACAAATAACCCTAAACACCTGCCTCCCTCTTTTTCTTTGCAGCCACACGAACAAGAATCAAATCTTAAACACATTTTCTCTTCTTTCTGCTAAGAATCTACCTCTCGTCTTTCGGCTTACTAGCCGTTTAAACCCAACCAAACGCTCCCAACGTACTAATATTGCAACGGTCGTCTTCGGTTTCCCAGCTCGAATTTGGAACTCGCTCCCCCTACCCGAGCTACACGGAATGGTGTAGCCGCTCGGTTTCACCAACCCGATGCCCTACCCGAAGTCGACTCCGTCCCCCCTAAGGGCATGTTTGGTTTGTTGCTAGGAATGACAATGGGTATTGGATTTGGAATGAGGTGGAATGATAATGGGTATGAAAAAGTGTATCATTACGATTGTTTATGTTTGGTTGATGAAATATAGTATGAAAAAGTGTATAGATATTTGAATTTTATAGTGGAAAAAGAGTACCGTGGAATGGATTCATAGACACCAAATTAGTGTGTAATAAATCTATGTATGATATCCCATTTATTACCTACCACAAAACAAAACAAAACAAACACCGACTATGACTTTGAAAGTTATAGCCTCATTCCCATTTATCTTATCCAAACGGACCCTAAATTTACAATGGAGAACTTTCCGTCATCCAAACAAACTCAACACACAATCACTTAAAAACAATCACGTTGTAACTTTGACAAATCACGTTGAAACCTCAATAATTAATCCCATGACACTTGCTGATCCAAGTCCTCTAAAGTGTTGTTGAATAGTTCTTATTCATTAATATTAGAGTTAATTACATAAATGGTCCCTGTGGTTTGTCGAAAATTATGAATTTGGTCCCTAAACTTTTTTTTTTGCGGATTTGCTCCCTATGGTTTTGATTCGTTCTGGATTTGGTCCCTTGACCAAATTTTCGTCGACCGTCGAATGTGTGTTTGGATTCTTGAAACGACAAAAATCTCGCATGTATGCTATTATGAATGGTCATATGCTTTTTATTTTTATTTCATTTATATAAAAACATTTTGTCGAAAATTTAATAAAAATTCAAAATTTATAAAAAATCTATAAAAATTCTTAAAATTTTATAACAAAGTCCGAAATTTTAAAAAAAAAAATTATAAAAATCCGAAAATTTTATATAAAAATTCCAAAATTTTATAAAAATCCAAAATTTTATAAAAAATCCGGACCATTTATAAAAAGTATATTAAAATTCCAAAATTTTATAAAAAATTTATAAAAATTAAAATTTTATAAAAATTTTGAAAATTTTATATAAAATTCGATAAATTTTTATAAAATCTTATAAAAACATTCCGTCAAAATTTTGGGAAAAATTTGAATTTTTTCTTTTTTCTTTTTTGAATACTTTTTGACGGAATTTTTTAGAAAATCTTGCCCAAAATTTTATAACATTTTTTTACGGATTTTTTTTTGACAATTTTATAAAATCCGTCAAAAATTTTATATACTTTTGGGCAAAATTTTATAAAAAATTCGGTCAAAATGTATTCAAAAAAGAAAAAAAATAAAAAATTCAAATTTTTTTCCCAATATTTTTGATTGGAATGTTTTATAAGATTTTATAAAAATTTATCAATTTTTTATAAAATTTTCGAATTTTATAAAATTTTGGAATTTTATAAATTTTTATAAAATTTTTGAATTTATAATATACTTTTTTTATAAAATTTTGGATTTTTTATAAAATTTTCGGATTTTTATAAAATTTTGAAATTTTTATATAAAATTTTGGGATTTTTATAATTTTTTTTTTTAAATTTTGACTTTGTTATAAAATTTTAGGAATTTTTATAGATTTTTTTATAAATTTTGAACTTTTATTAAATTTTCGACAAAATGTTTTTATATAAATAAAAATAAAAAATAAAAAATCTGGGACTAATTTATGATAACCTACAAACCATAGGGACCATTCATGAAACACATAAGGGGTATTTTGTCATTTCAAGAATCCAAACACACATTCGACTCATCAATCGATGAAAATTTGGTCAAGGACCAAATCAGAACGAATCAAAACCATAAGGAGCAAATCCAAAAAAAAAAGTTTAAGGACCAAATCCATAATTTTCGACAAACCACAGGGACCATTTATGTAATTAACTCTATTATTTAGTATGAAATTTATTTAATATTTAGATCCTTGTTACGTGAAGAATGAGGATTTGCGCCTTAGACTAAGCGTGGGGTTCAGTCTGAGCAAGGCCGGGTTTTATCGTGACGTTACTCGTGAGGAAACTTGTGTGGGGCGCAGACGGTTTCCTCGCAGACCGAAGCCACATATCGCACTGCGTGGGCCGGTTAAGACAACATAGGCGGTCGATGTGGGGTTAGGGCCCTCTACGGGAGGGTGGTGAAACCTAAGTTGAAAGTCACCGTCGAAAAAAAAAAAAAACTTATATGGATTTTTCTAAGATGGGGCACATGTTAAGACACAAAAAGGACGGCGGGACCCATGAAAAATGACGTCCGACCCACATATTTTACTTGAAAAGTGTATTTTTGCAGTCCGGACGTCCTTTTTCGTGGGCCCGCCGTCCTTTTTTTCACGCCGTCCTTTTTATAATAATACGCGCCCACACACGTTAAAACCCTATTTATATTAAGAAACATTGTTTCTTTTTTTTTCTCCATACATGGTTATATATTCCTTAACAAAGACGATTGAATTTACTAAAAGTATTGACTTGATAAATAATGCTTTCTTTAATCCAAATATAATTTGACTTTGTTTAAAAGTCATATCTGTAAATAATAAAAGGTTAATGTATACTACATATAAAAAGGAAGCATCATATTTCTTAATTTTAAGACTTACAACTTTAAAATCTTAGGTTACAACACTTAACAACATAAAAACACTCTTTTTTTTAGTTTTACGTGAGCAATTAATGTACTGAATAAAAACAATTTATTGAGTTATTAAAACACCGTTTAAATAAACAATACAAATTATCAAGCATATTGTATAACTAACTTAAGCATAATTTCTACATTAAATGTCACTAAAATACTTAAAACTAAAAATTTAATAATACAAATAATAAAACATATTATACAAACTATTCAAACATAAAAATTACAATTTAAAAACTACAAATAATAAAGCTAAAACTACAAAATATTTTTCTCTATATTTTATCCTACCGCACATATTTCTAATCCAACCTCAGTTTGTTTAAAACAACGTGTATATAAAACACTTCGATTCGAGTAATCGCTGATATTTAAAAATAAAAACCAAAATCGAACCGCGATAAGAGAGTTTATCGATTTCTTAGTTATCGTTTTTTGCGGTTTCGGATTGAGCAGGTCGGCTCTGTTTGTCGGTTTCACAAATTTTTTTAACACCCGTATCCATAAAACTTAGCTTTATATAAATCAAATAGATATTTTGAACGACGGAAAAACGTTGATCAATAAAATATTTATTATCACAATCTTATAACGAAAAACATTGTTCATTAGTTAAAGAGTTGAAATATTTCAGATTTAATTCTTGATATCCATAAATTTATTGTAGAAAAGAAAATACTACGTAATAAATTAAAAAACATAATTTTTTTAGAATATCCGTCACCGCAATACGTAACTACCCTCATAGTTAATTAAGAATGAACAAACCTATGGTTAGTGATCTTACCTTAAAATAAAGGTTATGAAGTTACTCTATAATAGTAATTATTATTCGCATTAAAATTGTTTAAATACGTAAAGTCAAACTTATTTTAATCTCAAAAAGTCCAGCTAACTCGTCACTTTGTGAAAGTGGGTGATTAACGACTACTAACACGAATCATCACTCAATTTAGGTTAAAGTCTTTGAATCTTTTTTAAGTACTACATTTGCTATGTTGCGTGCTATTTTTTCCTCTTGTAAAATATACCAAAGTTTCGAAACTTCTTATGTTGTGTAATACACACAACAAAGATTGAAGTGATACGTTTAATCATTTAATAGGGAAAAAAATGGATAAATAACAAAGCAAAAATTGTCAAATCCACATTATGTTTGAGACATTTATCCCTTTACAGAAAGGTTATGCACAAAGAGTAGATGCACCAATTACCTTCAAGAAAATAACTTCTCCCTTAGGAACAATGTCAAACATATTTCCACTGACGTGCTCCACACCTAGTCAATAACATTGAGCCCTCATAGTCGATCAAAACTACATATTTACATCGGCTAAGAACCTAGGTCCATTTAACAAAGATATGATGCATAAAAACATGATTCATGCATGCATTTTGCGTGTTTATGAAATTTTATACCTGAATAAGGAGGTGCTTTCTCAATTACGTGGAGTAGGTCAAAGTTGATGCCCTTAATATTTGGGTACTTGGAAACAATTAGCTCAAGGTTAGCACCTAAACCACCACCTACGTCAACTACCTCTTTTAAGCCTTCAAATCCCTTGTAATTTTCAAGCATCATTTTCATCAGCATTCTTGTTTCATCATGCATGCTCTTGTTGTACACCTCACTAAATCTATTGTCTTTTTCAAGGTACTCAAATTTTTCCATCCCATGCGCCTTTTCAAATGGAGTCCCTCCCTCAACTATTGCATCTTTCAGGTGATACCTGCAAAATAAAAAGGTGATCGAATTTTATTCTATTGATACGGCACCAATTAATTCATGATTTTATTTTTTTCGGAATGCATGCGTAGCTAAAGAGTACACTGGTTCAAAATGTGATCACGAAAAAAAAAAAAAAACCTTACGTTAAAAGGAAAATATGTCAAGTCGATTGAACTTGTTGACAATTACCCATACTGGGCATTTTGATTATATTTTTTATTCTTGTTGGTAAACCAGCTAGCTGTCTTTGTAAATTGTAACTGTATTTAGCTTAACTAGTGTGTACATAAAAATGGAGACATCAAATGTTAGAAGCAACCAGCCAATCACTATAACGGCTATGTTTGGCACACAAGATTATGGAAAGATTATGCTTATTTTTAAAAAAAATAAGCTACTTAAAAATAATCCTTGTTTGGTAACATAACTTATAAAGATTATAAGAAAATAATCTTCCATAATCTACGAAAATAAAGGTTCTTCATGTAACATGAAAATAATCTCTTTATAATCTTTTAAGCAACAAGATCAAGACCAAAGATCGAATAAAGACCAAAACAACCGGCCATCTTTCTCAAACATACCCAACAACCGCCAGCTGGTCGATTTTTTTTCATAGATAAACTAGCGGACTTTGTAACCACCCAAACTAATAAGCTAACTAATCAGGATATAGGATGTAAGGATATACAAACCATAAATCGACGAATACTTTATCACAGAGAAGAAAAAGTACTGAAGCACGAGATGTTCCATCTTCGTCCGGGACAAAGTTATTGGACCTTGGTGTCATGCCATAGGACACCTTAGGGCTTCCATCTCCATCCTTTACTATGGCTGAGACTGAGATTACGGATTGGCTAGCTAGAAACCGAAGAATCCTTTCAATTACAGCCGGAGTTTCGGGGGTTTTTTTAGGAAGTCTAGAAGCAAGATCAAAAGATGTGAACTGACCACCGGGAATCTTTGCCATTATCTCAAAGAGATTAAGCTCTAATGCGGTTTTGATAACCATTGGAAGAATTATTGCTTCAGATATTTTTAGCGCTTTTTGTAGCCCTTCATCTACTATTGACATCTTGTTATTTTTTTCTGATGACCCCATGGTTGAGCCAAAAAAATTTATATGGGTGAACCTTGGCTCTGAATGATATTATATAGGGAAATTTGACAAAAAGGTGCATATTTCAAATTATGCAATGCACCTTTTGAAAAATACGCGCTCTGGTCCTTAGTTTGTAGTTCCTTTAAAACTCTCTCAACACATACTTTCTTCCCGTAATGAAACTTGTTGGACAATAGATGTATTTTAAATTGTTTTAACTTATACCAAAGTTTCTTTGCCACTCATTTTTCTAGAATAAAAGGGGTAGATTAACAAATATTTAAATTAAAAATTCTGTTACATTTAGTTTTTTATAATTTAAAATTTTTGTGAACCATTAATCGTTAAACAAAACAGATTATACTGTTACGACAAATATTTAATTATTTTTCTATAGACGTGCGCGTTGATATACTTTCGACAAACTTTTTTAGTGGTCGTTTACACATTTTATTTTCGGCATTGAAATTCGCATGACATATCACATGTGATTCAACACTAATATCAAAGTTCGAACACTAAACATCTGTACTAAAATTTACATAAGTATTTGTCTATAAACCAAGACTTTTCCCAATTTTTGCAATGAAAACCACAAATTTACGACTTTCCAACTATTTATCGCACATCGTATTTAATTATAGATTATAGCGCTTTATTCTTTAAACTTATAATCACATGTGAAACAACACATGTAATAAAATTCCATAGGATTGTGTTTGGCAACTCCCTTTAAATAGTTATACATCACTCCCATGTAGGGATGGCAAAACAAATCTGTACCCGATGGGGACCCAATCCCCAAATCCGATTTGACTGGAGAATCCCCGAGTTGACAAAATGTGAAAGCGGGGATGGGACGGGATGGGGATAACATAAATCCTCAAACCCGGCGCCGACCCCGATCTTTCTAGTGTATAAGTATTAAAAATTTATATGTTATATCCGTACTCGATTAACATGTAGATATTTTGATGAGTATCGACATGTAAATTTAATATTTATAAGCATATGTGATATTTATACAATGAAACACCTTTAGAATTAGACGATAAGCATCAACTACATATTACTTAACTATTTTGTCTAGATACAAACATATGATACATAATATTTTTATATTAGACTAAAATACACGGTTCGTCCCTAAACTTGTACCTGCGCATCACTCTAGGCCAAACTTTGCCTTGTTCATCGTTGGGAGTCCAAAACTTGGGTTTTATACTCTAGACAAGTCCTTTGACCAATTTTCTGTTAGTCAACGTCTGTTATTTTCCCCATGTACCTTGCACATGAGGGCAAAATGGTCATTTCATTGCTTTGGTTAATTATTTTGGTGGTAAGACTGGTACAAATTTAGGGACTAACGGTGTATTTAATCAATAAAATTATACCATCACTACCACCACCCTCCCTTTATCTCTTTTTTCTGCTTCTCTCTCTAAATTTCTGCTTCTCTCTCTAAAATTAACACCATCCCTATTCTCAAATCTCATAAACTCCTCCACAAAAAAACATAATCTCAATCAAACACCATCACCATTCTCTCTCTAAAATTAACATCATCACCATTTTCAAATCATGTAGGTTAGATTAAAGACCCAAAAAATTGCAGTGCACACAAAATGAGTTACCATATCAAATAAACACATCATAAACAAATATAATAAACTGAAAAATTGCAGTGCAATTTTTTGATATGGTAACTCATATACAACGGTTAAAAGATGAAATTACGCTACGTGCAAAGGGAAAAAGAAAAAGACATTTTATCTTACATTACACTGGCAAACATTCGAAAGTAACTTACTTTACGATGTAATCAACCCAAAATATAACAAGTTATATCTCCTTAACTAGCAATTGTTAAACACATTTCTAAGAAGCATTTCATCAAACACCTTGTCTTCATTCTAAATTTCAACTCATTTACTTCACCGTCCATAACACGAATTAAGAACAACTATAAATTAACGAACAATGTGTTTCTATCATCGTAAAATTGCACTTATAGAGAGCGTTTATATAAAGTAGAATAGAATTATACCAAAGTAAAACTAACTGAGCAGTTGTGAAGGTTAGTATACTACTATACTATAAGTTAACGAATTCATACCGGGTATAGTATGTGTAATATAATAAGCAACAAAATGAGGTTTTATAGAGTGTGATTCTTCGTCTCTGGTGGGATTTTTTTTTTCCCGGCCTGGTGGAGTGAGTAGTGACTCGTGAGGTGGGTTATATAAGTTGAAGCAAATATGACAATGTTCCTTTAGAAATTACTATACTGTAGCTCATAATTATAAGAGTAATTATCCATAGCTCATTTTGTGTTCACTGCAATTTTTTGGGTCGTTAATCTAACCTACATGATTTAAAAATGGTGATGATATTAATTTTAGAGAGAGAATGTTGATGGTGTTTGATTGAGATTATGTTTTTTTTTAGAGGTTTATGAGATTTGAGAATAGTGATGGTGTTAATTTTAAAAAGAGAAGCAGGAAAAGAGATAAAGGGGGTGGTGGTAGTGATGGTATAATTTTATTAATTAAATACACCGTTAGTCCCTAAAGTTATACCAGTCTTACCACCAAAATAATTAACCAAAACAATGAAATGACCATTTTGCCCTCATGTGCAAGGCACATGGGGAAAATAACAGACGTTGACTAACAGAAAATTGGTCAAGTGACTTATCTAGAGTATAAAACCCAAGTTTTGGACTCTTAACGATGAAAAAGGCAAGGTTTGGCCTAGAGTGATGCGCAGGTACAAGTTTAGGGACGAACCGTGTATTTTAGTCTTTCTATTAGATGTGATGGTTACGATGTTTACGATGCTTTAAAGTTGAATCGAAATTGTAATTAATCTAACTGTATGATCTTCGTTTGCTGAGAAACTTTATGAGTCAAAATTTTTTATATTTGCGACGAGTTGGTAGATTTTTGTATGTTATTACATAATGGTGGAAAATCCCCGAATCCTCACGGGGATCCTCGATCCTCATTGGGGACAGGACGGGATGTAAAGTAATTCCCGACAGTGGATAGAGACGGGATGGAGATGGAAAGTGAAAAATGGGGATGAGAAATACAATCCCCGACATTCTCCGCCCCATTGCCATCCCTACTCTCATGGTTATTGTACTATAAGGATTTCAACATTGATACATATCTTAAATATCTGGATTAATTTCTATGAGATCGGATTATAACAAATCTACAAGAGATAGGATTATAACAAATCTACAAAATATATAAGGTAACTACTACTCTCCATTAATCCAAAAACAAAAACTTTTAGGACAAAAAGCTATGCTAATTTAAGGGTACTTGGCCCTTGGGATTCTTAAGATCGCGGTACCATGAACATTAAGCCGTATCAGCGCATGGACACGAAGGTACACAACCATTGCTTTTCCCACAATCAATCCCGCAATACTTGAGGCATCTGTCTTTCCAACCTGATCTCGAACACCTATTAGCATACTTGCTACCACATCCTAACATATATGTCCATACATTTCATTGGGCAATACCAAATAAAATCAAATGTAACATTTACTATACATAAAATGTCAGAACTCGTATTTTTATGGTCAAAACTTACCTATAAACTCAAAATTATTTATTTTGAAAGTTTACATAATTACTTTTATGCATAACTATTAAGTTAAATCGCGTTAACTGAAAAACGATCTTTAATAAACAACGGATTCGGACCGAGTTTCATCTACATGCATTTAGCATACTACTATCATTACGAACATATTTTATATGCAAAGGATTTTAAAACTTTTACGTAGTTACGTAAACTAACATTTATGCATTTTACATGCATGCAAAACATACCAATATACCCTTAATACCTTAAATCTACTCAACACTAAACATTATACACTTTAAACTTTTCAAAACAATTTCCCTCTTTTCTCTTTTAATCACAACGACACCAACCCAAGGCTAAGGACACACCATGCATCCTTCACATCAACTAGATTCTATGCCTTTTTAATTTGTTAACACTTTATCACATTTACCATCTTTTATGGCTTTAAGATTATTTTAAACATGCTTTTTCTTTTGACTAACCTTAGCCACCCACACCCTAAATCCCAAGGTCATTGCATGATCAAAGTTGGTTTATCTACATAACAAAGAAACAAACTTTGAAAGCTAAGATAGTTGAGAATGCTAATACATGAGATTAGATTGTGAATACTCTAGCAGACTATAATACACACAATCAAATTTGGGCTGGTATCATGAAAATATGTTTTGTAGCCACTGTCTTTTTTGTAGCAAGAAAGAACTAGCAGGATTTTCAGAGAGGAAGAGAAAGATAAGACTGTGGTAATCAAGATAATTTGTGATGAAGTTAGAGCAAAGTTAATGTCCTTAAAGACCAAGAAAGCAATAGCAACAAGGGAAGCAGAGAAAATTTGGGAAGTCTTATTTGAATAAAAGGGTCATCCTGGATAAAGGGGTGTTTGGAATTGGCTTTTGTGAGCAGATGATGAGGTTCAAGAAATCTGCAAATTCCATAGACTTAAATATGAAAACAAAAAGGTTTATCCTTATACTCTTATCTTCTGGCATTAGAAGATATGGTATCTTATGTTCATTCACAACATATGGCCTTGTAAATTGATTTAGTTTGAAGACTTAACTCAATATCAGTTTGTGACACTTAATAGGCCTTTGTTACATAATTAAGACTTGTCAACAATCTTGAAATTGTTTTTGAGTTAGATAAGGAATCATAAAGTAGGCTTCTTGTGTGTGAAGGGTATAATGAACAAAAGGGTGGTGCATGTTGATTGGAATAGTGAGGAGTGAAAGATGAACCTACTTGATCCAATTAATGTCTCCCCACAGTAGGTTAGAAGTTTCTCCCTCAAGGTGTGTGTTCTCAGGTTTCTGAAGCCATTTGTAAAGATGAAAATGTAAGAACCCTGGTATAGCCCTTGACTGGAATGGGAAGGCTGGCTATAACCCACATAATGACGCCTCTCCACTTTTCCACTTGATTATTGTGGATATTGGTTGAATGATCAAGGTTTGAAAAGTGGAATAAGAAATGTAGTTATGAGGTTATGGTCTTGGTGCATGATCATGGGTGAATTAATGAGAGGATATGGGCTGCAAAGGAGAAAATGCAGCTGAAAGCTAACCAAATGTTATCCTCTGTTTGTACTGCATCAGATATCGGTTACTTACTTGTCAGATTTCTTATTATAGTTGTAACAGATATTGGATAGAATAGTATTTCAAGTTTTTGATTCTGGTTGGATGTTTCCAGTCTAAAGGATTGTGAAGTATTGTATTTTGTTTTGTGATTAATATAAGTATTTCACCCTTTTGCACCAAAAAAAGAAACACACTTATGTACTCTGTATAGTATTTTAATTTAAACACCTTAACCTTTTTTATAAGGCTATACACTTTTGTACCTTATATAATATTTTAATCTAAATTACCTTACTTTTTTTAGCTAGTTTTAAGGCTTTAACATATTACTATCTCCGTCCCATTTTTATTGTCCCCTTTGACTTTGACCAGTCTTTCTTGTTCAACTTTGACCATTAATATATTTATTTGTGTTATATAATACTTGATGAAAATTATACCAAATGAAAATACATTTAAAACCTAATATATTCATATATTTTTCATCAAGTATTATATAACACAAACAAAAATAATTATAGTCAAAGTTGAAGAAGAAAGACTAAAAAAGTCAATATGGGACAATAATTTTGAGACGGAGGGAGTATAATAAATTAAACCATGCTCTCTCTTTTTCACCATCATGTAGCCGCCTCTACATATATTATAATCCTTAGTATTTTCTCGTGACTTGACTATTCCATGCTATTCACCATGTAAACTTACCTCCCTTTGGTTCATATGTTTTTAGTAAGTTAACAACACACATCATACAAACAATAATACTTGTGGTTTGTAGTAGAAAGCATGAAACATCTTTGTCCCCTCCCACCATTCCCACGACATCAGGCACACATTCATCCCATGCTTACATTTTTTTTTATACTAGCTCCCTAAGTGTTATGTTATTAATGTAAACCATACTTGTTTCAGCTATATAAGAAATATTTAGTTTACACTTTCATTTCATCTCAAAAATCAAACTACAAATCTCTTTTGTCTCTCCATATTATTCGACAGCAGCACATAAGGAAAGGGGAAGAAAAACTTTTGTCTTTGGCTTATTTAATAGCTTATTCAGTAAGGGTTAGAAGTATAAGTCTTGGTGTTCATATTTTGGGTTTTAATTAGTGCTCTTGGGTTTTCTTTGCATAAAACATTCACCAATATTTTGTCGTGTTAGGGTTCATGGTTGATTTCATTACGTTATACTTTTCCGTGTATTTTGACTACTTGAGGTGAGTCTCATAACCCCTACTTTACTTGTTTAGAACTATATTGGGGTGAGAATACATGCTCATAATACCTACTTGTTTCACTTAATTACATGTACGGTTACTTGTACACATTACTTGTTTACTTATACATGTTTAAAAATTTTCAATTACTTTCTTTCGGACACAAGTACTTAAAACATTTACGTGAGTTACATAGCCCCACTTTTACTTGTTTTAATACTCATTTTGAAATACTTTGGGGTGAGAATACATGATCGTTACTTTAAATACATTACTCGTTTTACTTAAATACATGCTTGTTTACTTAAATACATTGCTTGCTTTTACATATGGACACGCTTACAAAAAACACATGCATACATTTCATACCGAATGTACCATGTAACAAGTCCAAATGTACCGAAAAATAAGACCAAATGTGCCAGTAAAACATACCGAATGTACCGGTCAAACATACCCAATGTACTGGTCAAACATACCCAATGTACTGGTCAAACATGCCGAATGTACCGGTCAAGCACACATACATTTTGTACATAACCGAATGAACCGGTCCAACAAAAATTAAATCTTGTGGTCCACTTTTACTAATACTTAAACGTATGAACTCACCAACTTTATATTGACATTTTAGCATGTACTTCTCATGTGTTGGGTCTCACTAGCTTGTCATTCATAGAGTCACAACCGTCATACCATCATGGAGATTTTAGCATTGTCTTAACATTCGATGTGAACTTAAAATACTTTTCATTTGTAATGTGTACTTGTAACACTTGTACTTTTTAAAACTTTTCTACTTAATCGAAGGTAAACGTTTCAAACGACTCATGTAGAGGTCATTCAATATAACCCGTAACTTTGTTTCCATGAAAGTCACACCCCGTTACCTTTCCGCTGCGACATTTTGGGGGGTGTGACATAAAATAAGGAACAAAATAGCTTAGATAAATCTGGCGAGTTACATGTCGCGGTGCTGGAGCTAGAGCTACGGATTGAAATGCTTTGGAAAAAGGGATAGAAAATTTCGCAATACCGATTGGGCTATGAGACGAGTTACGAACTTGATCAAGAACCAATTCCTGAAAGTCAAGAACGGGAACTAGAACAAATTCATGACTCTTACAAGTGAAGGGTTGATCATTTATAATTCAATAGAAAGAGACGAGTTTGTACAACAACGAAGAAGAATGTTTTATTTGCTTTGAAGATACACATTATTATATTACTCTAGTTTTTTTATCAAAAAAATACGATTTGATTACACTCCATCAAACTATGGGGCAAGTTACAAAAATTACCCTATTCTTTTAGTTATTTACGGTTTTCTATATCACAAACTTTATTTATCAAATATCTAGCGATCTATTTATTAAAAAATATATACCGATAAAAATGTCTCTAAATTGCAAATAAAAAATCAGCCCAATTGCAATACTTTTGATTTACATATAATTTATAAAGGTTCAAGTTTGATATATGTTTTTACAAAAATTAAAAAAAAAATCAAACCACACCCATAAATAATCTAACGTATTTAAAAAGCCATCCTAAGCTTTATTTCTTTACTATCTATACATTTGTCTTCAGGGACGACGCCGTTTTGCGAAAAAGAAAAATTTCAAAACACCCCCTAAAATATGCATAAAATTACGAAAAGTACCATATACTTTTAGCTATTTAACGTTTTTTCCTAAAACAAACTTTGTTTATCAAATATCTAACAAATATTAGATAGTTTAAGAGTATGTTTGAATTTTATTTGATAGTTTAGGCTCATTTTTTTTCTAAATTTAAAGATATTTGACAGCGTAACAATATTAATGGCCCAAGCCCACTAATTACACGCTCAAATCAAGCCCATCACCAAGGCCCATCTATACGGTAAAAGCCCGACTTAAATCCCATGCCACGTAGAGCCTGGAAAGACCTCTTAGGCCGGATTGAGTAAGACAGTACTACCGTTCCCCAATTGTCACTAGCGGTTAAGTTCTACCATTTGAAACTGCACAGTAGGGATGCACGACAAGTATCACTATGTACGAGCTAAAAGACGAATGACACTTGTCCTCCTTGTTTGATCCCGGATGATCAACACCTGGCTTTCTAGCATCCGTTGATCATCCTCAAAGGGTTTATCTCTAAACCCTACAAGCCTCTCTATAAAAGGAGAACAACACACACAATCACATAAGTTTTCACACACTTGGGCAAATACTGCCTCACAGCAGTGCAGCATGGTTCTTGTTTAAGTGTTACCAGAGCTTCTTGATCTATCAATCTCATCGGGTCCTTACCATTCAACACAAGAAACCAAACAACAAAACCATTCTCATCCTATCTCTAAACCGGTTTACATAACATACGTAAACATGGCGCCATCCGTGAGGACATGATACAAAATAGCCACAAATTTCTCAAAAATTTCACCTATTTTCACTCATTTCTCAATTACAAATCTATTTTTTCCTTCAAACCACTAGTTTCTTGGTCAATCATGGTCGGTGAACAACACCTAAAAATTCGGAGACATCCCAAAACCACTCTGACCTATCCGAGTGGAAAAACTCTCTCACATGGAGAAAACCAAAAATACCCGAAAAGAGACTCATCAACCACTTCAAACAACACAAAGAAACATGTGATGAAGATGCATGCAGCAGTGACCTTATAGTCATGCACACATAATTATCCCTAAAGAAACCCACATGGTTCTACAAGAGACATCACACCTCGTGTCACCCCATAAGCTCCAAAATCGCAATCGCCGGGTTAAAGGGTAGAAAAGGATGTTGGAGGATGTCGGGAAAGGGTCCGACAAACATGCAACTCGGGTCAAGTTACACGACTTATCGGGAAAAACTCTGTAAATGCATACCAACTCACTTGTCCTTATCCACATTACTTTACACATAGAAATCGACCAAACCACTACCTAGGAACCACCCCGGTATGACACACGTAAAGGCACCTTAACATTCCTCCTAGCCCTTACCATAGATGTAACATGCAACCTACCCTACCTTTAGAACAAGTCTCAAAAACATACCTAGCAAAGTTCAACACTAGGGAACTCACGGAGAGTAAACCATAACATCTAGCCAGTTTACTCAAATCCAAATGCCCTGGCACACAACCATAGTAGAGAACAATACCCAAAAGGAACACAATCCCTTAGGGAATTGGTAGAAAGTGTCAACATGATACAATAATGGCACTCAGGAACAAAGAGAGGCAACGAGGTTATGGAGACCTGGCAACGTACCCCACCGAGAAGCATTGCACGAATAGGATATGAAAACAATCAAATCAGTCAACTAATCTATCTGGTAACATTTAGTAATTTGCTCAATTGCTCAGTCATGATAAGTATTCTATCATAAGCTTGGCAATGATACATAACTCCACCACTAAAGTCTAGAAATAACAAATCTAAAAAGGCAAATTAGGTTAAAACACTGAAAGGCTTAAAGGTGAATCATTCTTACAAAACAATCTTCACCAATAACGATACTCAAATATAAGTGAAAAACCACAAGTGATAGCTCGATCTCGAAGACGACAAAACCACAAGTGATTGCTCGACCTTCTAGATTAAGCACGCTAAAGGGTAGGATTAAGAAATTATGATAAAATGTAATGATTCAGGTTGTTAGGATTTAGTAAATCCATGTATTAAAGAGTCGGTCACCTCAAGTATATGTAATCATTAGAAAGCTCGTAGTCGAGATTATTATAAGTTAAGTAGTATTTAGTTTAAGTAACACCGTGGAGGACGGACGGTCTTTACCCACCTGTATGCCCGATCCACACCCATTAGGTGGCGATTTATGTAATGACTATAAATACTCTCTACCTTCCAAGGTAGAGAGTTGGAGCTCATAATAAGATTTTTCTTTCTCTCACTAAAGTTCCCTAAACCTCTAACTTTCTCTCTAGAACTCTATTATACGCCTATTTGATCTTATGGTTTAGTGTGTTTATGAAATCCAATATGTTACAAATGGTATCAAGAGCCATGGTTTGATCATCTCTTACATATCTTTGGATTTCTAGTGACTTTTAGGTGGTTTTAGAGTTTGAAAAAGTTTAGTGGTTTTTGCATCATTTGGTCCATTTCTAGTGTTAAAGCTTGAATCTTGGGTGTATTTTTGTGTTTAGAATCATTGTATGTGCTTGGGTTTTGATTTGGTAAGCTTGAATCATCGTGGTTGGGTTGTTTTTGGATTGAAAAGTGGTGTTTTTGAGATTTTCTTGCTAGCGACTTGAGCCACGGATTGTTATTCTTGGTAGCGACTTGCTTTGTAAGTTGGTAGCGAGTTGCAATTTAAGTGGTAGCGACTTGGTCCTAGCGACTTGTCTTTTGAGACAAGCCGACAAATAGTACAAGTTAGTGGATTTTCCACTACGGCTAGCGACTTAGTGAGGTTAGCGACTTGCTTCAGAAAGTGTTAGCGAGTTGCAGTGCAAATTGTTAGCGACTTAGTATTCTTAGCGACTTGGACCTTAGCGAGTTGCTCTTTAGCGACTTGACTGTGTAGCGACTTGGTGCTTAGCGATTTGGTGATTTAGCGAGTTGCTCTTTAGCGACTTGACTGTGTAGCGACTTGGTGCTTAGCGATTTGGTGATTTAGCGAGTTGCTACTTAGCGACTTGGTGCTTAGCGACTTGGTTCAAGGTTTATAGCGACTTGGTGACTCTAGCGACTTGTCTTCATAGCGTTTTGTTGACTTTTCCCGACAAAATTTCAAACGACCATAACTTTTGAACCGTAACTCCGTTTTCAGCGTTCTACCCATCAAAACGACCGTGAGAACGAGGAGAATGACACGCCGAATGAACTATGGGTCAACCTTCTAGGCCTAAATCCGCTCCGAACAGAAGTTATTGAGGTTTTAAGTTTTTAGACAAAAAATTCTCGGGAAAATCGTGCAACAACCAATCCAAATCTCAACTAAACAACATATCAGCCAATCCTTCCAAAGCATAGAACACAAACTCATTCCCGATCCAATGTTCAAACAAGTCGATCCGATGCGGTCATGGGACATTTCATCAATCAACCGGCTCTTATGGTTAAACAAAACTTGACTCTCAATCCACATACTGTGATCTTCACACTAACAATGAGATCGAATTGCATCCAACCTTCACAATCATGCGGTTGTCGAGATGGAATGTTATGGTGCAACCGTTCAAGAAAGGCAGTATGAACAAGGAAGAGGTGGAGTTGGTAGAGGTTATGTTGCAAATCGAATCGGAGAAGGATTGGAAATCAAGGTCAAGCAAAGCCAATTAAGTGCTACAACCGTGGTGGTGAGGACATATTGCTAGGAACCGCACATCTCCAAAACGCCTCGTAATGCCGAGTACTTGAGGATAAGATGTTGCTTGTGCAAGCTCGGGATAATGGTGCGACTTTGGATGAAGAGGAGTTGTTGTTCTTGGTCGAGGAAATGCTAAGACATATGATGCGATGTGGATGAGCAACCAATTCGGAGATAGGCCATAATCATCGAATGCCTTTCAAGTAGCCGATTGTGATGCATACGACTGATGTTGATGAAGAACCCATCGCACAAACCATTTTCATGGCTAGCATTTCTCCAATGGTCTCTCCTAAAGTCTCTTCATCACCACAAGCTGGTCCATCCAAAGACAAAATCATTTCGAGGTATTAAAATTATACGATGAAGTTGATGAGCAAAAGATACATAACGGTACAATCAACTGTAATTATTGAGTCGATATTGAAAATATGGGTAATAGCAATGTTGTCCCATATGATCAATATGTGAAACAAAGTGAAAGTGAGATTGTACCAAGTGACGATCTTATGCGATCAATGATGACTATGCTTTTGACGAATACACCGCACGCGCCTCGATGATTCTCGTTATTTCGAACTTAATGCTTATAAAGAACGTGTTGCTATTTATGAACAACGTGCTAAGTTTGAATTAACCACCGTGAGCAGTGAAATGGATGACCAAATGCGCATAACTATTAGAAAAAGTAGGTTTAGAGAAGAAGTATTAAAACAAGAGTTAAACTCCTTACAAGAAAAGCTTTCTAAAGCGCTAAGCAAAACAAGAACTTCAAGAAAATGTTAAAATGCTTAAGCAAGAATTCAATGCTAAGGAATCAAAACTTTTGAATGATTTTTCTAATCTAAAAACCTTGAAAACAAGCTTGAAAATAAGTTGTACGTACAAGGAAATACCATTCAGATCGCTCACTTAATCACTAAGCACGAGTTTTGAGTGATAAGCATAGTACTCCCTTGTTGAGGAACCAAATCCAGAGGTTGTTAAAAGGCTATAGCTGCCCATAAGGTAATTTATGATGGCAATGAGATTCTTAAGCCTAGACAGAAACCTAGTTGCGTTGAGTGCACTGAGGAAGATAAGAAATCGATGAAGTCACTAGGAAAAGATGAACAAGAAACTAGATGATCCTAAATGTAAAGAGAAGAAAATAAATATCACACCCCATGATTACAAGAAGGAGAATTGGATTTCCTTGAACATGTTTAAGCCTCAGACGTTGTTAACACCCGAACAAGTGTTCGGAAAAGGATTTGGATAAGCAAAAGCAGAGAATCTTGTTGTAACAAACCCCCCTTTAGGAAAATGCCTTCACGATGTGTATCCTCCCAATACACCAATGCATTTAGTTCCTAGGACTATTGCCACTAAAAGCAAGACCTTAATCGGTCAATATGTTATTTTTCAACTATTTGTTGATTTTGAGAAAACTTGTAAGAAAAGGATCACACCCATTGGTATAATTGAAGGGAAAGGGTTTTGAGCAAACTAAAGAATGTTATTTAACCGAAGTCATGCCTTTCTTTAAACAACTAAAAGATCATTTTGAAAGTCTTAAAAGGAATGAATTTAGACATTAAAGAAATGGAAAAGGAATTTGATGCAATGATAGTTGAGGTTAGTGACTATGAGCGTGAACTAAAATATAATGAGATTGAGAGGAAGAACTTGCATACATTGAATGAGAATCGATTTCGAATGTATCACTCAAGATGTGTTTTACATCGCCACGAATTGTTCAATTAATGCATCTCAATTTCATGAATTATCTGTTGCTCGAAAGTCTCCCATGATCGTGTCATTGAGCTTGAGAAAACTAACTCTAAATTGCATGAGAAAGTTGAACAGATGATCATGATAACTGGTGAAACAGTTTTCTAAATTGAAGTTGAGCATCTTGCTTTGCAATTAAAATATCAACATCTAAAGGAAAATGTTAAAACTTCAAATATCAAGACATCTTCGGATGCTCCCGAGTTTGATGCGCTTTTGAAATCAACAAACGTGATGAATGATTCGAGCTCATTGCCACACGATCAAAAGATTGAAAGCCCAAATTTCACAACCGAAAGGTGAAAAGAAGGATGTGACAGTTCCCATATGCCTCCACCTTTAGATTCTCAAAATTTCCAACTTCAAAACATTATTAATAACTTACAAAAGGAAAATGATTGTTTTAAAGTCGAAATTTCAAAGGTTAATGATCAACACAAAGAGTTATGTGATTCATTTAAAGTTAATCATGATAAACAAATTGAAAAGATAACTTCTTTACTTAACGAGATTGAGAATCAAGCGTGAGGTGAAAGGAAAGTTGCCAATCCCCAATTGCAAATATTCTGTTCCTAAGGTTTCGCTTGTGATAAGTATGCTATCGATATGTTATATATTCCCCGCCCATTAGGAATAATGAACTTGCACATAAAGCATATCTCTCATACCTTAAGGAAAGTTTGAAGGGTCTCCGTGAGATTGTTGAAGATGAAAGATTAGAAAACCTTTTGATAGTACTATAGCCTATGCCCGCATGGATGCCAAACGATCTCGTGAACTCTTAGAGTATGTAATTGTCACAAGTCCGAAATCTAGCAATAGGCGAGATAGAATAGTTGTGCCTTGTTCTATGCCTAAAGCCAAGCATGTGACCCTTGATATGCCTTGTTCCATGTCGAAATTCAAGCAAGCAACCTTTGATGTGCCTCCTAGAATTTCGGATCCCAAAGACTTCTAGACCGTAAATGCGAAAGTAGTGAAGCCATGTAATGTTCCCATCGTTACTTCTACAGATGTTAAGATTGACACTAAAGTTAGCGGGTCAAAACCTAGAAGCAATGCAAAGAAGGATAGGATTACGCAAACTAAAAGTGTTCATGATAAGGAAGTGAAAGAACACCATAGGGACAAGAAGTTTGATTTGAACAAAAGAATCGTGTTAGTTCTAGTATTAGCTCTAAGCTTATCGAAATTAATTTGAGGCCTCATGTTGTCTCGCAAAACATGTAAAAATGTTTATTTTCCGTAATCATGATAAATGTGATGTGTTATTTCGAGGTCTAAGATTCATAACCCGCTTAAGAAAGTTTGGAGAGCGAAACAGATTAAGCAATCTTGAAACCTACAGGAATGTGTTTACAAATGTAGGATTTCGGTGGAAGCCCACAGTGTCGAATATTAACGAATGGCAAACCTTACCCTTAGCTAGATCCACTATGCCTAGAATAGTGCTGTTAAGGTTTGGAAGCCAACGGTAGAATAATCCCATTAAGCACAAAATGTCATTTGACTAAGTCCGATGCTTCTACTAGTTCACTCCTAGAGATAATGCCATTGCATCTAGGGTTTCACGATTCAAAGACTGTTTGTGCTAACCAAAAGGAACCCATCAAGACGTGGGGATCCAATGTTTCCAATTCTCCTGTCTTCGTCATTGTCCAAAGCAGTGTCGTATAAATCGTCCCTTGGTATTTGGATTCGGGGCTCTAAACATATGACCGGGCTCTTAACAATGACGTCTGCTCACATCGATTCAGCCTCGTTCTTCATCATTATGGCGTCTCGCAGATAACACTTCAGCCCCGTTCCTCAAAGAAAAGAAAGGTGTACGCTTCAAGGCGCTTTATCTTCGTAAGAAGAGAAATCTTCATGTTTATGACCATTCTCATCGACATTCTTCATCAACAAGCTTCATGTTTTTCCATGCTCATTCAATCCTCAAGTGGATCTCCATTCATTGGTATACATTCTTATTCACTTGATTAATCAAAATGGCAAACTTCATTTGCAATTTTGAGGGGAGAAGAGGAATATACTACATATTGATGGATGCTTGAATAATGGTTATACGGTCATGACGACTCTCCTCCGCCTAATGTTTCACTCACTAAGGATAAATGGGATTTATTGTTTGGGATTCATTGTTTCAAGATATGTTTGATGAGTATTTCCAATCGCCAGCGAATGTTGATCATCTAAGAAGTACAACTCGGACTACTCAAGAAGCCCAATCTCCGCTATTCCTCAAGGCGTTGTTAATGACTATCATTGTAGTTGCACTCATGAATAATGATCCGCTCTTTGGTATTCACTTTGCCAAATCTTCACGGATTATTGTTCATGAATAATGATCCGCTCTTTGGTATTCCTTTGCCAAATCTTCACGGATTATTGTGTCCTTCCAATGTGCACTATAAATCAACCACATGAACATTAAGGAAAATGACTACCTCATCCGCTCGAAGACATTATTGGTGAATCTTCCATATCGGTCTCTACATGTATACCTTTAGGAAGAATGCATTGATGTTGAGGAATCATTTGTTCGGTTCATTCGGTGGGTCAATGTACATCCGATTGTATGTTTATTCACGTGTTGGACATTTGACACAAGTTGATTACTTGAAGTTAATCATTTATCACTTATTTGAGATTGAAGTTGACTTTCACAAAGGCGTGTTCTTATTTGATAACTTGCTCGGGCTTAAGAATTTGAGTTGAAGACTTGGTTTATCTAGTTACCGCAATCGGGGTGGATGGTTGAAGAGACCGTTAACTATCACTATTAGGAGTTACGTTGTTTTACTCAAGGTCACATGCAGATGACGATGTGGATAATCTCAAGAGGTGTTAATGTCTCATACTTTGTTTGAGTAGTGAGTACTTAGAGATTTGCTTGAAGCATAGATTCTCGACACCGTTCTTCCATCATTAAGTGCAAGCTTAAGATACAAATGCGGGAATTCTACTTCGTTTCAAGTTTGGTATATCGGGTTTTCTTCATCAATGGTCACTTCAAATTGTCTACATATGGGTTGATAAAGATAGTCGAGAGAGTTTCTATAGTAGTTGATTCTCACAAGATTCATTTGAGCTAATTTTGTTCTTCTCTATTTCAAGAATATTGGTATTATAATGTTTGTTGATTCCGAGGTATCAAAACCAAAGCAAGGGGAAGGAGACATACATCTAAAACACAACGAGTACACGTGATGAACCTAATACTTCTACTCTATTGAAGTAATCCCGGAAAGACAAATGTCATAACCGTAGAGAAACTCAGTGTTTACTCATAGCTTATTCCAACTATTTGGTGTATTATTCCAACTATTTGGGGAAGGATATATTATTCCAACTATTTGGGGAAGGATGTATTATTCCAACCATTTGGGGGAAGTGGTCTCGGATACTTTTGGTATGTGTTAACTCGCCTTCAAGAGGAAGAAATATGAGAAGAATATTTGGAGCGTGAGATGATATTGCTTATCGACATCTTCGATATGATTTATGATAAAGTGCTTCGGTTAGTGCTTCATGTACACTATGTAATGATGATTTCGATGAGATCGCAACCATCGGGAGAGATTTGTGTACATCGTGGACTCACAACATATTCACATGATCGAGCTTATTCAATTATTCCGAGTTGACATCCGCAGAGAGATCGGTGATTCAACATGTTACTTGGATGTCATTGTCTCTACTCTTGTTGGGTACATGTGTACATTATGGGTCGATTGGTTATATGTAAGATAACTAGAATGCATTTGGTGAAATGAAGATGTTGATATATTGTTCTCCGAATGACAATCGGTCAATCTAAAGAGTAATGATGTTTACATCGGGATGCACAACAGTTCATGTGATCGGGCTTAATCATGTATCCCGAGTTTGATAACCGCAGAAAGGATCAATGGTTCAACTTGTTACTTCGGTGTTTTCGTGTTCTTTGGGTGTTGAGCTTCATTCAATGAGACCGTTTTATTCTTCACATTCTACTTCTTGGGGAAATGGTCTTTATTCGAAGATTGTCGGTTTGGGGAAGCTACCAAAGATTCTCATTTAGAAGGCTCATGTTCGACGATTTTCTTAGAAGCCTCGAATGCTTTGGTGGTTAAAGTTTAAGAGATGTTGATTCCTTTCTTCTACAACGTGTTGAACGATATCTTTATCTCGGTACTCATTTCATCATCCTCTTAAACTAATTTATCTCTTGTAAATATTTATTCGAAAAACAAAATACAAAATTATAAAACCTTCAAAAAGCAAATAGAAAATATAAAACTTTCAAAAATCCATAAAATTTGAAAATCTTGAAAATTTCAAAAATATTGTCTTTTGTCATGTTTTTCTCGATTCGATAATATCTACGGTCTTTGTGTTGTCATTCAAAGAATGACACGGACTTTAGATATTGTTCGAATTTTCAAAAAAAAAAAAAAAAAAAAAAAAAAATCAAAAAATATTTTTGGGAGAAAGAGAAACAATGGTTTATTGTCATTTCAGGCAGTAACCCGCTTTTCAAAGATAGAACAGAGCCATGCTTTATCTTGGTTTTCAAATTTCTTGCTCTGATTCTTTAAACTAATCCTTACTATCTAATGAAAACTAGTTGTTTTGAAAAATAACTCGGACTCTATTTTTGATAATCATCTGGACTTAAAAGTTTGTCAAAATATCTATCTCTCAATCAACAACTTATGTCATTGATTGAGGGGAGAATGATTTCAATTAAATCAAAAGTTATTTGTCATACAATTGTTTTCAAAAGATAATCATGCATGTTTATTCAATGGAGTTTAAAGTCTTAAAATCCGATCCTTATCGATTAAAACGCTTTCATAATCAAGTCACAATTCTCCTTAAAGCTTTCAAAATCAATTTAATCTACAAGAGATCACAAATCTCAAATGATTTGATAATTGTGATCGGGGAGAATTTGTGATTTAAATTGGATTTAAACCGATAATTCGGTAAATGGTTTTATAAGGATGTACAAGCTCTCCTTCCCACATGTGCCAAACGATTTCAAATTTTCCATGCACATGTTGAGGGGAGCATCTATCTTAAACCACAAAGATTTGAAACGTGATCAATTTATATCAATGTGCGTGTTCCTCTTGTATGTGCAAAACTCTTTCAAACCTCAAGGCACATATTGAGGGGAGCAAACTTATGAAAACCTCATCCTTCCCTTATATGCTTTATCTACTTGATTTGATTAGGAAGTGATGTTGATATCTTTAGAAAATGGTAATCAAAGAAGTTAATTCTTTCTCTTGCCTCCGTGTGCAAAACGATTTCAAATACTTGATGCACATGTTGAGGGGAGCTCTTGTTCTAAAAATATCAAAACAATTCGGTACAAAATGCTTTGATAATATATCACAAGTATCCGGATTGATTTTCAAATGGTTTTCAATTGGTTCCAATGGCGTATGAACAATACCAAATAGACCGACCAACTTTACTTTATGTATGGTGATATAAGGATGATAAGGTTAGGTATTTGTTCCCATGATCCGCCGTAACCGGAGGGATCTACCAGGACAATCCACTAGATAGTGTAGAAGTCCTTAGGTATATTGAAAAAAGGAGAAAATGAGATATGGGAAGAGTGCGGATCGAGACCGAGCTAGTACTTGGAATAAACCCAACAAGGTTCTAGCTATGAAGTCTCGGTAAGCAATGAAGGGGTTGAAGAATGAAAAAGAATTGAATGAGAAAGGGTGAAAACAAATAGCCCTCCAATTATTCAACCTTAGGGCGTAAACGGGTTCAATTCATTTGCTACCGGTGGTTACCAAGGTAACATCGGTATTGAAGACAAGACGTCATGGACCCAAAGGACGACCGCACTTCAACTTCCCAAACCACTCAAGTTCCTCTTAAAAGGTCTTGTTTCATTCTCACGGGAACCAACATTATCTATCGACTTTCTCTTAGAGATTGTTGATATTGAAGAAGGAGACCTCTCCCTAGTCTCCGATATAGGATCCAAATATGCACAAATTGAGTCTAGAGCCACGAGATCATCAATAAATCTCATTAGGACACTTTCAATGAAGACTCTCTGTTTCACACAATGTGGAAAGAGAGATTATATCTTGAGTCCCACGATTATCCTTGTGGTATTGCGTAACATCCGAGTGATATGCAAACATATTCACAATGAAGATGGAAAGCCTCTCGAGCCAACATCAAACAAGCTCTCGGTAGGTGGCATGTGAGATCTATTCTATAGATCAACCATGTGACAACCGAATGTAAACAATGGGCGATTCAATCTTTGAATCAATCCGGTTCGAGTTATGGATTGACGGATACCTTTGAAAACCGGTCATTGTGCTTAAAAACTCTTTTCTTTAGCACATCGACCGTGTACGAATATTTCAAATCAAAGGTGTTTTATGATTGATAATTGATTTTCATTAAAACCTTCGTTGTATTGCAAAACAATTTCTATTGAGCAATACACGATTGTTTTTCAAATCTCTTTTCATCAATCATTGAATCTCTATTCATTGGTTCACTCACTCCGTGTTGTCTTCTTTGAGACGTTCCGGTTTGAGAACAACTAGAGCACCGAGAAACCCCGTCAAGGAAATTCTTCGAATTATACCGATCACAGCAAGATTTGTATCGATCAACGGGAACCGTGGGCGTGTACCTCAATTCAACGAAGTGATCAAAGACACTTTCGTGCGCTTTATTGCTAAATGTTTTATGCTGTACGCCCTACGTTTGCATCAATGATCGTAATGAAGCGGTCAATCCATAGCCGCATGCTCACTCAACACATTCATCTCAAAAGAAATCATGATTAGTGCATCAATGACTCGATATTTTCACTCCATGCGTTTCGCTAGTGTGTCCAGGCGATGGTCCGCCAATATCATGAATCAACGAAAGCTTCCTTGTTTTGATTATTCCGCCAGACATTATGTTTATTAATCTTTGTTATTGATCCCTAGTCGAGCTTATAAACGATCTTATCAATTGGTATCGAGCCCGGGCTCATGATATCTAGGATCTACAAGGTTTGTTGAAGAGAAAGAAGAAAAAATCAACTGAATTTTCAGATCTTTTCATAGGTCGCTTTCAAACAAACCATAACTTTTAATGAACCGCTGATTGGGCTAAAATTCGAACCGAGCTTCTTGGTATATCTATCTTTAATCTCACCAAAGGGTTTGTCAATCGAGCTCTCAATCAAAAGATATAAGCAATAATCACGCAGAAAATCCGTAAGGTTACAACAAGACTGCTTTGAAACGATCATAACTTTTCGTTAACCGCTGGATCGTAATAAAATTTTTGGTGGATGTTCTCTATATCAATCTAACTTTCCACCGAGGGATTTTCCATCCGAGCTTTTATGTGAAAGTATCAGAAAGTATCGCCGCAGATTTTCAAAGTACCGCTGGTTTAAAAGCATCGTTGTTCGATGTTTTAAAGTATCGATGCTTATATAATCAAAGTAACGTCAGAGGTCTAAGCATCATCCGCGAGGTACTTCTAAAGCACCGCTCGACAAAGATGAAAGTATCGCCGATCGTGAAAGTATCACATCGCTTATGAAAGTACTGTGGTTTATACGAAAGCACCGCAGCTTTATACGAAAGTACCGCAGATTTTTATGAAAGTACTTCTCCTTCCCAACATACTGTTCATGCTTTATTACGAGAAGATTTCGATTTAAGGGGAAGTCGAGCATGATTTTTGGATGACACACACAGGTTATTGTTCACACACACAAGGAGTTTGGTTTTTGGATTTTTATTCTTAAAAGGATTTAAAAAGGCTCGTTATGGAGATTTATTGAAGAATTGATTACGAAGAGGATTATTTATCACTTATTTGAAGCGTGAAGTGGAATTGCTTGATTTGTGTTCTTATCATCTAGCTTGATGAATCTAGCAATGTGTGATTTTTCTTATAATGCCTATGCACACATTGTTCATCACTGAAGGAGTTACATTGTAGTGCTCAAAGGTCTCATACTAGTTGAGGATTCTTTTCAAGGATCATGGTCTCACTTATATTTGCTTCAGATAAGTATGGAGTTCCGTGGATAGTAAACGATTTAAGACGCAAGTTTGGGAATTTTACTCTTCATCAAGTTCGTTATATTTGGTGTTCTTCACAAGTGATCATTACATAAAGCCTACAGATTTTGAAGAATCAAGAAGATGGTTAACATATGGTTTTAGGAGAAGTTTATTGTTAAATGTTTAACCATCTACATGCATCACCAAGGGAAGTGGTTGATTTTACTATTGTTGATCATTATTACTACCGCTTAGTTGGAGTTTTCTACCGCTTTGGATCCATTTTTCTTATGATGCGAATGGTGGGCGATTTGAAGCATTGACGCTTAGATTGGAAGTATGATATTGGTTTGTATTGGTCAAGATCATTATTTGCATACGCTCCTATTTAGATAATAACAAAAGGGAAGAGATGTTCGAGTGACGTGGCATGGATTAAGGGAAGACAAAGGAAGACATACTTGTTTCATTTATGGCGTAGATTTATTTATCTCAACTTCGCTACTTCGCCTAGGGAAGTTCGTTTCAAGAATGGTTTTGTCATTATCAACTAGGGAAGATTGTTGGGAATTACAAGTTTGAGTTGATAAAGACAAAAAGAATGAAACAAGAGGGACTTAATATGACAAGAAGGAAACCTACAAAAAGATGGAAGGGCTTGCTTGCAATGAAAGTTTTATTATTTAGTCCTTATCCTCTAGTATATAAAGAGGAAATAGGTGTAGGTTTTTAATTAAGTCTTTCAATAATGTAGTCGACTAAAAGGTGTGTGTTTAGCCTAGACGTTAGGGAAGAACGTCTAGGGTTTTAGATTAGTGTGTCCTAGGCGTATGGTCTTGTAAACGCCTAGGTTATTAGTTTAGTTAAGTAGACGTGCTTCTATAAACGTCTAAGATTATTAGAGTATTAGTTAATGAATGAAAAACCTTGTTCAATAACAAAGTATTGTTTTGATTATTCCATCACGATTATGTTTATTAATCTTGTTATTGATCCCTAGTCGAGCTTATAAACGATCTTATCATTCCGCTACTCGATGAGAATATTTCATGATCCGTAATGCGAGTATGTCACCGAAGTCACAACATCACATAATACCAACACCACAATGGATATCTCGTAGATTCTTCTCACCGATGATCTCAAATCGCCCAAAACTCATTATCACGTGGATCAAGAAAAGACCTCCACTTGGATTAACCTAACATGAAATGTGAAGAATCAATGACTACGGGCTTCAGAGCAAAGAATAGTAACAATAATGCAAGAACAATCTTTATGTAAAATTTGTTTGTATTCAATGTATGTTTGAGGTGATCTTGAGGTGACCTCTCTTAGGGGGAGATTGTTAGGATTTAGTAAATCCATGTATTAAAAAGTCGGTCACCTCAAGTATATGTAATCGTTAGAAAGCTCGTAGTCGTAGATTATTATAAGTTAAGTAGTATTTAGTTTAAGTAACACCGTGGAGGACGGACGGTCTTTACCCATGTGATGCCTCGATCCACGCCCCATTAGGTGGCGATTTATGTGAAGACTATAAATACTCTTTACCTTCCAAGGTAGAGAGTTGAGCTCATAATAAGTGTGGAAAACTAGAAGGGGGTTGAATAGTTTTGCCGATTTTAAGTTGATTTCAAAACTTTAGATTCGATATTATGTGAAATCGTATGGATGTTGAGAACGATAGATCTAATGATAATGCAAGCAAATAAATAAAGATAAGGGATAGAAATGACACAACCGATTTATAGTGGTTCGCACAAGGACACCTTCCTTGCCCTACTCCACCCCCGAGTCACCTACTCGAGAGTTCAAGCACTATGTCAACAAACTCCTTCACTTGGCGGAGAAGCCTTCACAACGTTGTTTACACTTTTCCTGACAAAGCTAGATACCGAGTCCGTAGTACGGTGGACCAAACCAACACAACTATTACACAACAAATATGTGAAATATCAAATACAAGATCTTCGCATGTAAATCTTATGAGTGACAAATCAATCAAGGACCCCTTGCTTGGATGACTTGTAGAATGCTCGTGATCTCTCCTTGAGAAGGACCTATATGAGGATCACAAATAGAAAGAAAAGAAGAACAACTCTAGATCTAGTGATCTATATGTTAGAAGAGAATGAGAGTGTATGAGAGATTTAGTAAGAAGAGGGTGAGTTAGAATGAAGAAATGGTCTCTATTTATAGGCAAATTTCCTCACTGCTCACGGATCCCACGGATCCTTCCACTTGGGATCCGCTAGCACAAAGCTAGGGATCCGTGGAACGCTCCTCTTGCCCATGGGTTTTTGGTTATGGGTCATGGGTTATGGGTTGGTCCATGGGTTTAGAATCAATGTATCTAAGTATACATTGTATCAAGTCTCTTTGGGTATGGGTTAAGATCCATGGGTTGTGATTTTTACCCATCCTAATTAACTATTACAACAAATGCTTTAGTTACTACATTTTGTATTTAAAAGATTATATGTAAATGCTTTACAAAAATAACATGTATCCTTATAATTATATTTAAGACAACATTATATATGTTATCAACAAAACACAAAGAGATCGCAAAATATTAATAAACATTTTACGGTTTATTTGTATTAACAATCTCCCTTTTGTTGATGACAAAATATAATGTTATGATGAGTAAAACTTAAGAATAGATGTAAGTTTTGAAAGCTCCTAAGTTTTACTTTTCTCCCTTTTGTCGAAACAAAAGTTAACCCTTGGAGGAAAGTAGTTCACGATTTTTACTCCCCTGACGGTAGCTCCCCTAGTTTGGGCGCCAAGAGAAGAAAAAATCCTACAAAAGAAAGTTAGTAACATGCTTAAATGATCTTATGGTTGTCGAGAATCAAGATAGGAGCCAAGGTATGTAAACAAGGCCTTGTAATAAAACGACAAATTGTAGTGGTAGTTAAGCCACTTACAAGATGTAAAAATAAGAACAAGACTTGTTCTTGAAAGTTACAAAAAAATTAATACTAAAAGTGAAAAATAGTAGTAGAGATTCCTTCCATGCTTGCATAAGGTTATGGATGGAGGTTTTGATGAGTAATGGTATTGATGCGATCAAGGATGAGGTTGAGTATGAAACGATTTCTTCCCTAACTTCTATTGCAATTTCCTAGTGGATTGGCAATGTTCACAATGTAAATGATGTGGGTAATGAGTGCGAAGTTTTTCGGTTGTTTTGATTTGAGTTATGCGGAAGTTGTGGTGGAAAAATAGGAAAATATGGATCAAAATCCGAATGTTTGTACGTGGTGGTGGAAAAGAACCTAGATGTTCTTGTAATGTGATGGGAGCTAGAGGTGGTGATGTTTCAAGATCTTGAAAATATTATTTGGTGATGTGGGGGTGTGAAAAGACTATTTCTTTTCTTTAGGTTGGGTAGATCTTGTTGGAGTCCTAAGGAGTTCCAAAAGAGTTATTTTAGGTGGTGATGAAGTTGGTGTACTTGTTAGTGATGAGGGTGGTGCTATAATGGAAGCATCTTGTAGTGAGTTATTTGAGGATGAATCATTTGAGGTTGGTTTTGCTAAACAACAAGATCGGATACTAATCCGCATGGATATCCTAGCATTTGATTGTGGTATTTTGGATGATGGAAGTACAAAGGTTTGATATCATGATTGTTTGTACTAGATGTTTCTCCTAAAGGGTTTTGGATGACATGATGAAGTGTGTTTGTGAGAAGGAGATGGAGTATGCAAGCATTTTGGGAGTTATATATATAGAAAACCAACACATTGTAATGAATACTGACCCAAAATGTGGATTAAAATCTAATGATTAGATATGAAGTCAAGGCATGTGATCATGAGAACACAAGCATTAAATAGCATACCCCAAAATGAAGCAAATGTGGATTTTACATCCAAAGTGACAAAATAGAAGTTGAAAATCAGATACAGATACACGGATCCTTCCTTATGGGATCCGCCCAGCATAAGGCCGGATCCGGTCTGGTGATTCAGCAAAGACAAAATTTTTCTTTTTGAAAACATTTGTGCCTATTGTGTGCCTATATGCAAACTATTTAGAGTTCATGTTTTCTCGACCTCTAAAAAGGAAAAGAGAATAACTAGAGAAAATAAATCCTAATTGAGATAACCCGAAAACAAACATTTGGTACATAAGTACGTAACATTGTGTTATCAATGCTCCTAATTCATTTTTGCTTAAATGAATGTACCCAAAACACATATTAGTTATGTGTCCCTTTAGCATTCAAAAGACATGAGATGCAATGAAAACGGGTTTTACTTTGTATTAATAATGAAAAGCGATTTGTCCTAGACGTGAGAAATTGCTTTTGTGAAATTGATACTGGAAGGTATCATCCTTTAGAAAACATTGTGAAAGTAGGTTTTCTTTGAAAATGTATATAAAAAGTAGGAAAGCTATAAGTGAAAAACTTATCTTTGGGTTTTGAAAATTCCGTATTGTTTGTGAGTTGTGCGTGAAATAGAGATCCTAGACTCGTAAGGAAGAAGGCTAATGTTTACATACCTTGTAGAGTCAAAATAGATTACGACATGTGTTCCATTAAACCAAGACCAAGACGAAGTAGGTTGAATTGTTCCCGCTTCAACGGTTTGGTGAGGACGCGGCTATGTTATCTTCGGATGCTACCTTCTTAATAGAAATGTTCCCTTTGAACATTGTCTCTTAAAGTGATGACTAATCTCTATATGCTTGGTGCGAGAATGCACACCGGATTCTTGCTTAAGTCGATGGCACCTTTGTTGTCACATAGAATGGCTATGTCGCTAGATGAATGTCATAGTCTACTAACGCTTGTTTCATCCATAGTGCTTGTTGGCATGCTTCACGCGGAGACGCATTCGGCTTCGGTTGTTGATATTGCTAGAGTTTGCTTTAGAAAACCATGATGTTAAACAACATCCCATGAAAGTACACACCCCACTTGTACTTTTTCTATCAACGTAATCCCCGCATGGTCGAATCAGATATACAATTGTTTCTACACCGTGCCCTTAGGATACCATAATCCTAATTGTGTTGTACCCTTAATGTATCTAAAATTCTTTTACGGCTTCTAGGTGTGAAGTTTTGGGGTTTTCTTGAAACCTAGCACATAAGCAGACACTAAACATGATATCCGCCCATTTGCCGTGAGGTAGAGAAGACTACCTATCATGCCACGATATTTAGTATTATCTACGGATTCACTGCCTTCATCTTTTGTGAGTTTGGTGTCGGATGACATGGGTGTCCTAATTGGTTTCGACTCTTCTAGACCAAATTTCTTTAACATCTCCTTGATGTATTTAGATTGATTGAAGAAGATACCATCTTCTACTTGTTTAATTTGTAGACCAAGAAAGAAACTAAGTTCTCCCATCATACTCATCTCGAACTCGTCATGCATGATTTTAGAGAAATCATCACACATGTCTTGACAAGTGGATCCGAATATAATATCATCTACGATATTTGTACTATGATTATGTGTGACTCCTTTTCTTAGTAAAAGTGTGTTGTCAACTAACCCCATGGTATAGTTATGTTTAATTAAAAGGACTTGAGTCTATCATACTAAGCTTTTGGAGCTTGTTTAAGACCATAAAGGGCTTTCTTTAATTTATAAACGTGTTTGGGTTTTTCAAAATCGATGAAGCCCGGAGGTTGAGCTACATATACTTCTTCATTAATAAGACCATTTAGAAAAACGCTTTTGACATCCATTTGATAAAGCTTTAGATTACTAGGTGGAGGGACAAGTGTCCAAACATCATTAGAAACAAATTGATTTAATTCTTCTTGGATAGCCATTACCCAACTTTCATCTTTTATGGCTTCTTGTGTGTTCTTAGGTTATATAGTTGAAACAAAACAAAATAAGCTATTTTGGTTTTGAACTTGAGACCTTAATGTTCGTTCGTTTAGCTTTCCTATGACCTTATCTACGGGGTGATCTTTGGACTCTTTAATGTTTGTGATTTCACTAATTGAAGGTTCTTCTTCTTCATTTATCTTTTCTTAATTACAATAGCTTCACTTTCTATGATCTCGCCATCGACAAGAGGTGGAGAGGGTTTGGGTGGACTTTCATCAAATTTTATGTTTAATGACCTTCTACCTTCATTGTTTCTTTGTTTAATATGACGTAAGCTTTGCTATTAGGCTAGTAACCTAGAAAGATACCTTCGTTGATTTAGGATCAAATTTTGTAAGGTAATCTTTAGTGTTAAGAATGAAGCATTTGCTTCCAAAGACTCTAAAATGATTTAAAGTAGGCTTTTTGCCCTGAGTAACTCATATGGAGTTTTACCTAAGATTGGTCTAATTAAGACTCAATTGAGTATGTACGCTGAAGTATCAACAAAGATTACACCAAAATTTTTGAGGTATGGATTGTCTGCTAGCATGGTTCTACTCATTTCTTGAAGGGTTCTATTCTTTCTTTCTACTACCCCATTCGATTGTGGAGTGCGTGGAGCCGAGAAGTTGTGAGTAATACCATTAGCGCCACAAAAGCTCGAATTGCATTTCATTATCGAATTCCCTACCATGATCCGTCCTAATAGACACTATGGGTTTTCCTAGTTGTCTTTGGATCTTTTGCTTAATATTTCAAAATAGTTAAAGGTTTCGCTTTGTTCTTTAAAAATTTTGTCCAAGTATACTAGAGTAGTCATCCACTATTACCACAAGATAGTAGTTGCTCCATAACTTTGGATAGCGGATGGACCAAATAAATCCATATGTAGTAATTCTAGACACCTAGTTGTGGACACCATGTTTTTAGCTTTATGACTCGAATGAGCTTGTTTTCCTATATTACAAGCATCACAAAATGATGTTCATATTTTAACTTAGGTAGATCTCTTACTAGATCTTTGGATGATAGCGATTGAAGAAGTCGATGTTGGCATGACCCAATCTTCGATGCCATAAGGTCAAGTATCATCCATAGAGGTAAGACATAGTTTGTCTTTAGGTTCATTACCGATTTTAATGACATAGACCCATGTTTCCTAATTCCTCTTCCTATGGTTATGCCATTTTTAAGTATCTTACTATCGGTTTTTAAAAGTACATTGCACTTTTATCACATATTTGTCCTATACTTAAGAGATTAAAGTTTAGGTTTTCTACGTGACACACATCGTTAATGGTTAGAGATTTGTTAGAAACCGCACTTTACCGATGATTCTACTTTTGTTATTTCCAAACACCACATTACCTCCATTTATGGATTCATATGTGGAGAATAGATCCCTATTGCCGGTCATGTGCCTCGTGCACCCGCTATCCTCGACCCATTCATCGGGGTCTAGGTCGACCTTAAGCACACCTAAAACAATAATAAACTCAAAGTTTGGTCCCCATTTATTCATGGGTCCATTAGTGTTAAACATTCCATTCATGTTAGACATGTATGGATAAGATGAGTATGCATTCCATGGAGCAAAGTTTTGAAAAGAGAAACCGTTTTGCATATTAGGTTCCATCCCATTTGATGGTTACTTCTTGGATAAACGTTATTAGGTCTCCTAGATGCATTATGTTTTGAAAAGATGGTGCTTTGTTTCTTGCAAAAGTAGGATTATTTTTGGAGGTGGATGTCTAGTGGTGACATGAGTTGGTTTCTTCCTATTTACGATAACGAACTCGGTTCTAGATGATGAGGCTATGTTATTACCACTAGTTGTCACAAACAGATCCACGGATCCCGTTTGTACATCGGTCGGTTCCCTTTTGGGGATCCAGGATCCGCCACAACAAAGTACTGGTTTTTCTAATTTTTAACAAATTTTGTTTCTTTACTTTCACTAGTTGATGGATCAAGTTGTTGTATACCTAGACCCTTTTGGTTGTTGCGGTTTTAACACCATCGAGTATTGTATCTAAGGTGTTTGTACTCATTCTAGCAATTTTAGAATCTAAATGATCAACTAGTGTTTGAAGTTGAACACAAAGTTCACATTCACCACTTGCTATTTTACCCTTTCCAAACGTTTTAGTTTTGCTTTTAATTCTATGACTTCTTTATCTAAACGTTGGTTTTACTCTTTAAAACTTGTTTTTGTTAATTAGTTTTAAGCTAATATTGCATAGTTTATCATATTCATTATGCAATGAGTCGTCATCAAGTGATGAACTACTATAGTATTCGTGACATACCTCGTCATTTGCCATGAGACAAATTTCTTCGTCCTCCTCATCGCCATTCCCCACGTGCCGCCACCAATGCCTTTTGATCATCCCGCTTGGGACACTTACTAATAAAGTGGTTTGGGTCCCCACATTTAAAGCAAGTACGATCATCCTTTGGCTTCTCGTCCTCTTTGCTTTTCCGAAGCCTTTCTTATCGTCATACGGTTGTTTGACGATCTACCCTTTCTTCTAAAGAACTTTTAAAGTACCTTACCGCCATAGCGCACTCTTCGTCGTCACTACTCAAGATGAGTTCTCTTCATCGTCAAGCCTTTTTGGCTTTAAGGGCAAGAGATTTGTTTTTCTTTCACCTTTGAGGCTTCGGAATCTTTAGCAAGGACAAGCTCGAGACTTTTAGGTTGCCTATGAGTTCATCGAGGTGAGGATTGTCAAATCTTTTGACTCTTCGATTGTCGTCACCTTGGATCTCCACTCGATGGAAGTGCCCTTAGATATCTTCTAACATGGTTACGGCTAGAAAAGGATTCATCAAGTGCTTGTAAAGATGTAATAATAGTATTAAAGTTAGCAAATGAATGATCTATAGTTTTCTATCCGATATTGAAAATTGTTCATATTGTTGAACAAATAAATCAATTTTATTATTTTTAACTTGTTGGTTGCCTTGATGAGTTACAACTAAAGAATTCCAAATTTCTTTAGAGGTTTTAAGCATAGAAATTCTTTCAATTCCTTTTTCGGTAAAGCATTATATAAAACCATTTTTGCTTCACTATTTTTAGAAAGCTTTTTCTTCATTTCATCATTTAGTTTATCATGAGGTATGTGAACTAAATTTCCTTTATCATCATTTGAGGTAGCCTCAAAATCACCTTCAACAATAATGTACCAAAGATCAATATCTTTAGACTTCACATATGTTTCTAATCTATTTTCCAATATATAAAACCATTAGTTTCAAGTAGTGGTGGTCGTTGCATAGATTGCCCTTCCTTATAATTTTCGTAACCCATAGTGATCGAAAAGTTTTAAAATACAATTTTATTTTAAAACTTTTATAAACTTAGCTCTTGATGCTAATTGTGGAAAACTAGAAGGGGGTTGAATAGTTTTGCCGATTTTAAGTTGATTTCAAAACTTTAGATTCGATATTATGTGAAATCGTATGGATGTTGAGAACGATAGATCTAATGATAATGCAAGCAAATAAATAAAGACAAGGGATAGAAATGACACAACCGATTTATAGTGGTTCGCCACAAGGACACCTTCCTTGCCCTACTCCACCCCCGAGTCACCTACTCGAGAGTTCAAGCACTATGTCAACAAACTCCTTCACTTGGCGGAGAAGCCTTCACAACGTTGTTTACACTTTTTCCCAGACAAAGCTAGATACCGAGTCCGTAGCACGTGGACCAAACCAACACAACTATTACACAACAAATATGTGAAATATCAAATACAAGATCTTCGCCATGTAAATCTTATGGAGGACAAATCAATCAAGGACCCTTGCTTGAGGACTTAGAATGCTCGTGATCTCGCCTTAGAGTAGGACCTATATGAGGATCACAAATAGAAAGAAAAGAAGAACAACTCTAGATCTAGTGATCTATATGTTAGAAGAGAATGAGAGTGTATGAGAGATTTAGTAAGAAGAGGGTGAGTTATAATGAAGAAATGACTCTCTATTTATAGGCAAATTTCTCACCGTTTCACGGATCCCACGGATCCTTCCACTGGGATCCGGCTAGCACAAAGCTAGGGATCCGTGGAACGCCCTCTTGCCCATGGGTTTTTGGTTATGGGTCATGGGTTATGGGTTGGTCCATGGGTTTAGATTCAATGTATCTAAGTATACATTGTATCAAGTCTCTTTGGGTATGGGTTAAGATCCATGGGTTGTGATTTTTACCCATCCTAATTAACTATTACAACAAATGCTTTAGTTACCACATTTTTGTATTTAAAAGATTATATGTAAATGCTTTACAAAAATAACATGTATCCTTATAATTATACTTAAGACAACATTATATATGTTATCAACAAAACACAAAGAGATCGCAAAATATTAATAAACGTTTTTACGGTTTATTTGTATTAACAATAAGATTTTTCTTTCTCTCACTAAAGTTCCCAAACCTCTAACTTTCTCTCTCTAGAATCATATTGTACGCCTATTTGATCTTATGGTTTAGTGTGTTTATGAAATCCAATATGTTACACAACTCATAATCATCGATCAAAATATAAAATTGTTTAAGTTTAGACGAAAAAATTATCTCACATTCCTCTCCTTTTTTCTCTCTTACATTTTTTTTTTGATTTTTTTCAACATAAATAAAAATCTGGAAATGACAAAAAATGGTACAAGACTTTACCATTTCACTAGTAATAATCAATCAGAAATAGTCTCAGAATGCTAAAACTCGAATGTCATAATAATAGTGAAAGTAGAACACAAAATACATACTTTCACATTCCCATTGTAATGTGCAATTCCCACCACAAATATACACAATAAAACACACATAAACACAAGAACTACATACCATACAATTCAGTAACTAGCAACCAACCAATGGCTTTAATCTACATGGTAGGCTAAGGTGTAACTAAACATAACATATAATTTGGGTAAACAAATGAACGGAAAGACTCAACATGTTTTCTAATGTATCTTACTCTATAGATGAGAGTAATGAAGGGTTTTATATAGGGGTTAACTAGCCAATTTAGTTAGTTAATAATCACAAAACAGATGTAAACGACATGGGCCATTTGGGTAAATCCTAAAAAGTTTCCAAGTTAGATAAGTGACTCCGATTACAATGTAATGCTCATGATGGTGGTCTCGAGTCGATATGCCAAGCCAAGTTCTAAAGTCTACTACAAATCACCAGCACACTCATATATTTGTGTAATTTATGTAAAATAGTGAAAATTAAATAGGCTTGAATCCTCACAATATGGAAATAAGGGTTATGTATGCGGATTATGCAACTAGTGATCTACTTAAAACATGCCATATTTGTATTAAAAAAAATAGTGCATAAATTAAGCATTTTTAGTAAATTCTAAGGACAGGTAAAATTCTAATTCTCCTACCCTACTTGAGATGTTCAATGCCTACGTTTTACAAATATGAAATTACGTACAGTAAGAATTAGAATTAGAAACGAGTTACTCCCCTGATTTTGCTTGGTATGATCCTCCAAGGTAAGAATGTAAGCAAAGATATGTGTTGAGTATGTCATGCACCGTCCTGAATTCGAGCATGACTCCAACACAGGTAATAATCCAAAAATACTTAAACCACCATGTTCATCACAAACCTCTCAAAATAAACAAAAACACCATTAACGAACATTAATTATTGGTTAGAAAATCAAAATATGAAAACACAGAAACGATGGTCGATACGCCATATCTATAATATGTTGAATAAGCCGATCGAATACATGTAGAAAACAATAAATTACCATGCAGATCCAATACCGTATCCTTAAAGGTGAATACGCCATATGAAAGGATTTGACAAAAATCCAAATAAAAACTATTAAGTACGAAAAAAGAAAATGTTTTAAGAGTCTAGGTGGTTGAATATGTCGTATCTCAACGTAGGGAATACACCATATCGATGGGCATGTATAGAGACTCAAATAAAAACGAAAAAATTTAGGTTGTCTCTCGTAGCAGCTTCGCTTATTTATGAGTTATTAAGATAGAATCCTTTAGGTAACGCCAATCTTGCTACTACAACCCATAGCCTTCAAATTTATGATATATGCGGATTCCGCTACACTCATTTTGATTCGTGGCAACTCGTCATCTCCATTTTTTTCACAGATATGTATCATTCTTCAGGGCTGATTGAGCATCTTTCTATGAGGAATTTATCAAATATCATAGGTGGCGGTTCTTCATATGATATTCCTAGCAACTTGTATTTCCTTTCTTCAAAAGCTTTGTAGGAACGTTATAACGGTTGATATGGTGATTCGGGAGGTTGGGGAAGATGGAAGAATATCATCTTCATGTTAGAGAGAGAAAGTAAAGAGAGAAGGGAGAAACTAGGCGTTTTATTAATAAGGAAAGGGAAAATACATTAAAGAGTCTCACCCCTCCATGGAAGTATGGAGGGTATTTATAGCATAGCACATCACAACTATTACAATATTACCTAACTAGTCCATGTGTTTTGGCTAAATAAGATAGATAATGTAATCCCGTAAATATCGCTCCATTTACATGTTAGAGAGATCCCAACAATCTTCCCCAATGGGACGACATAAGGGATTACTTACAACATTTCATACAAGTACCAAAACAAATAAAGAAAGGTCTTCATAAGCTTTTCAAATGTCGAGGATGATGACAATGACGCCTTTTGTCTTTATCTTGTATCTTGACTTGAGAACTTTTCTTCACTTGTAGGCAAATGATGTAATATGCGTGAATTGGATTAACTTCCCCAATTCATGTTGCATGTCTTTAGTAGCTTCTCCAGACACTTTTTTTTGCGAAGTTTCAATCACTTCCCAAACCGACAATCGCCTTTGGCGATTCAAACTTTGATGTAGTAGACATTTCTTCTAACTTTTGAACTTTTTAGTACGCAGCAGAATTTGTAGATGAGCAGTAAACCACACCAGGTAAATCTGTCTTGTTACGTAATCACAGTTGTACACAATGCGGAAAATCCGTTCGGGGGTAACATGCAATAAATCAATAAGATCTTCTCACGTATGTAGATGCTTCACACCAAACAAACCACGAAAGACGAAATGAAACAACTCCTCCCTGATTGTTGTGGTCTATCGGAATAATAATCACCTGTGAATATGCAATTACTCGATTAAATAACCGTGTGTGGGACATCATAACATCATATTTAGGTAACTTCACACAAGATAACCCGTGAAAGTTGAGACGATAACACCGAAGTAAGACGTTTGAACCACATATCGTCTCATTTCTTCCCCCTGATTGAAGAGATTCATGAAGGGAAAGGGTTTTCGCAAAAAAAACGTCAAAGAAGCAGAGACCACCTACACTCTCTTCCCCCCGATGTTTTCAATGAATCAGAATCATACACCATGTATGTTGATGATAAAATTGGAGATAGCGCAACTATGTATGTCCAATTAATCGAACAAGTGTGAAGTACTATAAATATCTCGTGAGAATCAACTGGCGATAAAAGTTCTCTACTCGATAATACCTCTCGCCTAACTCTTTACCGACCCATTATCATTCGATGGCTTTTGTAGTAACCATCGATGGAGAAAACCCAATATGACGAACTTGAGATCAAGTAAAATAACTGAACTTGTGACTTAAACTTGCACTATTTTCAGACGAAGAACCAATAACGAGAATTTCAATAAAGGTAGAATCAGATACCCATCCTTCCATCCTTAATTGTATATGAACTTCTCTCGAATTATCCATAAATTTTTGTGACACTTGAGCACAACAACGTAACTCCTTTAAAGTGATAGCTATACGTTGTGAGCACAACAACGTAACTCCTTACATCAGATATAACTATACAACTCAAGTCTTGGTCATTCGTAATGGTTAAAATCTCGAACAAGGATCTTGAAGAATCATGCATCCAACCAACCTCGATATCTTCAAGATACTAAGTACACGCACCCGTGATATCCCACTTCATCCACACGCTCCCTTCAAACAAAAAAAATCAATCTCATCTCCATCCGTCCCAATTATAACGAACACAAAACAACACCTTCGAATCACTTCTCAATTCTATCATCATCACAATCCGTACCACTAACCATGTCTTTAATTTTCTGCTCACATTCGAATCAAGAAAGCATAACGAAGGCTTCAAGATCCAATGGGTCTCGGGTAGGTGTAATTTTAGTTTTGTGTTTTTTATGAACGAAACAAAGATAGACAATAACATGATTGTTATTAGTCTCTCTTTTAATTTTCGGACATCAATTGAAGTAATACTTCACAAACATGGATCGATGATTGTTTTTATTCCTTTCGTGTTTTTTACTACCAAAAGGTTTGTTGAACTTTGATTGACACGAAAGAAGAATGAAAATTGAGATCTATTTGTTTTGATTCAAGTTTGAGTATCAATGATGGGTTTTTGGGTTGTTGTTATAGATCTTATAAGTTTGATGAAATCTCATACGAGATTTGATACAAAAAAAAAAAAAAAAAAAGGCAACACTGAGATACTTGTTTATGTTCTTTTAGTTTCTGTGAGAAGTTTGATTGGAGATGGGAATTAAGAGTTGAATTTGGATTTGATTGTTGATTGTGGTAAAGTTGAATCTGTTTATGCACATTCTTTTCAATTGAACTCGAACTGATGATGGTGTAACATAACCTGAAGTTGTTTGGTACTTGGTATTGAGGTCATGGTCATAGTCAGTTTACGAATTAGAGTTTCTTATTCGTAAACCTTGCGCGTAATCTTTCTCTTGTTCGAAACTCATCTTCTTATTCGTAACCCAAATGTCTTATTCGTAAAGAGACTTAGTCGTAAACTTAATTCGTAAACTCTTGGTCGAAAACTCTTACTCGTAAAACCTTGTTCAAAACATTTCTTATTCGTAAACCCTTTACTTGTTCGTAAACACCCTTACGAGTAAGGCTCGGTCGTAAAACTGGGGTTTTAAGTAATTCGTAAGATTGGGGTTTTCACCAAGTTGACTTTCTGCTCCGGCGACTTTCCGACCAAAGATTCCACCACCTTCAACGAAACCCGTAAAATGCATAAATAACCTCTTTGACCCGTGTTTGACCACAAGAATCACCACTTTGACCAATAAAATAAATAAGATAGATAATGTAATCCCGTAAATGTCGCTCCATTTACGTGTTAGAGCGATCCCAACAAGCTTCCTCGTTAGTATCCACAAACCTCTCATCCGATCCATAGTTAAGTAATCGCCTAACATCTAAATCATCATCATCAATCGAGAAATCATCATCAAGAAAAGTGAGGATCTTTTGTTGCCTATTCACATTACATGTAGCATTTTATTCACATAGACAATAAAATTTCCCACACAGACTAAGGGGACGTTTGGTTACGTAATGTTTTGAAGGAATTGTAATCTTTGTAAGGAATTGTAATTTCATGTAATTGTAATTCAAAGAATTGTAATGTGTTGTAATTGTAATTGATGAAATGCATTGATTTATTTGGTTGACTCGTAATGTAATGTAATTCAAATTTTTTCCACACAGACTAAGGGGACGTTTGGTTCACAAAATGTTTTTGAAGGAATCGTAATTTGATATAATTGTAATTCTAAGAATTGTAATGTGTTGTAATTGTAATTGATGATATCTATTGATGTGTTTGGTTGACTCAGAATGTAATGTAATTCAAATTATTTTATAAAACTTAAAAATTAATAGAATAATAATTCAAATAATATAATAATAAATAAAAACAACTACAAATAATAATAATAAAAAAAAATTAATAAATAATAATAATAATAATAATAATAATAATAATAATTAATAATATATAGTAAAACAATAATATATTAATAATAATAATAATAATAATAATAATAATAATAATAATAAATAATAATAATAAGATAATATAATAATAATAATAATAATAATAATAATAATAATTAGTGATCAAAATAATAATAATAATATTATTATTAAATAATAAAATAATAATAATAGTAATAATAATAATAATAATAATAATAATAATTAACAATAATAATAATAATATTTATTATTTTTAATTTTGAAATTAAATTATATATTAATAATAATTATAATATGATAAAAGATAAATACTGTATTTAATTTGTAAAAATCTGAGTTCCAACGTAATTCAACAGATTCCATCAATGCTGCATTGTAATCTGAATTACATCACTTGACGTAATTTGTTGTAATCCAATTACATTTCTTTACACACCAAACAAGCACTGTACTGTAATCTCAATTACAATTACATCCATCCTGCCAACCATACATGATTGTAATGTAATTCAAATTACAATTACAACAGATTACGATGAATTCCAGCGAACCAAACGCCCCCTAAGGGTATGTTTGGTGTTGAACAGTGTGGAGCTTTTTAGAGCAGTGAGCAATAAGCATTTTGATTTTTAGTATTTGTTTCGCAAAGGAGCGGTGAGCATTTTGATTTTTAGTGGACGTTTGGCAAAGGAGTTGTGAGCTGTAGCTATTTTTTAGGAAGACTAATTCTCCAATGCTTGTTTAAGAAGTTGTGGCAAAAGAGCGGTGAGCTGTGACAGTTTAGTCTGTGTTTCTATGTGATCCTGCTATAGATGCATCCGTAGATGCATATATCATAGTTGTTTAGCCACAAATGAAGGTTGAATATAACCATGTTGCTGTTGTTTACGTAAATAACACTCGACCATTTTACAAATATAACCATGTTCTATTTAAATATTTATATATCAAATTACGACCATTTTACTCATTTATAATTACTGCTACATATGTTATCAAACGTTTTATTTCTTTTAGAAAAAGCATCGCTCACTTACTATTACTTCACAGCAAGTCTCACATACATCACATCAATCGCTACTACTCACAACTAATGCTCACTGCTACTTTTAACAAACACACCCTAAACTGTTCACAACTCACCGCTCCCTTGCCAAAACTTCTTAACCAAGCATTTGAGAATTAACCTTCATAAAAAATAGCCACAACTCACTGCTCCTATCCCAAACGACTACAAAAAATCAACATGGTCACCGCTCCTTTGCCAAACGAGAACTAAAAATTAAAATGTTCATTGCTTACCATTCACCGTCCCAAAAAAATCCACACTGCTTCGAAGCAAACATACCCTAATTTTCACGTGGCATGGCAAATTTGATCAAAACATTTATTTTTATTGATTTTTTGAATTTAAAAAAAGAAGAAAAAAGAAAGAAAAAAACGAATTATTAAAATAAATTATACCAAATATTTATAAAGATGCATTAAGTGTCTGACAAATTCAACTACCATGTTTAATCCACATCATGTTTAATCCACATCATGGTGTTAATTACAACTTTTATATGAAGTACGATAAATTAACTATATTCAATAATTTGATCCAAACATTTAATTTTCCTGACTTTTTGAATTAAAAAAGAAAAAAAAAAAGGAAAAGGGAAAAAAAACACGAGTTATTAAAATAAATTGTAACAGATATTTATTAAAAAAAATTGTACCAAATATTTATGACATCATGTTAATCGACATCATGGTTTACGCGCTTTATAGGTGGTTGATTTCCTCATGGCATGGCCCATATATGAGGTTCGTAAATTGATTATTTACGCTACTTATAAAAGGTTTAAAACTCTCTCTTATTAATTGTTTTAAGACTATTATAAATAAAATTTTAAACAAATACAAGTTATCAAACATAATTTACAAGTATGTGAAAGACAAATCATCGCTATCTTAAAACACTATTTCACATACAATTAATACATCCTTCATCAATAAATATAATTATCTAAGATAATATACATGTATATGTTCGTCGAAAATTTTAATCACAAGAACCTGCGCCACTTTACGCTGGGCACCTCGCCAAGATTCAATAATTTGATCCAAACATTTATTTTTCTTGACTTTTTGAATTTAAAAAATGAGTTATTAAAATAAATTCTACCAAATGGAGATGCATTAAGTGTCTGACAACTTTCAACAACCAATTTTAACTACATCATGTTTAATCCCGTTACAACAATAATGTGACAACCAATATTTAATTTATTGGTCGCTGCTTATAGGTAGGGGTGAGCAAATGACCGACGGATTTGGGCCGGACGGACCGAGCCGATGACGGACCGGACCGACCACATTCGGTCCGGTCCCTGGCCTACGATTCGGCTAATTTGGTCTTCGGTCCGGTCGGTCCGGTCCGGTTCGGTCCGGACCACAAACCGACTATTTGGCCTTAGTAGACTCAAACGGTCCGGTCCGACCGACGGATCGATCGAGACCGGACGGACCGACCACATCTGTCCTCGGTCTCGGTCTCATCCGCTTTTACCTTATTTCGGTCTTGGTCTTGTCGGTCCGGCCCGGCCGATGCTCACCCTTACTTATAGGGGTGTTCACGGGCGGTTCGGCTTTGGTTCGGTTAGAGATTTTAACTATCCATCGCGGGCGGGTAGTTCATTTACTATCCAAACCGAACCGTATTAAGCGGTAACCGGACATGCGGTACCGAATGAGTGGTTACCGCGGTTCGGTCACGGTTAACCATTTTTAAAATTAATCGAATTGAATCGGACGAACAATAACATAAATTAGAACGTAATATGTCAATTATAGTAAAATTAAATGACATTGAAGAGATTTAAGTAATAATAATGTTGTTCCGTCGCAATAAAAGCATTCAAATTATCATATGTAACAAAATAACTAATACTAATTAATGACGTTTATATGTACGATCACTTTAATCATATGTAATCCATGAACGTTAGTAAATGATCACATTAGGTGAGTCAAAATGCGTTATACGATAAATTGTAATGCAATATGATAGTTGATACTTGTACATTTTTAAGAATGGTTTGTTGAAACCTACACGTATATTATTGGCGGTTCGGTTCGAATCGCGAATAACTAAAGTAAAACCAAACCAAACCATGATAAGCGGGTTTTCCGTTTCGGTTTTCTCTGCTTCGGTTTCTTGGTTATTGGTTTTGCGGTTTCGGATTGAGCGGATCGGCTTCGGTTCATTTCGGTTTCTGGATTTTTGAACACCACTAAGGCTTTGGACAATAATGGAATTGATTTTATGCATTTTCTTGATGATATGTGAAGTTATTTTATGATATGTGAGATTTCCTTATGGTTGTGAGATTGTTAGCTCACACGTTACGGCATGAATAGGAACCTAATACACGTTATTCAAATGATTTTTATCATTTCGACAAAGATAGTCGTATGAACATTCTTTTTTATTGGAAAAATGATTTTAAAAATATTGGCGTAAGTTTCATGGTCTCACGGGGATTTTTGCTAGCCTAAACGAGCCCAAGAACCGTTTTATGAAAGTTTGACAGAGATACGCATGTAGTCCCTAGACTAAAAATACACCGCGCCCCTTTGAGTTTTAAAGTTGGCAAATATGGTCCTCGTGACTAAAATAAAACTACCCTATGCTCCATATTTACCATAACCCTAAAATAAAACTACTCCCTCTATTCTCTCTAACTCCCGCAGCTAACAGCCACCACCACCATTTTTATTTAATCTTTTTGTGATACTTTTGAAACCGTACGTGCCTCCACCGTCATAAACGCGCCGTTATCGCCGCGTTTTATTCTTGTTTTTGTGTTTGGTAAGTGTGAAACAATTAAAAATCGTTGGATCTAAAGTTTTATAATCCTTACACAAGTTTTTGTGAATCGAGGTCGCAAATACAAACGGGTTTTGGGTTGCTTTTGCTTAAAAATGTAATAGAAATAATGGTATCATCGTGTGTGTTGCGTTGTGATTACGGGTTGAGTGTAAAAGTGGTTATGGGTTCGACCCGTGTATTTTAAGCTCAACCGAGCTTGTTTTTGGTCATTTTTTGGCCGTGTGTAGCGTTTGGACTTGGGCCGAGACTCACAACCGGTCCGTTTGTCTTGTTGCCACACGACACGGTTCAAGCCGAGACCCCGCGGTCTCGGAAAGGTAATATTATGGTCCGTTTGATTTTGTTACGCGGCATAGTCACAGCCGAGAAGTATATATATTTTTTAGTCCGATTGGTATGTGATGATAATATTGTTTTTGTGATTTATTAAGGGATTGAATCACGAGCCGTAAGATAGTTTTGGCCGTATATTGGATTGTGATGTTATGAGATGGAATTGATTCGATATCGTGATGATTTTGGCCATGTTGTGAGTTAGCTGAGAACCCGTGGCTCGGTGTGACCATGAGAACCTAAATGGACTAATTGTTATATGTTACGAACTTGTGATTGACCTTTTGACCTGGCTTTAAGACCAAGGGAATACTAGAATTAGTATGGGATTGGGTCCATTAGTATTGACTAAAGGCTTGTGAAATTTGACCGTGGCTCGAAAAAGTTAACGAACCGTGAAGCCCGAGAGGTTTTGATTAAAAATATTAGACGAAAGAAATGAAACATAAATAATAAATAATAAGAAGAGATTTAAATATATGTTAAGTTTATTTAAACTAACGTGTAAGGAAATACGTAGTGGTTTTAATTTAAACGAGAAACATGAGAGTCATTGGACTTTTTCGAGACGCATTGTGGAAAACTGGGAGGTTGAATAGCCACGATTTTAAATTTAGTTTCAAAACTTTAGATTCGATGTTATGTGAAATTGTATTGATGGATAGAAAGTATAGATCTATAAGTAATGCAAGAAAGAAAGCAAATAAAGTAAATGATAGAATGACACAACCGATTTATAATTGTTCGGCCATGACACTTTCCTCGTCTCTACTCCACTCCCGAGTCACCTACTCAGAGAGTTCAAGACTATGTCAACGAACTCCTTCAACTTGGCGGAGAAGCCTTCACAACGTCGCTTACACTTTTTCCCAGACAAAGTTAAATACCCAGTCCTTAACACGGAGGACCAAACCAACACATCTATAACACAACAACTATGTGAAATATGAAATACAAGATCTTTGCTACAGAAATATTGTGGAGGAACAAATCAATCAAGGACCCCTTGCTTGGATGACTTGTAGTATCTTGTGATCTCGCCTTAGAGAAGGACCTATATGAGAATCACAACAAAAGGAAGAAAAACTACTATATAGATCAAGAGATCTGAAATTAGAAGAATGAAAGAATATATGAGAGAGTTTGGAAGAAGAGGGGTCAGTTACAATGAAGAAATGACTCACTATTTATAGGCAAAAAATCACTACTGTTGCACGGATCCCACAGATCTCTTACATGAGGGATCCATCAAGTGTAAACTGAGGGATCCGTAGGACGCTCCTCCTAAATGGGTCATGGATCATAGACTTTGGACCATGAGTATCCAAATAGATACAATGTATCTAGAAGATGCAATGCATCTAGTCAATGGGTCATAGGTTAACTCCATGGGTTATGGATATGCTCCATGGGTATGAGTCATGAGTTATGGTTTTTACCCATCCTAATAAACTATTACAATAAAAGAATCATTACAACAATTTATATTAAATAACTATATATGTAAATGTTTTACAAAAATAACATGTATCCTTATAATTTTACTTATGATAACTTTATATTTGTTATCAACAAAACACAAAGAGATCGCTAAATATTAATAAATGGTTTTACGATTTATTTGTATTAACACACATGACCCTAGTTGACCTTGGAATAGTAAATTGTTATCGAGTTATCTTGTGAGCTTTGAGTATTGGGATTTATTATAAGTTTCGGATTGGTTTAGTGTTAATAGACCCGACTAATATGGTTGTTGGACTTATTGAGTTGACGAGTCAATAAGAGCCCAACAAGTATATTGGAAGGACTTTATTATCACGTGACCTATCCAATGGACTTACCATTTGTTTTGACGTTATAGGTTTGGCTTTGGATTAGTAAGCGAGGCGAAGGAATTTTTGGACTTATTGAGTTGACAAATCCAATAAGGATCCAATAATTCGTCCGAATACCTTATTGGGTTTTAGCCTAACCTGGTTGACCGTTGACCGTTATATGTGTTATTTGAAACTTGATATCGATTGGTAATAGTTTTGATATATGGGATTGCAACATTGTGTGGGATTAAAATTCGAGATTGGATTATTTATTTGTTGGACTTATTGGACGGTTGTTAGAATTTGGACATCATGGACCTTTTGGAATACGATATGAATATAGTACATTAGACTTGTAATGAATTTTATGTATTCGATTTGTAACGGATAAACAATAAGGAAATAATGCTTAAACACTAATAATACGAAGTTTACTTTTAAATAATTAAGAAAGTGAATTGTTAATGGAAATTCAAATCAAGTCAATTGACATGGGATTGTTTAATAACGGATGGGTCATGCCCAAGTTTTGTAGATTTTCTATACTTAGAAATATTTTCCAAATTCTTTAATAAAACCTTAAGTCCAACATTATTTGAAATAAGGATATATTTTGGATTAAAGTGGGATACAGATATTACCAATCGACTTATCAATATATGTGTTTGGTTTTTCTTTGATTATCTCCATTTGGTTTCTCGACTCAAGTCTCCTTTGCTACATCTTTGACTTGTCTATTGACTTTTATTTTGGCGTGAGTATTCTTGAGTCTGTGAGCTTTGCTTTACATGACCGATGATACCAAAATCTTTTGAAATATAGAAATGTTTTGGGGAAACGAAAGCGACTTGGCTATGGAAAATTACGAATATTTAGTTTCGTGTTGTAGAATATATATTGAGTTGCGCTTTCATGTATTAGGTTGTGCCGTAAGTGTCGTGCTGTAGGGTTTTGCTATTACGAGATTACCCATTTGATTTTGTCGTGTATTTAATTTGCTGATCGAGGTGAGTTCATAGCCCCTTTTGGCTCATATTATTTGTTTTATGAAATCTTGGGGTGAGAAACATTCAAAACGTTTTGATTGGACCAGGAAGTGTTTTTATGTTGATTGTGATTACACTTATAGGCTAAGATAGGACTCTGTTAGATTGCCTATCATGAACCGTTAGTTCCTTAGGAAGCACGAATGTTATAAATAGATCTATTGTGGTTGAGAACCCCGTTTGGACTTTGGGTACCAATTTGCCATGAATACATCTGGACTTGGGTATCCCGACTTTCCATGACGTATAGCATGTCGAGTTGTTGCGTGATAGGGAATGACCCTGAATTATTGGCCATTATGTTATGTCGAGTGTCGGTTGCATGGCTTAGCCCGCATGATAATTATTTTGAATATGACACTATATGCGTTGTAGTGTGCACTTGCGATATGGTCCAAAGTTTTTTTATGATTAAGCCTATGAACTCACCAGTTTTTTGCTGACTTTTAGCATGTTTTCTCAGGTAATTGATATGGTTGAATTTGGCTTATGATGGGAAGGCTCTTGGCATGGAAGTGGCTTGGTCTTTGATCTACTTTGACTCTGATATATTACTTATGGGACCTACTGACTTTGATCTTGGGCTTTTATTCCACTTTTGAATAAAATGTAAGCTGTGATGCTATGTTTGGATTGTGATTTTGGTGATTGAATGAGTTTATTTAGTTTTCTCATGCTTGTGTGATATACCAATACATAGCACCCCAAAGTTAGTAATGTCTTCCACTGAGCAAATTTTGGGGGTTTTATAGATTGGTATAAGAGCTCAAGTTATAGAGAACTGGGTACTTATTGGAACCTGGACTATAACTGCTTGTGAAAATTGATCCAAAGACTATCATGCTTTGCCCGTCACCGCCAAGCCAAGCCTAAAGGGAAAATGGTTATGAATATGTGTATGATTTTATTTGATGTGGTATTTACATATAATGGTTTGGAAAACTATGTGGTATTTGGTATATGAGGAATATTGATAAATTGATAAGTTTTGTGTTAAAAATGATTTGGGCACATGCTTATGTTTTTAAAACACCGTTATCACATACTACGCTTAACTTTGATGTTACCGAGGACATTCTCTTTGCTGGATCTCGTGCGTCACTACCTGTGTCGAGGGACGATCCGAGCGACCCTTACGCGATGGTAAACAGACGTCATCAGGGATTCGTGAGGTTGCGTCGGGTCCCTCATCACATACTCATTCATTTGCTTTTTCTTCATCTACCGCTAATCGTCGAGCTATTGCGTGTCGTTATGCCCTACTACCACAAAGACGATATTCGTACATTATCTTATCCCGTTATCCCTTCCTCGTGTTGCTATTTGATCTACCCTATCTCTTATATCCTCTGCATTTTCCCGTAGATACCTGGTCTGTCATCTTCTTTACCTTTGGACTCGGTACCACTACTACCTTCTAACTCACCACCCCTTTAGAGGCGCAGGCTCCTTGAGCCACTTCCTAAGTCGGTGGAGGAAGAAGAAGAGGATCCCGAGGAGGAGCCTCATGAGGTGGAGGATGACTTGGAGGAAGATGATTTTGGTGATGATGATGATGATGATGAGCCGATGATGGAGTCTGACTCCCTAGTTTCTGAGTTAGAGTTGGTTGGCCCAGCTTCCTCACTGCCCCAGTTGGCCCCAGCCATGAGGAGTTGGCCAAGATGGCGACTCAACTGGACCTACATGAGGATGCTTTGGTGTGTGTAGCGGTTCAGCTTGTAGGAGTGTCTGCTGAGAGGATTGGATAGGTGGAAAGGGATATCAATGAGTTAAAGAAGAGGTCGACAGTTATGCATCTTGATGTAAGGGGGATGCGTGAAAGATTGAGGGCTACAAAGAGATCCATTCAGACTGCTAGAGACTAAGACAGAGTGATGTGGTGCAGGTTAGCTGAGGTGGATTCTCAGAACATATACCTCATGAGGAGGAGGTATGAAGACAGTGTGGAGATGGCAGCTCTGAGGAGACAGATGGATGACCTGCATATTGTTGTGATAGAGTTCCAGAGAGAGTGTGATGGTTGAGTTTTGATAGGACTTATGTACTACCCTAGGCCAGGGAGTCCTTGGCTAGAGGTGCTAGCTAATATTTGCACGTATTCATCGTACCATTTGTATCCTTACTATCTATCTTTCCGCTTTATATGGTTTGTACTTGGTGAACCTTGTGTTGATTTTGATGATATCTGATCTTGAGATTTTGTTTTGATTTGGTTGTACTATTCTCTATGGTTGTTGGTATGGTATTATAATGATGTTTCTTTTGTGACGTTATTGTTGTCGTGTGATGTTATTATTCTGTTGTGAATCTTATCGTACGCCCGTTTCTATAGTTTAGATCGATGGCACCGAAATGTAAGTCAACCAGAAACACCCGAGGAAAGACCGCTGATGATACTGCTGCTGCAGCAAATGTGGGTCATCGTGGTAAAAAAACAAGCTCAAAGATCCAACAATTTGAATGCCAACACTTAAAATGAGAACCCTGTGAATGATGAGACTATGAATGTTGAGCAAGAAATTCCACTTGAAACTATTATTCCTGATCAAGCTTTGATTGAGCAGCTTGTGGCTCAACGTGTTGCTGCGATTTTGGGAGAATCAAATCATTCCAACACTACTGCAGGAACTTCTAGGCATAACGAAAGTAATTGTGGCTGTACTTATAAGAAGTTCAGAAGTTGCATGCCCATTGACTTCAGTAGTACTGAAGGGGTTGTTGTGTTGATGCATTGGTTAGAAAAGATGGAATTTGTGTTTAAGGTCTGTAATTGTGAAGAAGACTCTAAGGTGAAGTTTGCTTCATTCACATTGAAATACGAGGCATTGACTTGGTGGAAAAATTACCACAAGTCTGCTGGAAGTGAGGTGGCTTATATTATGTCGTGGGAAGAGTTTAAGACATTGTTTCTTAAAAACTATTTTCCCCGCAATGAAGTGAAGAAGTTGGAAATGGAATTCTGGAATCACAAAGTGAAAGGTACGGACATGCCGTCAGACACTCGTCGTTATCATGAGCTAGCTTTGTTGTGTCTTGAGATGGTGCGTATTGAGGCACTTAGGATTGAGTGTTATACGAATGGATTACCTGCAATTACTAGAAATGATGTACTTTCTACAAGACCTGCTAGCCTTCATGAGACCATAACTTTGGCTCATGGTTTGATGGATTCAGTGATTCGTGATGGTGGTGAGAAAGGATTGGGGAATAAAAGGAAGTGAGAAGACTCCTCAAAAGGTAATTCCTCTAACAAGAGGCAAGAAACCTACGAACTACAAGAACAAAGATATGTAATAGAATGCTAGAATTCGTAATGTATTTTATGGGGTGACCTCCCTGGGGAGATTGTTAGGATTTAGTAAATCCGAGTTAAAGACTCACCACCCCGAGTATTTTTAGCATTAGAAAGTTCGTAGTCTTAGACATTTAGTCATTAGTAATTAGTTAGTTAAGTAACACCGCAGAGGACTGGACGGGTCTTTACCCACCGTAGACACCGATCCATACCTGTAGGAGGTGTATTTTTAAAACTATAAATACCCTATACCCTCCAAGGTAGAGGATCGAGCTTCATAATATACTTTCACTTCTCTCTAAAGTTCCCAACCTCTAACTTTCTCTCTCTAAACATCATACATATTCGATCCATATACATTGCTTTAGTGTGTTTATGATAACCAATCACTTACACAAATCAAATGAATAGAATGTTTGATAACTCAATCAAGCCCTAACCTAACCTAGAGACTCAATTGTAATAGAAAGGGTGTAGAAAGAAGACCCTTGACAAAATCACAAGAGTGGATTAGGTTATTGTGATTCTTCCCTTGCAAAGATATGTGTTCTTCTAAAGATGAGATGTGATAGATCAAGAACACAAGATAGAATTAGAGGATTGAAAGAAGAGAAAATATAGAAAAAGAATGAATGGGAAGGGGTGAGGAATACAAGAGCCAAGGTGGGGTATTTATAGGCCAAAAACCAAAAAGAAGAAAAATATTACCGAGGCTGGCACGCTGCTGGCATGTCAGAGCGCCAACGATGCGCCAGGATCCCGTAATATTTTTTCTTTGGGTTTTGGCCTTTAAATACCCGACCTTGCTAAACCCCCAATTGTACTTCACACTTTGACCTTCCCATTATTCATCCTCAAGGTCAACCAACTAAAATAGCCATTTGATAAAGATTATTTGTGAAGTGTTTATGTAAAACTAATTACCAAAGAAAGAAAAAGAGAAGAGATAATTGGATCGGGGTAGTTTGGGTATTCCTCACATGACATAGATAAGAGAGAAAGAATACGCCATAGAAGATTCCTTTGCTTGGAAAGGAAGGGTTGTGTTAGAGAGAGAGAGATAGAGAGAAAAGAGTGTATGAGAAGCTTAGTTAAGATTGAATCATGGTTGGGCTAGAAAGAAGCATGGTTAGGTTAAGGAGAATATGTCAATGGCATCAAACAATATTACATATGAATAATAGGATAAGAGTGAGTGTGTTGGCTTTGATGTGATGTTGGGCAGCCTATGAGAGTGAGTGTGTGAGGGAGTGAAGTGTATGTGAGTAGTGTGTGTAAATTTGAAATGCAGTGTGTGAGAGAGTGACTAAAGAGATAAGATTTTGATGTGATGGGGAGCCTATGTGAGATGTATGTGAGTAGTGTGTGAAATTTGAATTCTAGTGTGTGAGAGAGTGAAGGAGAGGATGTCATATTGATGTGATGGTGACAAGATTAGGAGCCTCTTGGCTTGGTGTGAGGGAGTAGTATGCGTAGAAGAAATGATGTGAGTAGTGTGTATGAAATTTGAATTCAAAATAGTGGTGTGTGTATATGTAGAGAGAGTTGGAGAAGAAAGTGAATAGTAAAGTGGTGATGTATTTGATTGTATGTGGTTTAGAGAGAATGTGGTGAATAATTGATGTGGAGAATATTGGAATTTTGGGGAATAAGAAGTACATACAAGTAGAATGTGTGTAAGGGAATATTTAGAGAATGTTTGTGATTAGATTTGGAGAGATTTGGAAGTTTATTTGTTAGAGGTTTTGTTTGGTAATAAGGTGATAATAAAAGGACTGATTATGAATGATCACATTGTCATTAAGAAAGAAAAGAATTGACAATACTGATTATGGGTTATGTGTTGGATAAGAAAATCAAAGAATACCCATGCTCCCAAATAACACAAGGTCAAGTATTCATAATATCATAACTCATGTTTTCCCTTACCTTGACGTTATCAATAATCATCTTGATGTAAACAAGTGTAAGATATAACTTTTCACATACACATCAAACCATAACACAAAGTAGCATATAGATGGAATTCTAGAGAGAAAGTTAGAGGTTTAGGGAACTTAGTGAGAGAAAGTGAAAGATATTATTATGAGTTCCAACTCTACCTTGGGTAGGAGAGTATTTATAGTCTTACATAAATCGCCACACATCGGGTCGTGGATCGTGCATACAGTGGGTAAAGACCCGTCTGTCCTCCACGGTGTTACTTAACTAAATACTACTTAACTTAAAAGAACTACGACTACGAGCTTTTAACGATTACATATACTGAGGTGACCGACTCTTTAATACCGGAATTTCTAATTCCTAACAATCTCCCTAAGGAGGTCACCTCAATCATGTACCAAAATTACATTGAATACAACTAGATAATACATTAACAATTGATCTTGCATTCTTGATGTAGTCCTTTGCTCCTAAGCTCGTAGTCATTGATTCTTCACATTGCATGTTTGGTTACTCCAAGTGGAGGTCTTTACCGATCCACGTGATAATAATTTTGAGCCATCATTTGAGATCATCACTATCAAAATCTCTAAGACATCCTTTGTGGTGTTGGTATTATGTGATGTTGTGACTTTAGGACCGACATGCTCACATTCGGATCATGATATCTTCTCATCGAGTAGCGGAAGCATTTGTTGAATCATGATATTGGCAAGCAGCAGAAAGCGTAAGCATGGAGTGAAAATATCGAGTCATTGATGCACTAATCATGATTTCTTTGAGATGAATGTGTTAAGTGAGCATGCGGCTATGGATTGACCGCTTCATTCGATCACCGCAAACGCCGGGTGTACCGCATACAACAGCTAGTTAATAAATCGCACGAAAGTGTCTTTGATCACTTTCGTTGAATTGAGGTACACGCCCACGGTTCCTCGCTGATCAAGACATGTACCGCCTCGTGATCGTATAATTCAAGAATTTCCTTGATGTGGTTTCGCAATGTTCTAGCTGTTCTCAAACCGAACATCTCAAAGAAGACAACACGGAGTGAGTGAACCAAATAATTTTAAGTCCACCGATTGATGAAAAGAGATTTGAAAACAATCGTATTGCTCAATAGAAATTGTTTTTGCAATACAACGAAGGTTTTATTGAAAATCAATTATCAATCATAAAAACACCTTTTGGTTTGAAAATGAGTACACGGTCGATGTGCTAAAGAAAAGAGTTTTTAAGCACAAAGACCGTTTTTCAAAGGTATCCGTCAATCCATAACTCGAACCGTGATTGATTCAAGAGATTGAATCGCCCCATTGTTTCTGCTCATTGTCACATGGTTGATCTATATAATAGATCTCACATGCCACCTACCAGAGCTTGTTTGATGTTGGCTCCAAGGCTTTCCATCTTCATTGTGAATATGTAAACACATCACTCGGATGTTCGCAATACCACAAGGATAATGCGAGGACTCAAGATATAATCTCTTTCCACATTGTGTGAAAAGAGAGTCTTCATTGAAAGTGTCCTAATGAGATTTATTGATGATCTCGTGGCTCTAGACTCAATTTGTGCATATTTGGATCCTATAACGGAGACTAGGAGAGGGTCTCTTCTTCAATATCAACCATCTCTAAGAGAAAGTCGATAGATAATGTCGGTTCCCGTGAGAATGAAACAAGTCCTTTAAGAGGAACTTGAGTGGTTTGGAAAGTTGAAGTGCAAGCGCCACCGGGTCCATGACGCCTTGTCTTCAATACCGATGTTACCATCAAGAGCATATGAATTGAACCCGGTTTCGCCCTAAGGTTGAATAAATGGAGGGCTATTTGTTTTCACCCTTTCTCATTCAATTCTTTTTAATTCTTCAACCCTTCAAGCTTACCGAGACTTCATAGCTAGAACCTTGTTGGGTTTATTCCAAGACTAGCTCGCCTTAGTCCGCACTCTTCCCATATCTCATTTTTCTCCTTTTATCATCATACCTAAGGACTTCTACACTAACTAGTGGATTGTCCTCGGTAGATCCCTCCTGCTCGCGGATCATGGGAACACATACCTAACCTTATCATCCTTATATCACCGTACATAAAGTAAAGTTGGTCGGTCTATTTGGTATTGTTCATCCGCCATTGGATCCAATTGAAAACCATTTGAAAATCAATTCGATACTTGTGATATATTATCAAAGCATTTTGTACCGAATTGTTTTTGATATTTTAGAACGAGAACTCCCCTCAACATGTGCATCAAGTATTTGAAAATGTTTTGCACACGGAGGCAAGAGAAAGAATTAACTTTGATTACCATTTTCTAAAGATATCAACATCACTTCCCACATCAAATCAAGTAGATATAGCATTTCCGGAAGGATGAGGTTTCCATAATTTGCTCCCCTCAATATGTGCCTCGAGGTTTGAAAAGAGTTTTGCACATACTAGAGGAACCCGCACATTGAGATAAATGATCACATTTCAAATCATAGGTTTAAGATAGATGCTCCCCTCAACATGTGCATTGAAAATTTGAAATCGTTTGTCACATGTGGGAAGGGATAGCATGTACATTCTTATAAAACCATTTACCTAATTATCGCTTAAATCCAATTTAAATCACACATTCTCCCCGATCACAATTATCAAATCATTTGAGATTTGTGATCTCGTATAGATTTAAATTGATTTTGAAAGCTTTTAAGGAGAATTGTGACTTGATTGTGAAAGCGTTTGAACCGATAAGGATCGGATTTTAAGACTTTAAACTCCATTGATAAAACATGCATGTATATCTTTTGAAAACAATTTAATGCCAAATAACTTTTTAATTTAATTGAAATCATTCTCCCTCAATCAATGACATAGGTTGTTGATTGAGAGATAGAGATTTTGACAAATAAGTCCCGATGATTATCAAAATAGAGACCGAGTTATTTTTCAAAGCATTTGGTTTTCAAGCAGATAAATGTTTATAGAATCGAGCATGGAATTTGAAAACATGTTAAAACATGGCTCGTTTTTCTTTTAAAACCGGTTATTGCTCGAAAATGACAATAAACCATTTTTTCTCTTTCTCCCAAAAATATTTTTTTTTTTTTTTTTTTTTTTTTTTTTAAAATTCGAACAACATCTAAAGTCCCGTGTCATTCTTTGAATGACAAAGACAAAGACCGTAGATATTATCGAATCGAGAAAAACATGACAAAATGACAATATTTTTGAAGATTTTTCAATTTTTCAAATTTTTATGGATTTTGAAAGTTTTATATTTTTCTATTTGATTTTGAAGGTTTTATAATTTTGTATTTTGTTTTTCAAATAAATATATACAAGAGATAGATGAAGATAGACCTTTACTCCTCGCCTTCCTCCTCAAGACGTTTGAGAGTTTCGTTGAAGGCTTTTCAAACCAAGTCGTGGAAGAATAAACTCAAAACGTTCTCTTTGAAGAGCTTTGGTGAAGATGTCTCGCTAACCGATATTCGGACCTCACAAAATATAGTTCCACCACACCTTTTTCCACTTGTTCCCGATGAAATGATGTCGAATGTCGATATGCTTTGCTCTTGAGTGTTGAACGTTGTTGCATGAGAGAGCAATAGCACTTTTATTATCACAAGACAGAGGGATTTTGTTGAATTCAAAGCCATAGTCGATAATTGAGATCTCATCCATAAGATTTGAGCACAACAAGATGACATGGCTATGTATTCACCTCAGAGAGGAAATAGAAGTACTCATTTGCTTCTTTGAAGACCACTCACAAGCTTATCACCCAAAACCGAGCACCTCCCGACGTATTTCGACGCAGTATCTTGACAACTCGCATGATCAAGATTCGTGATAGGCCGTTAGTGACATACCGGTGTCCTTCGGTACCAAAGACCCATATTGATGGTTCCTTGAGATACCGAAGACCCGCTTAATCGCTTCAAGGTGCTTTTTAGTAGGCTTAGCTCGGTATCTAGCACACATGCAAACAAATGAACAAGATGTCCGGTCTACTAGCAGTGAGATACATCGTGGATCCAATCATACTCCGATATTTCGTTTGGTCAATCATGATCCCCGAGAGGTCCTCATCTAGTTTGGTTCGGTCAATCATGGGGTGTCAACAGGTCACATGAATCAAATCCAAATTTCTTTAAAATCTCTGTTGCATATTTAGATTGATTTATGAAAATGCCTCCGGACTTTGTGAAATTTGTAATCCCAAGAAAATGACATTTGTCCCATCATTGACATTTGAAACTTTGAACTCATTTCATTTGAAAACGATCACATTCCATTGGGTCCGCCGAGGCAAAAATAATATCATCAACATAAATTTGAACATGAATTAAATGTTTGCTCGACTTTCGGTGAACAATGTAGGATCAATCGCTCCTTTGATGAATCCGTTGATAGAAGAAACTTTGATGTTGTATCATACCATGCCCTGGAGCTTGCTTTAAACCGTAAAGAGCCTTCTTCAAACGATAAACGTGAGTAGGATGCTCTTGATTCACAAATCCTTCAGTTACCGACGAGACGACTTCTTTAAGATCTCCGCTCGTAAATGCCGCCTTTACATCCATCCGATAAACTACCATGTTCTTACTAGCAAGATTAGCCGTAAAGATTCGATTGCCTCGATTCGAGCAACGGAGCAAAAGATTCTTCAAAGTCTATACCTCCTCTTGACGATATCCTTTAGCAACTAATCGAGCCTTGTTCTTCAACACATCACCATGCTCATCAAGTTTTACTTTGAAGATCCATTTTAGAGCTATAATCATAGCACGCCTGAGAGTGTACTAACTCCCATACATCAAGACGATCAAACTCATGAATTTCATCTTGCATGGCATTGAACCGCCTATCTTCATTCATGGCGCTTTAACATCTTTTGGTTCGATCTTAGATAGTACGGAGTTGAAGAAGCACCATAAGGCATCGGTTGCAAGTTGTTTCCGGGTTGATACAGACGAGAGGGATTACCAATGATGTTGTCTAATGGATGATCGTGAGTCCATTTTCCGAGGTGTTCATGTGGCGCTTGTTGAGGAACCGAGGTAGTCGAGTCGATGTCTCCTCAAGAAGATGGTTCGATGATGATTCGTGAGTAGCAAATATGTTTTCAAATGGAGCATCTTCAGAGTAGCAAAGGGATTAACTTCATCATTGATGCCGTAAACATTTCCATGATGTACATTTGAAGAATGATGATTTGTTGATGAGATCAAGGATCAGCAGCTGGTGCTTCTTGACTTAAAGATATTGAGACCGAGGATTGACTTCATTCATCGGAATATGAGCATCCTCTCGTTGTAGGAATCAAGACCTCATTAGTAATTGAATCATACAGTTCATCAAACATAGGATCAAACAATTTCTTTACATCATCTTCGATGGAGGTACATATGGAGTTTCTTGAGAGGAGTTTGGAACAAGGGATGAACCAATGGGACTGCTTTTGAAGTGCGGGTCCCGAAATGGAGTGTCCAGAGCCATTTGACCGTCACCATCAAACGAACGTGAATTGTTTCCATGATATTTCGGGTTCTTTTGTTGTAGATTCGTATCCCTTTTGTTTGATGCATATCCTACAAATACTCCAATGTCGCCTTTGGCCCTAAGTTTGCCTAAGTCTTGACCTCATTAGTTGGATAGCACAATGCACCAAACACACGAAGGAAAGATAGATTAGGTTTTCTGTTGTGGACAAGTTCATATGGAGTTTTTCCATGAATAGTGTGAATCGTGGAACGATTTTGTGTGTAGCATGCAAGGGCAATTGCTTCACCCGAGAAACATTGGAACCTTTGAGTAGATCAAGATTGTTCTAGCGGCTTCAACAAGAGTACGATTTCGCCTTTCAACTACACCGCTCGCTGAGGGGTTCGTGGAACACTTCTTTGATGGTCGATTCCAACGCTTTCATAGAATTCACTAAGTTGTTTGTTGACAAACCCGCCCATTGTCTGCTCGATAATTCGACGCTTTGTTTAGTCGAACTCGCAACTGCTTGATGAGTTTGATGATGATATCGAGTTTCATCCTTTGTCCTTAAGAACTTGACCTGTGAATCTAGAGTAATCATCAACCACAACTAACACATATTTCTTCCCAAAGATATTCTCGCACCTCATTGGTCCACATAAATCCATATGAATCATATGAAGAACTTCGTGATGAGTTAGTAGGTTTGGGTTTATGGGCATACTTCTTGCTTTTTCCCAATTGACATGTCGAACAAAGATGATCCTTTTCATACTTTAGTCTAGGTAAACCTACAACTAAGTCCTTTCTCGAAAGATCGTTGATGGTGCCAAGTTCAAGTGATTGAGACGACGATGCCATAACCATGACTTTGTTTTGAAGCCTTAGATAACAAGCGATTGGAGAGGCCCTCATCATGTCATCGATAGAGATGGTGTAAAGGTTTGAGCCACGAGTTCCTTTCAACAGCTTCCTTACCATTAAGATCTCTAACAAAGGTGTATGTTTTTTCAAGGCTACTTCTAGATCGTAATCACGTAATTGACCAACAGAGAATGATTATGACCTAAACCTTCCACATAATACACTCTAGAGATGACACTATCACCAACAACATAATCTCCATAACCCATAATAGCACCGAAATGATCATTACCAAATCTAATATCCCGATGAATTTGCTCACGAAGTTCATGAGCCGTGACCGTCTCCAAATATATGCTTGGAACAAACTGAGTCCGTGTACCACGTAACGATTTGAACGATCCGCAGTTGAACATGCATAAGAATGGATAATCGATAATTGGGATCCCCATGCAAGAATGGGTTCCATTTGGTTAGTTACAATGGTTGGACCACCCACATCGTAAATAGAAGCATTCATATCGAAAGTGAGGCAATGGAATCATTGTGAATAGATGCAAGACTAGTGTCTCAGATAGCCTGCTCACAAGTGTGATCACTTCTTAAGGGAATAGTTCTACCAAGAGGCATCCATTTTCTAGTGGGCATTAATCGATTAGTCTTATGACCAATGTGTATCCAATAGAAGCCTATTTTATCGAATGTTCTTCCGTGGGTTTCCATTGTTTTCTAACTTTCTTTCGCTTTTGCCTTTTAGCCTTCTTAGCATGAATTTTAGCATTAACAATATTAATCGGACAATTAACATCATTAGGCGTAACATTAACATCACATTCATGATTAGAAATGTAATTCAAGCAATACCATCAAGACAAGGTTTGCAAATAGTATCGAATTCAATTAATTACAAGACGCCTATGGCTAATACTAGAATCAACACGATTCGCTTTATTCGATTCAAACTTAAAGTTCCTAGATTGTTCTTCTACTCTTTTCCAAAGGCACATTCTTAGCTTCATGAGGTCCTATCATTCCTTGTATTGTCTTGAGACTTTGACCGCTCCCTTTAATGTCACCGACACTCTCTGTAGAGGAATGGGAACATTAGTTTGTTTTACTACTCTTTGCACCACTGCTTAGATGTGCCGATCTCGAACTACATGCAGTGCACTAAGGTTCACTTTCTTAAAACTAGAGGTACCGAGATTAGTACTCCTAGAAGGCACATTTGAGTTCTCTTTCTTAGCATTGATGATCTAGAATCGAACTACTCAAGGGTACACTACGGCTCACATTCAAAACATTGGGAATCGAGTGCATATCATATTTGGCCTTAGGCATTGAGCATGGAATCAAAGGGTTAACTCTCTCACCTAATGTCTTTGGGCATATTGTGATCAAGCATTCTAAGATTTCTTGAGATCGTTTGGCATATAAGCATGCATGTCCAATTGCATTATCATGAGGTTTCTCTAGCTTATCCTCTTCAACAATCTCACGCAGCATTCTAAGCAATCCTTAAGGGATGAGAAATATGTTTGAATGGCAAGTTTGTTGTTCCTTAGATGAGGGGGACATATGTCATGATAAAGCATATTTATTACAAGAGTGAACCTTTGATACAACATTCTCCCCATTGATCATTGGCATTTTCCCTTTTACCCGACTCTTCGATTCTCAATTTCCTTTTGCAATGAAGTTATTTGTTCGTTGTTTTTGTTACGAGTGACTTTAATTGATTCAAACAACTCATTGAAATGACGTTTAACCTTTTCATTTTCTTCTAGAAAACTTTCGCTTTCCTTTTGTAAAGCATTTACTAGGTTTTGAAGATGAAACGCTTGAGAATTCGAGAATCTAAAGAAGGAGGCATTTGGGAGCCGTCATATTGTTTGTTTGACCCTTTAATTGAGAGATTTGGGCTTTCAACTTTCTCGATCGTGTTGCACCGAGCTTGAATCTGCTCATCACGCTTGTTAATTTGAAAATCGCATCAAACTCGAGCATCCAAGATGTCTTGACATTTGAAGTTTTGACATTTTCTTTAAGATGTTGATATTTTAGTTGTAAATTAAAATGCTCAACTTCTAGTTTAGAAAATGTTTAACGAAATTGTCGTGATCATCCAGCTCAATTTTCTCATTTAGTTTAGAATTAGTTTTTCAAGCTCAATGACACGATCATGGGAGACTTTCAGGCCACAGATAATTCATGAAATTTGGAAGCATTAATAGAGCAATTTGAAGCGTTGAAAACACATCTTGAGCAACACATTCAAGAATAAGATTCTCATTTAATGTATGCAAGTTCTTTCTCTCAATCTCATTATATTTCAAAGGCACGCTCATAGTCACTAACTTCAACAACCATTGCATCAAATTCCTTTTCCATTCCCTTAATATCGCTTTCTATCCCTTTTAAGACTCTCAAAGTGATCTTTAGAAGTTTAAAGAAGGGCATGACCTCGCTTAAATAACATTCTTTCATTTGTTCAAAACCCTTTCTCCTTCGCTTATACCCATGGGTGTGATCCTTTTCTTGCAAGTTTTCTCAAAATCAACAAATAGTTGAAATATAACGTATTGGCTAATTAATGTCTTGCTTTTAGTGGCAATTGTTCTAGGTACAAGATGCATTGGTGTATTAGGAGGATACACAACGCTTCTAGGCATTTTCCAAAGGGAGGGTTAGTTTCAACAATATTTTCCGCTTCGCTTATCTAAATCCTTTTTCCGTAAGACTTGTTCGGAGTCAACAAAGTCTCGAGGCTTAAACTTGTTTAAGGAAATCCAGCTTTTCCTTCTTGTAATCATGAGGAGTGATAATTATGTTTTTCTTTGCATTTGGGATCATTTTGTTTCTTATTCATCTTTCCCTAGTGATTTCATTTGATTTCTTATCTTCCTCAAAGGCACTCAACGCAACTAGGTTTTCGCCTAGGCTTAAGGATTTCATCACCATCATAAAGCACCTTATGAGCATTTCTAGCCTTTTAATTACCTCCGGATTTGGTTCCTCAACAAGGGAATGCTATGCTTATCGCTTAAGACTCGATGTTTGGTGACCATGTGAGCAATCGAATGGTGTTTCCTTGTATGTACAACTTGTTTTCAAGTTTGTTTTTCAAAGTTTTCGATTAGAAAATCTCTCAAGAGTTTTGATTCCTTTGCATTAAATTCTTGCTTAAGCATTTTCACATTTTCTTGAAGTTCTTGTTTTTGTTTAATGTTTTAGAAAGTTTTTCTTGCAAGGAATTTAATTCTTGTTTCAATACTTCTTCTCTAAACTTACTTTTTCTAATTATCGTACTCACTTGGTCATCCATTTCCGCTCACGAGTGGTCAACTCAAATTTTGCACGTTGTTCATAAATAGCAACACGCTCCTTATAGGCATTTAGTTCGTAAATTATGGAATCATCAGAGCACATGCAAGTGTATTCATCAAAGACATAGTCATTGTTGATCGCAGAAGATGCATCACTTGGTACAACTTCACTTTCACTTTGTTTCACGATTGATCGTATGGGACAATATTGTTATTACCCATATTTTCAACATTTGATTCAATAGTTTCATTGATTGTACTTTGTCATGCATCCGCTGCACATCAAGATCATCGATAGTTTTAATACCTCCGAGATGAGTTTGTCCTTGGATGGGCCACTTGTGGTGAAGAAGAGATCTTGGGAGAAACCATTGGAGAGATGCTAGCCATAAAGATTGTGTGTGCAGAGGTCCATCATCTACATCGTAGTCGTATGCATCACAACACGACTTGAAAGGCATTCGATGATTGTGACCTATCTCCCGAATAGTCGCTCATCCACATCTCGCATCATAGGTCTTGGCATTGCCCTCAAGAAGAAACAAGAATTCCTCTTCATCCAAAGCAAGACCATTGTCCCGAGCTTGTGCCAAGAACATCTTATCTCTCAAGTAATCAAGATTCGTGGACGCTTTGGAGATGTGCGCCTTGCAATGTGTCCTTCACCACCACGCTTATAACATTTGATTGGCTTAGCTTGACCTTGGTTACCATTTCTTCCTCGATTCTCGTTGCCAACATAACCTCTCCCGCCCACCTCTTCCCCGATCATACTGCCTTTCCCGAACTGGGTGCCCCATAATTTTCCCATCTCTTATCAAAGCATGGTTGTGAAGATTGAGGCGGTTCGGATCTCATTGCAGTGTGGAGTTTGTTGGTGTGAGGTGAAAGTGTCCTGTTCTCTTTAACCATGAGTGTTAGTTGAGTGATGAAATGTTCCATGACAAGATTTGCATCAGTTGCTTGAACCTTGGATCGAAATGGGTTTGTGATTATCATCATTCATGGGTGCAACTTGAGAAGCATTGGTGGAAGTCCCATCATCCGTGAAGAAGGCGCTTGAATCATTTGTAGACCTTGTTTCTCCCCGACCTTTGAACCGATCAAGAATCCTCTTTTCAAACATGGCATGTCTCTCATCATTCAAGGAGGAAGGCATAGAGTTGCTCATAGTTTGTATCCTTCAATCCTTTAGTGAGTTTCACAGAGGTGACAAACTTGTGCCATTCGGGATTCATGTTGTTCACAAATTTTGAGTTCAAATTGAATGTTAGGCATAGTCATTCGATGTTCCTCATGTCATTCACTAACTTATGAAATCTCACATAGTACTCATAGACACTCTCATCCGGTTTCATCTTGAAGTGCTCAAATTCGTCATAGAGTTGGGATTCTCTGCCTTCCATAGTTAATTTCAACCCGAGAGAAGCATCTTAACATTATCCCAAACCGCCTTTGCATCGTTGTTATGATTGATCGCCTTGTAGATGTCTTTAGGAAGACCTTGAAGAACAATGTTTGAAGCCCCGATATCTCGCATCGAATCTCTTTTCTCCTTATCATCAAGCTCATCATACATCTTAGGTCCGTCCATTCCGTAAACAGAGTACCATCTTCATTAGTATCAAGTATGTCTCTAGTCGCCTCAACTCGATATGGTCCTTCATCAATGGATTTGAGAATGTTGACACCATTTTCCTTTCCAAGGCAATACAACTGATTCGTTGAGCCCAAGAATCGTAGTCGGCCTGGCAAGCATGGGTGGACGAGTATCCGAGCCACCGCTTGTACATCCTCGCAACAAAGTGGAGATGACAGTAGGGACGTTGGTAGACATGTTAACAGATTATACGGATTTTATAACTCTATGATTAAACCGGAAATAGATTCTTTCACGGATTTTACTAAATCAAGAGAAAACCGTAAACAATCACTCAAGTCGCTAGAAGATAATACACTAAGTCGCTAGAAGATAATGCACTAAGTCGCTAGAAGATAATGCACTAAGTCGCTAATAATGCACTAAGTCGCTAACACTTAATTCGCTAGCCAACTAAGTCGCTAGAGTCCCAAGTCGCTAGACACAAAGCAAGTCGCTAGTAGTAACTCGCTAACCCTCAAGTCGCTAGCAAAATTTTGGCAAGAATTGCCACACAAGTCGCTAGAAATACAAGTCGCTAAAGAGCAACTCGCCATGCACCAAGTCGCTACCACTGTCGCTACTCAGAGTGGAGAGTCCACTACTTGTACTTTAACTCGCTAGATCTAACTCGCTAGGTTTAAAACCGTAACTCGCTACAATTTTGTGAAGCAAGTCGCTATGAAGAAAACTAAACCGTGAGCTAAGTCGCTAGCAAGAAAAACCTTATAAACATCACTTTTCAATCCAAAACAACCCAACCAAGATGATTCAAGCTAACCAAATGAAAACCTAAACACTTGTGATGATTCTAAACATGAAAGTACTAACAAAATTCAAACTTTAACACAAGAAATCAACCAAATGATGCAAAACCACTAAACTTTTTCAAACTCAAAACCACCTAAAACCACTAGAAATCCAAAGATGTGCAAGATATGATCTAACCATGGCTCTTGATACCAATTGTAAGATATAACTTTTCACATACACATCAAACCATAACACAAAGTAGCATATAGATGGAATTCTAGAGAGAAAGTTAGAGGTTTAGGGAACTTAGTGAGAGAAAGTGAAAGATATTATTATGAGCTCCAACTCTACCTTGGAAGGTAGAGAGTATTTATAGTCTTACATAAATCGCCACACATCGGGTCGTGGATCGTGCATACAGCTGGGTAAAGACCCGTCTGTCCTCCACGGTGTTACTTAACTAAATACTACTTAACTTAAAAGAACTACGACTACGAGCTTTTAACGATTACATATACTTGAGGTGACCGACTCTTTAATACCGGAATTTCTAATTCCTAACAACATGGATTGTTTCTTGTATCAACTTTGTATCAACTTTGATCGATCAGTAAATACGATATGCACTTAATTGCATAAAATAACCAAGGAATATGCCTACATCCCCTTTTTCTTTTAGTTTTCCAAGATCATCACGATCATTAAGAGGGTGGAAACGGAAACCAAAGGTGCGTAAGTATTTTGCATCGGCTTTGCATTTGTGAAGGATGTGATATGGGGTTTTTGTTAGTCTTTTGTTTATGATTGATCGGTTTTGAGTGAAACATGTGGTTGATACTGCTTCAGCCCATAGGTTTAATGGAAGATTTGTGGAGTTGAGCATTGTTCCAGCAACTTCTACTAAAGTACGGTTTCTTCATTCAAGTACACCATTTTGTTGAGGAGTGTAAGCTAATGATCTTTGATGAGTAATGCCTACTGAATCGAGAAGCTCTGAAGATTCTGATTCGTAAACTCTGTTCCATTGTCAGTACGCACATTTGTGACTGTTGCTAATAGACCAACTTGTACACGTTTAATGAACTTGATGATTACATCAGGTGTTTCACCTTTTGAGGCAAGAAAGTGAACCCAAGTGTAACGTGAGTAGTCATCCACAATAACCAATATATATTTCTTCCCATTTCGACTGAAGACGCGCATTGGACCACATAAATCCATATGCAATATATGCAAAGGTGCAACAAAACTATGTTCTGGTTTGGATTTAAGTGTTGCACGAGTCATTTTTCCAAATTCACATGCAGAGCAAAGATGATCTTTCTTGAATGAAACTCTAGGCAATCCTTTAACTAGGTTGTTGTGAGAAAGGTCATTTAATGTCCAAAAATTTAGATGTGAAAAATGACGATGCCATAGCCAGGCTTGTGATGAAGATGCTTTTGCAAGCAAATAAATCGGTTTTGGTGATGTAATTTCTTTTAGAGAAATTTGGTATAGATTCGAATCACTGGAGCCTTTGAGAATATCAACGCCTTCAAGTATACGAACAATACACGAATGTTTTCTGAATGCCGCCTTTAAACCGCTATCACAAAATTGGCCAATGCTAAACGAATTGTGACCTAGCCCTTCGAAAAAATAGACTCTTCGAATTGTGACTTTATCATGAATGAGATCACCATAGCCGGTAATTTTAGCGATGTGATCATTCCTAAAATACACTATACCCAAGAATTTAGTCATGAAGTTCTTGAGTAGTGCCTTGTTCCATGTCATATGTCGGGTGCACCCTCAATCGAGGTACCAAAGGCATACTTGGACAAGGTTCAACTCAACGTTCTTTCACAAACATTCTCGTAGACTCTCTTTGAGTAAAAGGTTTTCTATGTCTAAAAACGTTTGTGCTTTTTCAGATTCTTCAATTTTCTCATCATTTATTGTAGATTGTGGTTTGATTGATTCAATTTGATTAATGAAACATTCTTTTTGAATGTCAGAGTTTAGGCCGAAAATGTCATATTTATCTTCAAGAGATGTGATATAAGTTAAGTCGGTTTACATTTCGTAAACCAATGCTTCTTCAAAAGCTATAAATTGTGCATTGACTCGCTCATGGAGGTTTGATAAAAGTTTTCAACAGCTTGTTTGACTTCCTTAAGATGTCCATATCATAAGAATTGGATTTCAAAAGTTCGACATTTTAAATTTTGCTTTCCACAAATGACAGCCAACGTACAATTTATTTGATTTTTGAGCTTACAAATACTTTTTCTCGCTGAACTCTCATATTGTTTTGGATCATATGGGTTTTCAGAATTCTGTTCCACGTGTTTTTCCACATTTGTTGGGTTTCGTAAAAGGATGTGTAGAAAACTAGAAAGGGGGTTGAATAGTTTACCAATTAAAAACTTTGTTTTGAAACTTATTGAAAAGATCAATTGATATTGATCTTAGATATGTTAATGAAATATGCAAGTAATATGTAAAGAGTAAATAAGGAAAGAAATGATCAAACCACAACAAGTTGTTTATAGTGGTTCGGTCTACAAGGACTCTTTTTCCTTGCCCTACTCCACTCCCCGAGTCTCACACTCGAGAGTTTAACTTCACTAGTCAACAAGCTCCTTTCACCGCGGAGAAAACCTTTACACTTCGCTACACTATTTCCGACACTAAGCTAGATGTCGAGTTCTTTCCAAGGGTACAACTACTCCCACACACAATGTATTTTGAGGACTAAAATACTAACCACTCACACTCACAAGATTATGATGGTTTAATACAACAATGAAGTATGAATCAACACTAGATCATACAACACTAAACAAACAAGACTTCCAACTTCTCGCTTGAAGCTTGAATGTGACTTGATCTTCTTTGCTACAAAAGAGATCACTAATATGATATGAAACCGAGTTAGAAAGGTTGAGAGAAGATATGTATGAGAGTATGATAGAAAGGATGAAAACTACTTGGTTTGGCTTTGATATTTATAGCCAAATGGATGTGAGCGTCTGACGGACCACGGAACCCTCAAAAGGGTTCCGCCCATGTACCATTTTGGTACCGTGGAGGTCTGACAGCAAGATTACCAAAATCTTAGCTAAAGTCAACCATATCTAAGTAAGATTGTGCAAGATATGAAGAGTACAAATCCACACAAGATATCTAATGAAATCTTCCAATGATTTCCATGATGCATCACATGATGTCATATGTTGTATTTCTATTTTTAGAAATATGCAAGTACTTAAGTAGTGTTTGGTTTTAAGAACCTAACACATTCTAAAAGCTACTATCATACATAATGATTATAGTCATATAAAGATATCACTAATCATAAATGTAAATGCTTGAATGATGAATATATTGTTTGAAAAAGCTTGTTTTAATATCTATTAAACTTGACAAGCTTTAAGCTTTTATACAAATTAAATTTACTTTTGTCGTTAACAAAACTTAGGTAAAGATCAAAAAATATGAATAACGCTTAATGACGATATTTGTATTAACAATCTCCCCTTTTGTCGAGGACAAAATATAAATTTTATTTTTATAAAGATACAAAGTTTATGCAAGAGTTATAAAATATTAGTTTTAGAACTTGAAAAGGAAATGATAATGCAAGTGTATGATGTTTGACTTTTCGTGAAAGTCAAAGTATTCACTAGTTGATGCATGATGTTGACTTTTTCGTAAAGTCAGTACGCATTGACTTTTTAAGAAAAGTCAAGTATTACCAATGAAGTACCATGTTTGACTTTTTCGTAAAGTCAATGTATGTAGTTTGACTTTTCGTAAAAGTCAAATATAACCAAGTTCTATATTTTCTCCCCTTTGTCTCAACAAAAGAAGAAGCGATGCGGAATATAATGAGCCCGAGCCATTATCTACCCTTGATCAAAGCTCCCAAATTGGGTGCTTAATGGGAAGATACATGGATTTGTGAAAATAAAGCTACAAAAAATGTTAGTAATAATGATCATTCACAAGTATTTCCAAACACTATGTAAAAGCACCAACACTATAATAAAACACCATTCATTAGTTAAAATTTTCATGAATAAAGATCATGAAAGGAGAACACAATGATGTGTTTTAATACAAGAAAAAGAAAATAATCCTAAGAAAAGAAAACTTAGAAATGCTAATCTATGACCATCCTAATGAGATGGTGGATGAGAAAGAGCGTTGATTCGCTCAAAGATGTGATTGAGGATGAACCTCATTTCCTCTTGAAAGTCATGGACCATAAACCGGGTCCTTTCAACGGTTTGGGCGGTTTGCTCACAAGTTGAGCAACCATGCCCAGGGGGTAATATGTTTGGGAAGGTTGTGGTGGTGGAATGGTAGATGTGTTTGATTTGATGTTAAACCATTGAAGATATGAGGTTCCTAATGATTTGGAAGTGGGTTGAATGCTAGTCATATCACCCAAGTCAATCCATTCAAGAGAGATGGAGTGAAGAAGAAAGATTTGCAATAAATGTGTTCTAATGAGTGGAATTTCCTAGCAATCGATCACCCACTGATTTGAAGGTACAAAAATTTGGTTCCTTCCTTTATGCAAAAGGGTTCCTTGGGTGGATTTTTCAAATTTTGAATTTTGTGGAAATGGATTTTTATATAGCTAAGTGAATTATACTAGTTCTAATAAGAGTATAAACAAGTTAGGATTGACTTATAAGCAATGCATGGTAATTTTGAATCACAAAATAGTCGAAATTTGAAAGTTACCTCAAGGATCCACGACACCAAAATTTACACGGACGGAACCCTTAAAAGGGTGTCGTCCGTCCACTTTGCACAAGCACGGCATGGTACCATTTTCATAACAGACGGTACCAAATCGTTGGTGCCGTCTCGTCCGCAAAGGCGTAAAACAAGACAGAGTGTGTTTTTAGGTGTCTGGGACCTTCCAAACCTCGAAATTTTCTCAAAACATGTAACACTAAACATTTCTAGTTAGGAAAAGCAAATAACACATATATAAACATAGTGGAGCATGTATTTTGAGCAAGGCCTAGTGATTTTCACATTATGGTGAAAATGGGTAAAATTTGATAGCATACTTGTGCTATCCCCCTGCATGAGATTGTTAGCATACACCATTGTTTCAAGTTATATTATCATCCTACACAATAAAAACAACCAAATTTTATCAAACATTAATGATAATGTATTGTTCCAAACACTCCTTAATGGACCTTCATTTGTCCAACTTCTTGTAGATCTTGCTCATCATCCTACCAAGGCACTTGAACATTCCCTTAGTTTGCTTGAATTCCGCTGATTCATTCTCTATCTCGGGAAGAGATGCATAATATTCATGAGGCGGAAGAGGAGAGCTTGGAAGACCATCCTCGGAGCTATTTGATGATGATGATGATGGAGTTGGAGGTTTTGCTCTCTTGCCTTTTGTCTTAGCAACTTGTTCATCACTCAAAGGTACAAATATGTGAGGAATGAGCTCATAGTGAAGGTGCATCCCTTTTGGTGTTGGTGGAATTGGTGCAAAGTTTCTATAGAGATGGGTGAGAAGCATCCCGTATGGAAGAGCAACTGATCCTTGAGTTGGAATATCAATCATTCTCCTAGCAATGTAGTAGGCTAAATTGAATGGTTGTCGGGTGGACAAGTTGTAGAGCATGTGACAAAGGCAAGCGTTTATGTGATCCCTATTTCCTATGGTGCTAATGACGCTGGCTCTAAGTAGTTCCTCCCATTTCTTAAATTCGGCTTTAGTTCATTTAGCTCCATTCCATATGGATCTCGGTTTACCTCTTTTCCTTTCGGTAACTCGGTTGTATCACCCTTTGGGTTAAAAAGGTGTTCACGGATAACATCCTTATCGCCAAACGGGTTTGGTAGGAAGAGTGCGGTCATTGATTGCATCAAGAACGGTGAGTGACCATTTATCCGAGTAGACACAAGTCCCTCGGTTGGGAATTCCTAGCACTCGAGCAAAGTTGGCTAATGTGATGGTGTAGTCGTTTGATTGATTCTAAACCTAAGACAAAATTCATCATCGCCTTCATCACTAAACCGTCACACTAGCATAGAATTCTAACACAAACCTAGGATAAATTGGTTCATCAATGTCAAGGAGACAATCGAATTGAATGGCGGCTAGTTCTTCACGAGATTGGTATTTTCAAGGAAGGATGAGTGAATGGTTCTACCCTCATGGAAATACCTTGATTCTAGACCCTTAAATATTTCTACTTGTTCCTTGGTAAGTCCTTTGGTTTTGTGGTGTTTGGGAATGTAGTTAAGGGTGTCTTTGTGATCATAGAATCTTGCGGCTACCATGTTTATTCCTAAGGACAAGAATTGATATGTTAAAAATGAGAATAAACTTTAACGTTTTGGTTCTAGTGTGTGCCTATATGAAAACAATTTGGAGTTGCGGTTATCTCGACTCATTTTATGCACAAAAATGGTTTGGTGTTTGGCAAATACCATGAGATAACCCAAATGCTCCTAATTCAATGTGGCTTCATTTGAATATACCCGGGAATGCATATTAGTTACGCAATACCTTTAGTATTCAAGAGCATGCAAGTGATGAAAGTTTGACGTTTCTATTTGTATTTAACAATGAAAAATTGTTTTCCTACAAGTGAGAAGCTTTTCAAAAGTTTTGACATGGGGTGTTTGGTTATTTGAATAAGGCCTTATAGTTATTATCTATTGATTAGTGGAAGCATGATTTGTTTATGCAATATGATAATGTAGTACCTAATTTCAATGACTAGTTATGCAATTTGCCAATTGAATTCATATTTAGTATAAAACATACATAAAACCCCATGTAATGATTTGTGATAGTTTTGTGCATAAATAAGAATCCTAGACTCGAATTTAGAGATAAAATGTAGTTAGGATACTTATAATGATGTTATCTTCAAGTGATTAGTGAGAGGAAGGTGTCAATAATGAGCTTGGTTTAATGTTTACATGTTTTGGTAAAGTGGGTTTGAGGAAGAAGATGTTTCAGAGGTAGCATTTTTGTTTCAGAGACACCACGAACCGACAGTACCAAAATTTTGGTTCCGCCCTTGTTGTCGCTTTGTGTCGTGGCTACAAAGAGCATACAAGACAAAATTGTTTTGTTTTGACTATTCTAATGTTTTGGGCTATGTTTATCCTACATGTTTGGTTCCATTAACCCTAAACCAAGTCTAAGAAGATTAAAGGTTCTCGCTTAAGAGGCTTAGTTAAGATATCGGCAATGTTGTCTTCGGAGGATACTTTCGATTGAGATGTTTCCTTTTGAACATTGTCGCGAGAAAGTGATGACGGATTTCAATATGCTTTGTACGAGCATGTTGAACGGGATTCTTGCTCGAGATCGATGGCCTTTGTTGTCGCAGTATCACAATATCGTTGAGATGAATTTCAGAATCACTAGAGCTTGCTTCATCCAAAGAGCTTGTTGCCATGCTTTTCCTACCGAGACGCACCCGGCTTCAGAGTTGAGATGGCTAAGGCCGTTTGCTTTTTGCAAACCATAAGGTGAGACAATGTTCAACAAAAGTGCAAATACCACTTGTACTTTTCTATCGACATAATCACCGCATGATCCGAGTCGGCATACACTATGGTTTCTACACCCTCCTTTGGGATACCATAATCCTAAACACGTTGTTCCCTTAATGTATCTAAAATACTTTTAAGGCTTCTAAGTGTGATGCCTTTGGGTTTTCTTGAAAGCGAGAACATAGACAAACACTAAACATAATGTCGGATCTACTAGCCGTAAGATAGAGTAGGCTACCAATCATTCCTCCAGATTTAGTGTTATCTACGGATTCACCTTCTTCGTCCTTGGTGAGTTTGGTGTCCGAGGACATGGGTGTTTTAGTTGGTTTGGAATCTTCAAGACCAAATTTCTTGAGCATGTCTTTTATATATTTAGATTGGTTAAAAATATGCCATCTTCTAGTTGTTTAATTTGAAGTCCTAGAAAGAAATTTAACTCACCCATCATACTCATTTCAAACTCGCCGTGCATGATTTTAGAGAAATCATCACATAGCTCTTGACAAGTTGATCCGAATATTATGTCATCAACGATATTTGAACAATGATAATATGTTATTCTTTTCTTGGTAAAAGAGTAATATCTACTAATCCCATAGAGTATTTGTTATCAATAAGAAAAGTCTTAAGTCGGTCGTACTCAAGCTTTTGGTGCTTGCTTAAGACCATACAATGCTTTCTTGAGTTTGAAGACATGATGTGGTTTCTCAAAGTCGGTGAAACCGGGAGGTTGAGCAACATACACTTCTTCGTTAATAAACCCATTAAGAAAAGCACTTTTAACATCCATTTGAAATAATTTAAAGTCATAAGCACATGCATAGGCAAGTAATATTCTAATAGATTCGAGCCTAGCTACCGGAGCATAAGTTTCATCATAATCAATACATTCTTGTTGATTATAGCCTTGTGCAACAAGCCTAGCTTTGTTTCTAGATACTATACCATTTTCATCCATTTTATTTCGAAAAACCCATTTTGTTCCAATTATGGTTTGATCTTTAGGTTTTGGAACTAATTTTCAAACATCATTTCTAACGAATTGGTTTAATTCTTCGTGCATGGCAATTACCCATGATTCATATTTTATTGCTTCATTTATGTTTTTCGATTCTATGGTGGATACAAAATAAAAATAATTACTTTGATTTTGGGCTTGTGACCTTAAGGTTCTTTGATTAAGTTGTCCTATGACTTTTTCTAAAGGATGACTTTTAGATTCTTTGATGTTGACAATCTCCTTATTTAATGGTTCATCTTCCTTGTTATTATTAATTTTTTCTTGACTTTCTATCATTTGACTTTCAACTAAGTCATCATCTACCAAAGGTGATGTCTTAGAGGAGGTGGACTTTCGTCGAATGTTATGTTCAACCATTCCTCGACTATCATTGTTTCTTTGTTTATGACAATATAAGCTTTACTAGTTTGAGAATAACCAAGAAATACACCTTCATAAGACTTTGGGTCAAACTTGGTGAGATAATCCTTAGTATTAAGAATAAAGCATTTACAACCAAAGACTCTAAAATATCCTAACGTTGGCTTTTACCTTTATAAAGTTCATATGGTGTTTTGTTTAAGAAAGGACGTATTAAGACTCTATTCAAAATATATGTAGAAGTATCAACGGCGTTACACCAAAACTTTTGAGGAATGTTTTGTTCATTAAGCATTGTTCTACTCATTTCTTGAATTGTTCTATTGTTACGTTCTACTAGTCCATTTGATTGAGGTGTTCGTGGAGCGGAAAAGTTATGTGTTATACCATTTGTATTACAAAAGTTTCCAAATTGAGTTTCGTTGTCAAATTCACGACCATGATCCGTTTGGATCGACACAATTTTAAGACCTAGTAGATTTTGAATTTTCTTGCTAAGAATTTCAAATTTATCAAAAGCTTCATTTTTAGTTTTCAAAACAACGCCCAAGTAAACCTTGAGTAATCATCTACTATGACCAAAGTGTATAAGTTGCCTCCGTAGCTTTTATAGCGGATGGTCCAAACAAGTCCATATGTAATAATTCTAGACACTTAGATGTGGACACCATATTTTTAGATTTGTGACTACTATGGGTTTGTTTACCAATTTTGCAAGCGTCGCAAAAGTGTTGGTCATATTTTAGTTTTGGTAAATTCCTAACTAGCTCTTTTGAAGATAGGTTTTGTATAAGTCTCATATTAGCGACCTAAGCGCCTATGCCAAAGAGATGAGCTATCGTCTAACGTTGTTAGCAAAGTTTGTCATTAGATGTTTTATCTATTTTCATGACGATATGTTATTTTTCCTAACTCCTTTAGCTATGGTGATACCATCTTTAGTATTTTACTATCATTTTCATCAAATAGTACTTTTACTTTTTATCACATAATTGGCTAATACTAAGTAGATTAAATCCTAACCTATCCACATGAGCAACATTTTCAATAGTTAGGAGTTATGAGCGATCATACCTTTGCCAATGATTTTGCTTTTGAGATGACTACCAAAAGTGACATTACCTCCGCCATACTCTTGGTATGATGAGAAGAGACTTTGTTGCCCGTCATATGCCGTGAGCATCCACTATCTTTTATCCATTCATCGGGTTTCAATCCAACTTTCAAGCATACCTAAGAAGTAAATAACTCAAGCATTTGGTCCCCAATATCTCATGGGTCCGTTTGGGTTAAACATACCATTTATTTGATTCATGTATGGAAATGATGGAATGAGTTCCATGACATGTAATCTGGAGTTTGATTTGGTCTAGGAAGTTTTGATTCCAACCATTGTGTTGGTAGTTGGGTTGAACGTTGTGGTTGCTCTTAGGAAAGGCGTTTGGCAAAGGTGCTTTATATCGTTGTTGAGTAGTTTTTTATCTAAATTCATTTTAGCAAGTCCTACTCCCGATGTAACAATGGTTTTAGTTTAACACTATCCTTGGTTTTCTTTGTTACTTTGACAAATTCAAGACGGTCCAGATTATAAACATTCTCGTCTCGTCAAGTACCCACGCACCATTTGTTTCAACGGACGGAACCCTTATTTTGGTTCCGTCCGTCCGTGGCTGCATCAGAAAGTGCTTTTGATGATTGTTCGTCCTTTCGGCCGCTTTGTTTTGACTCTTTGGAATTAATACTTCATTAAATCCTAGCCCATTCATGTCTCCCGGTGTTTTATGGATTTTAACTATTTCATCGGCAAGAGCGATGTTTTTGTTAAACCTTTAAATTTAGAATTATTTTCGATTAGAACATCTTGTGTGAGCTTTAGTTTTTCTATTTCAAGATTAAGCTCTTGACATGATTTACGACCATCGCCATTTGCTTTTCCCTTTTCAAGTCGTTTTGCTTTTTCTTTTAACTCATAAACTTCATTTTCCAAAATTCCTTTTGGGTTTTAAATTTTATTTTTAGTTATGATTTTTAGACTTAGCTCACACAATTGATTATATTGTTTTTGCAAAGTGTCATCATCAATGAAGAGTAAGAAGAGTCGGAAAGTACCTCATTTGACTCATGTGCCATTAGAGCGATCTCTTCCTTGCTTGATTCTTCATCGCCTTCACTATCACCCAAGCACCACTTACAAAAGCTCGCTGAGTTTTGCTTTTAGGTGGCTTGTGACATTCTCCATGAGATGATTAGCATCACCACATCTAAAAAACTTTCTTTCACCTTTACCCTTTTGTCATCCCGATCTTTCGAATGGCTTTTCTTCTCGAGGTTGTCTTACGAACTTTCCTCTTCTTCTAAAGAACTTCTTAAAATCTCTAACGCCATGGCATATTCCTCATCTTCACTACCGAGCAAGATTCGTCATCATCACTTGATTCCGCCTTTGCTTTTGAGAGCAACGGAATTGATCTTCTCCTTCTTCCTTTGATGATCTCGAATCTTTCTCCATCACCATTTCGTGTACTTTGAGGTTACCGATTAGCTCGCCTAGTGACATTTTTGAGAGATCTTTGATTCTTCAATAGCGGTCACTTTAGCTCTCCATTCGGGATGGAGTGCTCTAAGAAATTTCGACAAAGTTCTTACTACGAAAAGATTCATCAAGTGCTTTAAGTGATGTAATAATAGTATTAAAGCGAGCAAAGCCACAATCAATCATTTCATCTTCGTGGATAACAAATTGTTCATATTGTTGAACAAGAAGATCAATTTCATATCCTTGACTTGTGAATTACCTTGATGTGTAACAATCAAAGATTCCCAAATATCTTTGGCGGTTTCACACATAAAAATTCTTTCATATTCTTTTCTAGGTAAAGCATTGTAAAGCATCATTTTAGCTTCATTATTTTTAGCAACTAATTTCTTTTGTTCATCAATGTAAATGTCTTTGTTGTAGAACTAAAATCCCTTTAACAATAATAAACCAAAGATCTATATCTTTTGACTTTACATATGTTTCAAAACGGTTTTTCCAATAGATGAATCCATTGGTTTCAAAGAGTGGTGGTCTTTGCATAGATTGCCATTCTTTAAAGTTTTCGTAATCCATGGATCGCTTAAAGTTTATAAAATATGATTATTTTAGAAATTCTTGAGCAACGAGGCTCGTACCAATTGTAGAAAACTAGAAGGGGTTGAATAGTTTACCAATTAAAACTTTGTTTTGAAACTTATTGAAAAGATAAATTGATATTGATCTTAGATATGTTAATGAAATATGCAAGCAATATGTAAAGAGTAAATAAGGAAAGAAATGATCAAACCACAACAAGTTGTTTATAGTGGTTCGGTCCACAAGGACTCTTTTTCCTTGCCTACTCCACCCCCGAGTCTCACACTCGAGAGTTTAACTTCACTAGTCAACAAGCTCCTTTCACCGCGGAGAAAACCTTTACACTTCGCTTACACTATTTCCGACACTAAGCTAGATGTCGAGTTCTTTCCAAGGGTACAACTACTCCCACACACAATGTATTTTGAGGACTAAAATACTAACCACTCACACTCACAAGATTATGATGGTTTAATACAACAATGAAGTATGAATCAACACTAGATCATACAACACTAAACAAACAAGACTTCCAACTTCTCGCTTGAAGCTTGAATGTGACTTGATCTTCTTTGCTACAAAGAGATCACTAATATGATATGAAACCGAGTTAGAAAGGTTGAGAGAAGATATGTATGAGAGTATGATAGAAAGGGATGAAAACTACTTGGTTTGGCTTTGCTATTTATAGCCAAATGGATGTGAGCGTCGACGGACCACGGAACCCTCAAAGGGTTCCGCCTGTACCATTTTGGTACCGTGGGGTCCGACAAGAAGATTACCAAAATCTTAGATAAAGTCAACCATATCTAAGTAAGATTGTGCAAGATATGAAGAGTACAACCACACAAGATATCTAATGAAATCTTCCAATGATTTCCATGATGCATTACATGATGTCATATGTTGTATTTCTATTTTTAGAAATATGCAAGTACTTAAGTAGTGTTTGGTTTTAAGAACCTAACACATTCTAAAAGCTACTATCATACATAATGATTAGAGTCATATAAAGATATCACTAATCATAAATGTAAATGCTTGAATGATGAATATATTGTTTGAAAAAGCTTGTTTTAATATCTATTAAACTTGACAAGCTTTAAGCTTTTATACAAATTAAATTTACTTTTGTCGTTAACAAAACTTAGGTAAAGATCAAAAAATATGAATAACGTTTAATGACGATATTTGTATTAACAAGATGTTTTCCTTGTTATTCAAACCACAATATGCACTAAAGTAGGATAAATTGTTGTTCTTTTGTTTAACTTTTAAACTTTTTTCATTTTCCTCTTGAGAGATTTCATTAGGAACAAACAAGTAATCTTTGAAGGTGTCATGTCTCATGTGATCAGCATTATACAAAATAGGTTCAATATGTTTAACCATATCAAGATATGATGGTTTAGGACAACCAAGACCCTGTTTTAGATCCAAAATTGATACACGTTTGGGTGTTAACATGTTTACATGAAAATTGATCATCTAGACAGTGCTCATGATATGTGGGAAACTCTTGCTTCTATGCATCGTAAAAAAGAACTTCAACTCATCAGAAGAGATCTAGTAAATGAAACTTGATTTCATATGGATCCCTTGCAAACCATTCTCTCGGATGCACAAGAATATCTCTGAGTTGAAGTTCAACAGAGAGAATGGTTTACAACGGATCCATATGAAAGCAAGTTTCATTTACTAGATCTCTTCTGATGAGTTGAAGTTCTTCCTTACGATGCATAGAAGCAAGAGTTTCCCACATATCATGAGCATTGTCTAGATGATCGATTTTCATGTAAACATCATTTGGAAGAGCTACATGATGAAACCTTTGACCCAAAAGTCATCGTTGTATTGATCAAGTTCTGTGTCATTCAATTCTTCCACAGTTTGTAGTCTTATGACACAATGTTTATCTTTATCAACAACAAGTTTCATTTCATATGGACCATCCTTGATTGATTTTAACATGAGTTCAGCATCATCATGATTTGTGAGCCATAGGTTAACCTTAAAGACCAATCTGAGTAGGTTCCTGGGAGTAACATTGGTGGTCTTGAATCATTTCCAAAGGTAATTACATCATAAGGAGTAGACATTGTGATGGTGGATCTTTGATATGAGATGTTGTTTTGTTTGAAAGTTGTGTTTTAGCTTGTTGGAATAGAAATTGTTGAACGTTGATTGCTAGATGTTTGTGATAATGAGTTGCTTAAAGTCTCGTAGAATTTTCACACAAATCAAGCTTTAAATAATTTGAAGTCCAATTTTAGTGATATGGTAAACGTCTAGTAATCAAGGACTCGCAACACAAAGTCTTGCAAACAGAAACTATCGCAACAATCTCTTGCAAAATGGGCAAAGTTTTCTTTCGTAAACAGTGGGTAACAGTTTATCTCGCAAAGGAGGTGTCACAAACTTCTTCTATCACAACTTACTATTGAAGCTATCGCAAAAATTTCTTGCGAGTTGGGCAGAGTTTTCTTTCGTAAACAGTGGGTAACAGAAAGTTTCGCAAAGCTAGTATCACAAGAGTCATCGTTGCAATCCAAAAACAAAGACTATCGCAACCCAACTCTTGCAAGCAATAGCTATCGCAACCAAAAATGAGTGTCGCAACTAAATCTCAGCCAACTGTCGCAATAAAACCCTAGATTTGCCAACAAGTTTTGCGAGCAAAAGTAAAACCCTATTTTTACGAACAAAAAGTACACTTTTCCAAACTTTTAAACCACGTTTTTAAGCACAAATATTTACCAAATTCATAAAGTATTTGTATAGAAAGTTAAAAAAACATTTCCTTAATATCTAATATGTTTTTCTAACACAATTTTATAAGATTAAACATGTTAATGAGTAATCTTAATAAAGTCGTACGAGAAAAAAATGTTCTAGAGAGAGAAAGTCCTTAACAATCTATAAAAATGAAAACTTTACTACTAATGAAGATTTAAACGAAGCTAAAACACTACTAGATGAAACAACTAATCATATTTGGCTCTTGATACCAATTGTTGTTCCCAAAATATCACGTATACTTATTAATCTTAAGGAGATAAAGTGGTTGTGGACACTTTATCTTAGAGAGAGAAACGAGAGAGAATAGAGAAAGTCTCACAAGACATTTAGATAACACATACCTCATAACCTATGTTGTAGGGGGTATGTATACCCATACAACCGTCTAGCATCCCCTCGCAACTATACAAGTGTTGCGAGGGTGAATTACTATTGCAAGTTACTACAACGTTACACAACATAGCCTATTCTATAACAAAAGATAAATAGAAGTCCATGCGCTAATGATTTACACTTTTCGTGTTCCAACAGTAACCAATTCCCGTATGCCATCACTTGGAGGGTGATTTTTAGAACTATAAAAGAGACGACATTACGAGATTGGACTAAAAACGTAACTAGCTAGACATGTATGGACTAATAATGTAAACATGTAATAGCCAGGTTATGTTGAACCTATAAATACTCCTCAAGACTCCACTTGAGGGGTGTGAGAGTGTAATCATTTGGCTAGTAGTAATAAAACTAACTTATTATCTCCACTCTCTCTCAAGAACATAATCATGTATATCTTATATAATCAACCTAGACCACCCGAATCTACCCTGAATCTTGGTACTAACAAATCCACATCATGGTGTACACGCTTTATGCGCCTTTTGGTTACAAATTTTATAGGTGGTTGATTTTTAAGTGGTGTGGCCCATATATGGGTTCAATAAATTGACTATATTCAATAATTTGAGCCAAACATTTATTTTAAAAAACGAGTTATTAAAGTGAAATGTTTCGCTCATGATCGTTAAGGTTGGGTGTAGTAATGCTCTCAAGAGACTAAGATACCTTACTGTCATATAATTTTTTCTCTCAAAGAATAATTCATAACCAATTTAGTGTAACAAGGAGACCGAAGACACAATAAAAAATATACCTCAAAAAATAATAAAAAACTCTCCACGCACACAAACTCTCGTCCCTTCTTCTTTTCAAGTTGGTCACTTTTACGACCGATTCAACAATATCGTCCTTGTGAGACGCGTCTGATGGTCATCAGTGTAGCAAGGTGGGACGCGTCGGAGGTCCTGGGGACTCGATCGACTATCCCTTACTACGTCTAGTCTAACATGTCGATCTTGATCTTATGAACTTACGATGTTACGACACAACAAAGCAAGAAAACGATTGGGTCATACGTAGGATTGTTGTAAGCATAGAATATTGAAAAAGATTTTGATCTTGACCATGGAATCTTAAGATCCCGATCCAATGCGATCTTACTTTGTTCACAGGATAAAAAAGCTACAATTATATGAATTTAGAAAAACAAGAGGCTAATCCCCTTTAACATTCCATAATAATTATTTAGGAAAACATTTTTCATGAAATATTCATATGTTTTGTGTTTGATATATAATAATAATGTGTAGATATGTATAATATTACAACGTCTATTTAAGAAAACTAGTTATATACCCCCAGTGCATGCATTTGACTTTGACAGTAATCTTACTTAATGTGTTTTGACATACAATATATCTAAATTTTAGTTATTTGTGCGTACAAATTATATAATATTCAATTAGAATAATACAATTGGTTAAAAATCTATACCTTCATTAAAACAAGATAATAAGGAAGTATGTGTTACGGAGTACAATATTAAGTTGTACGTGTCAGCATGTTGTGAGGTGTCAATTTGTGAGTAATTTTCATGAAGCAGTCTCTCAAAACATTCTGGACGTCGTGTTTGCTTAATAAAGTAAACCAGAATAAGAATATGGCGTGGCTTAAAGAGATCAACCCAATAGCTAAAAACTAAACCATAATAGTTAGTTATGCACGTTGTTGAGAGAAACATGAAGTATTAGCATAACTAAGTATTTTTCATAAGAACTGACTTTGACCATATATTGTTCATGTTCAAACAGCTGACCCAGAACATGTTTTCAAAATAACTAAGACATTAACCATATATGGTAATGCATCATAGTATGAAGTGCATCATATTTCGGGTAAACAAGTGTCTCGCATCTACTTAAATTTTTGTATTGATGATGAGCAGAAATATGCTTCTCCTTTTAATGTTAACTTGTGAAATATTGTGATCAACAGGATTGGTTTCAACCACATATATTTATATAAAACTAATTGTATTTGATTAAATTTTATATGTGGGTATTAAGAAAAAAGGTTTGTCTGAACACTTCAGATTCAAATTTTGTTTTTGGTTGTTGGGCGTGTTGTTACTGATAAAAGGTCTCTAAACATATGTTTCCAACTAAATTTTTATTTCTTTAATGTTATGTTGTTTCGTAATAAACACGTAGTTAGGTATCAGACGTTGTTCAACCCAATAAACTTTAAGATTATTTTCATTCCTCTACAATACTTCATAATGAAGCGTAATTGTTGGACTACACAATTGTTGTTTGATTGATCGTCTTAAAGTACACATGTACAAATCTATATCCAAGAATGTTAAGGTCTTCTAATAAAGGAAATGAACAAGCTATTTGGTATATCACCTATTTATTTGTACTATCCTGAATAAGCGATTGATCCTCTTTAGTTTAAAATACTGATTACGCAACAATGATTTTTACAGTTTTGGAGTTGTACTATTGGAGCTTTTTAACTTATGGATCACGAATACCAATAGTAACTAGACTGTGAAAGAAGTTATAGAGGCTATAATGTAGTGAGATAGGTTCTAGAAAATGCAGCCAGAATCGTTCAAAGGCAGTGCGGGTTAGGTGCCTCTGTCACATTTATGTATAATTTGTTAACTTCAATTATCGTGTATGTTATTGGAGTTTAATTTATCTTTTTATTCCTTAATCAGATCTAACAACATGCAAGCAATGTATGTGGTCGAGAAGAGAAGCGACATGTATCAAGATTTAAAAAGATTATTTTGGGGATTTACAGTTAGTTAAACTGCACACAGGCATGAGGGCAATGATTGATCAAGATTGATACATAGCAGCGCGTATCAAAATTTATAAATATTATATAGATTGCAATTTTGCTTATAGGTTCATTTAATAACATGATTTATAACCTCAAACCACATTCATACTACCGGAATCTTTATAAGTTCACGTCATAAACTCCACGTATAAAATCAATGATCATTTGACACTACTACAAAAATGGTCTTTCAAACTTTCTTATAAAACCCTTCATGTAAAGCACACGTCTAAAAAAGGATTTAACAAGATTTAGGCCGGTTACAATGAAAACAACGAGTCTAAATGTGAAAATTGCCTATGGGCCTGTTACAATCCAAACAACCGGTTTAGGGGGTGTTTGGCTTTGATTATCAAGTTTAGAAACGTGGGTACCAAAATGACGTTTTGCAAAAGTAACCCCCCACCTCCGGTTGTAAAACCACGTTTTGTGCCAAAAAAAATCAGATTATCACGTTTTGAACCAAACACCAAAAGTTGATTATTCACGTTTTGAAAACGTGATAATCAAATAATCACGTTTTGAAAGCTTTGCCATACACCCTCTTAAAAGACTATCTTTCCGGACTGGTAATGTAGATTTCCACCCATCTAAATGTGAAACCCTTTAAGACTTATTAAAATCAAATAGACACGTCTATAAGGTTTTGGGTGGGATTTAATTTTTCAACTCTCTTCAAACTTTTCAACTACCCACCAAAACCCTACCTATTAAGTAACATAGTCACAATTCTTTTTTTACATCTAAACTCACACCAAACCCTAAGCTACCAAAGCACTAATCGACTCACTTGCACCACCACCACCGCCGCTTCAACTAACCATCACTATCAGATCCGTCACCAAACTCTAACCACGATAAAACGTGCGTATTCTAAAATCAATCAAGAAATGGAGAATATGATTTCAATGGCAAAAATTAGTTAGGAATCTATAGAAATAGAAACAAGATTCGAAACTAAATTGTTAATGTGATTGATAACAAATGAATCAATTGGCGAACTTATTGGTATGTAGATCAAAAGTCCAAAATCGAAAAGTCTAAAAACATTGGGTTAAAAAAAGTCCAAAGTATATGGCCCAGCCTGTAAACAAAGTAACCCAATTTTAAATTCCTTACTACCCCCATTTAATACCATTCTTTTTAACAAAAAACTGCAAGAAGATCAGTCATGGAAGAAGTCAACAAATCGGAGCAAATTTCTGATCATTTCACATGCGCCATTTGCCTGTAATCTCTTTAATTTTTTAATTTTTTTGTTGCAATGTTTGGAGTAATAGTTTTTGTTTGAATAGTATATGACAGTGTTTAGGATTTTATGGGTTTTGTTTGATGAACAATTTATGTATCTAATTTGACACAAGTGTATATTTGAATTTATTATTATAATTTTTATGGGAGAATTGCATATATACCCACTAAAACTTAAAAACTTGCATATTTCCCCAAAATACTAGTTTTCAATGCATGATATACAATGCAAGTTAAGCATGTTTTGGGTATATATGCAAATATGCAAGTTTTAGTGGGTATAAATGCAATTGCCCCTAATTTTATTTGGGCATATGTTAGCATTAGGTATGTTAGGTGCTGCAAACAAATTTGTTAAGGAGAGTTATATTTTTACCATCTAACTTTATCAATAGCACAATGTGTGGAAAGCAATGGTGGCCCGCTTATGAGAGTGTAAGCTCATATCAGGAAACGTGACTATTTATTCACGAAGTCATTGCTTCTGAACCAACTGGCTACGCGTCTTATGCAGGCTGTCGCAAAGTTGCAATCTGTGGGGTTTCAACTTGAGTCTCTGAAAATCTCATGCCCCCTCATTTTCCGCTTGCGTATAGTTAGCATTACACCTCTTTTTCTCTCAGTTTATTAAATACAATATACTTAAGTTCATGAAATGCTAGGAGTTTTCTATTTTTAATCTAGCTGAATTTGTTGACCTTTATTGAATGGTTATGATTTATCTAAAATAAAGTTGTTACTTTGTTGATGCAGAGATGTTCTATACAAGCCTATCGTTTTAGGTAGGAAATGTTCTCTGTTCACAACACGAGTAGATTTTGTCAATGGCAATATTTTGGTAGCTAATTAGTTATTATTGGCGGTTTTGTGGCTATGTGCAGTTTGTGGCCATGTCTCATGCTTCTGGTGTTGCCAGAATTCGATGAATATGAGAAAAAAATCTCATTGTCCATTATGTCGACATCCTTATCAGCATTTTCCCGCCATCTGTGAAACACTTCACTTCTTGCTCAAGAAGTTGTATCCAGTTTCCTATGATAGAAGAAACATACAAACACAGGGTAAATGAGTGTTTACTAATTATGATATATGAAGTGTTTATGTGACTTTAGTGATGTGTTTCTGTTTTTAACTGTACAGAGGATGAAAAACACAACACATTGGGTTCTTCACCAGATATCGATAGTCTTATTACTAGTGAAATAAACAGTGTCGGTCAATCTTCAGATCAGTCTTGTAAGCAGGTTACAATTAGTGATGTGACATGTGCTGCTTGCAAGCAACTTTTTATCGGCCTGTTGTTCTGAATTGCGGCCATGGTATGGACTTGTGTCTAGATAGTTTTGTTAATAACATTTTTTGTTTAATAACGGATACATTCATTTTCTCTCCTTTTCAAAAATTTAAATGTAGTTTATTGTCAGTCGTGCATCACCATCCCAACTGAGGGGATGCTTAAATGTCAAGTTTGTGAATGCCGGCACCCAAGTGGACTTCCTAAAGTTTGTAACGAGCTTGATCACTTTTTAGAAGAACACTTCACTTCAGAGTATGCATTGAGAAGCAACACTATTAAACTAAATCAAGATCAGACCCAAAATGAGAACTTACCAAATCGTACGTTTTACTAGCTTAGTATAATTAAACTAATTTGAGTTTGTCGCTCATAAATCTTCAAACTCATGGAAATTGTTACTTGTTGTGTTGATGTGCTTTTTTGGCTGTACAGAGTCCAGTACCAGTACTACTCAAGTTCCTGGGCCATCGTTCCCAACAGAAGAAAATTTTCTACAGTGGCAGCTTGTTCATGGCTTTCACCCTGTTGGTTGTGATATGTGTGGGGTAATTTCCTATTTCTGAACCTTGTGTGTGGTTTTCGCATTTATACATGAGTCATTACGGTCTTCTAGTTATTAATAATGCTTGGTTATCAAGTTTATTTTCTAACTCCAAGCTGTATTTCCGTCTCTTGTATGGCCTTGAATGACAATACAACTTGAAATTATTGGTATATTCATTTGGGTATCAAACTCCTTTGTTAACAAATGTACGGTAATACCACAATCGATGTCTTAATGATATATTACTTTTGAAAAAGAAACACTGTTGGGTCATCTCAGCCAGTTTGACCCGCAATCAAAAGTTACCTGGTTTGACCCATTACGTAAGATGCCTATTTTGCCACCTCGACACCATCTGATATAAGTTGCCTTCAAGCAACTAAACAGACTTATTTTCTTTACTAATAAATCTGCATTATGTATTGTTGCATTGGTTTTTTTTTACAGCTGTGTCCAATAATTGGGAAATGGTATCAGTGCAAAGATTGTACCGAAAAGTGCGGTATGACCTTTGTGGAGACTGTTACAACACAGGTTCGAATCTTCGAGGCAGGTTTAACCAGAAGCATACTCCAAGACATCGCCTCAAGTTAGTAAAACCGCCCATAAAGCGACACATCACGAGTAGACAGCTGGCAGCCGTATCTGCAATTGCTGCTCGAAATCAATCCATCCCTGCTAACAGTAGTCCCCGTCTAACATCTTCTGATGAAGATGGTGTCAGTTCGCATTCAAATGTATTGTCTTCTGCTACAAGTGAAGATCAAACTGATAACCAACCTTCTATATGAAAGGTATTAGCAACTTAAATTTGCATAACAATAAAAAGCTATCCATTAGCATTGACTACATTTAAACTTATTATTTCATGCTAATTGGAACTTGTGTTTGAGTATATAAGTTACATGGTGTTACCCATTTGGTTATTCGCATTTGTTTGATTTCACAACCTTTCGTTTGCGTAACCTACCAAATTCTGTATATAAGTTGCATTGCGTATATGTTGTCAGATATTAGATTTTAATGTTATACATGAAAAGTTCTCCCAAAAGTTTATGCTCTATCAATCTTATCGTTTAACTTACCATATAAGCTCAACCCAATGCTTAACCAATATATTAGGAACACCTCAGTTTTGAAACCAACAATAAACTGGCCTATGGGAAGGCGATGTCCTAACTAGAGTTTTAGGGTTCAAACCTTACTATGTACACATTTGGGGTGGCTAGGGAAATGGTCTGAAACAGTCACACGGTCACCCTTGATAGGCCGTGTATATCTGAGTTAAAGGCGACCCTCCTGGGTTATTTAAACAGTGAAAACTTCATCCGTTTTACATCTCAATTTTATTACTAAAATGATGTATAAATGTTGCAACGGTCAATGGTTTCTACTTTCTAGTGTATGCGGCTATTGTATCGAGTCATCTCAATCTTCTGTAAGCAAAGAATTTGATATGACAAGTTCCGTTTTTTCAGAAAATAGTACATGTTTAAAGATGCATAATGGCAAACTCGAACAAAAGCTTATGAGATTTAAATATATTACAAACATACTAATGGATCTATGCAAGAGAACATACTCAATTTATACTTCCTTTTGAACGGAAGGTTAAGCACTGGGATAACTCGAAATTTTCTTATTTTTTAACACAAAAACACACATGCTCTACTTTACATTTTCTTAAATATCTTTAACCTTACCGCATTTTGGTCGATGGACCATCGGTTTATCGCTAGGGTACAAGCCGATTAGTTATTACACAAATAGTTTCAAGGAAAGCCTGTGCTGAATTTGAAGTCTATTATATAGAGTTTTGATCATTTTCATGCGATATTTTCTTGTAAGCATTAAAATGATTAACGATTCTTTTTACTAAATCTTCATGATACGGGCAAGAGATATCATGACTCAATGGCGTATGAGTTTTCTATTTACTAGAATATCTCTCCTGTGAGGGAAGCTTGTTTTTAGAATGTATTGTTGCCAATGGTGAAGAAATTGAATCAACGGCATCGAATGCAAGGTCAATGTTGCACATCAAAATATGTCACCAAAAAAATAGCACGTTAAAGACAATCAAAATCATAAGACCAACTCATAAACAAGCTATTTAAAATAACATTCTTTTTCCCATATTTCATATCAAAAATAAAAATATTTTTTTCTTCAATAAAAAGAATTGTTTATGCTCAGGAAGATTAGCCATGGAAGAAGGCATCGAATCGGAGAAAATTTGTGATAATTTCATCTGCGCCATTTGCCTGTAATTAATCTCTCTAATTTCACTTTCTAATCAACCTCATTTTCGTTTATTGAATTTCGGATTAGTTTTATTGTTTGTATATCAATTTTTATGCTTTATATATTTAGCATTCGACTTGTATAATATAATGATTGGATTTGCGGTGATTTAGTTTGATATGTTCATAAGGAAATTTTATAATGTTGGTGATTTTATTTGTTTATGGATTCAAATTATTAGCATTTGATGAGAGGTTTTGTTTAATTGTTTATGCATGAACATTTATTTACTTGAGACCGAAGGGTTTCAAAGTTATGCTCAAATACAAGTCAGGTGTGGAGTCCACACACATTAAGCTAACATCGTATCAGCCCCCAAGTTGGCGCCCTGCTCCCAAGTGAGTGAGAAGGGGCCGAGGGGGCAGTGTCCCGACCCAAACAGTATGTTTGGTACTGTAACTGAATTACTGTTTTTTCTCGCCAAATCCAACCGACACAACTATCTACCAACCACGGTATTTGTTCCCTTTCCTGCCAAACACGTTTACCTGCCCTACCTGCCAATTCAAGTCTCGATACATAACATATATAAAAATCTGATGTTTTTGCTCTTGTTTGTGTGCCTCAAAACCAGCTGCTTTTCCGAATATTCCATTTGTAGATTTTCCGAATAGAGATTGTTCTTTTGATTATTACTATTCACGCACCAATCACAGTTTGATCTTCTGGACTAACATTTGTTGATTGTGAATTTCAAGTTTCTTATTAGTTTATGATAATAGTCTATGTAAACTCATGAGGTTAATACTTGAAAATGTATTCAACTCTAGGCCAAACTTCCTTTTGCGTGTAAAGCGTTTGTCACCTTACAATCAATTGCAACTCACCTGAAGCTGAATACATTTTTAAGCAATTAACCCAGAATTATTTGAAACTTTCCATTGATTTGACTACATTAAAATAAGTTTGAACCTTTTTTTGTGATGATCTTTTATTTTCTAAAGTATATTGCTTTCTTGTTGCAGAGATGTCATATACAAGCCCATTGTTCTAGGTAGGAAACTTACACAGCAGGTTATGAGTCTGTCATATTCGTAGCTAATTAATTATTACCGAATTTATTATGGGGTACTTAATTGTGGTTTTTCAGTTTGTGGGCATGTATCATGCTTTTGGTGTTGCCAACGTTCTATGCGTATGAGAAGTCATGAATCTCGTTGTCCATTATGTCAACATCCTTATCATCATTTTCCGCTATCTGTCTTACACTTCATTTTTGCTCAAAAGCTGTATCCGGTTTCTTACACAAGAAGGAAGATACAAACACAGGGTAATGTTGATATTCACAGATGTTTTAGTTATTGAAGTGTTTTGACATTGATAATGTTTGCGTTGTTACATTGTATAGAGGATGAAAACACAGCACAATAGGGCCGTCACTAGATATTGATAGTCTTGTAATCAGTGAAGAAAACAATGTGAGCCGATCTTCAGAAATCAGTTCTGAAGATGCCTCGTGTGTTGCATGCAAGGAGCTTCTTTTTCGGCCTGTTGTTCTTAATTGTGGTCATGGTATGCTTGTTGCATATGACGTACGTCTAGCAAATAAATATTAGTAACATTTTCCAATTACAGAAAAGAGACATGCTTATCATGTTCATTTCATTTTTTTAAATACACTTTATAGTTTATTGTGAGGCCTGCGTCACCATCCCAACTGAAGGGGTTCTTAAATGTCAAGTTTGTGAGTGCCGGCATCCAAGTGGACATCCTAAAGTTTGTAGGGAACTTGATCACTTCTTAGAGGAACAATATTCCTCAGAGTATGTGTTGAGGAGAAGCTCTATTCAAGCCAATCATGAGCAGACCCACATTTCGACTTCACCTTATGGTATGTTTTAGCGGCAAAATACATATACAAGTACATACAGTATTACTTGTTTTGCAGCTTGTTCTAGTGGTTGTTAGCTTTTCTCACAAGCCACTTAGGGGTGTTTGTTCTAAGCTTATACTGAGGGCTTAAGCTTTTAATAAGAAGTTTATGGCTTATGATAAATAAGAGTAGAAGCTCTTTCTAAGTGATTATTAGCTTTTCATTTTTTTTACGTGTTACTAAAACCTGTGGATTGATGTGCCCCCTTTTTGTTGTATAGACTCCAGTAATCAAGTTTACAGTCGCTCATTCCCTTCAGAAGAGAATTTTCTTCAATGGTGGACGGTTCATGGCTCTAAATATCACGATGGTGTTGGTTGTGATATGTGTGGGGTAAATTTCTTTGTGTTTCCTTGTGTCATATAAGGCATTGCAGGATGTAAACTAAAAAACCTCCTAAATTGTTTATAATAAAATTTAGTTTTTGTTATCATATCTAACAAGCCAGCCCTTTGGAAAAGCTACAGACAAAAGTTTTTCGGTCAACCATAGCTGCCTAGTTAGCCTGTGGCTAATTGATTCATATTATATGCGATCTCATTGTATTGTTTTATAGATGTACCCAATAATCGGTGAACGTTATAAATGCAAAGATTGTACTGAAAACTGCGGTTATGACCTTTGTGGAGACTGCTACATCACCGGTTCAAAACCTCCTGGCAGATTTAACCAAAAGCATACCTCAACACACCGCCTTGTGTTAGTAAAAGCAGTCATAAATCGCAATGTCATATATAGGCTTTTGAGTGGACATCTAGCAGTTGTTGCTTCCATTGCTTCTCGAAGTCAATCCAGTCCTGCTAATACAAGTCCCGAGTTTCCATCTTCTTCTCTTGATGAAGATAGCGTTGGTTCACATTCAACTGAGTTTTCCTATGCTACTAGTGAAGATCAGACCAATAACCGCCCTCCTGTATGAAAGGTATCAAGAATTTAGATTTGTATACTATTACTCTTGATAGTGTTGTAGATGCCAATGCCATGTGAGAGATTTGGATACTAATGTAAACAGTAAATGTGTAAGAGGCAATTTTTTATTAAGGTTATCGGAGGGGTGCGAACATTTGACTCTCATGTACGTGGCTTAACATGGGTATCTCGTAGCTGGTTTCGAACCCTTTCTCAGCCACCCCAGTTTTAGAACCCTTTCTCATGGCTGTTTCGGTGAGGACCACTAGACCACCTTGGTAGTGGTTGTAATCAAATATGTTTATATTGATGAAAGTGTTGCCTTCTTTTCTTTTAGATACGTAGGTGAAGATCATGAATCATGCGCTTATTCCTTAATTATGGGAAAAGGCACACACGCTCCCCCTTCTTGTTAAACACCTTTTTTTAATACTTTAATGATAAGCTAGCTTGTATGTTTCTCTAAAACAATTATAAGTCAAAGGTAGCTTACAATAAAGTCTTATTTGCATGATTCCGTTATCTTCCTTTTTTTGCTTATATCATTTTCTTTGTTATCTCTTCTTTAGTGGAACCATGTATATGTTTTTCACAATTATTTAAAAGATGCTGCTCTTTATATTAACTCGGTTTATCTAAAATATGTCACTTAATTTAGTAATCCACTTTTTTAAAGACAATCGAAATGAAAAAGTAGGGGTGAGCATCGGGTCAAACCTGACCCAAACTAAAAAAACCAACTTGACTCGAAAACCGAAAAATAAAAAAACTCAAACCGAGAACCGAACCGAGAAATACATATCGAAACCAAAACCGAACTGGATAACTCGGTTCGGGTCGGTTTTCGGGAAAAAACCCGACAAAAACCGAATCGAACCGAAACCGATCCGAAACCGACAAAAACCGAAATAAATACACAAAACCATAACCGAACCGAAAACAGTCAGTTCGGTCCGGTTTCAGTCGGTTTATCGGTTCGGATCAGTTTCGGCTGGATTTGCTCAGCCTTATGAAAAAGTGTAACCATTTTTTATTGTCTTTAAGATAGTTGGTCTAATTAACGGGATCTACCTAAAACAAGACATGAGCCACTTGAAAACATTTATAAGTGAACGATAAGTAAAACGAAATGAAATGGATCGACTAAGGCCATGTTTTTTGTTAGTCAATATTTTGGATTGGGCTCAAGCCCAAGTTTTAGAATAGTCATTGTAACCTTATATATGTATTATCGGTTGTTTAATGAAACGATAAAGAAACATTGTACACTCACATGGTATCAGTTGCCAAAACCGATCATAAAACTAAAAGGGTTGAATAGTTTTACCGCTTTAAAATATATTTTCTTCAAGTACTTTGTGTGAGTTAATGTAAATAATAGACAATAAGTAATATGCAAGTAAAGAGAGAACGATCAAACCACAACACGATTGTTTATAGTGGTTCATCTACAATCTTTTTTTCTTTCCCTACTCCACTTCCCCGAGTCTCCAACTCGAGAGTTTATTTTCACTAATCAACAAGCTCCTTTAACCTAAGCAGAGAAAAACTTTACACTTCGCTACACAATATTTCGACACAAAGCTAGATGTCGAGTTCTTTACAAGCGGTACAATCACTCCCGTCACACTATGTATTTTAAGGACTAAAATACTAACCGATCACTATCGAGGTTTATGATGGTTTGGTACAAACAATGATATATGAACTAACTATAATTCACACTACGATGAACTAACAAGACTTTGCAACCCATCGTTAAAGCTTGTAAGTCTTTTGATAATGTTTTGATCTTCTTCTTTGCAAAAGAATTCACTAAAATGAAATATGAATGAGTTAGAAAGAATGAATAATGAATGAGAGAATGTATATTATGCTTGTAAGTGATGAAAAATCAACATGGTGTGGCTTGCTATTTATAGGCAAGAAATGCCAGCAAGCCACGGATCAGACGGATCCAAATACAGGGATCCGTCCGTGTATGTATTTGGTTCTGTGGGGACCTGACAAAAAATCCACCAAATCTTTTATCAAATCTGTAAGTTATAGGATTTCACAAACACACTAAACCATAATCACATGGGGCGTTCAAGTATGTTTAGGAGAGAAAGTTCTAGAGAGAAAGAAGAGAGTTGGGAACTATGTGAAACAAAGAAAATGGTATTGAGCTCCAACCTCTACCTTGGGAGGTAGAGGGTATTTATAGTGTCTTACAAACAAACGCCACCTACGGCCGTGGATCGTGCATACAGTGGGTAAAGACCCGTCTGTCCTCCACGGTGTTACATAACAAACTACTTGCTAACATAACTGACTACGACTACGAGCTTAACTAATACATATACTTGAGGTGACCGACTCTTTAACGATCGAATTTTCTAATTCCTAACAATCTCCCCTGCGGAGGTCACCTCAATTAACAATGAATACAAACAGATATTACATTAGATTGTTCTAGGATTCTTGATCAAGTTCTTTGCTCGAGAGCTCGTAGTCTTTGATTCTTCATGTTCCTCATGTTTGGATACTTTCAAGTGGAGGTCTTTAACCGATCCACGCGATGATGAGTTTTGAGCCATCATTGAGATTATCAAGAAACAAAAATCTCGACTTCACCTTTGTGGTGTTGGTATTATGTGATGTTGTGACATTTGGACCGACATGCTCACATTCGGATCATGATTTATTCTCATCGAGTAGCGGAAGCTTCGTTGATTCATGATATTGGCGCAGCGAACAGCGAAGCATGGAGTGAAAATATCGAGTCATTGATGCACTTATCATGATATCTTTAGAGATGTATGTGTAGTGTGAGCATGCGGCTATGGATTGACCGCATCATTCGATCACCAGAACGCGTCGGGCGTACCACATACAACAGTTAGCAATAAGCGCACAAAGTGTCTTTGAACACTTTCGTTGAATTGAGGTACACGACCCACGGTTCCCCGTTGATCAAGACAAATCTTGCTGTGATCGGTATAATTACGAAGAATTTCCTTGACGGGGTTTCGCAATGCTCTAGTTGTTCTCAAACCGAACGCCTCAAAGAAGACAACATGGAGTGAGTGAACCGGTGAATTGAAATTCACCGATTGATGAAAAGAGATTTGACAAGAAACAATCGTGTATTGCTCAATAGAAATTGTTTTTGCAATACAACGAAGGTTTTAATGAAAATCATTTTCCAATCATAAACACCTTTATTTTGAAATATTAGTACACGATCGATGTGCTATAGAAAAGTTTTTAAGCACAACGACCGGTTTTTGAATGTATCCGCTAATCCATAACTCGAACCGTGATTGATTCAAAAGATTGAATCGCCCCATTGTTTCGTTCGGTTGTTGTTGGGAATTATGCGAAGTAGGATTTCTCTTGTCAATCTTCTTAGAAGGATTCTCATTGAAGTACAAGCGTAATCTCAAGAAGAGATTCTTTGAAGTATAAAAGCCGTGCCGTGTATCTCTTGAAGAGTGGAAGTCGACTAGGATCCGCTGCGCTTTATTATTTAAATGCTAACCCATCATTATTCTTGAACCGCCCGAGGTTAGCATGGGTATTATTGTCTTGCTCAATATTGTTTAGTGTTTTTCCATTAAATGCATGCTTGCATGCTTAGTCGATTGAGTAGTAATAGTTTAGGGTTCCTTGTCTATAAAAGGAACTTGATAGTATGTAATAGGCAACTCATTCGAAACATAGAGTTTCGGTGAATAAAAGATCCATAGAGGATCTAAGTGTTCTTAGTTATTACAACTTGTATTTACATTCCGCTAAAGAATACGAGTTGTAGAGATTTTCTATTAGTTTGCTTATGATTACATAGGCAACACTAACGATCAACGAGTGCTCAAGATCCGTCAAGGTCTTTGTGTTTTCAACAAGTGGTATCGAGCCTCGGGAAAGTCTCTACGATACTAAGAACCATATTTAACCTCACCCCATACAACCAAAAATACATTCACCATGCCCGAACCGATGATGAATCAAGTCACCAACAACAACATCAAGAACACCACCTCTATGCAACAACTTAGTCTTTCCAACAAGAATGGTAAGTTTCCTTATCTAAAAAGGAAGAGTATGATCTGTGGACAATGAAGATGCATAGCGGATCTCCAATATTGATTGGAATCTTTGGGAGATTGTGAAGAAAGGAAGCAGTCTGAAGAAGACTATCCCGGATCTTGATGGTAAGTTTACCATTGCTCATCCCAAAAGCTATTTGAAGAGATTCTAGGCGTGCAAAGAGAGCACAAAGTAAGAACCATCCTTCTTCAAGCTATTCACGAAGATCACTTGGGTGATTTTCACCACATGGATGATGCTAAGGACATATGGATGGCTCTTAAAGCAAGGTTCGGTGGCAATGAAGAGTCCAGAGAATGAGGAAGTCCATGTTGAGACAACACTTTCAAGAATTCAATATCTCGAGAAGAAGAAGGTATCCACAAGGGATACGACGGGTTTCATAAGATTTTGAGTCACTAAACCGGTGAATGCAAAACGACAATGATGATTGCAATTCAAAGTTCCTTCGATCTTTGCCTCCATCATGGTTACATGTTAGTATAGCCCTAAAGGCTAAAGGTGGTTTGGACATGCTCACTTTTGATGAGTCGTACAACAAACTCAAATCTCTTGAACACGATGTCGGATCTCCTACCGTGCATCCTCTTACGGTCATACGACCTTTGTTGGGACATCTCACTCCAATATGATGATACATGCTCCTAGTCCAACTTACTTACCATCATCATCTTACAATCGTCCCACTCCATCATGCCCTCAAGCTAAAACCGGTAGTATATTGGAGGATGTTCTTCATTCATTTGTTCTTGATTATGATACTCTGACATCTTGTCTATGAAGATTTTGAGCGGTGGACCCACTTGATATGGAGGAGATGAAACCGAAATGGCGGTGGCCATGCTTTCGATGATATCAAAAGGTTTGAGGAGAGGTCGGGAAGAAAGTTTGGCTTCAAGGAAAAGATCCATTTCGTTTTGACGGAGAAAGGTCAAGTGTTTCTCTTGTCACCGATGGGTCATTTCTCAAGGAATGCAAAGATAGGAAGAGTGGAGAGGAGCTAACTACAATTCCTATCGTGAGAATCGAAGGAAGCTAGAACTTCAAAGAACTCTTGTCACCTTGGATGAACATGTCAACTGGGTGCACATGAACCGTGAATGAGGAAGTCTGGCGATCTGAGAAGCTTGGATTGTTGGCAAGATGTACTTGGAAGATAGGCATGATCAATTTGCCTTGATGGGACTTTCTCGGTACACAATCTGTATATTTGGTTGTAGTGAAAGATACAATGAACTTAAAGAAGCTTATGATACTATGAAACCTAAATACAATGAATGCTATGTTGATAATGAAGCTTATAAGCTTTCGTTAAAACATTAGAAAGACAAAAAGTATGGTTTCAAAAGAATCGAGATAGCTTATGAAGAAAAGATAAAGGTGTTACAATTTGATCTAGATATTGCAAACATTAACTTAAAACGCTTGAAAAGGAAAAAGTCGATACTATTCTTTGAGAATCTAGAGCTTAAAGAGAAACTAGTCGAGGAAATAGCTAGACATAAACAATGGTTAATATCGGTGACAATCTAGCTAGAGAACTCTATAGTAGTCGGTCAATGAACTCGGAATAGGTTTAGGTTTTCAAAAGTATGTAGGTTTGGAAGCTAGGCAAGATGGGCGTAAATCTACACTGCAGGCTTAGCATATTTTAAAAGGAAGGTGATTTACATGTCGTCCCTGGACCTATTAGAGGTGAATTCATGCCCACCGACCGTCCATTACTGTTGACTTTGATGGATCACACCATCCGTATGGCAAAAGTCAAAAGACTTGCGGACACCGATGCTTCATCTTATGACTTTGTCTCTTTCTCGACGGTGACAATTCATCGGATCAAGGTCTACTTTCATTTGTGATTCAAGTGATAAGTCGACCTTCCCAAGCCCTCACCGAGCCTACACCCAAGCTCGCACCCAAGTCTATCTACAAGCCTTCTAGGGTAGTCACGAGGAATCAACTTCAAGCTGTTTCCTCGAAGACTTGTCCTTTAAATCTTTGCATAATAAGTCCGTTAAAACAATTCCTTTAATGTTTCGGTTTAAGTACTTCTACATGTAATAGAACATCTTCTTTGTTGAATAAATCTTCTAAAAGGAAGACATGTTTTGTATGTGGAAGTAAATTTCATTTAATTAAGGATTGTGATTTCTATGAGCAAAGATTGGGTGTATGTGCTACTCGTGAGAAACCTAGACCGGTGTGGACCAATGTTAATAATATTCCACCTTATGTCCCACAAGCTACTTATCTCGACTCTCCTTGGAGGAGATCGGTGATAGACCTTATGTGCAACCTACTAGCCCATTCTTTAAACATGGTTATTGGCTGCATATGTTGACTCTATGAATAATGGGAAAGGATGTTGGGTCTCTTTGTCAAGTCCTCAACAGTTGTTCTTGGAATAATAAGGGACCTAAATTTCAATGGAAACCCAAGAACAATGGTGAATCTTTCTCCGCTAGACCTAAATCTCATGATCCACAAGGCGGGTTCAAGTCAAGAATGACTTGAGCCTCCTTTGTTTACTAACATTCTTTTGTATATATTTTTGTTCTATAGGATCATCCTCTTAAGCATAAAGATATTGGTATTGTTGATAGTGGTTGTTCAAGAAGCATGTCCGTAAATAGAGATATGATGCACAATTTTGTTCCTATTGAAGAAGGAGGCAATGTGACTTTTGGTGGAAGTGATGGTAGAATTAGGAAAGGCACCATCAAGACACCCCTCTTGAACTTTGAGAATGTGTACTATGTTAGGGAACTTGAGACTTCAACTTGTTCTCGATCTCACAAATTTGTGACACCAAGAACAAGGTACTCTTCTCTCGAAGATGAATGTCTTGTGCTTTCTAAAGAGTTCAAGCTTCCGAAGATACTTCAATTCTGCTGAGAGTTCCTCGAAATCACAATCTATACACATTCAACCTCAATGAAGTTCATCCTGAAGGTGACCTCACTTGTTTGGTGGCTAAAGCATCCCTGGATGAGTCTACCAAATGGCATAGGAGAATGGCTCATGTGAATTTCAAGACCATAAACAAACTCTCTAAAATGGGTCTTGTTGAAGGTCTTCCTCCAAAGTTTTCTCCAATGATCATAATTGTGTTGCATGCAACAAAGGGAAGCAACAGAGCTTCCTACAAAGTCATCGCTTTGTGAGCATTATTTACGAGCCTCTTGGTGTTACATATGGATCTATTTGGTCCAACTCAAGTCGAAGCATTGATCACAAGTATTTTTGTTTGGTTATCACCGATGGCTATAGCGATTTTGTTGGGTGTTCTTTCTAATGACTAAAGATGAAACATCTCCGGTCTTTGAAAGACTTCATCACCCTCGTTGAAAATCAGTTGAACAAGAAGGTTAAGGGAATTCGTGTGATAATGGGACGAGTTCAAGAATGCTATTATTATAGAACTCTGGAGGGTCTAAAGGGATAAAGAGGACTATAGCAATCCAAGAACCCCGCAACAAAATGGGGTAGGTGAAAGAAAGAATAGGACCTTGATAGAGGCTGCAAGATCAATGCTTGCAGACTCTAAATTGCCCACTATGTTACGGATCAAGTGTTGGCACTGACTTGCTATGTGCTAAATGAGTCTCCATTACTAGACCTCACCTCAAAACACCATATGATCTTCTCTTTGGGAAGGTTCCGGTCATTCATTACCTCAAACCTTTTGGTTGTCAAGTGACCATTCTAAACACCGGTGATCCGTTGGGGAAGTTTGATGAGAAAGGCGATGATGGTTATATTGTGGGTTATTCACTCATAGCAAGGCTTACAGAGTGTACAACTTATCGCCAAGAAGATAGAGGAGACTTTGAACACGAGATACATGGAAGATAAGCCCAATGTTCAAGGACGGGGTCATGTGTGGTCTTTTGACCTTGACTACTTAAGCGATTATTTGGGTTATACTAGACATATGGCTAACCAAAGTGCAGGTTCTCAAGAGTCTCCCACTAACAATGCGGTACCTTGGATGTCGACTCACGGAAGTGAATTTGAAGATGATGAACAACCTATACTTGTGCCTTCTTTCTCCCCAACAATGTTGCGGTAACACTTCTAGAGATACTACGCTAAGAGTGAAGATGAATCACACTATCTCGAGGACCTTGCTAGGCTTGAGACTCAAGAGTTTGCGACTAAGCTTGAAGTCGAGAAGGTGAATGGGAGCTTGCAAATGAGGTGTCGGTGGAAACCATGTTTTCACGACACCGATGCGATCTCTCCATCGTCATCAAATCTGCTGAAATCTCATTGCTTTACTCCTATTCCTTCTAGAGTGTCCACAGACTTTGGTGAACCCTATACTCGCTTTCCAAGACCTTGGATCTTGGAAATAATCAACCCAATCGGCATTTTCACCTCACCTTCCTATGACACATCTTTTGTACCAACTGTGTCTAATCTTGAACCTTCCATTGAAGTCAACCCCATCGCTACTAAAAGAATCAACATCACTCACCCTCAATCCAATATTATTGGTGACATTCTAGCACTGTTAGAACTCGAAGGGCTATCTTTAGTCCTAAATTTGGACGAGTTGCTTTTTCTCTTATGTCTTAAATCGCAAAGAGACAATCACACGGACTTCAAGCATTGTGCATTTGCGTGTTTTCTTTCTCAAGTAGAACCAACCGGTGTCTCTCAAGCTCTTGAAGACTCAAGTTGGGTTGAAGCAATGCAAGAAGAAATGCAATGAGTTTCAAAACCAACAAGTTTGGATTTTGGTACCACTACCGATGGCAAATATGCTATTGGAACTAAATGGATTACGAAGAACAAAAGAGATGCAAGGGTGTGGTTATTAAAACAAAGCAAGATTAGTAGCTCAAGGTTACGAGGCAAGAGGAAGGATTGATTATGATGAAGTGTTTGCACTGTTGCTAGAGTAGAGGCTATTCGAATTTTCTTGGCCTATGCATCCTACATGGGCTTCATCTTTGTATCGATGGATGTTAAAGGTGCTTTTACGTATGGTGAGATAGAAGAGGAGGTTTATGTCACTCAACCCAAAGGATTTGAAGACCCGGATCATCCTAATCATGTTTACAAGGTCGTTAAAGCTCTCTATGGACTTCATCAGCACCAAGGGCATGGTATGCTAGGCTTTCATCATTTCTGAAGCATGGCTACGAAGAGGTGCCATTGATAAGACTCTTTTTCGAAGAAGAACTCGACAGACATCATACTTGTGCAAGTGTATGTGGATGACATCATTTTGGATCCACTAAAGAAGCTTAGTGCGAGGAATTTGAGGAACCGATGAAGGAGAATTTCGGATGAGTGCTATGGGGAGCTTACTTTCTTTTAGGTCTCCAAGTTCGTGAGAAACAAGATGGGATATTTATCGGTCAAGATAAATATGTGAGGACATTTTGAAGAAATTTGGTATGGAAGGTGTCGAGCGCCACAACACCTTATGAAGCTCCAAAACAAAACCAACAATGAACCGGATCTACGTGAATGTTCATTTATACTGATCTATGATTGGTTCATTAATGTATCTAACGACTTCAAGGCACGATATTACTTTTCTTGTGAGTGTTTGCTCTCGACATCAAGTCTCTCCACTTGCTTCCCATCTCAATGCGATCAAGAAGATCTTTAAGTACCTCAAAGGCCAACCTCATTTAGGCCTTTGGTACCCAAAGAGTCTCCTTTTAAGTTGGAAGCATATATTGATAGTGATTATCTTGGTGCAAATCGGATAGGAGATCCACAACTGGAGGTGTCAATTCCTTGGAAAGAGATTGATTTCTTGGCGGTGCAAGAAACAAACCATTGTGGCTACCTCAACTACCAAGCAGTAGTATGTTGCTGCTGCAAATTCGTGGACGGTCCTTTGGATTCAAAATCAATTCTTTGGATTATGGGTATAACTTCATGAACACAACTCTTTTATTGATAATCAAAGTACCATATGCATTGTCAAAATCCGGTTTTCACAAGAGAACCAAACATATTGAAATCGGGCACCACTTTATAAGAGATGCATATGAAAACATTTGATAAATGTGGCTAAAATTCATCTGAGATGATAATGTGGCGGATCTGTTAACAAAAGCTTTTGATGGACCAAGGTTTCAACACCTTGTGGTCAATATTGGAATGCTTAACCCTTAACGCAAGAAGTTTAAGGGAGGCATATGCCTCGTGGGAGGATTTTGTTTTGTTTTGTTTGTCGTTTCTTAGTTAAAAAAAAAAAAAAAAAAAAAAAAACTAACTTTCTCTTGCGGGTTTGTTGTATATAGTTGATGGTTTTAACTCACCGGATATACCTTGTGTATATCAAAGAGTTGGCTAGTCCAAAGTGTACAACTTTGGTAAAGACACATCAAATCATTGATAGTCGTAATGATTTGCTCAAAATCATAGGTCTCGCAACCACCCATGCTTAATTGCTAAGAGTTGTATGGTCATCAATTCACCATGGTATATTCCTTGTTGGAATCCAAGAATTGGCTAGCCCACAAGTATATGGCTTGTGGTAAAGGCAATCGAATCCATGTTTGGTTATCAATTCACCAATTCTAAGAATTGACTAGTCACGAGCAAAGGGCTACGGTAAAGATACATCAAATCCGTTTATATAGTTGCCGATTTGCTAATAAATCGATGGTTATCAATGTACCATAGTTTTCGAACTTAAACATTTGGCTACTCCGGTAGTGATGGCTATTGGTAAAGAGACAACAAATCCATTATTTTCAATGATTCACCTCTCACAGGAGTTAACTCACCGGATGTGATGAGAATAGTATGCAACTAATAAGTATTGATGTACACTATGTCATGTGTTCTTTGCAAAGACACGGCGTTTCAAAGTTTGGTCATCCTAGAGATGAGATTATTATTGGTTCTTTGCTCTCGATGTTTGAAAACAATCCTCTAGTACTACGGTTTCTAAGATCTATCAAGGTTAGGAAGCGGAACTTAACCAAGTCAAATTCCGTTTAGGGAGGATTGTTGGGAATTATCAAGTAGGATTTCTCATCATCAATCTTGCAGAAGGATTTGAAGTAGAAGAAGAATCTGTGAAGAAGAGATTCTGTTTGAAGTATAAAAGCCGTGCCGTGTATCTGTTGAAGAGTGGAAGTCGACTAGGATCTGCATGCGCTTTATTATTTAAATGCTAACCCATCATTACTCTTGAACTACCCGATGTTAGCATGGGTATTATTGTCTTGCTCAATATTGTTTAGTGTTTTCCATTAAATGCATGCTTGCATGCTTAGTCGATGAGTAGTAATAGTTTAGGGTTCCTTGTCTATAAAAGGAACTTGATAGTATGTAATAGGCAACTCATTCGAAACATAGAGTTTGAGTTGAATAAAAGATCCATAGAGGATCTAAGTGTTCTTAGTTATTACGACTTGTATTTACATTCCGCTAAAGAATACGAGTTGTAGAGATTTTCTATTAGTTTGCTTATGATTACATAGGCAACACTAACGATCAATGAGTGCTCAAGATCATCAAGGTCTTTGTGTTTTCAACAGTTGTCACATGGTTGATCTATTGATAGATCTCACATGCCACCCACCGTGAGCTTGTTTGATGTTGGCTCAAAAGGCTTTCCATCTTCATTGTGAATATTTATACATATCACTCGGATGTTACGCAATACCACAAGGATAATCGTTGGACTCAAGATATAATCTCTCTTTCCACATTGTGTGAAGCAGAGAGTCTTCATTGAAAGTGTCCTAATGAGATTTATTGATGATCTCGTGGCTCTAGACTCAATTGTGCATATTTGGATCCTATGCTAAAGACTAGGGAGAGGTCTCCTTCTTCAATATCAACAAACCCCAAGAGAAAGTCGATAGATAATGTCGGTTCCCGTGAGAATGAAACAAGTCCTTTTAAGAGAAACTTGAGTAGTTTGGGAGGATGTAGTGCGGTGCGTCACCGGGTCCATGACGTCTTGTCTTCAATACCGATGTTACCTTAGTAACCACCAAGAGCATATGAATTGAACCCGTATCGCCCTAAGGTTGAATTGTAATATATAAACTTTTCACATACACATCATAACATTAACACAATGAGCACATAGATGGTTTTAGAGAGAGAAAGAGTGGGACATTCTAGTGAGAGAAACTTGTGGAATATTAGATTATCCAAAGAACATCCAACCCTCTACCTTGCAAGGTAGAGGGTATTTATAGGTTACAAACTAAACGACCTCTCGACGGCCTCATGGATCGGGATACAATGGGTAAAGACCGACCTTCTTCCACGGTGTTGCACTATACTATTTTACGCTACTAACTAACTATATAAAACAGTAACTAATGACCAATCTACGAGCTAACTTATGCTAGAAAATAGTTGGGGTGACCGACTCTTTCAACACCGGAATTTTCTAATTCCTAACAATCTCCCCAAGGAGGTCACCCCATATTTTACATTTCAAATCCTAGCATTCTAGTCTTGACTTTGTTCTTGAGCTCGTAGAATTTCATACATCAACATCGTAAACTTAGTGCATAGGTGGTGCAACTTCAAAGTCTGCAAAGATTTGTACTTTAAATTGGAGGTCCATTTCGATTCACGAGATAGTAAATATGAGCCGACTTTTGAGATCATCGACAATCAACAATCTCGACACATCCTTTGTGGTGATGGTATTATGTGATGTTGTGACTTTGGGACCGACATGCTCACATTCGGATCATGAAATCTTCTCATCGAGTAGTGGAAGCATTTGTTGAATCATGATATTGGCAGCAGAAAGCGTAAGCATGGAGTGAAAATATCGAGTCATTGATGCACTAATCATGATTTCTTTTGAGATGAATGTGTTAAGTGAGCATGCGGCTATGGATTGACCGCTTCATTACGATCACCGCAAATGTCGGGTGTACCGCATACAAAAGTTAGCAACAAATAGCACGAAAGTGTCTTTGATCACTTCGTTGAATTGAGTACACGCCCACGGTTCCCGTTGATCAATTACAAGTATCGCCTTTGATCGGTAGGATTCTAAGAATCTCCTTGACGAGGTTTCGCAATGTTCTAGTTCTCAAACCGAACATCTCAAAGAAGACAACACGGAGTGAGTGAACCAAATAATTTTTAAGTCCACCGATTGATGAAAGAGATTTGAAAAACAATCGTGTATTGCTCAATAGAAATTGTTTTGCAATACAACGAAGGTTTTATTGAAAATCAATTATCAATCATAAAAATACCTTTGGTTTGAAAAATGAGTACAGATCGATGTGCTAAAGAAAAGAGTTTTTAAGCACAAAGACCGGTTTTTCAAAGGTATCCGTCAATCCATAACTCGAACCGAGATTGATTCAAGAGATTGAATCGCCCCATTGTTTCGTTCGGTTGTCACATGGTTGATCTATATAATAGATCTCACATGCCACCTACCAGAGCTTGTTTGATGTTGGCTCGAAGGATTTCCATCTTCATTGTGAATATGTAACCACATCACTCGGATGTTACGCAATACCACAAGGATAATGCGAGGACTCAAGATATAATCTCTTTCCACATTGTGTGAAGCAGAGAGTCTTCATTGAAAGTGTCCTAATGAGATTTATTGATGATCTCGTGGCTCTAGACTCAATTTGTGCATATTTGGATCCTATAACGGAGACTAGGGAGAGGTCTCCTTCTTCAATATCAACCATCTCTAAGAAAGTCGATAGATAATGTCGGTTCCCGTGAGAATGAAACAAGCCCTTTTAAGAGGAACTTGAGTGGTTTGGAAAGGTGAAGTGCGGTGCGTCCGGGTCCATGACGTCTTGTCTTCAATACCGATGTTACCATCAAGAGCATATGAAGTGAACCGGTTTACGCCTAAGGTTGAATAAATGGAGGCTATTTGTTTTCACCTTTTCTCATTCAATTCTTTTTAATTCTTCAACCCTTCATGCTTACCGAGACTTCATAGCTAGAACCTTGTTGGGTTTATTCCGAGACTAGCTCGGTCTTAGTCCGCACTCTTCCCTTATCTCATTTTTCTCCTTTTATCATCATACCTAAGGACTTCTACACTAACTAGTGGATTGTCCTCGGTAGATCCCTCCGGTTCGGCGGATCATGGGAACCAATACCTAACCTTATCATCCTTATATCACCGTACATAAAGTAAAGTTGGTCGGTCAATTTGGTATTGTTCATCCGCCATTGGATCCAATTGAAAACCATTTGAAAATCAATTCGGATACTTGTGATATATTATCAAAGCTTTTGTACTGAATTGTTTTTGATATTTTAGAACGAGAACTCCCCTCAACATGTGCATCAAGTATTTGAAAATGTTTTGCACACGGAGGCAAGAGAAAGAATTAACTTCTTTTGATTACCATTTTCTAAAAATATCAACATCACTTCCTCAACCGGATCAAGTGGGTATAGCATTTCGGGAAGTATGAGGTTTCCATAATTTGCTCCCCTCAATATGTGCCTCGAGGTTGAAAAGAGTTTTGCACATACTAGAGGAACCTTTATCATCAAAGGATTAGAAGCCATGTGATCAAGGTACTTTAAAATATTTAAAGTGTAGTGTACCCCGATGACTTGAATTTACAAAGAGAGTTCTCCCCTTAATATATGCTTCGAGATTCGAAAAATTGTTTAGCACATATAAGGAGAAGTTTGCACAAAATTGGTCATCTTATCTTTACCATCTTTCATATTTATATCACATTTTCTCCCGATCAAAATCTTAAATCCTTTGAGATTTTGGATCTCAAGTGATTTAAATAAGTATGAGGTAAAATATTTGTAGGAGAAAATGTGTCCAATTTTATATGATAAAGAAAAAGGACAACACAGATGTTTCCCCTTTTCAAAAGGGGAAACCATAGTACAAATCCTAGCACTATTACATGAATTACAGTTGTTCATATTTGTTACACCACATATTACACAAAGTTAACAAAACATAAACGGTATTCAAGAAGTCTTCATTCGGTTCTTCGAAGAAGTTTGTAGTGACCATCACGAGCCTTCCACCAACAAAGCTTTCAAGGTCATGGAAGATCCTTCGTGTCTTGAGTCTTCGCCCCGATTGCACCAATGAAATGTTCACATCTCTTCACGTCATCATCACCCGTAAAGTAGTTTTAACCCAAGATCTCATATCAAGTTTGGCTTCTTTCACTCGTGTCAAGTCCTTCTTGACCATTTGAGCGTACCATCACTAAACTTGTAGAGTTCACATAGACGCATAAGCATACGCGATCCATATCTGTCGGTGAAGATGACGGCTCTAGGAGTGTCAAGAACTTTGTATTCTCGATGAAATTCATGCCCACCGCATTCCATTGAGGACTTGTGAGGTTGACCTGGTTTGGTAGCTTTCAATGCCTGTCGAAAGTCCTCAACTCGTTTCCGAATGACTAAGCCCCTTATCCACAGAGTGACAATTGCAGAGGGCCTTTTCTCACGCATGTAAGTGCTCCGGTGTCCTTGAAGATTTAAGAGATAGAGATCTTGAAATCATTTGGTAGGAGATGTTTGAAGTCGTTCTCTTCAATGGTATACACTTTGAGGTCGACTCTTTTAAGGACAATCTTCTTCAAGTACTCATATCCATAGATCGGAAGATCTCTACACCGACAACGCTTAAGATTTGCGCTTTGATCGACATCATTGCGTCTTTTATCGCACCATGTCTTTCAATGTAGAACTTCTTCTTTTTGAACCACCGTGAGAAATACCATAAGCGCAATATCATACTTTTGTTCTTCATTAGCCCGAAAATATCGGGAACCATCCGCTCAAGCCCCGATCGAGTAGGTTGCGACTTTCATCTTTGATATAGATAGAGCGGGCCTTCTTTCGTGAGAGAGCACACAGATAGTCCAAGTCGAGATTGAAGAAGAATTCACCTGAATGGTTATCGACCGTGTTCACCACCAAGAGGAAGAGATTTGTTGACATTGAAGCGACTTATTTGATCACCGACTTGGTCATTTAGCATCTTATGGCATTCTTCCATCGATATTGAAGATGATTAGCATCTCGAGTGGAAGACTTTGACAATCTCGTAAGCTTGACCTTCAAGATCTCTTGGTGTTATGGATGAGATGCTCTTCCGCTCACAAAACCATCTTATGAAGCTTCCCATATCACCGATGTAGTGTAGAGAGAGTCTTAATTTGGACTTTCGTAGTTATTGGTGATAACTGATGCCCAATTGTTGTCAGGAATCATAGAGTCAGACTCAGGGATGGTCCATGTGGGTTCCGGGGAAGGAGGTTTATCTTCCATAATGCAGCTTTGAATAGTGTCTCTTGAAGGTGCAACTCTGGATGTGCTAGTGCGATTCCCAGCCATGTACGAGTCAAACCAGTCTTCTGATGGCTTTGGAATATGCTTTGTCGATGCATCATCTTCATCTGGTTCTGAGTCAGCCATGACCTGAGATTCTTCGTTAACCATTTGATCATCAGGAATGAAGGTGGACGTGGATGTGAACCTTGAATCAATCGTCGTCCAGGCAGCAGATTTTTTCTGATTACTCTGCTCTTTTGTTGGATCTGATTGACTGGAAGATTTCGGCGGTGATGATGGTGGTTGTGATGGAGGTGTGATGGTTGTTGTAGAAGGATTACCAGATCCAGAAGTTCCAGCTCCCCCCGTTGGTGGTGGGGGAGGAGGTGGATCTTTGCGATCCTTTATCAATGCTTCCATTACACTTGTTCTCCTTTTCCTTTTAGCTTCCTTTTCTCCGACTTCAATCTTAAATTGCTCATAATTGTCGAACTTGATGGATTCTTCAAGTGCCTCATAGAGTTTACTGTGAACCTCATGCTTGTCCTCTTTAGCCTCATACATTCTTTCACACAGAGCTGCTCTCATATCGGAGATGGGGAGGTCCTTGAATCGTCTGAGAAGTGGAGCCTCCATTGCCCATTCCACGGCATCCTTGACTTCTCCTTCAATAGCATCGAGAATCGCTTCATTGAAGTTGAGGTGCTCAATCAGACACGATCCACCGAGAATCAATGATTTAGGAAGTTGCCTTTCCAGTGCTTCTATCCTTTTAATGGCTTTATCCAGTAGTTGATCAGAAGTGAGAATCTGTGGAGGGGAAGCTGGTGGAGCCACTTCATCTGCAATTGTGAAGACGGGTTCTGGAGTTGGTGGTGTTTGTACAGTTGAATGAGAGGGTAAGGGGGTGGTGGAAGTGCAGTTGAGAGTGAAGAAGCAGTCATTGGAGGAATTGTAGATGTATCTTGATGAATGCTGACATTATACATGGATTGAGCCGAATCTAAGGTTTTGTCATTAATGAATTGATCACCAAAAGAGAAGTCTTCATCAAGATTCTTAAGTGAAGATAGAGAGTTAGTAGACGATTTGGTTCATCCATCTTCAAGGTCTCATCGATCTTGTCTCAAGGTTCTCTGTGAGCCCTTTTGTAACAGAGTGTCAAAATTTAAGATGATTGAGTCTCACCAAGTGTAAGAGATTCCTTAAATGTTTGAGCCCTTGACCACTGCAGTTGTTCCTTTTCATGAGATGAATCATTTTCTCTTTAGCTCATATGGATTTGTGGTGCTTGATGGAGATGATGAGATAGTTAGCGACATGTGAGCGGCTTGTTCGGTTTCAACACTTGCAACTCCTTTACCCTTGTCAAGTGCAATTTGGGTTGTTTGTCGAGGTGGTTGAGCGGGTTCTCTTAACACAATTCCACCTTCCGAGCTTTCACATTCGACTTTCAAGGCTTTCTTTGAATTCCAAGTTGCGATCAACATCATCTTCATCGCTAGCAACGAAACATTCCTTGGTGTCTCGGTGTTCTCACCACTCTCCTTTTCCACTTTCTTCCTTTTGCTTTCTTCTTGGAGGTGGTGTCGATGCCGAGAACTTTCACGCCTCTTTTAGGAAGAGAGGCATAGGATGCTTGTGGTCGACTTGGTCACGGGAGCATTTGGTTGTAAAGGAGAGGGTGTGACATCAGCAGAGAGTTTGGTTGCACTTTTCATGTATTGCTTGAAGTAGTCCTTCCTTTTGATATCTTCTATGAGAAGACAATCAGGAATTGGCAATCCAAATACTTCTTTATTCGAGCCTCTAGGAACATATTTCAGGTTTCCTAAAACAAATTCATGTTCTGCTTTGTGTAAAGTTGATTCAGACCTAGGAGTGAAGTTGTGAATTTGTTGCAAATACTGGATAACAAGCTTAGAGAATCGATCTTTGGGAATTACAAGCTTGTTCGCTTTCTTTCGACCTTGAGCATTGTTCTGGAAATAGGTTCTATCAGATATGAATGTGTTCATTGATAACGAGAATTCTTCCCAAATACGATCCGAGACATTCACATCAACCCTATTAATGATTCCCCATAGGATTTGCAAGATAGGTATTCTCACTTTATCGAACCCTGAAGTTTTCCCAGATAAGCATAAGTTCAGAATGGTTGTAATAGCTCTCGTGGTTGATACATGTGTCCGGTGACGATGTCGATGCTCTTGAAATACTATTCGATAGCCCAACCCAATTAGAAATACGATCGATCGTCAAGACCAAAGCGGAGATTGAGTAATCTAACGGGGTTACATGGTGTGATTCCAAGAGCCTTACTCGTAATATCGGAATCAATAGTGAACTCCATATTATCCGATTGCAAGAGTATCGTCTTGTGATTTTATTCCATTGAGCAGGTGTTCGTAATTGTTGAATGTAGATGGTAGGAATTGAGCATTGCTTGGTAATAGCTCCGAAGAAGTTAGTGTTTTTGAGGATGTCAATTGAAACTTTGAGTATCGGATTTTGTTGGAGCCTTTGTAGGTCCACATAACAGTTGCTTTTACCTATAGCAGCCCATTGACTTCTGGGAAGGATTTCATCGTCTGAGAGAATTCCGGATGATCCTGACGGGGTAGCGCTCTTTTCTGGGATTGAACTTGCCATTGATGTTCTGAGTAATCATACAATCAACAGTAATAGATGGGAACAGGTTAGATGATACATAGTAAGTGAGACAGCATTGAGAGCACCCTTATGACAAGGAAGTAGTAACACTGAAGAAGTTCCCAACACATACGGAGACAGATAGAGTGGCAAAGATTGCAACTATATAACACCTTTCAACTATATGATAACATGCATAATTAAGATATATCAATGAGGAACATTCATATAGAAAAATGTTTACATGGCGAGCTTATAAGGGATTTACAGGGCAAAAGGGTGCATTTCAAAGTGATCATGACATGAGCCAAGATACACATGTAAAAGTGATATAACTCATATGTATGAGGCAAAAAGTAACATTTGGCAGTCGTGAGAGAAGCCAAGTACCTTTTGCCTAAACAGAGATGTCATAACAGTTTACATAGAGTATGATGATTCAACAAGTCGAATTAGAGATCTTAAGTGTTGTGAGAGTGAGATCATCTTTAGCACAATGATTTTGAACATTTTAGTAAACCTTGACCCTAAGACTAATTCTCAACATGAAAGTGAACACGTTGCGCACTTGAAAAACAAGTCGTCATCTCGAGTCACAGACAAGTCGCTAAAGGATTAGCACACTAAGTCGCTAAGCTAATTCGCTAGCATGTAAGGCCAAGATGCCATGAACAGTACCTAAGGCAAGTCGCTACAAAGCAGTCAATCAAGTCGCTAGGTTACTAATTCGCTAACTTGTATATACAAGTCGCTAACTACTAACTCGCTAACCAAGTTGCTATGCTAATTCGCTAGCCAGTAAAGTCAAGTCGCCATGAACAGTAAATGAGCTAAGTCGCTATAAAGCAGTTAACTAAGTCGCTAGGTTATTAATTCGATAACTTGTAAATACAAGTCGCTAACTACTAACTCGCTAACCAAGTCATTTGGAATTTAGTGAACTTATTCGCCACGGAGACGTATTCGCTAAGTGGAACACTAACTCGCCATGAAGAACATACATACTAAGTCGCTACCAAGAACATTTTAACTCGCCACCAAGAACACTTCTTAACACCAACCCATCAGTCCAATCCATTTTAATCATACATCAATGTATCCAACCAATATAATCCAAACAATATATATCAAACAATTAACACGTTCAATCATTTTATAAGAAGCACACACACGATTACATAAAAATCCGAACCTATGCGAGAGAGTCAACTAATCACACCTCACGAGCACGAAGGGATCTGATATATAACGAGAAGTTAGAAACTGGACACTAAAGCTTAAGAAGAACTACGATCAGAAGGAATCAAATCAAACCTCTTGTTAACAGGTAACTCGCTAGTAAGATCAAAAATGACGAAGAGAGGAAGAAAACGAGAGAGAAAAAGAACTTGTTGGGTAAAGTTGTAACTCGCTAACAGGTAACTCGCTAGGGGTTTAGAAACAATCTTAGGCAATATGACACAATTGGTCCTTGTGGTATTAACATGAGATGAGATAATTCGCTAATGCAACATAACTATCACTATATGACAGGTTTGGTCCCTATGAATTAAATGAATGAGTGGTAATATGCTAACACGGATTAGACAACGTCTCTAGCATTGATTATTACACCGATCATCATGAATCAATTCAACATTTCAACACATGGCGATTACAACGAAAGCACACACTGAAAATCTCATGGGCAAGATACAATCACAGCCTATAACAGGGAGAAACCCATTCCCAGATATTTCAAAAGTATAACCAGTTAGTCACACAAGCAGGAAATCACCACATCATACAAATAAACAAGCATCATAACCAGCACAGAAGCCAATGGTATCAAAAACTAATCTCCCCCTCAATCAATGTGATCAAAGAACATTGATTGATATTAACCAATCCCATTATACCACCAAGAATATATCTTTTGTTCGAACTTCATCTATGATCCCGTGCCATTATTGAATGACATTTCTAGGACCGTAGATGTTATCGATAACAAGAAGTATATTCGTTATTAGATTGAGAAAAATGATAAAAAGATAAAATTTTGAAAGGAGTATATATAAAATTTTGAAAAATGATAAGGAGTTTTTTTTTTAAATTTGATTTATACAAAGACATAGAAGGACGAGTCCAGATTCAAAATGAATAGGAGTCAAAGTAAGAAGTACATCAATTCGAAAGCTATAGCTCTGAATGAGCTATGTTCATATCTCGAGGGAACCAAGTCATGAAGTTCTGATTGAGTTGAGCATTGTACTGAAAAGACCGAGAGCACATTGTACTTGAAGCACATGTAGACTTGTACATAGAAGAGTTAGTGACACGTTTAGTCTCACATTTAGATGCAACACGGTATAATCAGACGTATCATTAATGGGGATCCTATTAGGTTCTACATTCTTGAAAAATTTACCGTGGGAATCCACTGAGGCATGATTTAGGAATGTAAGTTCGTTTAAGTCCTGTATACTTAAATAATGCGCGGTGGGAATCCATTTGAAGCCATGATGAGATGAACTAAATGAGTGCACACCCTTGTTTTGACTATTTGTCATTTTGTGATCGAGAATTTCTTAGGGATTGATCCGGACTATGTTTTGTATGATACCTAGTTAAGCTTGTAGCATTTCGATTTGTGGGTGATGTTCATTAGTCCTATGCATGGGATTCATCATATCGAACTAGGCAATGAAGTGATTGGTTTTGACAAAACAGACTTGTTATCAACTTGGGATGTAAGCTTAGATTTCAATGGTTTAGCTCTTTCGGACCTAAAGGCATTAGGTTGTTTAATAACTGCTCATTTCAAGTGGTTACGAACTGTTGACTTTCCCAAAGTTGAAGGTTTTGCAAACTTAGTGTTCACCCTATTTCCAAAGATACTTCACGAGCTCATTTTTAGGGCAACAATATTGAAGCTCTTATCCTGAATTTGTGCTTTGAGGTCATCAATATCTTTCATCAAGAGATTAGATTGATTGACTAATTTAGAGTTTGTTTCCTCAAGGTTCTTTCTTAAATGCTCATTTTCTCTTAGAAGGTTGGATACACATAGAGCTAGTTCAGAATTCCTAGATTCTAGTGTATCACTCATCTCATGACAGTCATAATTCTGGGCTTCTGAAAGAAGAGATTTGATTTCTTATGGTGAATCTTTGTCACGAATCAGGATTTTAACCGATTAATTTCAAAAAATTCTCTAAATTCGGAAGTTCAGTTACTACATCTTTTTTTTGCATAAAACATTTCATCCTTATGTTGTATTTCAATTTGCAAAGAGATACGGTGTTTTTCAAGAATTGAAAATTTGTTTGAAAGCTCATCATATACCCTTTTTCATTCATGTTACTTGCATTAGATTCGAGACAAAACAAAGATTGATTCCACATTGTTATGTTCGTGGTAAGAGTCATGTACCTTTTGTGAGAATTAGTGTGATCGATAAGAGTGCCTTGTTGATTGATACCTTTTCGACTACGAGAATTTGAGATCGGTGTTGTTTTCTTCATCCTTTTCCATCACAACCGAGATTTCGCAATCGGTGTCTTCACTGGTTCAATGGAATGAAGCATGACACGTCATCATTGTTCCATGGACACTCTTTACACTCATTCAATTCCTTGACTTGTTATTCTCTTTGCGCTTCCTCGATGTATGTTTCCATATTACTCATGAGTTGAATAAATGAGTTTCGAACTCATGAATTTCCATTCCGTGTGCTTCTTGAAAGACATTCCGGTCATGATATTATCAAAATCGAGGAGTATTCTTCCGGGTAAGTGGTGAAATTGGTTGAAGATGGTTTGGAGAGCGACATGAGAATCATCGGTTGAGAGCTTTTCTTTGGTAATTTGAAACCTCGATCGTTCTAAGTTAAGCAAAGCAGTTCTTGTTAAAGTGGGAAAGTCTGACGAAGGATGGCACAACTTGTTCGATCCATGGTTGTGGATAAGAGTAATTTGAGAAGTCGACCGAGATGTTGAAACGGCTCACGGTGCATTCCACATTCTTAGTATCATCGAAGATATTAAGAGTGACTTATTTGAGTTGTTACGATTGATTGATCTTGAGTCATTAAGTGTGTGGCCTTCAGATAAGCATTACTGTTTCACTATTCTCAGTCTTGTGTCATAGAGAGCAAGTACTTTGGTGATTAAAGAATCCGTGATGATGACATTGTGTTATTATGAATTACTCCCCAAGTCTCAGAGGATTTAGAATCAATTCGCTACCAACTAAACTACACCAAGTCGCCAACACTAATTCGCCACCACGCTAAGTCGCTAGCTTTCCAAGTCGCTAGCCGGATGTAAGTCGCTAAGTGGTAACTCGCTAACACTCAAGTCGCTAGCAAAATTCAAGTGAGAATTGCTACTCAAGTCGCCAACGATGCAAGTCGCTAAAGAGCAACTCGCTACAGACCAAGTCGCTACTACAAGTCGCTACCCGTAGTGGAGAGTCCACTACTTGTACTTTAACTCGCTAGATCTAACTCGCTAGATCTAACTCGCTAGTTCCAACACTGTAAATCGCTACAAAAATGTGAAGCAAGTCGCTACCAAGAAACTATTCCGTGAGCTAAGTCGCTAGCTTGAAAAAAACATATAAACATCACTTTTCAATCCAAAAACAACCCAACCAAAATGATTCAAGCTTACCAAATGAAAACCTAAACACTTTTGATGATTCTAAACATAAAAGTACCAACAAAATTCAAACTTTAACACAAGAAATCAACCAAATGATGCAAAAACCACTAAACTTTTCAAACTCAAAACCACCTAAAACCACTATAAATCCAAAGATGTGCAAGATATGATCTAACCATGGCTCTTGATACCAATTGTAATATATAAACTTTTCACATACACATCATAACATTAACACAATGAGCACATAGATGGTTTTAGAGAGAGAAGAGTGGGACATTCTAGTGAGAGAAACTTGTGGAATATTAGATTATCCAAAGAACATCCAACCTCTACCTTGCAAGGTAGAGGGTATTTATAGGTTACAAACTAAACGACCTCCGACGGCCTGTGGATCGGGGATACGATGGGTAAAGACCGACCTTCTTCCACGGTGTTGCACTATACTATTTTACGCTACTAACTAACTATATAAACCGTAACTAATGACCAATCTACGAGCTAACTTATGCTAGAAAATAGTTGGGGTGACCGACTCTTTCAACACTGGAATTTTCTAATTCCTAACATGAATTATCGGAGGGCTATTTATTTTCACCCTTTTCACATTCAATTCTTTTTCATTCTTCAACCCTTGATGCTTACGAGACTTCATAACTAGAACCTTGTTGGATTTATTCCAAGACTAGCTCTGTCTCAATCCGCACTCTTCCCATATCTCACATTTCTCCTTTTTTCATCATACCTAGGACTTCTACACTAGCTAGTGGATTGTCCCTGGGTAGATCCCTCCGGTTCTGGCGGATTATGGGAACAAATACCTAACCTTATCGTCCTTATATCACCATACATAAAGTAAAGTTGGTCGGTCTATTTGGTATCGTTCATCTGCCATTGGAACCAATTGAAAACCATTTGAAAATCAATCCAGATACTTGTGATATATTATCAAAGCATTTTGTACCTAAATTGTTTTTGATATTTTTAGAACACGAGCTCCCCCTCAACATTTGCATCAAGCATCATTTTGTTATAGAAGTAATTTTCATGTTTGAGGGGCTGGCTTGCATCTAAGAGTAGTTATATAAAAAATGTTGTTTTCAAAATAGTTGCTCCCCCTCAATATGTGCATAGAAATTTGAAAATGTTTTGCACATATTAGGAAAAGACTGCACATTGAAATAATTTGATCACGTTTCAAATATTTTTGGTTTAAGATAGATGCTCTCCCTCAACATGTGCATGGAAAATTTGAAATCGTTTGGCACATGATGGGAGGAGAACTTGTACATCCTTATAAAACCATGTATCGAATTATCAGTTTAAATCCAATTTAAATCACAAAATCTCCCCCGATCACAATTATCAAATCATTTGAAATATGTGATCTCTGTAGATTTAAATTGATTTTGAAAGCTTTTAGGGAGAATTGTAACTTAATTATGAAAATGTTTTAACTGATTATGATCAGATTTTGAGACTTTAAACTCCATTGATTAAACATGCATGATTATCTTTTGAAAAAAATTGAATGACAAATAATCTTTTGATTTAATTGAAATCATTCTCCCCCTCAATCAATGACATAAGTTGTTGATTGAGAGATAGATATTTTGACAAATGTTAAGTCGGATGATTTTCAATAATAGAGTCCGAGTTATTTTTTCAAAGCAATTAGTTTTCATTAGATAGTAAGTAATTGTTTATAGAATCAGAGCATGAAATTTGAAAAACAAAATAAGGCATGGCTCTGTTCTTTCTTTGAAAAGCAGGTTCTTGCTGAAATGACAATAAACCACCATTTTTCTCCGCCTTTTTTTTTTTAGACTATGTACATTCGAAGAACATCTAAAGACCCGTGACATTCTTTGAATATCAACACAAAGTCCGTAGATATTATCGAATCGAGGTAAACATGACAAAAGACAATATTTTGGAATTTTCAAGATTTTCAATTTTTTTGTGGATTTTTGGAAGTTTTATATTTTTATATTTGTTTTGAAGGTTTTGTAATTTTGTATTTTGCTTTTCGAATAGATATTTACAAGAGATAGATGAGTAAAGACCTTTACTCCTCGTCTTCCTCTTGAAGATGCTTGAGTGTTTCGGTTGTAGACTCTTTAGCCTAAGGCGTGGAAGGATAAACTCAAAAGCGTTCTCTAGGAAGAGCTTTGGTGAAGATGTCGCTAGCGGTATTCGGACCTTACAAAGTATAGTTCCACCACACCGTTTTCAACTTGTTCACGATGAAATGATATCGAATGTCAATGTGCTTTGCTCTTGAGTGTTGTGCGTTGTTGCATGAGAGAGCAATAGCACTTTTATTATCACGATGCAGAGGATTTTGTTGAATTCAAAGCCATAGTCGGATAATTGGGATCTCATCCATAGGATTTGAGCACAACAAGATGACATGGCTATGTATTCGACCTCTGTAGAGGAAAATAAGTACTCATTTGCTTCTTTGAAGACCGACTCACAAGCTTATCACCCAAAAATCGAGCACCTCGGGCGTGCTTGACGAGTATCTTGACATCTGCATGATCAACATCTACATAGGTCGTTAGTGACATACCGATGTCCTTGGTACCAAAGTCCCATATTGATGGTTCCTTGGAGATACCGAAAGACCCGTTTAAGCGCTTCAAGGTGCTTTTGGTAGGCTTAGCACGGTATCTAGCACACATGCATCGTGACAGAATATCAGTCTCGGTGTGAGGTACATCGAGGATCCAATCATACTACGATATTTTGTTTGGTCTACCATGATCCACGAGTGGTCCTCATCCGGTTTAAGTACGCTCAATCATGGGAGTGTCAGCAGGTCACTAGAATCAAATCCAAATTTCTTTAAAATCTCATTTGCATATTTAGATTGATTTATAAAAATGCCTCCGGGACTTTGTGAAATTTGTAATCCCAAGAAAAATGACATTTGTCCCATCATTGACATTTGAAATTTTGAACCCATTTCATTTGAAAGCGGTCACACTCATTGGGGTCGATCGAGGCAAGATAATATCATCAACATATATTTGAGCGTGAATTAAATGTTTGCACGACTTTACGGTGAACAATGTCGGATCAATGCTCCTTTCTTTGAATCCGGTAGATAGAAGAAACTTTAATAGTGTATCATACCATGCCCTTGGAGCTTGCTTAAGACCGTATAGAGCCTTCTTCAAATGATAGAGCGTGAGTAGGATGCTCTGGATTCACAAAGCCTTGAGTTGGTGGCGACGAACGACTTCTTTAAGATCTCCGTTAAGCGCCGTCTTTACATCCATCGATAGAATACCATGTTCTTACTTGCGGCATTAGCCAAGAAGATTCTTTTCGCCTTGATACGAGCAAGCTGGAGCAAATGATTCTTCAAAGTCAATACCCTCCTCTGACGGTATCCTTTTGCAACCAACCTAGCCTTGTTCTTTAATACATCGCCATGCTCATCAAGCTTCACTTTGAAAATCCACTTTAGAGCAATGATCATTGCACAATCTGGGGCGGTACTAATTCCCATACATCAAGTCGATCAAACTCATGAATTTCTTCTTGCATGGCATTGAACCATTGTCTTCATTCATGGCGGTTTAACATCTTTTGGTTCGACCTTAGAGTATGGAGTTGAAGAAGCACCATAAGGCATCGGTTGCAAGTTGTTTCCGTGTTGATCTTTGGGCGAGAGGGTTTCCAATGATGTTGTCAATGGATGATCATGTGTCCATTTCTTAAGATGTTCATGTGGTTGTTGTTGAGGGCTGAAGTAGCGAGTCTATATCTTCCGATGATGATGGTTCGATGATGATTCGAGAGCAAATATGTTCTCAAAGGGTTCATCTTACGGAGGAGCAAAGGGTTTTCATCATCATGTGGCGACAACATTTCCATTTTGTACACTCGATGATTGATGATTTGTTGATGAGACAGTGATCGTGAGCGCTTCTTGACTTAATGACATTGGGCGAAGGTTAACTTCATTGGCGGGGATATAGGCGACCTCTGTTGATGGGCGACATATCATTAACACTTGATTCATAGTGTTCATCAAACATTGGATCAAATAATTTCTTCAAATCATCCTCGAAGGAGGTACATAAGGAGTTCTTGGTGAGGATTAGAAACAAGAGTAGAACCGATGGGACTACTTGTTAAAGGTTGAAATCTGGTCGAACTAAATTGTCACGGACCCATTTGACCGGTCGACTCATCAAGCGAAGCGTGAATTGTTTCCATGATATTTCGGGTTCTCTTGTTGTAGATTCGGTAACCTTTTACGCTTGGTGCATATCCTACAAATACTCCAATGTCCGCTTTAGCTTTAAGCTTGCCTAAGTCTTGGCCCTCATTAGTTGGATAGCACAATGCACCAAACACACGAAGGAATGAGAGATTAGGTTTTCTATTGTGGACAAGTTCATATGGAGTTTTCCATGAGCGGTGTGAATTAGGGATCGATTTTGTGTGTAGCATGCGGTGGCAATGGCTTGACCCGGAGAAACATTGGAACCTTTAAGTAAATCGGCATTGTTCTTGCGGCTTCCACAAGAGTTCGATTTCGTCTTTCAACTACACCGTTTTGTTGAGGAGTTCGTGGAACACTTCTTTGATGGTGATTCCAATACTTTCATAAAACTCACTAAGTTGTTTATTAACAAACTCGGTTCCATTGTCGGTTCGGATGATTACGATAGTTTTGTTAAGTCGAACTGCAATTTGTTTGATAAGTTTGATGATGATATCCGAGTTTCATCCTTTGTCCTTAAGAACTTAACCCGGTGAATCGAGGTAATCATCAACCACGACTAGCACATATTTCTTCCCAAAGATATTCGCACTCTCATGGGTCCACATAAATCCATGTGAATTGTATGAAGAACACATGGCGAGTTTGTAGGTTTGGGTTTGTGGGCATATTTCTTGCTTTTTCCTAATTGGCATCTTGAGCAAAGATGATCCTTTTCATACTTTAGTCTAGGTAAACCTACAACTAAGTCCTTTCGGAGAGATCATTGATGGTGCGAAGTTCAAGTGATTGAGGCAGCGATGCCATAACCATGACTTTGTTTTGAAGCCTTTGACAACAAGCAAATTGGAGAAGACTTCATCATATATTCGATAGAGATGGTGTATAGATTTGAACCACGTGTTCCTCTTAAAAGCTCTTTACCATCAAGTTCTCTAACGAAACAAGTATGTTTTCTAAAGGCCACTTCTAGATCAGAATCACAGAATTGACCGACAGAAAATAAGTTATGACCAAGACCTTCTATGTAATATACTCTGGAGATAACACTATCACCGAAAACATAATCTCCATAACCCATAATAGCACCAAAATGATCGTTCCCGAATCTAACAGTCCCGATGAATTTACTCACGAAGTTCATGAGCCGTGACCGGTCTCTAGTCATATGCTTGGAGCGACTGAGTCCGGTACCACGAGCGATTTGAACAATCTGCGGTTGAACACGAGATAAAAATGGATAAGCTGGATAATTGGGAACCCCATGCAATAATGGGTTCCACTTGGTTAATAACGATGGTGGAACACCCGCATCGAGTAGAAACAATGGAATCATCGAAATAGATGCGGTGCTAGTGTTCATATTTGACCTATTCAAAGTATGTTCACTTCTTAAGGAATAGTTCTACCGGAGGCATCCATTTACTAGTGGGCCTTTGTCTTAGCAAATTTAGGGCGGAACTCGGTAGCCTTATGGCGGAAGGTATCCAATGATAACCTATTTTACTAAATATTCTTCTGTGGGTTTCCCTTGTTTTCTAACTTTCTTTCGCCTTTGCCTTTTATCCTTCTTAGCTTGATTTTTGCATAAACAATTTTAACGGGGCATTTAACGGCATTAATCAAATCATTCACACCACATTCATGATTAGTAACATAATTCAAGCAATCATCGGTACATAGTTTGCGAGATAGTAGCGAATTGAATTAATTACGATGCGCTTATAGCAAATACTAGAATCAACACGATTCGTCTTATTCAAATCCTCCCTAAGGTGATCTTCTACTTTCTTCCTTTGAGCATTCCTAGCATGCAAGGTCCTATCATTCTTTGTGTTGCCTTGAGGCTTTGACCCGCTTGCTTTGGTGTCACTTCTTACTCTGTAGAGGAATTGGAACATTAGTTGGTTTTGCTACTTTTGCATTCTGAACTAGAAGTGCGAGGATCGAACTACTTGAAGGCACCTTAGTGTTCACTTTCTTAAAGCGGGCATAGAATGGTTTGTATGCTTGGCACTAGGCATAGAACAAGGCATCACGACTTTTCCTTTTGCACCTAAGGATTTAGGACATGTTGCTATTAAGCATTCTAGCGTTCTTGAGATCGTTTGGCTTGAATGCACGCAAACCTAATTTCCTTTGTCAAGAGGCTTATTTATAAAATCCTCTTCCACAATCTCACGGAGGCATTCAAGACTATCCTTAAGGTGAGCACAATAGTTGTGAAACACAGGTTCATTATTCCTAAGATGAGGAGGAATGTATTTATGATCGCGATATATTTGCGATCGAGGATGACTTTGATGCAACATTCTCATTAAAAACTAGTGGCGGTTTCCTTTCTCCGACTCTCGATTCTCAATTTCTTTTTGTAAAGATGTTATTTTTTGTTGTTTTTGTCACGAGTGACTTTCATTGAATCATATAACTCCTTAAAGTGTCATTTAACTTTTTCATTTTATTCTAGAAAACTTTCGTTTTCTTTTTGTAAAGCATTAACTAGGTTTTGAAGATGAAAAGTTTGAGAATACTGAGAATCTAAAGGAGGAGGCATTTGGGAGCCAGTCACATTGTTCTTTTCACCATTTAATTTTGAGATTTGAGCTTTCAACTTTCTGATCGTGTTACAATGAGCTTGAATCTGTTCGTCACGTTTGTTTATCTGAAAAATTGCATCAAACTCTGGAACATTTGAGGATGTCTTGATATTTGAGGTTTTAACATTTTCTTTAAGATGTTGATATTTTAGTTGCAAATCAAAATGTTCAACTTCTAGTTTAGAAAGATGTTTTACCAAATTATCGTGATCATCTCGATTAATTTTCTCATTAAGTTCTGAGTTTTTGTTTTCAAGCTCAATGACACGATCATGGGAGACTTTCGAGCAACAGATAATTCATGAAATTGAGAAGCATTAATGGAACAATTTGTAGCGATGTAAAACACATCTTGAGCAATACATTCGAAATAAGATTCTCATTCAAGGTATGCAAGTTCTTCCTCTCAATCTCATTATATTTTAATTCTCGCTCATAGTCACTAACCTCAACAATCATCGCATCAAATTCCTTTTCCATTTCTTTAATATCTAAGTCCATCCCCTTTTAAGACTCTCAAATTGATATTTTAGTTGTTTAAAGAAAGGCATGACCTCGGTTAAATAGCATTCTTTAGTTTGCTCAAAACCCTTTCCCTTGGTTATACCAGTGGGTGTGATCCTTTTCTTACAAGTTTTCTCAAAATCAACAAATAATTGAAAGATAACATATTGGTGATTAAGGTCTTGCTTTTAGCGGCAATAGTCCTAGGGACTAGATGCATTGGTGTATTAGGAGGATACACGATTCTTTGAAGGCATTTTCCTAAAGGGGTTTGTTACAACAAGATTCTCTGCTTTTGCTTATCTAAATCCTTTTCCGAACACTTGTTTGGGTGTTAACAACGTTTGAGGCTTAAACATGTTCAAGGAAATCCAATTTTCCTTTTTGTAGTCATGGGGTCCGATAATTATGTTTTCTCTTTACATGTAGGATTGTTGAGTTTCTTATCCATTTTCTCCTAGTGACCTCATCCGATTTCTTATCTTCCTCGGTGCACTCAGCGCAACTAGGTTTACGCCTAGGTTTAAGGATTTCATTTCCATCATAGATAACATTTTGAGCGACTTTTGCTATCTTACCATACTCGGGGTTGGATTCCTTTATAATGGGGATACTATGCTTATCGTGAGAACTCTATGCTTCGTGATCATGTGAGCGATCGAATGGTATTCCTTGTGCGTACAACTTATTTTCAAGCTTGTTTTCAAGGTTTTTAGATTAGAAAATCATTCAAAAGTTTTGATTCCTTAGCTTGAATTCTTGCTTAAGCATTTTAACATTTTCTTGAAGTTCTTGTTTTGCTTAGCGGTTTTAGAAAGCTTTTCTTGTAATGAGTTTAACTCTGTTTTAATACTTCTTCTAAACTTACTTTTCTAATAGTTATACGCATTTGGTCATCCATTTCCGCTCACGGGTGGTTAACTCAAACTTAGCACTTTGTTCATAAATAGCAACTTGTTCTTTATAGACATTGATTCGTAACAATGAGAATCATCATGAGCACATGCGGTGTATTCATCAAAATATAGTCATCATTGTTTGCAAAGATGCATCACTTGGTACGGTCACACTTTCACTTTGTTTCACATATTGATCATATGGGACAACATTGATATTACCTATATTTTCAATATCGACTCAAAGGTTTCGATTGATTGTACTTTGTCATGTATCTTTTGCTCATCAACATCATCATATAGTTTTAATACCTCTGAGATGATTGATTCTTTGGATGGACCAGCTTGCTTAGATGATGAGGCTTTAGGAGAGACCATTGGAGAAATGCTAGCTATGAAAATTGTTTGTGCGATAGGTTCATCATCGACGTCAGAGTCGTATGCATCACAGTCAACGACTTGAAAGGCATTATGATGATTGTGACCTATCTCCTGAATTGGCTGTTCATCAACATTAGCGTCATATGTCTTTGCATTCCCTTCAGCAAGAAACAACAACTCCTCTTCATCCAAAGCTGCTCCATTATCCTGAGCTTGCACGAGCAACATCTTGTCTCTGAAGTATTTTGCATTATGTGGACGTTTTGGAGATGTGCAGTTCCTTGCTATGTGTCCATCACCACCACAGTTGTAGCACTTAATTTGCTTTGCTTGTCCTTGATTTCCATTCCTTCCCCGATTCTGATTTTCCACATACCCTCCTCCTACTCCACCACTTCTTTGTTCATGTTGTCTTCCTTGAGCTGATTGCACTGTAACATTTCCATCTCGACCAAAGCATGATTGTGTAGATTGGATGCGATCCGATTTCATTGTTAGTGTGAAGTCTATTAGTATGTGGAGTGAAGGTTAAGTTTTGTTTAACCATAAGAGGCGTTTATTGATAAAGTGTTCCATGACGCATTGGCATCGAGTTGTTTGAAAATTGGATCCGGGTGACTTGAGATGCTTTAGTAGTAGTTCCATCATTGGTGTAGAAAGGTTGTTGAATCATTAGACGAACTTGTTTCTCCACAGTTGGTTTTGAGCTGTTCAAGAATCCTTTTTCAAACATAGCATGTCTCTCATTCTTAAGAAGGAATGCATAAAGTTGCTCATAGTTGGTGTTCTTCAATCCTTTGGTTAGCTTCACAGAGGTGACAAACTTATGCCATTCGAGATTCATGTTGTTCACAAATTTTGAGTTCAATTTGAATGTTTGGCATGGTCATTTTGATGTTCCTCATGTCATTCACAAGCTTATGGAATCTCACGTAGTACTCATAGACACTCTCATCGGGTTTCATCTTGAAGTGTTCAAATTCATCATCTGATTGTGATTCTCTGTCTTGATAGTTAATTCGAACACGAGAGGAGCATCTTGACATTATCCCATATTGCCTTGGCTTCGGTGTTGTGATTGATAAGCTTGTAGATATCTTTTGGAAGACCTTGAAGTATAATGTTAGAAGCCACGATATCGACATCAAATCTCTTTTCTCCTTATCATTGAGCTCATCATCCGTCTTTAGTGCATCTATTCCATAGATCATTGTTCCATCTGCAGTTGTATCAATTAAGTCTCTAGTAGTCTCAATCGATAAGGTCATTCATCAATCGATTTGAGAATGTTGACCCATTTTCCTTTCCAAGACGAGCAGATCGATTCGTTGTACCCAAGAGTCGTAGTCGGTTACATCAAGCATGGGTGGACGAGTATCTAAGCCGGTGCTTGAACATCCTCGAGAATGAAGAAACAATAGTTGGAACGATGTTTGCCATGATTACAAGTTCTACGGATTTTACTATTCTTTGATTAAACCGGGAAATTGATTCTTTCACGGGATTTTACTAAACCAAAAGAACAACCGTAAGAATGTAGCACGAAGAAGTAGCAAGACTTAATAGACAAGTAGCTAAACAATCAACTCGCTTAGTTATCAACTCGTAAACAACTAACTCGCTTAAAGAAACAAGTCGCTTGAGAAATCAACTCGCTTAATAGCCAAGTCGCATATAGAGACAACTCGCTTACTAGCAAGTCGCAAACAGACACAACTCGCTTAACCACCAAGTCGCTTAAGCTAACTCGCTAGCTATACAACTCGCTTAATAGCCAAGTCACTTTAGAACTCAAGTCGCTTAAAGAAACAATTCGCTTAGAACACAAGTCGCTTAAAGAAACAACTCGCTTAGAACCCAAGTCGCATAAAAAGTCAACTCGCTAAATAGCCAAGTCGCATATACCAACTCGCATCCGATGTGAAGCAACTCGCTTCTAAGAAACAAAAGTCCGAGGCTCAACTCGCTTTGTACAAAGTTCACAAATAACCACTTTATCAATAAAAAACAACTAAACCACAATGATTTAATCCTTCCAATTCAAAACATAAACACATATGATGATCCTAAACACAAAAGTACAAGCAAAATTCAAACTTTAACACTAGAATTTGTCCAAATGATTCAAACTCTCCTAAACACTTAATACCCCAAAAACCTTATGAAATCCACAAAACAAAGAGCATGAAAGATGAGTGATCAAACCATGGCTCTTGATAACAATTGTAAGTTATAGGATTTCACAAACACACTAAACCATAATCACATGGGCGTTCAAGTATGTTTAGAGAGAAAGTTAGAGAGTTGGGAACTATGTGAAACAAAGAAAAATGGTATTGAGCTCAACCTCTACCTTGGGAGGTAGAGGGTATTTATAGTGTCTTACAATAAACGCCACCTATGGGCATGGATCGGGCATACGGTGGGTAAAGACCGTCCGTCCTCCACGGTGTTACATAACAAACTACTTGCTAACATAACTTGACTATGACTACGAGCTTTCTAACGAATACATATACTTGAGGTGACCGACTCTTTAACGACAAAATTTTCTAATTCCTAACAAAATCTAACTAAAATATTTACCATATCTTTCAAAGATTCTAGAGTGATAATCTAACCAAAATATTTTCCATATCTTTCAAAGATCCTAAAGAGATATGCAATCATGAAATGATGTAAAAATACACTTTCATTTTGATTAAAATGTTTTACAAAGTAAACTTGTAGAATGAATGTTGTAGCTAATTAAATGATTTTGTTTTAAGAAAGACTTGTGACTATATATACAAAAGACTTAACTAGATTTATGTTTTGCTAAAATAAAGTTTATAATTGTCGTTAACAAAATATAGCAAAGATCGTAAAAATATAACTAACGTTTGTTGGATGATATTTGTATTAGGGTTATTGTACAAAAAAGTCATTAAAGTTTGCGAGAAATTTGTCCTAAGTCACTATAGTTTAAAAGTTGTCATTCAGGTTACTCAACTTATTGTGACCGGTTATATTTGTTACTCTTGTTTTGGTAACCTAGAATTACCGGTAATAATACTACGTGTCAAATATTTTAGATTTCATTTATATTAAAAAAAATAGTTAATATACAAATAAGTTACTAAAGTTTGTCAAAATGTTCATTTAAGTTACTATCGTTTACATTTTTTACATTTAAGTTAATATACAAATAAGTTGCTAAAATTGTGTATATTTTATACGCTTTTTACAACAACTTTTTGGACGTTATTATCGTTTACATTCTTTTACATTTTGTTTGTTTTGCACGTTTTTTACAATTTTGCACACATTTGTATTTTTATTTTATTTATTTATTTATTTTTTACATAATTGGACGTTATTAGACTTTTTGGAAGTAATTTTTGTTTTGATATGTTTTCATACGTTATTATACATTTTGGATGTTATTATCGTTTTGGATGTTGTTATCGTTTTCTTACATTTTATACGTATAAAACATACAAACGTTTTAAAGAAGTTAAAACGTATAGAACATAAAACCATATAAAACATACAAATGTATGAAAATGAACGAAAATGAACAAAACCATATAGTTTGTATGAAAACATAAAAAGGTATAGAGAAAAACGTACACACACATATATAAAAGCGGATAAATACATACAAAACGTGCGAAAATGGACAAACATATATAAAAAATGTACGAAAACGTAAAAATGTACGACAAGAGAAATGCATACACAAACGTATAAAAGCGGATAGAAAGCGTAAAAACATACGGAAATATACAAAAGCGCATTTAAAATAGAAAAATCTTAAAAAGAGCGACAACAAATAAAGCGTACACAACGTATAAATACGTATACAAGCGTGCGAAAATGGAGAAAACGTAAAAATACGAAAAGATAAAACATACATAAATGTATAAAAGCGGATAGTAACTTTTTTAAAAGTTCGAGAACCTATTTAATAAACCCGTGAACTATAGTAACTTGCTTGTAACATCTCAAACTATAGTGATGGCGTGGACAAGAGAACCAGTAAATCATCCGGTTGCCCACCGTAGTAACAAGAATGTCACTTTTTTAAACGTTGAGTAACCCATATAATAAACCCGTTAACTTGAGTAACCTGAATGACAACTTTTAAACTATAGTGACTTAGGACAAATTTCTCGCAAACTTTAGTGCCTTTTTTGTATAATAACCCTTTGTATTAACACGATCCATAAACCCTAATCCTGCGTAAGTACCTTCCAAAACTTGTGTTTTCTCCAGTATCTTTTATGTTCGTCGATCGTTGGTTTTTCTAGTAACCAGTTGACGTGATTTCAAGGTTAGACGATTGTTGGTTTTCTCGATAAGCAGTCGTCTGTGTGATATTATTTATTTGTCGATCGTTGGTTTGTTTTGTGACCAGTCTATTTGTGTGTTACTTCTTCTTTGGCAGTGGTGGTTTTCTTCTTTGTTGTTTTTGTTGCTATAAACCGTATTACTTCATCACTAGTCTTAAACCATGTTGTTCACGTTCACCATTACTAAACCCTAATCCTTCACGTTAACCTTTACTACGATCCTATTGTTCACGCTCATCACGACCGATGATAACCCCACTCCACCTGTCATCTTGCTTTCAGATAAGCTCATGACGATCAACAACCTCCCCAACCTTGTTCCTGTTAAGTTAGATGTTGAAGTGATGAACTACGCGTCTTGGTTGTATTTTTTCAAGAACCTATGTAAAGGTTATGGTATATTGGACCACGTTATACGTAGTGTTGACACTTCCTCAAGTGATTCCTCAAGTACTTCGCCACCTCGTGATTCAGAATGGTTGAAGATTGATACGATTGTCCTCTCATGGATTTTCTTAACGTTATCCCCGACTCTTCAAGCAAGGCTTGCTGTTGATGATCCTCAAACGGCTAAGGAAGCATGGGGCCTTCTAGCTTCGATTTTTAATGACAATAAACGCACGCGTTCTATTTCCTTAAAAGCCGAATTGTGTGCCTTGGAGCTTAGAGACATGACCATTGATGCTTATTTTGAAAGATCGAGACGCTTTCTTCTATCTTGACGAGTCTCGAGTCACCTATTAGTAATGACGATGTAGTAACTTTTGCTCTCGAAGGATTACCCGATAAGTATGATAGCGTTTCTCGTATTGGACCCAATATCAAGTTCTAGAATAGTCATTGTAACCCTATATATGTATTATCAGTTGTATAATGAAACGATATACAAACATTGTACACTCACAGTTTTAAGGACTCGATATGGTAGGAACCTATTACGACCAACTGATGAGGACAAAAATTGGCTAGGAGAGCTTGTGGGAGCTTATATGAAATAAGGAACACTCCAGAAGCAAGACAAGAGGAATGCTAGGGGTTCTCTAAGACTTTTGCCCTAAATCCTTGAGGTGTCATTTATGAGGCTTTTGTTCAAAGGCCTTAGGTATAGTTGTTTTGTTGGAGACAAAATAATTGTTTGGCATTTCGGTAGAAACGTAGATGTCAAAGACTCCTAAATAGATTATTGTTTTAATTAGCATATGTGTTTTAGTTAAATGACAATTTAATATTTGTGTCCTAATATTTGCTTAGCAATAATTTTAGAATTACTTTTTCTTCTTTAATTAGAAGTCTGTGGGAAGAAGATAACTTCTCTCCCAATCTATCTTTTCCTCGATAAGTATATGGCTTATATCCATTCTACTTCATCTTTTGATCTTGATTATTGAATAAAAATTTGTGTCTTTTGTTAGGGTTTTATTTCATTTTGAGGTTGATCCTCATTCCCTTGGATTAGGGTTTCCCTTGGATTATGGTTCTATTAAAATTTGCTTTCCTGACTCGCGTCAGTCGACATTAGAGCTTGTTAGCACCCTGATGGTAAATGGTGTAGATGTTATTAAAACCCTTATTATTGGTGGGGGTATGGTCTAGAGAGTACATGGATCATAGTTAACCAAATATATGAAAGAACTTGACAGTATTTCAACTATATTTAAGAAACTACGTTCCATGGTAATAGGTGGGGCATTAATCCAAAAGAATCGTGAGGGTAGAAATTATGGAAGGTCACAAATTCGTTCAAGCATAGACAACTCTTTTGACAACCATCGATACAACCATTTCCGTTCAATAATGTGGAATTGAAGAATGTGAGGAGAGAGAGATGGATGATCTACTACCAACAACCAAGTTACTTCATTCAAAACCTTTGCTCAATAATAAAATAACTTCTTTAATTATTGACAGTAATGGTGTTATGAATTTGGTGTCGAGAAAATCGATCAACTATTTTAGTTTTTCAATAGAGACTTGTTTGGTTAGGAGTCACGAGGTTTGTAGCATCCCGATACCTATCGAGTAATTCTACAATGAGGAGGTATTTTGTGATGTAGTTGACTTGAATGTTGTCTTATTATATTGGAATGCCATGGTGATGTGAAGTTCAAGGTATTCATACTTTAAAGCATAATCTATACCTTTTCTCATAAGAAGGAGAGAGAATTGCTTTGGTTCCATTCGAAGAAAACCCACAAGTTATTCAATCCGAGGTTATGAACAAAGAACACATATAGAAGACGAAGGATGTTAGTGAAAAAGGCGAGATTAAAATCCAAGAGCCTCAAGTTTATGAGAAGCATATTATCGAAATTTCAACTTTATTGTTGGAAACAAAAAATAAAGTAGGTATATTAAAGACTTGTGTAGAAAATGTCGTGGATACTAAAGATGATGAAGATGTAAAGGGTTTCGATTGTGAGCTAAGCGCACATTTGAATTGTCGGTCTAATAAGCCAATGTGGTTTTAAATGGCGAACAAATAACATATCTTGGTTGAAATTGAAGAATTGGTGATCGTTGATGTTTGATTTTATGCATTAGATCAAATGAGTTGGATGATAGGGATTAGTCTCTCACTATGCAACAAAATAAGTGTCCTTAAATGAACTTTTCTCGCATTTTCTTTCTATTTTTTAGGTCGTTAAGTTATTAAAAGTGCTATACGCCACCCAAATTTGTATTTGCTTTCATTTATATTAATTCCAACTCATGAAATATAATATAGCTAACCTTACCATATTTAAGTAATAAACATAATAGTTGAAATGTCAAATACCAATTTTATCTTTCGTTTTAAAGAATTCTTGTTTTACAAAAATCAATTTACAAGTTTGTAAGCGACATTTCACATTTAAAGTCATATTTGTGTTCTTTTGATACGTTAAGCTTAGCTTTATTCTTAAGTTTCGTAAATTTTTGACAAAATCTTTAACCAAAATTTGTATAAACGAAAAGCAGATCATATTCTGGTGACCTATCTGTTACTTTTAATAGATGAACGACCTTAATGAAAAAAGTTGGATATTCGGGGTGGCCTCCGGATCCATTATCCCTAATCTAATAGACAAAAGTTAATAAATTTTCTTGTTTCAATGTAATTAGACCAACTTAAAAGATTATATACCATCTATGATTGGAAAAACATTCTTAAAACAATCTCAAGCAAATACACTAATGATCTCAAATTGTCAACAATTTTGAGAAAAATGAGAGTTACATGCAATTCTAAAATTATTGATGGTTGATTTGTTTATCAATTATCACCTTATCTTACAAATGATACACAATCAATGGTGGCTATGGATCGGACCAACTTCCTATAAACATGTGGTACATATAAAAAATAGTCGTGCCAAATTGAGCCACAGAGGTGTTACTTTCAATCATTCTATGCTTTAAATTGGCCAATTTAATTTGATGAAAGCAACAAGCCTTTTTTGTTGAGGGGCATGCCCACTTAAATTGAAAGCAATTGAGAGGATGCATACATTACACTAGCACACAAGGTGACATGAATGATTATAAGCTAGTAGTAGTCCTTTGTTGTCCTACATGCTCATTGTAATATTTAGCCATAGTTAAAGAGAAATTTAACTACACCTAAAGTAGACATAACTACTCGTGAATAATATTTGCACACGTATGTATTTTCGTGTACGTGCATACTTTAGAATACTTAATTATCCGAGTAGAATATGATTTGCTTTCAAATGTGGATATAGCAAAGATATGGATCTAAACACCCGTTTCTCTTTTGTAGATCAAGCTAGTTCAGTGTTCAATTTTAGATATACTTTTCTAGTCGATTCTACTTTTAATTCTTGTATCAAAATTTATGGGTTCAATTTCGACAATGTTATAGCATTAGTAGAATATGAAAACACACAAAATTCTTAATACATGGTGGTCCTTGCTATGATGCATTACATGAATGGGAAAGTAGGGCAAAATCGTGACTTGTGAGATATGTTTGACTTTGACTTTGTACCAAATGAATCTTTTTGTTCATATATACCATAAATAAAAAAATATAAAGAAAATAATGGTTTGGTGGAAGAAGTCATCATGCAAGGACATCATTATAATTAAGGTGAGGCCTACGAGGGCCCAATGAACCAACTTGACCCCACAAGCCCAGCTAGCCCATTTGGAGTTGGGTGGGCAATCATTTAAAGTTTACATAAAGGTTGTTTAGCCTACATCTACTTTAGAAAGTGTTGCCTTTACCCCCTACTTCGTTTTACAGTATTTTTTAATTTTTACTAAGCATACTTTACTTCATTTGTAGTGAAAGGCATCATTTCAAGGTAAAGAATCTTTTTGAGCACTAAAGTCAAGTGCATTGACATTTTTACCAATGCTTTTAAGATCTTGATAATCAACTTTTTGTTAGAAAAATGATTGTTGTCTTTCTTAATAGGCCTACAAATGAGCACAATGATTTAATTGGTTGATTTGAAAAAATGACGGGAATTTAGAGAGAAAATAGTTAATGTAAATGCATGTGTGATTTATCGTTAGAAGCTTATAATTAGGTTTGTGTTTTAGGTCTAAATAGCATTACTCTGTTTGTTATTTAAGACTAAACTCTTTTGTATGTTAGCATTTTTTACATTAGATAATTGGACATGTTCTTTTGGTTGACAAGAATAGGTTTAATTTAGTTCGATAAAAAAACCGATACCACCGTATACTTATCTATCATCAAATACTCTCACGCGATCCGAGCAGTGAAATCGCAAAAGCTCGAATTGGAACAAAAAACATGAAAAACTATAACTAATTTGTCATTGAAATCATCCAACAGCAAGCGGAGATAAGTCTTCGAACGACAGCGGTAAAAGCAACATAAATACTAATGATTGTTAACCATTATTTTCGTTGTTAACTATTGTTGTGAATAAAGGACGTGAATGAAGGTAGAAAGTTTTGGGTAGTATTGCTTGTTAAACGTTTGCTTATAGACTATAAACGTGTGATGGAGAGTGTGATTGGTGATATATTTTTATTATCACAAACAAAAATAGATATGTAGAAATTGTGATGCAAAGTGTAATTGGTGATCTATTTGTTTATTATTACAAACAAAGATTGAAATATGTCAAATCCCATATAACAACGTTCCCTTCCCGCTTTGTTTCTCCTCTCGACTTTATTAGCTTTGGGATATGTTTAGCGGAGTGGTATGAAGCTTTTTGAAGCGGTGAGTGGTGAGCTGTGGCTATTTTTTAGGAATGTTAATTTTCCAATGTTTCTTTAAGAAACTGTGAGCTATAGCTATTTTTCACAACTATTGTCTAATGCTGCTTTTAACAAACACACTCTTGATTTAGCATGATTTCTAAGTATAAAATTTATCATTTCTCTTATTATAATATACTCCATCCGTCTCAAAATTATTATCTCAGACAAAAAAAAACACAATTTAAGAAAGGGTTAATCACATGTAATAACAACGTACTTTCTCATTTGTTCCATTATCAGATACGAACCCAAAAAAATACCACAATACCCATCCAACTTTCAAATTTTGTTTAATTATCATACGTTTTTGTTTGCACCGTTAGTCCTTTTGACTAACGACCATTTATAATTAACTCAAAATTATGTTTTCATACGTTTTCTTAAGTTTTCATACGTTTCTATCCGTTTTTATACGTTTTCGTCCGTTTTCTTTACGTTTTTGTTTGCACCGTTAGTCCTTTTGACTAACGACCATTTGTAATTAATTCCAAAATATGTTTTTCTTACGTTTTCATACGTTTCTATCCATTTTCATATGTTTTGAACGTTTTCTTACGTTTTCATACATTTTTTTTTTGTTTTTAAATGTTTTCGTCCGTTTTTATACGTTTTCAAGCGTTTTTATACGTTTGCGTCCATTTTTATACTTTTTCATCCATTTTTACATGTTTTTTACGTTTTCATACGTTTCTATCCGTTTTCATACGTTTTTATCCGTTTTCATACGTTTCTATATGTTTTTATATGGACGAAAGTGTATAAAAACGCTTGAAAACATATAAAAACGGACGAAAACATTTAAAAACAAACAAAAACGTATGAAAAGATAAGAAAAACATATAATAACGGACGAAAACGTATAAAAATGGACGAGAACGTTTAAAAACGTATAAAAACGCTTGAAAACATATAAAAACGGACGAAAGCGTTTAAAAACGAACAAAAACGTATGAAAACATAAGAAAAACGTATAAAACGGACGAAAACTCTTAAAAACGAAAAAAAAACGTATGAAAACGTAAGAAAAACGTATAAAAACGGACGGAAACGTATAAAAACGCTTGAAAACATATAAAAACGGACGGAAACGTTTAAAACGAACAAAACGTATGAAAGATTAGGAAAACGTATAATAACGGACGAAAACGTATAAAAACGGACGATAACGTTTAAAACGAACAAAAACGTATAAAAAGGTAAGAAAACAAGCGAAAACGTATAAAAACGGATAAAAACGTATGAAAACGGAAGAAAACGTATAAAAACGTATGAAATCATATTTTTGAGTTAATTATAAACGGTGATTAATCAAAATGTATGATAATGAAACAATTGGGAAAGTACGTTGCTATTACATGCCAAAAGGACTAACGGAGCAAAGAGTTGGATGGGTATTATGGTAATTTTTTGGTTCGTATCTGATAATGGAATAAATGTGAAAATATGTTGCTATTATATGCCATTAACCCTTTAAGAAAAGTAGGAGCCGCACACTCTTCAATAAATCAAATATTATCGTCACCCATTAAACTATCTTTTGATGGGTTGACACAATAAGACAACAATTCTTTTTGGACATCCTAAAAGAAAAATGAAGACTATAATTTTGAGACAGGAAGTAATATACTCTTTTTGAAGATCCATGAAGTTAAGAGACAAGCAACGCGCGCAACATAATAAACAATCTCATTGTTTTTACTCCCAAAACGGCCAAAATGTACCTCGTATGTTAGTTATGAGACAGGTCTGTCAGGGCAACATGAATGTCGCCAACCCTTTCAAATAATTTGAAGAGAAAGACAGGATTGAAATGGTATAAATTAGGAAAGGACAGCCCTACCAAATGCCAACTGGTTTGAACGATTGCCTTGTTTATAATTTCACTTATTTTGACCCCAAAAAATTGCCACTAAAATGCAAATCCAACTAGGGTCATGTCTCATTTTCCATATCTTACTTGTTAGCAACCTTAACCCCACGCACAAACTAAAAATCCTTCCTTATTACTACACTTCTGCTTCAAGTCCATCCTTTCCACTCCAAGTACTACTCTTCAACCATGGACTTGCACCACCACTCGCTCACCCTGGCTAAAAGCTCCCGCCATCGTTACAACGAATGGTTCGTCTTTATATCTGTCTACGTTTCGTTAGGCTCGTTTTTTTAGACTAAGATTACCCAAATAGTTAAAACTAGCAGGATTCGAACTTGAGGCTTTTTTTCTTTTTTTGGAAAATCTTAAGCGTTCACCGCTTAGTTCACCCTATAGTATATTAGTATATGTTTCTTATAGTTTATATGTTGAAATGATTTGATCATGTGCTTTGCAGGATATTTCGTGATGTCCCGAGTGATATAACGATAGAAGTAAACGGTGTTGCATTTGCATTACATAAGGTTAGTTATCACTGTCATTAGCAAACTTGTGATTGTCGAAAAAATTCAGCTATTGACTTTTGAGAGTCAAGCAGATTATTACTTTCATTTTCTCAAAGAATAATTACTTTCTTGATTTTGTGCAGTTTCCTCTAGTGTCTCGTAGTGGACGAATACGAAAACTAGTCTCTGAACATCGAGAATCTGCTATATCACGAGTCGAGCTTCTTAGCCTGCCAGGAGGCCCTGAAACATTTGAACTCGCAGCAAAGTTCTGCTATGGTATAAATTTCGAAATAACACCATCAAATGTAGCTCAACTATCTTGTGTGTCTGAATACCTCGAAATGAATGAAAATTTCTCAAACAAAAACCTCGGATCACGCACCGACGAGTATCTCAACCATATAGTTTACCAAAATCTTGAAATGTCACTCTTAGTCCTACAACAATGTGAAAACTTGCTTCCATTAGCCGACGAGCTTAATATCGTAACAAGATGCATCGATGCAATAGTATCGAAGGCATGTGCTGAGCAAATCGCTTCTAGTTTTTCTAGATTGGAGTATAGCAGCTCGGGCAGGCTAAATATGAGTCGACAAAAATGTGAATCTGACTGGTGGGTCAAAGATTTATCCGTTTTAAGAATTGATATGTTTCAAAGAGTCATAACCGCGATGAAATGTCGTGGGGTGAGACCAGAAAGTATTGGTGAATCATTAATGAACTACGCCGAAAAAGAGTTAACAAAGAAGTCAAATGATCAACCAAAGGACCATGAAAGACTCGTGGTCGAGACCATTGTTAGTTTGCTTCCAGTTGAGAAACTTGTAGTCCCGTTAAGTTTTCTTTTCGGGTTGTTAAGAAGTTCTATAATGCTTGATTGTATGGTTGGCTGTAGGCTTGATCTCGAGAGGCGAATAGGGTCACAGTTAGATATGGTCACACTTGATGATCTTTTGATACCGTCTTTCAGACATGCTAGTGATACTTTGTTTGATGTTGATACAGTTCATAGGATTTTGGTTAATTTTTCACAACAAGATGATAGCGATGATAATGATGATGATCAAGATGGTTCGGGTTTTGAATCTGATGGTCTTGATTTACCGTCTGAAACAGCGTTGTTTAAGGTTTCGAAGTTGGTTGACAATTATTTAGCTGAAATAGCACCTGATGTGAACCTTAAACTATCCAAATTTGTAGCTGTTGCAGAGAGTTTACCAGCACATGCTCGTACGGTTCATGATGGGCTGTATCGAGCTATTGATGTTTATCTCAAGGTACGTGGTCTTTTGCTTGTAACGATCCACTTTTTGACTTTTTTTTTTGGTCAAACCTAGGACAGCTAAACAATATGAGACCGTGGCTACAAAATCTGGATTTGCTTCTTCAAAAAAATATCGGAATTAATTTTTATTCAATAATGTTATTCTACAAGTAGATTTAAATGCAACAATTAGCATATTCTCATCAAAATTAAATTTGCACATTCAGTGAGTCTGATGGTAATTTTGCCGCATTTACTTATAAATGAGTCGCTTTGGGTCATAAAATATAGCTAGAAGAGAAAATTCCCTATATGGTCATAGTTTTGCCCAAAATGGAAACACTCAAATTTTTTTGTATTCTTTGTGGACCAAGTGGTCGAAACATGACCATATAGATAATTTTCTCAATTGAATGGGAACAAGTCAAAATGGGTCGAATGGGCTCAAAGACACCCAAAGTTTATTTTTAGCGATACAAGTATACAACCTCCCGAATCGTTAGATGTACGTTTTGCTATGATAGAATTGTTATTGTAATAACATACATGACATTGATTAATTTGTGAAAAAAATTGATAATGGACAAATAGTGTGGTCAACGAACCTGGCACGACCCGTTTTGTCCATCTTAAAAATGACACATTTCAACCTTAACTCATTTTGGCCAGCTACCCACCCGGAAAGTCGCTTGTGCCAGTTATACATTTGACCTTAAAAGTCACTGATTAGTTGTATACATTATCATAGCTAGAAATGTAACTTGCAGGCTCATGAAGGTTTATCAGAACAAGACAAAAAGAAACTTTGCAAACTGATTGATTTCCAAAAGCTCTCACCCGAAGCTGGAGCACACGCTGCACAAAATGAACGTCTTCCACTCCAATCAATAGTCCAAGTCCTCTACATCGAGCAACTAAGACTTAGAAACACCTTATACTGTTCTGAGCTCGGTGACAACCCAAAACCACAACTCCACCACCAGTCATGGCGGATCAATAGCGGTGCTCTTAGTGCCGCAATGTCACCAAAGGATAACTATGCATCGTTAAGACGAGAAAACCGGGAGTTGAAACTTGAGTTGGCTCGGCTAAGAATGAGATTAAATGATTTGGAGAAAAAACATGTGTTCATGAAGAGGAATATGGAGAAGAGTAACTCGAGGAAATTTATGAGCTCGTTTTCGAAGAAAATTAGTCAGTTTAATCTTTTTGGACGTAGTTATTCTAGAGGATCAACTTCTCCATCAGGACATTCACATCGCACTGACTCAAAGGTTACTGTGAGAACAGAATGAAGCAAATTGTTTAGCGATGTCTTTTTGTGTCTACTGCTAATCTCAGTATTTACAGTCCATATATAATTTTGACGATGATCTGTTTCTCCAAGGTTGTATATGATTTTTGCAATTTTTTGTCCATCTTTGTTTCTTTCTATTCTTAGTACTTTTGACCCATTCGACCCCTTTGGTCTAGTGGTATGTGAGTTCCCCACCAACCTGGAAGTTGTGGTTTCAAGCCTCACTGGAGGCATTTGTGAGTTGGGTGGTATATGATGTGAAAAAAATTGTTGTTCTTAAAATAAATAAATAAATAAATAAAAATAAATCTGCCTATTTGTCACATCCTCCATTCAAGTTTTTCTAAATAACAGATGTCATCACATTCATAGATAATTGGATTAAAATAGCCGCATTTGGTGTTGATCGTTGTTCGAACTGATGGTGTAAAATCTCACAAAACACCAATTTACGTTAACATTAAAGCTTGAAAATTTTACGTTCATAATCCAAAGAAAGATTGTTCTGTTCTACTTTTGTGACCTTACACAACATAAGGTCTATGAATGAAACACGCCACTTTCTGCAGGACCCGACTGCAAAATTTTCCTGTTTTCAATATTGAATCATTGTAGTAAAGTCAAAAGTCACCCTTAGGTTAGACGAAACGCGAATACCGCCCTCCTTTTTCATACACGATTTCAAGTTCTTAGCTTTTGTGTTACTCCTCCTTTGTTGTTGACAGTAATCTGTAGTTACCCCCCACGCTGGCCAGTTTCTATTAAGATAATAGTCCTTAGCTTGAAACACCATACTCAAACTATCATCCAACAGGTCATTTACAACACATCCTTCACCGGTTTCTTCATCCTGAGGCTTTGACTCAGCACATGCACTCGGGTCTTCTTGTTCTGAATGAAAATGGTACATAGGTGTCGTACCTGCCCATAGTTTAGAAGGAGAACTATGTGTGGAAGCAACTTTGTTATCACTCGTGTTTAGAGATTCGGTTTGTTGTAAAAAGGGTTGGCTAAGTTGTTGACTCTTATCTTTGATCAAGCGGTGCACTGTCGTGTTTGGGACGATGTAGAACACTTGGCCAGGAACCATAATGGATTCAGGGCTAAGCACAATATCAGGATTACTAAAGAAATCAGGACGAGTAATACTGTGTCTGGAATTCTTCTTCATGATTTCAGCAGCTGTTATTGATCTTCGGTGATACTCGATGTGCTTGCCTGGATGGACTAATTTAAGCACACCTCTTTCTTTTGTTGAAGTTCCCATAGTTAGCAATGTTAATGTTTAAAACATACAACGGAAGGATATTGAAAGTTGTGTGTCTAAGTTTTATAGTTATTTTTCTTGGATGTATTCGTTAACGACAAAAAGTTGGCTGAGATAACAAGACAATATACGTCTCAAAAGAGTGCTTAATAGGACAAAGGTAAAAACTAAGTAAGGCGACTTAAGTTCATGAACACTCGTTACCTTCACAAAGTTTGAAACCTAATCATTATACACACAACACTTACGCTTCAAGATTCAACCATTCGGTATGTGTAATAGATGTGAAACTAAATGGTTTAACCAATTTTAGACCAGACAAAAACTGTACTTGCAGATGACTAAGGACTTGTTTCAAAGTAAACAAGATTGTTTTCCTTGTTTTATTCATCAGAATAAACAAGTCTGTCTTCTCTTATTATGCTTTAGTAGTCATATCATGGGTTAACTTTGTGTATATAGGATCGCTACTTTGGTATAATGACCAAATGAATATGACAAGAATATTAGTCAAGGGAGAACAAATGGCACACACAATTAGCAAAAAACACAGGTTAAACTAAAAAAAAATATTATCCGCAATTCTAATCCTCTTGGCCTTGCTAATGACCAATCAAGTGATAAAAAACATCATCTAAAATTTTATCCTCTTGGCCTTCAAAAGTCTTCATTGATTACTATGTCTGGAAAGTGTCATTTTGGAAGATTTGTAAGGGGCAATACGTTACTCTTCCAATTTTTCGTTTATGTTTTCTATCTCAGTTGGTCTTGACCTGGGCTACAAAACTCCATTCATATTATCAAAGAGCATACATCTGACGTATTTAATTATCCCACTGTGGTGACAAGAGAAAAAAAGTAGTCGAAACATGACCATATAGATAATTTTCTCAATTGAATGTGAACAAGTCAAAATGGGTCGAATGGGCTCAAAGACACCCAAAGTTTATTTTTAGCGATACAAGTATACAACCTCCCGAATCGTTAGATGTACCTTTTGTTGGTTTTATGGATATAAATTAGTAGACGTGAGTTAAGATCGAACTCGAAACCACGGGATTGCACACTTTATGTATGAGAATTAAAGTTAATAATTAAATATAAACGTTATATTTATTAATTAATTAAATGAAATAACTAACGGACGTTAAGTAATTAGTGTAATGGACTAACGGGCGTTAAATGTATTTGGAAAAAGACTAGATTGCAAAAGTTGGGAAGGTTCCGGAATCCCTTTGGGATGCCTAAACCGATCGGCCAAAGGGAGGACCCAAACCCAATCCAACTTAAACTCAAACTTGTTCACCAAGTTTAATTTAGTATATATACAAGGCTATGGGTCTTGTGTTTTGCATATCTTGTATTCATTAAGCTAAACCTAAATTGGTTTTGTGTGTTTCTTGCTTAAAACCGATCGTCTACCTCTTGTGGGTGTCGATCCATACTTTTTCCAATCTCAAGTTATTTGGTTTGATTAAAACTAGCATTCATTTAATTCGGTTTAGTATGTGTGTACAAGAAAGTGGTACTAACACAATATTGTTAGTATTCTTGGATTGGATTACAAAAGGGTAAGGGGTAATTCACATAACCCTAATTAAATCAAATTAGGGTTCTTCCTAATTGCTAGTTTGTGGATTTGATTATTGTTTGGCTAGAATCAAGTGAGGTACGCATATTATTCTTATGTTAATTAATTATTCGTTAATAAATCCTATACGCTTCCGCATGTATACTTTGATGTTTTGTGATTATTTATTGATTGTCATGTTATATAATTCCAACAGTGGCATCACGAGTCATTGGTTTTAATGAGTAATTAATTACATAAACGCGTAATAAAACAAATAATTGTATGTTGTTTGATATGGTTAATCTAGGGTTTATGTTTTATTTTTTTTGGGTCGATTTATTTTTTAATGGGCGTACCCCTTTATTTTTTTTAGTCGACACATACAAAATTTTTTTTAGGGTTTGAAAATTGTTTGTTAACCTTATCGAAACCTAGAATTAATATATATGTTACGTGATTAATTCATGAATAATTTGTTATGTGACATGGGATTATTGATATGCGATCTTATGACTATTTGTATAATTGTTATGATATATCCATGATGATACATGCATGTTTGTCATGGATAGTTGCTTGTTTTTGTTTAATTGTTAAGACATGTTTATTTACGATAAATCTTGAATTGGGGAAGACTCCAATTATATATATTAATGAATCAATTATGTGCAATTTGGTATATTATTAATTATGGGTTTACCCAATCGATTCATCGATGTATGTGGCTCACTTTCAATTGGGAGAATGAAAGCTCTAATTAATATATACATTACTTTAACGTAGACATTGATTATTAATAGGGTTTTATCGAATAAGTTGCATGTGGCTACTTGTTTACACGTATAAATTGTTTATTATGTGCGCATTGTTTATTAGTTGTTTATTTTTTATTTGTTTACTTGTTTGTTTATTATGTATGTGGTTTTAAGCAAAGGGTAATTTTGAATAGAAAAATAATACTGGACTAAACAATGGTGAAATTTGATTTGTTTTTGAAGAGTTAAGTTTTCAATAGTTTAATTGATTGATGATTTTGGTACAAAAGTGAGAACGGCTCACCCAATTTGACGGATTGTGTGGGAGGTATTAGGAGGGGCGCATTAAGTTGTGACCCTAAAGAGGAGGTTATTGCTTGGTGACCAAACTCTCCGCTTGCTTGCGAGTCAAATTGGAGTTACCAAGTAGGCTATGCGTACAAAATCATCTTAAGGGCGAATTAGTTTTAATTTCATGCGTCACTTCGGTGGTAATTACCCGAAACACTAAGTGTTTACACTTATGCAAAAGTACGGTATAATGGACGATAATTAACGCTAAATTCCTTGATTGGTGAACCCAATACCTCAATCAAAACTTTGATAATTTGATCTTTATGAATTGGTAATAAAAAGTTTTGTATTAAATTTATGCTACAAGATGAATGCATGACATCTTTGTACATATTTGATTTGACCACATAAAATCAAAACCAGTACCCTTTTAAATTAAGTTATGTGCCATCTGATTAAAAGGAACACTTGAAGCTGCAATTTACGTCATGACAGTACTTGGCTAGATTGTGATGGAGAGGTAAATCTCTATGTAAAGTCAGACCTTACATGGACATATTTGCAGTTCTTTAAGTTAGACACTTAAATTGAGTAGTAAGTGAGAACTGGACTCAAGGCATAAGATGGGATGAAACATGTTTATATTTGCAATAGCGTTGGAAAATATAAATCCCATAATGATCTAGGAATTGGAAATTGTTTTCCAATTATTGTTCGACAGATTACCTTATTATGTGCTTTCGTTACTAGCAGATCAACTGATGTAATGAATCTATGATAATTTGGATCCTAGTTTTCGAGAAAATTATATGGTTATATGTTTATATTACCTTGGGTATATTTTATTTTCTTGAAAAGTGTATTATCCAAAATACTAATACTTGAACTTTTTTCTGTAGAAATGGCTCAAAACAACGATAACACTAACACTGCACTAAGTTCTGCGTTCAAAAGTTTTTTTGATCGGGAAAAATTGACTGGCTCTAAGAATTTCAATGATTGGCACCGCTCTTTGAGAATTGTCTGTAGAGTTGCTGACCGATTGAAATATCTGTATGAACCTTGTCTTGCTGAACCAATAGCACCTGCAGCTACTCAAGCTGAGATTGATGCTTGGAAAATTGAGTATAAGCGTCATAACGATGTGGCTTGTCTAATGTTGGGAACGATGGAATCTGCTCTCCAAAAGCAATTCGAAAACTACTTCCCATATAACATACTCAATGAACTTGAGCTATGTTAGAAACCATTCTTTGTCGAGGTTTATGACTTGATCGAAGCATTACGGTATAGCGAGGGAGAGGTAAACCCGTAAGTGCTCATGTCTTTGAAATGAAAGGTTACATGGACCAATTAAGGGCACTTGGCAAAACTTATGATGATGACATGGGCGTGAATCGATTAATAGATCCCTTATCAAGGATTTTAATGGTTTTGTTCGAAACTTCAATATGCATTGCGTGGGAAGGCGATTCTTGACCTACACGCATTGCTTATTGATTATGAAAAGGGTTACCTCAAAGGTTCCTACTCCCGTGTCTCGGCTATTCGAGGTGGTAGAATTAATAAGCCAAAGCCGCAGCGTGCGAACAACAAGAAGGGGAAGGGTAAGGGAAAGGTTGACAAAGGTAAACAGGTTATGGCCTATCAACCTGAACCCAAGAAGAACCCTACTCCAAGGAAGGAAAATCCTAAGAAGGATCAAGCTTGCCACTACTGCAAAGTAGCGGGTCACTGGAAGAGAAACTGTGCTCTCTACCTCGATGATTTGCGGAATCATAAGATCAAGAATTATGGGTCCATGGGCGCCAGCACTTCAGGTATCTTATGTGTAATTGAATTATTTACTCTAAATCATAAAAATTCCTGGGTATATAATACTGGATGTGGTATTCACATTTGTAATACACTGCAGGGGTTTAGAGTGGAAAGGAAGCTGGCCTATGGGGAGCAATATCTGCACGTGGGAAATGGGCGCATGCACATTGTTGAAGCCATAGGAACATTTAGTTTAGTATTGCCTTGGGCTTAGTAATTGTTATTGAACAATTGTCATTCGCACCTTCTATAATTAGAGGTGTTGTTTCCTTTCGCTTTTGTTGGATGATGGTTTTACTCATACTATTTCACGTAATGGAATTTCTGTTTCTTTAAATGGTGTATTTTATTTTAATGCGATTACTGTGAATGGTGTGTTTGAAATTGATGTGGTTGGAAATGAATCTAACAAATATAATAATTCGATGTTTAGCATCAATAAGAAAATAAAGTTGGACTTGAATTCTTCTTATCTTTGGCATTGTAGACTTGCTCATATAGGCAAGGCTCGCATGCATATGCTGCAACAAGAAGGGCTTTTGCAAAATATCAATGATGAATCATTTGATAAATGTGAGTCATGCATATCTGGGAAGATGACGAAGAAACCTTTTCATAGCAATATGGAGAGGGCTTCTCATCTACTTGGTCTTATTCATCTTGATGTGTGTGGACCACTTAGACATGTGTCAAAGAGAGGTGCTAGCTACTTCTTAACCTTCTTGATGATTTCGGCCGTTATGGTTATGTTTATTTACTTAAGCATAAACATGAGGTGTTTGAAACATTTAAGGTTTTCAAAGCGGAAGTAGAAGCGCAATTGGGAAAGAAGATTAAAGCTCTTCGATCCGATAGAGGAGGTGAATATTTAAGCCAAGAGTTTAAAGATTACTTAATGAGAATGGAATTGTCCGAATCTCACTTCTCCATATACTTCACAACAAAATGGTGTATCGAGAGAAGAAATCGTACATTGTTGGACATGATACGATCTATGTTTAATCTTACTACTCTACCTTTATCCTTTTGGGATTATGCTTTAGAATCATTGTTCGCATTCTAAATATGGTTCCACAAAGAAGGTTGATAAGACACCATATGAAATATGGCATGGTAAAGCTCTAACTTTGTCTTATTTAAAGGTGCGAGGTTGCGAGGCGTATGTTAGGCGTGACTCAACAGATAAACTCCAACAAAGATCGTAAAGTGTATCTTCATAGGATACCCTAAGGAAACTATGGGTTACTATTTTACTATCCAACCGAAAATAAAGTAATTGTTGCTACGTATGGAGATTTTCTTGAAAGTGATCTCGTATCTCAAGAATTCGGTGGGAGAGTTTATGATCCGGAAGATGATCATGAAGATGCATTACCTTACGAAAACATTAACGTACTTACGGTAGAACACGATAGTCCGGGTCCTCCACCGAAGTTGAAGTGATTCCGTTCAGAGATCCGTAAGGACTACGCGTGCACCTGAACGTCTATGTCTTAACGTAGAGGTTGAGGAAACTATGTTAGGAGATCTTTGAGAGCCTACTAGTTATAAAGCTGCCATGGCAAGTCCTGAAAAAGAAAAATGGCAGGTTGCAATGAATGGGGAAATGCAATCCATGAGAGAAAATGAAGTCTGGGAAGAGGTCGATTTACCTCCAAACGCCAAGGTGGTTGGAAGTAAGTGGCTCTATAAAATTAAGACTGACATGGATGGAAATGTACACATCTATAAAGCTCATCTAGTCGCGCAAGGTTTTACTCAAACTTATGGCATAGATTACGAGGAGACCTTTTCTCCTGTAGCGGACATTAGAGCTATTAGAATTCTCATAGCTATAGCAGCATACTATGACTATGAGATATGGCAAATGGATGTCAAAACCGCCTTCTTGAATGGTCGCTTAGATGAAGACATCTATATGAAGCAACCTGAGGGGTTCGTGAATCCATAATTTCCAAACCGTGTATGTAAACTTCAAAGGTCCATTTATGGATTGAAGCAAGCATCAAGGCAATGGAATAAGAGATTTGATGAAGAAATCAAAAGGTATGGATTTATTCAAAATCTTGATGAGCCATGTATATATCACAAAGTTAGTGGGAGTGATGTAATTTTCCTGATCCTTTATGTTGATGACATATTAATTATGGGAAAAGACATTCCAAGTTTGCAAAATGTTAAGGCATATCTTGGTAAGTGTTTTTCCATGAAGGATTTAGGAGAAGCTGCATACATTCTGGGAATCAAGATCTACCGAGATAGGTCAAAGCGGTTGATTGGTTTAAGTCAAAGCGCTTACATTGATAAAATATTAAAGAGATTCAATATGCAAAATTCTAAGAAAGGATATTTGCCGATGGAAGTAAAGCATGGCTTATGTAGCGATATGTGTGCTTCAACACTGCTTGAGGTGGCACGCATGCGAAAGTTCCTTATGCTTGGCGATGGGATCTATTATGTATCTTGTGAGATGCACAAGGTCGATGTGGCGTTCGCTCGAACATGACCGATCGATATCAACAGAATCCGGATGAACTTCATCTGGATCTTTGTTAAACATATTCTAAAGTATCTTAGAAATACTAAAGATATGTTTTAGTGTATGGTGGAAATCCGGACACGAGCTTGGTGTTACAGTTCTTGTGATGCGTCTGGCGGTGTGATAAAGATGATACTGAAGTCTCAGACGGGTTATGTCTTTGTCATCAATGGAGGAGCGATTGTTGGAAGAGCAAGAAGCGATACGATTGCGATGTCTGCGATGAAGTCGAATACATAGCCGCCGGAAGCGCAATAGAGGTTGTTTGGATTAGGAAATTCATTTCGGGGCTTGGTGTTATGCCTTCAATTGAATCGCCTATTGATATGTATTGTGACAATTCTGCTGCAATCATTTGCCAATGAACCTGGAGTCATGAAGGGCACCAGACATTTTCTACGAAAGTATCACTATGTTCGGGAACAAGTCCGTGAAGGTGAAATTAATCTATTGAAAGTTCACACAGATGATAACTTAGCTGATCCTTTCACTAATACTTTGGCTAAAGACAAGCTTATTGGACTTGCCAATGGAATTGGACTTCGTTTAGCTAATAGTTTCATGCATAACTGAGATTAGTATTTGGATAAAGGATATTGTAAAACATTTATTATTTTGATGAAATAAAGTTTGGATTATGTTTATTTTCATTTATAATATTGTTGTCCTATATTTGCATGTTTAATCCATGAGTAACTAAGTTATTCTAAATTATCCGTTGTCGATTAATGATATGGGAGTATCATTAAACTAAGTCAAATATGAGAGATGTGGTAGAATATACTTGAAAGTATATTGATGAGAATGCATACCAATTTCAGATGATATTCAATGAATTGAATATAGGACTTATCCCAACTACATAATTTACTTTGTGGATATTGTTATAAGTAAATTATGAATAGTTATCCTCAGACTTGAGATACCAGATAAGTGTCATGAATGTAGTGCATTTACGTGGAGCAACTTAACGCTATACGTAACTGGTAGTTATAAGTGTTGTTTTCAGAAATGTTGCAAAGTTTGTGGGTTATTTATTGTAGTCAAGATAGAATTTGTTCATTCAAATTTATTTGGAGTTTAATATTGTTGGGCCCCTCGTAGGGTTGACAAGATGTTTGTGCGGCCGCACTCAAAATCTCCCCTAAATATGTTTAGAAGATTTGGTAATCTTGGTCAATCACTTACAACGAGAAACGGAATAGTTTAATAAAGAATGACTTAATTACATATCTTTATTTAACGTGATATTAGAAACAAAAGGATAATAATAATGAGAAATCATTAAAAGGTTTTCCAGGAGCTTTACTCGAGTCGTACTAGAGGCATCGAAGTGTTGCTAGACGCTAACCGATGTGATCACTCTATTAAGATATATCCAGGTGGGAGCTATTGGTTTTATGGATATAAATTAGTAGACGTGAGTTAGGATCGAACTCGAGACCACAGGATTGCACACTTTACGTATGAGAATTAAAGTTAATAATTAAATATAAACGTTGTATTTATTTATTAATTAAATGAAATAACTAACGGACGTGAAGTAATTAGTGTAATGGACTAACGGGCGTTAAATGTATTTGAAAAAGGACTAGATTGCAAAAGTTGGGAAGGTTCCGGAATCCTTTTGGGATGCCTAAACCGATCGGCCAAAGGGAGGACCCAAACCCAATCCAACTTAAACTCAAACTTGTTCACCAAGTTTAGTTTAGTATATATACAAGGCTATGGGTCTTGTGTTTTGCATCTCTTGTATTCATTAAGCTAAACCTAAATTGTTTTTGTGTGTTTCTTGCTTAAAACCGATCGTCTACCTCTTGTGGGTGTCGATCCATACTTTTTCCAATCTCAAGTTATTTGGTTTGATTAAAACTAGCATTCCTTTAATTCGGTTTAGTATGTGTGTACAAGAAAGTGGTACTAACACAATATTGTAAGTATTCTTGGATTGAATTACAAAAGGGTAAGGGTAATTCACATAATCCTAATTAAATCAAATTAGGGTTCTTCCTAATTGCTAGTTTGTGGATTTGATTCTTATTCGGCTAGAATCAAGTAATGTGCGCATATTATTCTTATGTTAATTAATTATTCGTTAATAAATCATATACGCTTCCGCATGTATATTTTGATGTTTTGTGATTATTTATTAATTGTAATGTTATATAATTCCAACACGTTTTGCTATGATAGAATTGTTATTGTAATAACATACATGGCATTGATTATTTTGTGAAAAAAATTGATAATGGACAAAAAGTGTGATCAACGAACCTGGCACGACCCTTTTTGTCCATCTTAAAAATGACCCATTTCAACCTTAACTCAATTTGGACCGCTACCCACCCGGAAAGTCGCTTGTGCCAGTTATACATTTGACCTTAAAAGTCACTGATTAGTTGTATACATTATCATAGCTAGAAATGTAACTTGCAGGCTCATGAAGGTTTATCAGAACAAGACAAAAAGAAACTTTCCAAACTGATTGATTTCCAAAAGCTCTCACCCGAAGCTGGAGCACACGCTGCACAAAATGAACGTCTTCCACTCCAATCAATAGTCCAAGTCCTCTACATCGAGCAACTAAGACTTAGAAACACCTTATACTGTTCTGAGCTCGGTGACAACCCAAAACCACAACTCCACCACCAGTCATGGCGGATCAATAGCGGTGCTCTTAGTGCCGCAATGTCACCAAAGGATAACTATGCATCGTTAAGACGAGAAAACCGGGAGTTGAAACTTGAGTTGGCTCGGCTAAGAATGAGATTAAATGATTTGGAGAAAGAACATGTATTCATGAAGAGGAATATGGAGAAGAGTAACTCGAGGAAATTTATGAGCTCGTTTTCGAAGAAAATTAGTCAGTTCAATCTTTTTGGACGTAGTTATTCTAGAGGATCAACTTCTCCATCAGGACATTCACATCGCACTGACTCAAAGGTTACTGTGAGAACAGAATGAAGCAAATTGTTTAGCGATGTCTTTTTGTGTCTACTGCTAATCTCAGTATTTACAGTCCATATATAATTTTGACGATGATCTGTTTCTCCAAGGTTGTATATGATTTTTGCAATTTTTTTGTCCATCTTTGTTTCTTTCTATTCTTAGTACTTTTGACCCATTCGACCCAGGCGCTTTGGTCAGTGGTATGTGAGCCCCACCAACCCTGGAAGTTGTGGTTTCAAGCCTCACTGGAGGCATTTGTGAGTTGGGTGGTATATGATGTGAAAAAAATTGTTGTTCTTAAAATAAATAAATAAATAAATAAAAATAAATCTGCCTATTTGTCACATCCTCCATTCAAGTTTTTCTAAATAACAGATGTCATCACATTCATAGATAATTGGATTAAAATAGCCGCATTTGGTGTTGATCATTGTTCGAACTGATGGTGTAAAATCTCACAAAAACACCAATTTACGTTAACAAGCTTGAAAATTTTACGTTTATAATCCAAAGAAAGATTGTTCTGATCTACTTTTGTGACCTTACACAACATAAGGTCTATGAATGAAACACGCCACTTTCTGCAGAACCCGACAGCAAAATTTTCCTGTTTTCAATATTGAATCATTGTAGTAAAGTCAAAAGTCACCCTTAGGTTAGACGACACGCGAATACCGCCCTCCTTTTTCATACACGATTTCAAGTTCTTAGCTTTTGTGTTACTCCTCCTTTGTTGTTGACAGTAATCTGTAGTTACCCCCCACGCTGGCCAGTTTCTATTAAGATAATAGTCCTTAGCTTGAAACACCATACTCAAACTATCATCCAACAGGTCATTTACAACACATCCTTCACGGTTTCTTCATCCTGAGGCTTTGACTCAGCACATGCACTCGGGTCTTCTTGTTCGAATGAAAATGGTACATAGGTGTCGTACCTGCCCATAGTTTAGAAGGAGAACTATGTGTGGAAGCAACTTTGTTATCACTCGTGTTTAGAGATTCGGTTTGTTGTAAAAAGGGTTGGCTAAGTTGTTGACTCTTATCTTTGATCAAGCGGTGCACTGTCGTGTTTGGGACGATGTAGAACACTTGGCCAGGAACCATAATGGATTCAGGGCTAAGCACAATATCAGGATTACTAAAGAAATCAGGACGAGTAATACTGTGTCTGGAATTCTTCTTCATGATTTCAGCAGCTGTTATTGATCTTCGGTGATACTCGATGTGCTTGCCTGGATGGACTAATTTAAGCACACCTCTTTCTTTTGTTGAAGTTCCCATAGTTAGCAATGTTAATGTTTAAAACATACAACGGAAGGATATTGAAAGTTGTGTGTCTAAGTTTTATAGTTATTTTTCTTGGATGTATTAGTTAACGACAAAAGTTGGCTGAGATAACAAGACAATATCGTCTCAAAAGAGTGCTTAATAGGACAAAGGTAAAAACTAAGTAAGGCGACTTAAGTTCATGAACACTCGTTACCTTCACAAAGTTTGAAACCTAATCATTATACACACAACACTTACGCTTCAAGATTCAACCATTCGGTATGTGTAATAGATGTGAAACTAAATGGTTTAACCAATTTTAGACCAGACAAAACTGTACTTGCAGATGACTAAGGACTTGTTTCAAAGTAAACAAGATTGTTTTCCTTGTTTTATTCATCATCAGAATAAACAAGTCTGTCTTCTCTTTTTATGCTTTAGTAGTCATATCATGAGTTAACTTTGTTTGTGTATATAGGATCGCTACTTTGGTATAATGACCAAATGAATATGACAAGAATATTAGTCAAGTGAGAACAAATGGCACACACAATTAGCAAAAAACACAGGTTAAACTAAAAAAAATATTATCCGCAATTCTAATCCTCTTGGCCTTGCTAATGACCAATCAAGTGATAAAAAACATCATCTAAAATTTTATCCTCTTGGCCTTCAAAAGTCTTCATTGATTACTATGTCTGGAAAGTGTCATTTCGGAAGATTTGTATGGGGCAACACGTTACTCTTCCAATTTTTCGTTTATGTTTTCTATCTCAGTTGGTCTTGACCTGGGCTACAAAACTCCATCCATATTATCAAAGAGCATACATCCGACGTATTTAATTATCTCACTGTAGTGACAAGAGAAAAAAAGTGGTTGATACATGACCATATAGATAATTTTCTCAATTGAATGCGAACAAGTCAAAATGGGTCGAATGGGCTCAAAGACACCCAAAGTTTATTTTTAGCGATACAAGTATACAACCTCCCGAATCGTTAGATGTACGCTTTCGTTTTGCTATGATAGAATTGTTATTGTAATAACATACATGGCATTGATTATTTTGTGAAAAAAATTGATAATGGACAAAAAGTGTGATCAACGAACCTGGCACGGCCCGTTTTGTCCATCTTAAAAATGACCCATTTCTGTTGAGATAAGAGGATAAGTTGTGTTTATTATTGATTGCCTATACATTGACAATGAGCCCCCTATATATAGAATACAATGAGAGCTAAATAAGGTAAATGCCTATAATCAATCCTACAATCAAGCAATCACAATCAATTACATTATGATGATTACGAGAATTGATGACGTATAGTCTGGAGTCGGGTCATAAACCCGACTACAGCCCAATACTCACAAGCCCGGCACGAACCGGGCCAATATCAATAAGAGTTTGGGCTCACGAAAGCCCAAGCCCAAATCTATTTACGGAATAGATATCCGGTATCTTCTAAAATAAGGAGATAATCATTCCCAACCGACTTATGCGGGATACGCGAAGGTTGGGGAACACGAACCAACAAGGATTCCGATGCGTATATAAAGGAATCATATCCCTCGTTAAGAGTACGATCTCATAACCCTAAAACTCCTTAAACCCTAAACCGATTACTTACTCTCACGGGAGGATAATCGTGGGAGACAATCCCTGATAAGCTAACGGTGTTTCTTGTCTCTTAGTGCGCGTGTCTCAAGCGGCAATTCTCAATTGGTACGAGAACCGGAGATCCAAACTAGGAACGTCCAACTTTTGTATCAACAAGAATCATGCTAATCAATGGAATGAGATATTCAGTCTAACACTCTCCCGCAGTCGGAGCGGGAGGACATCGGACGCTCAGGCTGGAGCGAAATTCTTCAAACAGAGCAGAGGGCAATCCTTTCGTGAAGATGTCCGCATACTGATAGCTAGAAGGAACATGGAGAACCCGGACCTCACCAGCAGCAACCAAGTCTCGAACAAAATGAATATCAATCTCAATGTGTTTCGTACGCTGGTGCTGAACCGGATTACAAGATAAGTAGACAGCGATAACATTATCACAATAGACAAGTGTAGCGGAAGATACAGATGTGTGGAGTTCACGAAGTAAATTCCGTAACCAACAAGTCTCAGCAACAACATCGGCAACCCCACGGTACTCTGCTTCTGCACTGGAGCGAGAAAGCGTCGGTTGGCGCTTAGAGGACCATGAGAGTAAGTTGTTGCCAAGAAATACACAATACCCAGAAGTCGATCTCCTAGTGGTAGGACAACCCGCCCAATCCGCATCCGAATAAGCAACCAATGATGTAGTAGAAGATGCAAACAACTGTAGCCCATGGTCTAAGGTACCCCGAACATATCGCAAAATCCGTTTGAGAGCCGATAAATGGGGCTCTCGAGGGTCATGCATATGGAGACAAACCTGCTGAACAACATAAGATATATCTGGGCGAGTAAATGTGAGATACTGAAGAGATCCTGCAAGGCTCCGATATAAAGTAGGATCAGATACTGGATCACCATCATCCCCCAGTTTAGACTCAGTGTCAACAGGAGTCCGACTGAGATTACAATTAATCATGTGAGCTTTCTCCAAAACTTCAAGAGCATATTTCTTCTGAGATAAAAATAGCCCTGTGGAATCACGCGTAACAGAGATACCCAGAAAATAATTAAGTGGACCTAGTTCTGTCATGGCAAACTCTTGGTGTAAGGATCCAATAATCTGCTGTAACAAACTCTCAGAAGAAGCGGTGAGAACAATATCATCTACATATAATAACAGGTAAGCAATATATGTCCCCTTTTTGTATATAAATAATGATGTGTCACAGCGACTATGAGAAAACCCAACCCCGGTAATGTAAGATGCAAATCGCTGAAACCAAGCTCTAGGGGCCTGTTTTAGTCTATATAGAGACCGCTGTAATAAACACACATAATCTGGATGCTCAGAATCCCGAAACCCTGGAGGCTGATACATATAAACTGTCTCAGATAAGTCACCATGTAAAAAAGCATTCTTGACATCAAGCTGATGAATCGGCCAATGTCGAGAAGCGGCTAAGCTTAGTACAGTCCGAATAGTCCCCGGCTTAACCACTGGACTGAAGGTCTCATCTACATCAACCCCTTCTAATTGATTACTTCCATTTGCTACAAGACGGGCCTTGTAGCGGCTAAGAGTGCCATCAACCAAATACTTATGGCGAAAGAGCCACATAGACCGAATGATGTTTGTGTCCGTGGGTTTAGGTACGAGAGTCCAAGTTTTGTTCTTAATAAGTGCGGTGTATTCTTCACGCATAGCATTTTGCCAATTTGGATCAATAGACGCATCACGATAGGTTTTTGGTAATGGTGAAATGGAAGACACATGCATATTGAGACGCTTAGTGGGACGATTAGTCCCGACGCGAAAACGTGTGACCATGGGATGAATCGAGGTGGGGTTTGGGTTGTGAGGAGGGTCTGGAATAATGTGTTGGTGTTGGTTCGTTGGTGGTGATAAATTTGGTGTATGTTGTTGGGTGGCGGGTGTTGGTGATGATGGTGATGGGTCTTCTGTTGCAGCATGTTGGTCTGTATGGTGACTGGTGGGAGATAGTGTAGATGGTTCATTCGTGGTGTGAGTAGGTTGTTCAACAGGGGCATGTGGAATAAGTGGAGGGTTTATATCGGGTGAGTCATCCAAGAAATTGTATTTGAGTGCTGATGTTGGTTTAGAAGTGCCATATGGGAAGGTGGTTTCGTCAAAAGTTACATGACGAGAGATGATAATTTTATCTGTGTTTAATTCAAGACAACGATATCCACGGTGGTTTGAGGCTTGACCCAAATAGATGGAGGGTGTGGCACGAGGGTCAAGTTTGTGATTCGGATATAGGTGAGGGTAACATAGGCAACCAAATGTGCGTAAAAGGCTGTAATCTGGGTTTTGGCCAAACAAGCGGGTATAAGGGATTTCGTTGTTTATAGCAGTGGAGGGTAGGATATTTAGAAGGTATACCGCCATATTAAGTGCTTCTACCCAATGGCGGGAGATTTGCTTGAAAAATCAAAGTCCGGATGAGGTTATTGATGGTCCGAACCATCCGTTCAGACTTGCCATTTTGTTGTGATGTTTTGGGGCATGAAAAACGAAACTGAATACCATTGTTGGTAAAGAGTTTATGAAGGTTTCGGTTATCGAATTCTACGCCATGGTCACACTGAAAAGACCTGATTTCACACTTAAATTGAGTGTGAACATATTTACGAAATAGAATGAATTTGGACAAAACATCAGATTTGTTAATCAACGGATAGACCCAAACAAAATGAGAATAATGGTCCAAGAACAATACATAATATTTAAACCCTGAGAGACTCGGAACGGGTGAAGTCCACACATCCGAGTGAATAATGTCAAAGCAAGCATTAACGACAGAATTAGAACTAGTAAATGGAAGTCTAACGTGTTTACCAAGCTGGTAGGCATGGCAAAGCACATGAGGCTTTTCTTTATTACATGAAATGAAATTATTTGAAACTAGACAACGTAACACTTCGCTTCCTGGATGTCCAAGACGCTGATGCCACGTATGTTGACTGACTAGAAGAGCTTGAGGGACAGGAGACGGAGCTGTGACAGGATAAAGATCCCAGGTACTATCACATCGGAGAAGCACCCGTCGCGTCATGAAATCCTTAATAGAAAAACCAAAAGGATCAAATTCAACAGTACATTTATTATCGCGAACAAATTGGCGAACATATATTAAATTTTTGACAATATGAGGGGTAATAAGGACATTATTTAGGTGGAGGGGTCGGTTGGGGTTTGGCAAAATGCTATGACCCGTATTGGTGGCGGGAATGGAATGTCCGTCACCAACCAAGACGGACGGATACATACACATATTAAAAACATTACTAAGACTGTAAACTGAAGAATTTAAATGAAGGCTCGCACCTGTATCCATGTTCCATGCACCGGTTGTCGGATCATGGAGAGTTCCAGTGGAAAATGCATGTGGTAAGAGTGTTGCTTGTCCCGGATCTTGTGGCGAAGGCTGATGAACAGTAGCAGTGCCAATTGGGGGTTGGGCAGTATGGGCTTGAGTTACATGTTGCGGAGTGGGCTGCATTTGGGGCTGGTGCGAAGTGGGTTGTGTTTGGGCCTGGACATGGCTAAAGCCTGGTGGGGCTGAGAAGTAGTAATTAAAGGGTGTTGGGCTTTGCGTTGTGAGACAGGCCGAAGGCCCAATGGCCAAGTTATGTTGTTGTCGGTTGTTAACAGATTGTGTAGGGATATTGTTAGTCAAACCCAACTTGCTCAAAACACGCATGATAGTTTCTTCTGATGGTTCTTTGGCTTCAACCATATGACTCATATGTTTATTCGTATTGTCATGAACAAACTTACACCCCGCCTCATATCGACACGACCCTCTAGCATAATGAATGCACGGATTTCTAGATTTAACTTGTGGATTAGAGGGGTGACGGTTGTTACCTTTGTCGGTCAAAAGTACCACGGGAGAGGATGACGACGAGTCCACAGGTGATGCGAGCGACTTGGATTTTAGTCGCATTTCCTCAGTGACTAGCATAGAGCAGGGGCGGAACTACATATCATTTAGGGGGTTGCCCTCCATGGTTCGCCAAAAATTATCAAATTTTAGTGTAAAAAAAAAAATTATGACCATTTTATTAAAGTACACCCCATTACAAAATCAAATTGCCCCCCACTTTAAGATCAAACAATGTAAAAAACCTTAAATCTCTATCTTAATCTAAAATATTATCAGATTTTAGTGTAAATTTTTTTTATGACCTTTTTATTAAAGTGCATCACGAAATTTACCAAAAATTTTTTTTTTGCCCCCCGCCTTCTAAATTCTTAGGTCCGCCACTGGCATAGAGCGTGCGGTTTTGAGATCGGGAAACGTATCTTTATAGTGCATGTACCCACAGACTTGATTATACGTATCCGGGAGACCATCAAGAGCATAATGAACCGCATCTTCATCCGAAACGGGTGAATCGAGGCTAGCAAGTATTGTCATGATTGACTCGATTTTCTGAAAATATGCTTCCATTGTTAACGACCCAAGCTTGATGGATCGTAATTCTGTCTTCAACGCCGAGGTTCTTGACCGTTTGTTGTCTTTCACAAGATCGCTAATAAATTTCCAAGCCACCTGTGAGGATTTTGGTCGAGCATTAACCAACCGTTTCTGTAGAGAGTCTGATAGGGTCGCAAAAATCCAAGAGAGGATGATTTTATCGACCTTTTGTTCTTCGGGTGTGAGAGGAGCGGGTGTGCTAGTGTTAGCCTCACTGCTGGTGCCATGTATGAACCTGGATACATCATAAGTATCACATAACTGCTGAAAGAAAAATTGCCAAGATGCATAGTTCCAATCATCGAACTCAAGTTTGACGGGAACCCGGGTGTGGAGGTGATGATGAGTAATGGCTGATAACTTGTCGGAGAGGGAAACAATGGGAGTTTCGTTGGATCCGGTCATGATTAGGTGTGATGGGTAGGGTTTAAAAGTGACCAGATGTACGTGTTGTACGTGAGTAGCAGGGAGGGGAAAAAGAAAACAAAAACAAAATACTTGTGACCTTAGTTAGCACAAGTAACACAAGCTATTGTGTGGATTGAGACCTAGCTCGAATCACCAACACAAGATTAAGAGGCTGGATTAATTTTCAGTGGAGGATTGAAATATGTTAGGCTCTGAAACCATGTTGAGATAAGAGGATAAGTTGTGTTTATTATTGATTGCCTATACATTGACAATGAGCCCCCTATATATAGAATACAATGAGAGCTAAATAAGGTAAATGCCTATAATCAATCCTACAATCAAGCCAATCACAATCAATTACATTATGATGATTACGAGAATCATGCTAATCAATGGAATGAGATATTCAGTCTAACAATTTCAACCTTAACTCATTTTGGCCTGCTACCCACCCGGAAAGTCGCTTGTGCCAGTTATACATTGACCTTAAAAGTCACTGATTAGTTGTACACATTATCATAGCTAGAAAAGTAACTTGAAGGGTCATGAAGGTTTATCAGAACAAGACAAAAAGAAACTTTGCAAACTGATTGATTTCCAAAAGCTCTCACCTGAAGCTGGAGCACACGCTGCACAAAATGAACGTCTTCCACTCCAATCAATAGTCCAAGTCCTCTACATCGAGCAACTAAGACTTAGAAACACCCTATACTGTTCTGAGCTCGGTGACAACCCAAAACCATAACTCCACCACCAGTCATGGCGGATCAATAGCGGTGCTCTTAGTGCCGCAATGTCACCAAAGGATAACTATGCATCATTAAGACGAGAAAACCAGGAGTTGAAACTTGAGTTGGCTCGGCTAAGAATGAGATTAAATGATTTGGAGAAAAAACATGTGTTCATGAAGAGGAATATGGAGAAGAGTAACTCGAAGAGTCGAAATTTATGAGCTCGTCTACTTACGGTCCATATATAATTTTGACGATGATCTGTTTCTCCAAGGCTACAACAACAACAACAACAACATACCCAATCCCGCCAAAGCGAGGTATGGGGAGGTAAAAGAAAATTAGTCGAGAGTTTAATCTTTTGGACGTACTTATTCTAGAGGATCGACTTCTCCATCAGGACATTCACATCGCACTGACTCAAAGGTTACTGTGAGAACAGAATGAAGCAAATTGTTCATGGATGTCTTTTGTGTCTACTTACAGTCCATATATAATTTTGACGATGATCTGTTTCTCCAAGGCTGTATATGATTTTGCAATTTTTGTCCATCTTTGTTTCTTAGCGGATCTATTCTTATCGTACTTTCGACCCATCCATCTCCTTGGTGACCCAATAAGAGTACCATATCGCCTCGGGGACACTATCATACGCCTTTTCAAGGTCTAGCCATATGATCCTTTTGTCTCTCTCTATACTTCTATGAGATTTACGAGAAGTATAGCCTCAATCAAGACCTTCCCGGCATAAAACCAAATTGGTTCTCAACTCTCGTCTCCTTCTCGCCTCCTCTCAATAACTCTCCCCGGCTTCATGGTGTGGCTCAGAGCTTGCTATAATTTTGTGCACATCCCCTTGTTCTTGTATATGGGGATGTGAGTCTCCACTCTTAGGCATCTTAGCCTCGGAAAGATCTTGTTGAAGAGGCAAGTCAACCAATCTACCCCTTCCTTCCCATGCACCTCCAAAAATTGTCAGAGTGTGATGACTTCGAATAGTAATGAAATAAATAAATAAATAAATGATTTTGCAAAACTTAGTACTTTCGACCCATTTGTCACATCCTCCATTTAAGTTCTTAAAATAAATAAATAAAAACTTTCGACCCATTTGTCACATCCTCCATTTAAGTTTTTCTAAATAACAGATGTCATTACATTCATAGATATTTGGATTAAAATAGACGCATTTGGTGTTGAGCATTGTTCGGACTGATGGTGTAAAATCTCACAAAAACACCAATTTACGTTAACAAGCTTGAAAATTTTACTTTTATAATCTAAAGAAAGATTATTCTGTTCTGCTTTTGTGAGCTTACACAACATAAGGTCTATGAATGAAACACGCCACTTTCTGCAGAACCCGACTGCAAAATTTTCCTGTTTTCAATATTGAATCATTGTAGTAAAGTCAAAAGTCACCCTTAGGTTAGACGACACGCGAATACCGCCCTCCTTTTTCATACACGATTTCAAGTTCTTAGCTTTTGTGTTACTCCTCCTTTGTTGTTGACAGTAAGCTGTAGTTACCCCCCAAGCTGGCCAGTTTCTATTAAGATAATAGTCTTTAGCTTGAAATGTCATACTCAAACTATCATCCAACAGGTCATTTACAACACATCCTTCACCGGTTTCTTCATCCTGAGGCGTTGACTCAGCACATGAACTCGGGTCTTCTTGTTCTGAATGAAAATGGTACATAGGTGTCGTACCTGCCCATAGTTTAGAAGGAGAACTATGTGTGGAAGCAACTTTGTTATCACTCGTGTTTAGAGATTCGGTTTGTTGTAAAAAGGGTTGGCTAAGTTGTTGACTCTTATCTTTGACCAAGCGGTGCACTGTCGTGTTTGGGACGATGTAGAACACTTGGCCAGGAACCATAATGGATTCAGGGCTAAGCACAATATCAGGATTACTAAAGAAATCAGGACGAGTAATACTGTGTCTGGGATTCTTCTTCATGATTTCAGCAGCTGTTATTGATCTTCGGTGATACTCGACATGCTTGCCTGGATGGACTAATTTAAGCACACCTCTTTCTTTTGTTGAAGTCCCCATAGTTAGTAATGTTGATGTTTAAAACATGCAACGGGAGGATACTGAAGGTTGCCTGTCTGAGTTTTATAGTTATTTTTCTTGGATGTATTCGATGACGACAAAAAGTTGGCTGAGATAACAAGACAATGGTTCTAAGAAGAAAAGGATTCTCTTTGTTGTAAATATCTTAATTGAATAATATGTATCCTAATATAAAATCCGGGTTTCAAGGATTGCTTATTAAAAATGGTTATGTGCTTATTGTTTTTCAACTAAGCTGTTTTGAATAAGTAGTTTGAAATAGTTTATACGAAACAGCTTATTTCACTAAAAAATAATCAGATGACTCCAACACCTCCAATGTGTTTATCTGTCGTATCAAATGACAATAACTAGCGGTCTAGATATAAGCAGTTTTATTGTTATTGAAATTCACAGGAAGTTTCTTTTGGTGCCATATGCAGACCAGATGGTGACCATAGTCTTATCTTTTTGTGGTTATAATAAATCAAACAATGACCATTAGATTCTTTTGAACTAGTTATAGATAATTCTTGCACTACTAAGGAATATATTTATTTTCAGGCTCTTGTGTAAGTATCCTGTGGCATTTTCTCTTGTTTTTTTCATAAACTTCCCGAGGTAAGACATATACGTCTCAAAAGAGTGCTTAATAGGACAAAGGTAAAAACTAAGTAGGGCGACTTAAGCTCATGAACACTCGTTACCTTCACAAAGTTTGAAACCTAATCATTATACACACAACACTTACGCTTCAAGATTCACCCATTCGGTATGTGTAATAAATGTGAAACTAAATGGTTTAACCAATTTTAGACCAGACAAAAACTGTACTTGCAGATGACTAAGGACTTGTTTCAAAGTAAACAAGATTGTTTTCCTTGTTTTATTCATCATCAGAATAAACAAGTCTGTCTTCTCTTTTTATGCTTTTGTAGTCATATATAGGATCGCTACTTTGGTATAATATGACCAAATGAATATGACAAGAATATTAGTCAAGTGAGAACAAATGGCACACACAATTAGCAAAAAACACGGCTAAAACTAGAAAAAAATTATCCGCAATTCTAATCCTCTTGGCCTTGCTAATGACCAATCAAGTGATAAAAAACATCATCTAAAATTTTATCCTCTTGGCCTTCAAAAGTCTTCATTGATTACTATGTCTGGAAAGTGTCATTTCAGAAGATTTGTAAGGGGCAATACCTTAGTCTTCCAAGGTTTCGTTTATGTTTTCTATCTCAGTTAGTCTTGACCTGGGCTACAAAAACTCCGTCCCATATTATCAAAGCAAGGTTGGTCCTTATCTTTCGGATGCGCTGGGCGAGCCAAGTGAAATATGGTCCTTGTAAACAAACAACATATTATTATAGGGGGTTTGGAACCTAATCAAGCCAGGCGGCTCATCCTACGCCGATTTTTATTCATTAAATAAAATGTTACTAAATTTATCTTTTGGATAATTTATATTAGTTTCTCTAACAAACCATTTGCTTACAAGTAACTCTTTAATATTTGTTTCTAAACCATCCCAAACTATTATATAAAATAAAACAATTTTGAGGACTCTCGTTTTTTTCTTTAATAGGATTTTCATTATCTTCTCTAGCATTTGTTGGGAAAAGATACAATGTATCTGACAAGATAATCTTATCTTTTTGGGCAATTTGATCATGCAAGTTGCATTGCAAATGGCTTCCCTTTAATTTGATGCCTATAAAAGGCAAAGACCAGTGCCATTGTTATGCATCCCATTTCCAACGAACATAAACACATAGAAGTGTTGTTTGGATCTCATTCTTTCTGTTAGTATTTGTGTTAATTAGAGAGTTGGTGAAATAACTCCTAATACAAGAGATATAAATGTGTTTATCCTTTTAATTAGAGAAATGGTGTAACTTCCTTGCCCGTGGTTTTTACCTTGTTCGTGTGTCATCTTTTATTATATTTCATATTTTAGTTGTGTATTTGCTTCAGTCCGGTGTCACTTTTTTCAACAAGTGGTATCAAGAGCTAAGGTTGGGTGTGTGTATAATTATTTATCGTATGATATGTGGTTGTCACTAATTAGTGGACCCTCCACATCAAAAGATAAGTAAGATTATACACACTCAAAATGTGTTCGTTACTATTATTAATAAATAATAGTTTTGCCGAAAAGTAGATTGTGATTGTAGCAATGGCGGCGAAATTTGAAATCGAAAAATTCAATGGGAATAATTTCTCATTGTGGAAATTAAAGATGAAAGCTATCCTTCGAAAGGATAAATGTTTAGCGCCCATTGATGAAAGGCCATCTGAGGTGACGGATGACAGTAAATGGGACGAGATGGACGGAAATGCTATTGCAAATCTTCATCTTGGATTAGCAGATGGAGTTTTGTCAAGCATAGAGGAGAAGAAGACTGCAAAGCATATTTGGGATCATCTTGCTCGACTGTACGAGGCAAGATCACTCCACAACAAAATTTTCCTTAAGGGGAAACTTTATGCTCTGCGCATGATGAAATCTACTTCAGTGACTGAGCACTTTAATAACCTGAATACTCTATTTTCTCAGCTCACGTCTTTGAGTTGTAAAATAGAGCCACAAGAACGTGCTGAAATTCTACTTCAAAGTTTACCTGACTCATATGACCACCTTATCATCAACTTAACCAGTAATCTTCTTTCGGACTATCTAGTCTTCGATGATGTTGCAACCGCTATTCTGGAAGAAGAAAACAGGCTTAACAATAGGGAGGACAGACATACCAGTTCAAGACAGGTGGAGGCTTTGGTGGTGACGAGAGGGAGGTCAATGGAACCTGGCTCCAGTGGGAGTCACAATCATGGTAAATCTAAAATAGGAAGGAAGAAGAATTTTAAATGCTACAAATGTAGAAAGCCGGGTCACTTTAAGAAAGATTGTCGGGGTTTAAATGCCTCTAATCCTCAAGGAAATTTCGCTAGCACTTCAGAAGATGGTAATGCTCTGTGTTATGAAGCAACACCAAATGAAGGCAGGAAAAGATTTGCAGATGTATGGTTGTTCGATACGGAAGTTACTTTTCATATGACCGCAAGAAGAGAATGGTTTCATCAATATAAACCTATCTCTGGAGGCGGATCTGTGTACAGTTGCAATGATCATGAACTAAAGATCGTTGGAATTGGAAATATCATGGTGAAGTTGCATGATGGTACAATTTGTACTATTCGGGATGTGCGACACGTGGAGGGCCTGAGAAACAATCTATTGTCTCTGGGACAACTGGATGATCTTGGTTGTAAGGTTGAAATACAAAACAAGATCATGAAAGTTATAAAAGGCGCGCTTGTACTTATGAAAGGTGAAAAAGGTGGCTGCGAACTTATACCAACTGAAGGGAGAGATAATGGAGGAGGGGGAAGCATGTGTTGCTTCACATAGTCCATAGAGTTGCAGTAACATGGCATCAGAAGCTTGGACTATGTCATGTTAATACAAATAAGCCGTAAAAACGTTTATTTATATTTTACGATCTTCTAATGTTTTGTCGATAACAAACGTAAAATCATTTTAACGAAACAAATAAAATACGTAAATTGTTTGAACTAATAGTTTCTAACATATTCACATTTTCACATAAAACACTAAAACAAGTATAAGTGATTTTGTGATTTAGTAATACATATGTACAACAACTAGTGTTTACATATTTGGATAAAATATACACATAACTAGTATGTAGTATATTGTGTAATATAAATGGGTAGAAACTTAAGTATCACAACCCATTGGGCAAATACATTGAATGTAATTGGGTACAACCCAAAGCCCATAACCCATTGCATGACATCATGCTTATATCATACATGGATAATATCCATAACCCATGGATCAACCCATACCCAAGTGACCAAGTGCAATGCACTCAAAGATACATTGTATCTAGCCAAAGATCCATGGTTCAACCCATGACCCATGACCCATAACCAAAATACCCATGGGTAAAAGGGAGCGTCCCACGGATCCCTAGCTTAACGCTAGACGGATCCCTTGTGGAAGGGATCCGTGGGATCCGGGAACATTAGGATTTTTCTCTATAAATAGTGAGCCATTTCTTCATTATTTCTCACCCTTTCTAACACACTTTCTCCCCGAGTTAAAACTCACTAACCTCGATCCAAGAGATCTATGTTTGTAGTTTTGTTTTGTGTGAGCTTTTAGGTTCCTCTTAAAGGCAAGATCACCACCTTTGAAGTCGAGCAAGCTCAAGTCCATGAGTTGCCATGCTTCCTCATCATCAAGGCTCATCAAGTCTTCTTGTTGATGATTCCTTTCTTTCTTCAAAGAAGTGTAGTGTTGAAGACATTAGTGAAAGATGTCTCAAGTGTCAAGACGAAGATATTAGTGAAGGGTATCTATCGTCTATAGCATAAGCACTTGTGGTAGGTGCTTAGAAGTCAAGACAAGAAGCATTAGTGAAAGGTGCTTAGAAGTCAAGACTAGAAGTATTAGTGAAAGGTGCTTAGAAGTAAAGACACAAGACATTAGTGAAAGGTGTCTTGTAGATCTAGTCAAAGGCATTAGTGAAAGGTGCCTTAGATGTACATTCGATATGGTGTGTTTCGATGTACAAGATAGACTAGTATTAGATCCAAGGATATTGATATCCTTGATGATGTTGTAAAGGAGTAGATCTCCTTTGGGATTAGTCGTTGGTGTAGTGTGGTAGTAGTTCCTCCATTGCAATGGAACTAGGTGCTTAGCCTAGTACCTAATAAAGGGTAGGCGACTTTGTGAAGGTGTAGTTCACCTTGGAGTGAAAGAACTAGGTACTTAGCCTAGTACCTTATAAAGGGTAGGCGACGTTGTGTAGGTTTGGTTCACCATGGGTGAAAGAACCCGGTGGTTAGCCTAGCACGGAAAAAGGGTAGGCGACGTTGTGAAGGCTTCTCCGCCATAAGGAGATTGGTGTAGTGTTTATGAACTCTCGAGTAGGTGACTCGGGGAGTGGAGTAGGGCAAGGAAGGTGTCCTTGTAGCCGAACCACTATAAATACTCGCGTTGTGGTTTTGTGCTTCTTACTCTTATCTTTTCATTACATATCTTTATATGCTTGTTTATCAACATCCAACACACACAACCAAATAGATTGACATAAGTCGATCTAAATAGTTTAAAAGGAAGTTTTAATTGGGAAAACTATTCAACCCCCTTCTAGTTTTCCACAATTGGCATCAGAGCTTCGTTACCAAGTTTATTGAAGTATATTGTACTTTAAAAACTTGATACGATTCATGGTTAATTGAAAACTACAAAGAAGGTTTTTCATAAAAACAAACACCATGTCTTTTAAAACTATACGTTTGGATGTTGATTTGATAACAACATTTTTTTTTTTTTTTCATTTAATTGCACTAATCTTCTTTGTCATGTTGATTAGTCAAAGCTCATACCCACCAAGCTTTAGGAGTCGCTGGTAACAAGAATACCTCCTTAAGAAGGTATCTTAAACGCAAAGGGCGGGAATAGTCTAAGTGACATTTGTTGTGTCATTTGTAAAGACATTCCTAAGTGTGCTAGAGGTATGATTTTCTTTTACTTTGCTTGATAATTAAGTATACCTATTTAGGTATTTATATGATTATCTTACGTGCAATTACATGTTTTACATGAAGCTTCATTAGAAGCCTTTTTCTCACATACGTGTTTTATTTCTCGTCTAAAGTCGTGGTATATAAAACTCATGTTTTGTTTCTTTTAATCCAATAATAAAACAAAATACGAATTTCAAAAATTCCTCCTTCCCTATAAATAACCCCACCGTCGACCACTCTACCAAACCCTCACTTTTTCAAATCTTCCAATTTCAAAAATTTCCTCTCATTCAAAAATTTCATCTTCCTCCTCATTCCATCTCAACCGAAACCTAGAAGATTCGTCATCAACATGGTTTACATCGCACTCGTGCTCATCGCCTTAACACTCATTGCACTTGTGTTCCCTATGATGAAGTTCACATATGGAGACATTTACTTTGTGTTGTTAATCTACATTGGGATCATATACCCAATCCTTTGTATCATCCTTAGTATTGAAATGCAATATTACTAATAATCTAGTTATCTAGGTTATTATTATCATAATGTGTTTGTCATTTCCTTTGTTTTATTTGTTTCTTTTTCTTCGTGATACATTAGAAGTCATGTATGCATATTAAAAGAAAATGTAGGTTAAAACATATATCTTGGTATAAAACTATGAGATCTAAAACCTATGCGTTTCATATAATGCTGTTACTAAATATGATCTACGGATCCGGAAGTTATACTAGCGGATCCTTTTTAAAAAGAACCGTGGGATCCGTCCCATCGAAAGCAGCTTTTTCATGCAAATTAAAACCACTATCCTTCTAAATGTAATAATCCACTAGAAAGTCAAAACCTTGAGTGAGTTAAAGTGTTAAATACCATTGTTAATAAAAATCTAGTAAAAACATTAGATAATCATAGGTTGACCACAAACATCTCTTTTATTAACTTATCATTTCTATAGGTTCAACTATGACGCATGAATATGAGTTTGATTTTTCACTCACTAGTCTATACCGCGAACATCTCTCTCGAACCCAACACACCGGCAATCATGTCCGTGGGTTCAATAATCTCAAACCGTCACTTCCACGAAGGACGATTGTAGACACCTCTCTACAATTCGAAGAAGGTATCAATACCTCCTTCCGAGCCATAGGACTAGAATGTCTTCTTGAAATCAACGAAAAGATATGTCCAAGGTTCATAATGGAATTCTTCCATCAAGTCGAACTCGTTCGTAACGAGGATCTCTCTCTATCTCTTTGGTTTTATATCAAAAACCAAAAGTTTACTCTAACCCTTGGGCATTTTGCTCACATCCTCCGGATTCCTAATCATGGACAATGTGCCTTCACCGAAGATTGGTCTCTTGATTCTCTCTTCAACTTTCGTGAAGAAAATAGTCCATATTGTTCACACATACCCTCTCCGGAAGATTTAAATCGCATAATATGCAAACCTCGACCATATTACTCCAATCCAAACATTATCTTTACAAGGGATATCCGAGAAGAGTACAAGCCTCTTGCACTCATCCTATGTGAAAATGTTTGGAGCCTTAGGAGAAATCGATAAATTCTTCCCGCTTGTTGTGCTCACATGTTGTACTGTTTGCTAACACAACAACCATACAATCTCGCCTACTTCTTCGCAAGGCAAATTGCAAATCTTCAAGGCTCCAAGAATAAACTCATCCCTTATGGAATGTTCTTGACACGCCTCTATCATAATGTTATGCACTTCCATCCTCAATTTCAAAGTCCGTTATACGTACTTGTGAACAAGATGATGGAACCGCTAAACATATCTCTCATGAAGACTTTCTTCATTCTTGATTCCACCAACACTCATCAATCACGTAATGATCCTCCTAGCGAAAACACTCAAGAAACCTAGTAGTATTTCAAAATAGGATCAATTCTCTTGTACTCGTGCTTTATCAATGTAATCCTATTTCCTTCATGAAATAAAAACATATTACATTTGATATCTTAGTGTTGGAACCCCTCTAAACCAACCTTGGAATATGATGCATTGTCAAGATCATTGCATACCTTTAGTAAAGGTTCTGCTGAGCAGATGGACGGATCCCAAAGTTTGTGCTTGACGGATCCCTTCACTTAGGGAACCGTGGGATCCGACAAACAGAAAATGCAATTGCAAACATTGTATATCAATCATATCCTTAGAACACCTCACACATAGCTCACCTAGATCACACTCTAAGACGCTTGTAGATCTATCGTTTCATTTTTAATCCATTACTCTTCCGCTCTTAAACTCACACTTCATTTTTCACATGATCCCTCACATCTAGTCTTAAAAATCCTCCGATTATGGCAAAATTGATCATAAATCATTTTTACCTCAAAATTGATCAAAGTTGATCAAATTCTAGTTTTCCCATCTCAAAGCTTCTAGGATATTTTCCAAAACACTATCCTAAGTCACAAACTGATCTCTAGGATCACCTAGCTTCAATTGACACTCTCATTTTTAGTGTCATCCTTGCTCATCCATTGGTACTCTTGAAAGTTCCAAATCCTCCATAAAAGACAATCATTAGCTACATCATTCATTACCTTCAAGTACTTAAGCACCCTTCATTTAAAACACTTAGAGGATGAAACACTCAAGATGTTATAGGTCTTAGATCTTAGAAACATCATTTCCACTATTTCATAATCACGAAAGCCGGATCCCTAGGATTAGCCTAGACGGATCCCTCCGAGGAGGGAACCGTGGGATCCGGATGACAGCTTTATGTCAAATCTTGATAAAACAATCATTTCAACTCATCTTCCTAACTCAAACACTCCATCTCATCTTAAATGAGTTCCTAGATCAGTGCAAACTCTGTAGTTGACTCTTGTGCATGTTAATCATCACATTCAAATGAATCCTAATGGCTTAAGGATTAAATGCACTTGCCAAATCTCTTGGTTTATAAGCCACTTTGTTAGGAGCTCAATAGTCATCACCTTCTTCCTAATTTTCAGCACTTTAGAAACCCTTGCAAACCTCTTGAAATCATCTCATCATGAGGAAAACCCCAAGTAGTAACTTATCCACCAAAGAACCACCCATGAAAAAGGCGCGTGTTATACACGAAATCTCTTCAACCAAATCATCTCCGGTCAAGCCAACAAATGATAGGATCCTTCCTCATCCAATCAAACCAATTCCTAAAAGGATAGTACCCACAAAACTACCTATGCCAAACACCACCATACCTCCTAGGCCAAACAATATCATTTCCACTAAACCATCACCATTGGTTCCTAGAGCTATTTCATTTACATCCCCACTATCATCACCACACCTCTACAATTTAGAGGACTTACCTCCTAGGCCGTCTTATCCGCTTCCGCCGACAACATTTTTCTCATTAGGAGGAATAATGGTACAAAATCAAGGTGTTGAGTCAACACTTGCTCCGGCTTCCTTTTCGCCGTTTCCATCATATAATCCCATTTGGATTATGAGAAATCATCAAAGCCAACCACCCGACCATATGGAAGTTGACACTTCTCTATCACCACCATCATTCTTAGTCGAGTCATTCTCAAATGCGCCTCCACCAATCCCTCCATCGTTTGAAGCTCCACAAGCCGCTTCACTTGATCCTTCGCATCAAGCCATTTCATTTCTTCCACCACCACTACCTAGCCATGACAAAGATTGCTATCATTGTCAACATGTTGAAATTTTGATACATGAAGTACGAGAAGACCAACGTTTCATGTTCTATCATCTCATCGAACGTTTTGACGAGATTAAACCTAAACAAAACTCGAGCTAGAAGATTTTAGTGGTGTCCTAGCATCAAGCGATAGTTGGTTTAGAAATTCCTAGTCATGTATTTTCTTATTTTCTTAGTTTTTAGAGTCATGTATATCATAACTCTAGTTTTATTAATTGGAATTACATGCTACTTGTTATTTTGTTGAGCATATGATTACTTTGTATTCATATCTCATTTTTGTGATAACATTACTTGTTATATCACCTTCTTTGAAATTAATCACCTAATACGGATCCTCTGAATTGCCTAGACGGATCCCTATTAGGAGGGAACCGTGGGATCCGTGAGACAGAAAGCTTTCTTTCTACTAACTTGAACCACATTTGCAGGAAATTGTGAATTATACTTGCTTTCTAACCTTTGTTTTGTAGTTATTCAAATTACACATGAATACTTTGACATCCTAAAGCGAGGGGGAGCTTTATGTCAAAGCAATACATTGCAAATTACTTGCAATACTAGGTTTACATTTCGTGACATCCCCTTGCATAATTGCAATCATCAAGGGGGAGCACATTCGTCACTTAGACGAAGTATTTTGCAAACTTACTTGCAAACAAACTAGATTAGTATCACTTTCTTGACGCCTCTTACATAGGGATGGACTCGTCAAGGGGAGTAAAGACGAGATCCTTTCCCGTTACTTGCTCTCTATTTCTTTTATTTTTATTTCTTTCACATGTTTTTCTTAAAACGATGTGTTGCTTTCTTTCAAACACTTTTGTTTCGACAAAAGGGGAGAAGAAAGTAAAACTACAATTCAAACTTTACGAATTTTAGATTTTCCTTAAAATAATTTTATGTTTTGTCATCAACAAAAAGGGGGAGATTGTTAATACAAACAAGCCGTAAAAACGTTTATTTATATTTTACGATCTTCTAATGTTTTGTCGATAACAAACGTAAAATCATTTTAATGAAACAAATAAAATACGTAAATTGTTTGAACTAATAGTTTCTAACATATTCACATTTTCACATAAAACACTAAAACAAGTATAAGTGATTTTATGATTTAGTAATACATATGTACAACAACTAGTGTTTACATATTTGGATAAAATATACACATAACTAGTATGTAGTATATTGTGTAATATAAATGGGTAGAAACTTAAGTATCACAACCCATTGGGCAAATACATTGAATGTAATTGGGTACAACCCAAAGCCCATAACCCATGGATCTTGACCCATAACCCATTGCATGACATCATGCTTATATCATACATGGATAATATCCATAACCCATGGATCAACCCATACCCAAGTGACCAAGTGCATTGCACTCAAAGATACATTGTAAATAGCCAAAGATCCATGGTTGAACCCATGACCCATGACCCATAACCAAAATACCCATGGGTAAAAGGGAGCTTCCCACAGATCCCTAGCTTAACGCTAGACGGATCCCTTGTGGAAGGGATCCGTGGGATCCGGGGAATGAGGATTTTTCCTCTATAAATAGTGAGCCATTTCTTCATTATTTCTCACCCTTTCTAACACACTTTCTCCCGAGTTAAAACTCACTAACCTCGGATCCAAGAGATCTATGTTTGTAGTTTTGTTTTATGTGATCTTTAGGTTCCTCTTAAAGGCAAGATCACCACCTTTGAAGTCGAGCAAGCTCAAGTCCATGAGTTGCCATGCTTCCTCATCATCAAGGCTATCAAGTCTTCTTGTTGATGATTCCTTTCTTTCTTCAAAGAAGTGTAGTGTTGAAGACATTAGTGAAAGATGTCTCAAGTGTCAAGACGAAGATATTAGTGAATGGTATCTATCGTCTATAGCATATGCATGAAAGGTGAAAGGTGCTAGAAGTCAAGACTAGAAGCATTTGAAAGACATTAGTGAAAAGAAAGGTGCCTTAGATGTACATTCGATATGGTGTGTTTCGATGTACAAGATAGACTAGTATTAGATCCAAGGATATTGATATCCTTGATGATGTTGTAAAGGAGTAGATCTCCTTTGGGATTAGTCGTTGGTGTAGTGTGGTAGTAGTTCCTCCATTGAAATGGAACTAGGTGCTTAGCCTAGAACCTAATAAAGGGTAGGCGGCGTTGTGAAGGTGTAGTTCACCTTGGAGTGAAAGAACTAGGTACTTATCCTAGTACCTTATAAAGGGTAGGCGACGTTGTGTAGGTTTGGTTCACCTTGGAGTGAAAGAACCCGGTGGTTAGTCTAGCACCGGAAAAAGGGTAGTGATGTTGTGAAGGCTTGACCAAGTAGTAACTCGCCATACCCAAGTCGTAGAACCCAAGTAGCTAGATGAGAAAGCAAGTCGCTAGTAGTAACTGCTCATTGCCGATCCAAGTCGCTAGCTAAATTTTGGCACTGGCTACACAAGTCGCTAGAAACACAAGTCGCTAAAGAGCAACTCGCACATCGACCAAGTCGCTAGTCAATCGCACCGTAGTGGAGATTCCACTACTTGTCCTTTAACTCGCTAGCTCTAACTCGCTAGCTTTTAACATCAGAAGTCGCTACAAAATAATGAAGCAAGTCGCTATGAAGAAATGTTATCCGTGAACTAACTCGCTACCATGAAAACCATATAAACACCACTTTTCAATCCAAAACAACCCAACCAAGATGATTCAAGCTACCAAATGAAAACCTAAACACTTTTGATGATTCTAAACACAAAAGTACCAACAAAATTCAAACTTTAACACAAGAAATCAATCAAATGATGCAAAACCACTAAACTTTTTCAAACTCAAAACCACCTAAAACCACTATAAATCCAAAGATGTGCAAGATATGATCTAACCATGGCTCTTGATACCAATTGTAAGATATAACTTTTCACATACACATCAAACCATAACACAAGTTGGCGATAAGATGGAATTCTCTCCTAATGTAAAGGCATTAGTGAAAGGTGCCTTAGATGTACATTCGATGGTGTGTTTCGATGTACAAGATAGACTAGTATTAGATCCAAGGATATTGATATCCTTGATGATGTTGTAAAGGAGTAGATCTCCTTTGGGATTAGTCGTTGGTGTAGTGTGGTAGTAGTTCCTCCATTGAAATGGAACTAGGTGCTTAGCCTAGAACCTAATAAAGGGTAGGCGGCGTTGTGAAGGTGTAGTTCACCTTGGAGTGAAAGAACTAGGTACTTAGCCTAGTACCTTATAAAGGGTAGGCGACGTTGTGTAGGTTTGGTTCTGAAAGAACCCGGTGGTTAGTCTAGCACGGAAAAAGGGTAGGTGATGTTGTGAAGGCTTCTCCGCCATAAGGAAATTGGTGTAGTGTTTACAAACTCTCGAGTAGGTGACTCGGGGAGTGGAGTAGGGCAAGGAAGGTGTCCTTGTAGCCGAACCACTATAAATACTCGCGTTGTGGTTTTGTGCTTCTTAATCTTATCTTTTCATTACATATCTTTATATGCTTGTTTATCAACATTGAATACACACAACCAAATAGATTGACATAAGTCGATCTAAATAGTTTAAAAGGAAGTTTTAATTGGTAAAACTATTCAACCCCCTTCTAGTTTTCCACATGTCAGAACAAGGAATGAAGATTCTTGTTGAAAGGAAGTAAATTCCTGGCCTCAGAAAGGTTTCTTTACCTATCTATGAGCATTATATTATCAGTAAGCAGCATCGCCTGAAATTCAAGACATCAAATTATAGAAGTGTCTTTGTTCTAGAATTGGTTCACTCTGATGTATGGCAGGCACCGGTTCTATCCCTGGGAGGAGCAAAGTATTTTGTATCCTTTATTGATGACTATTCCAGGAGATGTTGGGTGTACCCAATCAAGAAGAAGTCTGATGCGTTTGAAGTTTTCAAAGTTTACAAAGTGCGGTTTGAGCTTGATTCTGGGAAGAAGATCAAGTGTTTGAGGACAAATAATGGAGGTGAATACACTGGTGATGAATGATAGCAGGTTCGGGGTCGAAAGACTTACATTTCCGCGAGCAAGCTTTACAACCCACTAGGCAGTGTACCTAATCGTTGCAGTGTAGTATGGGTAAGCACAGGGGGTTGATCGTTCTTTAGGGGAATAGAGATGTTAGTAGAGATGTATGACGAGAAGGTGAGGTTGAGGGAGATTCTTTTTAGTCTTTTTTATATTTTTTAGAAATCAAGTAAATATCTCGGGGTATAGGAGTGGGGGGGGTGGTACTTCTACCGATTTTAACTACTAACTAATTAAACTAATAACTAATGAAAATGAGAAGATAGGCTATGTATTGTAAGGTGTGCTCTTATGATGATTAAAAGTGTGTTTACTTAGATGTTCTTACTCCCTAGTTATCTCTTATTGGTCGATTGAATTGTTACATCCTCATCTTAATTGGTGTGTTGTATTCCGTGTGGTCATAGGGGGATGCCTAATTCCCTAGTTCTATGAATTGTAACTCTCCTCTAGACTATCCGGGATCGCCAAGTACCGTAGTATCTCCCCCGAATACTCTATTATCCTAAAGCTACAACTCACACAATAAACACAACGATGGCTCAAGTGCACTCTCAAGCTTTATGCTATTTAGGACGTTCAAGCTCGCAACAATTAAAGAATAAGCCATTTTTCCTTACTCTAAAGTATACCAATTAAAACAAGAGACAACCTAATAATAATTAACAACTAGGTTTCATAGATCTAAACAAACACAATAGTAATTTAGCTATTCATGATAGATAAGCATGCATACACATAAACAATTGAACATAGGATAAACATGGTGATATGGATTAACAAACTTATCTTATGATGTAAAGAAGGGTTTGGAACCCTAAAATATTTTCCAAGTCGGACTACACACGAACTAGTGTTTGCTCTCCTTAATTCTACCACACTAAATGTAGAAAAATCGAATTCTATATATAGATTCACAAGTGCGACGGCGTCGCCTTTTGCTGGTGATGTCGTCTGGTCGCTGTTATTAGGGTTTCATTTGGGTCAAGTCATCGTTGGGATGGTGTCAGTTGAGGAGTGTGACGCCGTCTGTCTTCATGAGGGACGTCATCTTGAAATGGTTCTTGGACGTTTGGTGAAGAAACTAAAGGAGACGCCTTCAAGAAAATAGGTGTGACGCCGTCATGCTTTAGAACCAATTTTTCACCTAAGCCGTCGCGTGCAATCTAATAAGAAATCTTCCTAAGGGGCGGCGTCGCCCTTTGGGTTGGGACGCCGTCAAGCTCAGAATACAGCCTTGGATCTTGACTTTGCCATTTTCTTCATTTTTCGCTCCTTTTCATCCAAATATGCTTGATTCCAGAATTTTGCTTCCAAAAGACCTAAAATGTGAAAAGGAACGATTTCAAGTAGTAACATATATAGGATATATCGATTTAGGGCTTAAATGACCCCCTAAAAACGTATGTTTTAAATCCTTATCAAATATCCCTACACTTGGAATTTGCTTGTCCTCAAGCAAATGTGCTTTTTTCCAATCAATTTATAAGTTAGGGGGCATGTAGCATTGGTTTAAAATAGTTTACAACAAATACAAGCGCCATAATAGTCATAACAAGCACGGAAATTATACACTAGCACCTCACAATTAGTGTTTGGATTCTCTCATCTCTCTGGTCTATATGAAATATAACATATAAGGAAATAGAAGATACACACTCACTACCTCTCATAGTACATAGATTACCATAGGCTTGAGAATAGATCAAACCTCCACCGCTTTGGCGTAAGCACCTAGGAATAACTATCTAAGAGGTCTTTACAAAGGGTTATAATGTTAGGCTTAGGTTAGGGAAGTAAAAGGTTTTGTTGGATAAGGGGATATTTAGTGGTGGCAAGTCAAAAATCTTATGTTACAAGCATGTAAAACGTGGCGTTGCTAAGCCAAAACTCGACTTACTAACACTAAATAACTTGAAACAAAACATGAACATAAACTTAAAAACATAAAGATAGATGTAGGATGGTAGCCCGTATGTTTTTCTCTTTTTTTTCAAAATAATTTTCTTTTTTTTTTTGATTTTTCATACCTTTTTACTCTACCATCCTCTACAATAACATCAACATAAAGGGATTTATAAGAGCATCCCTACACTTGATTTTTTATTTTACTAACACTAAATGACCCGATTTGAAAAGATCAAAACACTTGGAGTAATTAATTACGTAGACAAAAGGAAATTGAATTTATCGTTCCTTCCCGTTACTCCATAAAATACTACTTTAACCCATGAGTCTCAATCGTCCCAAAAATGTGTACAAAGGATATGACTCGACTTAGCAACCATGCATATAACTAGATAATTAAACTAAAGGTTTAAACAATGATTACAATAATGCACTAAAGAGGAGTGCATACAAGGTACGCTAAGGCAATTTGGGTGTAACATTTGGGGGTGGATTGTAAACAATGCTCTTCATTGATATTCCGTAAACCGGAACATCACGAGAACCGCGAAAAGGATAGGTTCTGAGGGGTTAGCTAGGGTTATCGTGTACTAAAGATGAGTACATCGCAAGGGTGTGGGGAAAATTACTCAACCGATGTGGATGACGTAATTAAATTACATGTTTCAAACAAGGTTTATCCTAATGCCTCTTATCATTTAGTTAATCCTAACTACACGAATGTAGTCTCACTAGCGATCTTGGAATGCATCACAAAACAACTTCTAGAATCTATTATACTACTTGTACACTCACTAAGCATTAAAGATAAATGCTTTTATTTCTAAAGATCTAGGGTCGAACCTCACGTTTTTGGGGTGGAATTTGAGTGGTATACCGTTTTTGTGCTAGTCATATAATTCCTATCCATGAGACGCTTTATTAAGACTAAAGTTTTACTCGTAAATGCCATAAAAAAATTTAAATGTGGTGCTAAAATTTCCCTAACAAATATTTCTCATAGTTTATTAAACAAGTTACCAAGGACAAGACAAAAATCAAATGAGTGAATAGTTCTAAGTTCCCGTTTTATTCTCCCTCCCTACACTTAAACTGAACATTGTCCCTAATATTCCCCGAAAGTATCAAAGTTATGATAAAGGAATGTAAGCAAAAGAGAAAAAAAACTAGTACTCCCCTGATTAGCTCGGTAGGATATGTATGAAGTTGCGGTTAAATCCTCCTCCAAGAAAAATGAATAAGTAATAAGTTCTTCCATCATGTTCTTCTTCTTGTCTAATATAACATGCACACTTATAAGAAAACGAAACGAAACCTCGCGTAAAATCGGCGTTAAAAATATATATATATAAAAACTATACTAGAAAGCGAATAAGATATAATGCTTGTAAAATGGATGTTTGCAGTTTTTCTGGAAAATTAAGAATTGAAAGTTTCCAAAAATTACAAGTTAGATAGAAAACGAAACTGTTAATCTGTTTCTACATTGCCTGACACCGTCGGGTTTTAGTCCCGATGCCGTCAGGTTGTCCTGACAGAAAGGGTCTGGTGCGTTTTCTAGAAAAATTACCTCATTAAAACCTGAAAAAAATCCTGTAAAACATCCATTATGACTCGATACAAGCATTTGACTCTAACAAACACACAAATATATAAAATTTCATTTATTGTTAATCTCATGTTCATGCATGCTCTTAAAACATATGTGATCTTCCCTACACTTATCTTTTTGTAAAATACCTTTATATGCAATTAAGACGAGGTTAAAAACGAAATAAATCATTTTCACAAAATGGACATGAGAGTTAAACAACAATGAAAAAGATATATGCAACACACAAACAAAATTGAAAACAAAACAAGCAAAAAATTAAACATGAGTTGCCTCCCAAGAAGCGCTTTTCTTTATTTATGAGTCTTGTAGCTAGACTCGAAGTCATGTCCTACGTACCTAGGTGAGTAAGTTCATCCTTAAAGACATCGGTGGGATCAAATTTCTCTTTTAATTTCCTACTAGTACGCTTAGTCCGGTACATTTTTTCAAACATCTCACCATTGGGATCATAAATCGTCATCCTAATGTGCCACTCTCCATTCCCATCATTAGGTGGTCTATCCCAATTCCACTTATGCTTAGGCTTTTTACTCTCAACTTTCCATCTATTCATGCAAAGATTAATAGACAAGGCTCCTAGAAATTCGGTCATCTTCCTAAACACTAAAGTATCCTAGAATGGATTCACTTCGATGTCCCTAGCCAATTGTTGCTCTAAGTTGCATGTGTTATTCATGAAGGTTTCTTCTAGATAGAAAGGTCGTTGAGGGCCTACAAAATCTCTATTAGTCCAAGGTCCATATCTAGATGTCTCCTATCTAAGATGATCTAATGAGGGATTTTTTCACCCTCGTTATCATAGGAATGCTTCTTAACATCATAGATTGACCTAGCACTCCCTTCTCCTACCACTATTTTGGACATCTTACAATCGATTATAGTACTAGCGGTAGATAAGAATCCTCTTCCAACCAATAATGGACACTTGGTATCACTAGTCATGTCTAGTACGTGGAAATCCACCAAAAGAGTAAATTGTCCTACGTGTACTACCATGTCCTTCATTATCCTTACCGGATACGCAAAACTACCATCCGCTAAGCCTATGAAGGTTTATGTTGGTTCTAACTTACCTAGGTTAAGGCTTTTATGGAAGGACAACAGAAGAAGGTTGATGCTTGATCCTAGATCGGCTAATATGTCAAAAGCTTTGGAATTTCCAATGCTACATGGAAGAATGAATATGCCAGGATCATTTAACTTCTTAGGTAACTTGTTTTGCACAAACGCGGACCCATGTTCTCCTAATCTTTGTCTTTGTTCATATTTATCTTTCAAAGCAGGCGCATGAGTCAAGACTTCAAGAACTGGTTTTTCTTGGTAAAGCTCCTTAAATTCCTCTTCTAGAGTAGATTTGGGTTCTTGATTAGTTGGTGTTTCAAGATTTAGATGGACCATTAACTTAGGTTTTTGGTCTTTTGGGATAGTTTGCTTGAAACATGTTTTAATGGTGTTGACCTAGTGGACTTGTGGTTTGAGGGGCATGGATATGCGCTTTCCCTTGGTGAGCAAGAACATAGATTCAATGAAATCGAATTCACTTCTGGGTTCTTGATGGTGTCACTTGGGAGTGCTCCCATAACTCGGTCATTGAAGGCTTTCAAGAGGGTGTCAAGCTTATTTGTCATCTCACTTTGTCGTTGCTTGAAATCGGCTTCAATTTTAGACAACCGAGCTTCTTGAGATGACATGAAGTTGGATACCATTCCCTCAAGATTATTGGAATTACCGGTGTTGGAAGGGTTGTTGTAGGTGGTACGGTTTGAAGATGAACCGTTCGGTTGGAACCTATTAGGTGGAGTAGAGGAATTGTTTTGAGGCGGGTTTGAGTTTTGGCTCCACCTAAAGTTAGGGTGATTTTTCCATGAAGGGTTATAAGAATCTCCTAGGTTGTTTTGCTTGGGCTTGAAAGTGTACCACTTTTCTTTCGCTCCATCAGTACACTTGGAGGATTAGTCCGCGAAAGCTTGTTCGGGGAGTTTTGTGCAATCACGAGTGTCATGGGGACCACTACATAACCCACAAGGTAAAGTGATTTTGTTCACTTGGCGTGAAGGTTTAGGAGCTTCGTAGGAACTCATTAGGAATTTGACTTGATCTTCAAGTTCGAGCATCCTACAATTGGAAGATTGTGAGTCAATTGGAGGCAAGGATATTGCCTTTACGATTTTGGGTAACTCACGGGGGTCATTCCAACATTCGTTGTCATATAGGGCAAGGTCCTCTATTGTACCCCACGATTCTTCCGCGGTTAATTCATTAAGCTTACCCCGGCCGCTTGGTCAATGGTTTGCCTTGTGGAGAGATTGAAATGATCATAGAAGATTTGGACTTGGAGCCAAAGATCAACGCCGTGGTGAGGGACTTTGTGGTGTAAGTCCTTGAATCGAGTCCACGCCTCATAAAGGGTTTCGCCTTGACGTTGTTGGAACATCAAGATGTCATTCCTTAGCTTGGTGGTTCTCCCCGGTGGGAAAAATTGGGCGAGGAAACGGGTGGTGAGATCATCCCAACTTGAGATGGATCCTGCGGGAAGTCGCTCAAGCCAATTACTAGCTTGGTCCTGTAGAGAGAATAGGAAGAGACACAATCGCGTAGTCTCCCGTGTGGTAGCATCAAGGTCAATGGAGTCAACGATTTTAAGGAAATCCTTGAGATGTTGATTAGGATCTTCGGAACGAAGTCCAAGGAATGTACATCCATTTTGCACCAACTGGATGGTGTCGGATCGCAGGTCCATAGTTTGAGCATGAAAAGGAAGCTCAATAGTGTTCCTATAGCCTTGATGGCTCGGTCTAGAATATTCACCAAGAGTACGGCCTCTTGGCGGGTCGAGTGGTGGTTGGTTGGGTGGTGGTAGTGGATGATGTGGTGGATCGTTGTTTGGTGGAATGTCACCCATGGTGAAAAGTGACAAGGTTACGAAAAAAACACAAAGAATGGGGATAGACTAAAAGAAAGCTTAAGAAAAAAGATAAAAGCCCACTTGATAGGAATCAAGCGAGTAGACATAATCGAGATAGAAAACTAACTAGTTATTCTATTCCCCAGCAGCGGCGCCAAAAACTTGATAGCAGGTTCGGGGTTGAAAGACTTCCTTTTCCGCGAGCAAGCTTTACAAACCACTAGGCAGTGTACCTAACTGTTGCAGTGTAGTATAGGTAAGCCCAGGGGGTTGATCGTTCTCTAGGGGAATACAAATGCTAGTAGAGATGTATGAAGAGAAGGTGAGGTCGAGGGAGATTCTTTTTAGTCTTTTTATATTTTTTAAAAAGCAAGTAAATATCTTAAGGTATAGGAGTGGGGTGCTACTTCTACCGATTTTAACTACTAACTAATTAAACTAATAACTAATGAAAATGAGAAGATAGGCTATGTATTGTAAGGTGTGCTCTTATGATGATTAAAAGTGTGTTTACTTAGATGTTCTTACTCCCTAGTTATCTCTTATTGATCGGTTGAATTGTCACATCCTCATCTTAATTGGTGCGATGTATTACGTGTGGTCATGGGGGGTGCCTAATTCCCTAGTTCTATAAATTGTAACTCTCCTCTAGATTATCCGGGATCGCCAAGTACCGTAGTATCTCCCCCGAGTACTCTATTATCCTAAAGCTACAACTCACACAATAAACACAATGATGGCTCAAGTGCACTCTCAAGCTTTATGCTATTTAGGACGTTCAAGCTCGCAACAATTAAAGAAGATGCCACTTTTCCTTACTCTAACATCTACCAATTAAAACAAGAGACAACCTAACAATAATTAACAACTAGGTTTCATAGATCTAAGCAAACACAATAGTAATTTAGCTACTCATGATAGATAAGCATGCATACACACAAACAATTGAACATAGGATAAACATGGTGATATAATAGATTAATAAACTTATATTATGATGTAAATAAGGGTTTGGAACCCTAAAATATTGTCCAAGTCGGACTACACACGAACTAGGGTTTGCTCTCCAAAATTGTACCACACTAAATGCAGAAAAATCGAATTCTATATATAGATTTACAAGTGCGACGACGTCGCCTTTTGCTGGTGATACCGTCTGGTCGCCGTTATTAGGGTTTCGTTTGGGCCAAGTCATCGTTGGGACGCCGTCAGTTGAGGAATCTGACGTCGTCTATCTTCATGAGGGACGTCGTCTTGAAATGGTTCTTTGACGTCTGGTGAAGAAACTAAAGGAGACGCCTTTCAAAAAATAGGCGTGATGCCGTCATGCTTTAGAACCAATGTTTCACCTGAGACGTCGCGTGCAATCTAATTAGAAATCTTCCTTAGGGACGGCGTCGCCCTTTGGGTTGGGACGCCATCAGGCTCAGAATACAGCCTTGGATCTTGACTTTGCCATTTTCTTCATGTTTAGTCCAAATATGCTTGATTCCAGCATTTTGCTTCCAAAAGACCTAAAATGTGAAAAGGAATGATTTTAAGTAGTAACGGATATAAAATGTATCGATTTAGGGCTTAAATGACCCCCAAAAAACGTGTATTTTAAATCTTTATCAATGAATTTGATATTTTTTGTAGTCAAGAAGGAATCAAAAGGCAGTTCACAATGACATACACTCCTCAACAGAATAGAGTGGCAAAGCGGATGAACAGAACCTTGTTTGAAAGAGCAAGAGCAATTTTGGCAAATGCAAGCTTGGAAAAATAGTTTTGGGCAGAAGTAGTCAATACCGCATGTTATGTGATAAATCGTCCACCTTCGACTGCAATTGAGTTGAAGACACCGATGGAGATGTGGATGGGAAAGCCAGTCAATTATTTAGACCTTCATATATTTGGAAGTCATGTGTACGTTATGTACAATTCTCAAGAAACTACAAATCTGGATCTGAAATCCAGAAAATGTTTGTTCTTGGGGTACGCTGACGGAGTAAAGGGGTATTGCTTATGGGACCCCACTGCCCACAAAGTAATCGTCATCATAGATGTTGTCTTTGTGGAAGACAAAATTCAAGATAATGAAGAAGGTGATAGCACTACAAGATAAACTAGATCAATACAGATGGAAAAGCAATTTCAGTCGAGTGATTCTTCTGAAGCCGTACCACAGCACGAGGTGAATGAGACAACCGAGTCTCAAGCTCCAATGACTCGTACTCTTAATAATGAAAGAAAACGTCCTGTGTGGCACTCGGATTATGTTATGGAGAGCAAAGTTGCATACTGTCTTCTTACAGAGGAAGGAGAGCCATCAACTCTTAAAGAAGCATTGAATAATTAAGATGCATCATTCTGGATGGCAGCAATGCAAGAAGAAATTGAAGCTCTTCATAAGAATAAAACTTGGGAACTGATGCCACTACCAGCAGGTAGAAAACCCATTGGAAACAAATGGGTGTACAAGATCAAGAGGAACGGTGATGACCAGGTGGAAAGGTATCGTGCAAGATTGGTAGTCAAAGGATATGCTCAGAAAGAGGGATTCGACTTCAATTAAATATTTTCCCCTGTGGTTCGAATGAAAACTGTTCGAGTGGTACTGGCAATGTGTGCTACGTATGATTTACATCTAGAACAACTAGATGTGAAAACTTGATTTCTTCATGGAAATCTTGAGGAAGAAATTTACATGCTCCAACCAGAAGGTTTTAAACAAAAAGATAAAGAGAACTTAGTTTGTAGGTTAAACAAATCTCTGTACGGTTTAAAGCAGGCGCCGCGGTGTTGGTACAAGAGATTTGATTCTTTCATCATTGGCCTTGGATATAACAGACCACACACAGACCCTTGTGCATATTACAAGATATTTGGAGACAATGATTTTGTCATCTTGCTGTTATATGTTGACTAAATGTTGGTTGCAGACCCCAACAAAGATCGTATCAGTAAACTAAAGGTACAGCTCGCTAGGGAATTTGAGATGAAAGAACTTGGAGATAGAGTTAGTAGGAAAATTTGGCTTTCACAAAAAAATTATGTGAAGAAAATCTTGCAAAGGTTTAATATGCAAGATTGTAAGCCAATATCAACCCCGTTTCCTACTAATATCAAGTTATCCTCCAAGATGAGTCCTAGCAGTGAAGAACAGAGGATGGAGATGTCTCGAGTACCGTATGCATTGGCAGTGGGAAGTTTAATGTTCGCGATGATTTGTACAAGACCAGACATTGCACATGCAGCGGGAGTAGTGGGTCGGTACATGGCGAAACCTGATAGAGAGCATTGGGAAGCTGTAAAAAGGATATTTAGATATGTTAAAGGAACCTCGGATGTTGCATTATGTTTTGGGAATCGGATTTAACTGTCAAGGGACATGTTGACTCTAATTACGCAGGTGATCTTGATGGAAGTAAATCAACCACCGGGTATTTGTTTACACTTTCTGGCTGAACAATAAGCTGGGTTTCAAAACTGCAGTTAGTTGTGGCTATGTCAACTACGGAAGTAGAATATGTTGCAGCTGCTCAAGCCAGCAAAGAAGCAGCATGGTTGAAGATGTTGTTGGAAGAGCTCGGGCACGACCAAGAGAAAATTACTCTATTTTATGACAATCAGAGCGCCTTGTATCTGAAAAGGAATCCGGCATTTCATTCAAAGAAAAAGAATATAAGAGTTAAGTATCACTTTGTTCATGAGAAAGTGGAAGAAGGAAATGTGGATATGCATAAAATTCATATTGATGATAACGTGGCAGATTATCTGACAAAAGCAATCAACTGTGACAATTTTATGTGGTGTCAATCCTCATGCGCTCTAGTAGAAACGTAAGCAACATGAAAGTGCAAGGAAGGATAACGGTGTGAAGATTGATTGAGTTTCAATCTAATCTTCAAGTGAGAGATTGTTGGGAAAAGATACAATGTATCTGACAAGAGAATCTTATCCTTTGGGCAATTTGATTATACAACTTGCATTGCAAGTGGCTTCCCTTTACTTTGATGCCTATAAAAGGCAAAGACCAGTGCCATTGTTATGCATCCCATTTCCAACGAACATAAACACATAGAGGTGTTCTTTGGATCTCATTCTTTCTCCTAGTATTTGTGTTAATTAGAGAGTTGGTGAAATAACTTCTAATACAAGAGATATAAATGTGTTTATCCTTGTAATTAGAAAGAAGGTGTAACTACTAATTTTACATAGTGAAACGTATCTTTCCTTGCTCGTGGTTTTTACCCTGTTGGGGTTTTCCACGTTATATCTGTGTGTCATCTTTTATTATATTTCATATTTTAGTTATGGGTTTGCTTCAGTCCGGTGTCACTTTTCTCAACAACATTAACCTCATTAGTTTTTAGATTTTCATTGTTTATAGATTTTCACTATCATCATTAATGTTAACCCTATCATTTTCTAGGTGTTCATTATTAATAGGATTTTCATTATCTATATTAACTTTAACCTCATCATTATTTTCTTCAACATTATTATCATTTGTTTTCGTTCTAGCTACAAAACCATCCATAGTTTCGTGTTGAGGAATCTCTAATTCTTGTTGAATTTTTTTGGTTTCTATTTTGGGCACCTAACGATTTTGTACTACACAACATGATAAAATAGAGTGTAAATTATATAATATTCTATTAAAGCAAAAATAATAAGTATGGAACAATTAATATCACCTGATCAAATTGATGAAGAGAAGAAAAGTCAATAGATTGATTCGTTTAATGCCTTAATTGTTTCCAATTCGACACTTAATTCCCGTAATCACAATTCATAAATCGTCAATGTTTCCTTGTAAATCTTTATATGCGTGTCTACAGTTTGTTTTTAGTTTCATGCGAAGTGATCAAGTGGTTTATTTGATTATTTCATTTGATATAGACTAAAAATGGGCTAAATGGACATAGTATATATAGATACACATGGATATTCAGATTGATGCCCCCCTTTTTGGGCTGCCCATGGGTCGTCGTCCATGTGGCATAGCCAAATCCAGGCGTATATCAAAGAGCATACATCCAATGTATTATCTCAAATGGTGAAAAATCATTCCGAGAAAAGTATCCATCTTTATTTGGCGTCTGCAACAAAAGAGATTACCGGTCCTCAAATGGCTCGATCACATTGGTATGGATCTACATTCAACTGTTTGTCCTCATTGTAATGAGGAAGAAGAAACGATTACCCATTGCTTCTTGACTTGTTCACTAGGATACACGGAAACGCTGTCGGGATGCCGTATCACGTACCCGAAACGTTTCGGAAACGGGAAACGCCGAGAAACGCCTGGGAAACGTCTCCGGGAAAAGTGGAAACGTTCCTTCGATTGGGGTACGCCGATCCTTATCTAGGAAACATTTGGGGAAACGTTTCTGGCCCCAAAAGTCACGTTTCCTTAAGGATGGTGAAATTAGAAGAAATTGGCGAAGCATGTATAAGTTACAATTTTCTGATGAGAAGCATTTTGATGAGGAAGATGAAGTGGTAATCATTTTGACTCGTCTAGTGTTAGAGAGAGAAAGACATTTTGTTTTATTGCTTTCCTTAGTTTTCTATGAAGTCACGTGGGGTCTTCATATTACAAATTTTCTTTTACCAATTTTTAAAGTATTTCATTAGGTTGTTTTAACTTCAAAGTTGTCTTACAAAATACAATAAGTTATGTATGTGTAAGGCTATGTTTGGCACATAAGATTATGGAGATTATGCTTATTTTTCTAAAAAATAAGCTACTTAAAAAATAATTTTTGTTTGGCAGACAGAACTTATAAGTGATTATTAAAAAAATAATCTTCCATAATCTCTGAAAATAAAATGTTACTTTATGTAGCTTATAAAAATAATCTGTTTTTATAATCTTTTTCGACAACAGCACCAGTATCAGCACAATCTATTTTTTCCAAACACATCCTTACTATAGAATAATTAACCAAATCAGTTTTTAGTATGCAATATTTATAGTCACAAGGTATCAAACATAGACAATGTGTTTTTAGTATACAATATCTATTTGAGTCATTTGAATGTTAGTGTAATATTTTTTTGAAAGGCAATTTGTCATATATTAAAATATTATAAAACATATTGACGTTTCCATGTCGTACCCGTTTCTTAAATTTTAAGATGTTGTCATTTTCCGGTAACCGTACCCGTCCTCGTCCCTGTCCCCGTTTCCGTCCCTGTGCAACTTAGCTTGTTCACGGGTTCTGGAGCATATTATCAAAGAGCATACAAACGATAACTCCATACTATATTATCAAAGAGCATACATCCGATATATTTATCTCGGTGTTCCACGTCAATCATTATTGTATATTTCCGTGCCAATTTAGTTATTAGACTCAATATGTTCGCCGTTTTTATATGTCATCATACAGCAATGTAATTCTTATAAAGTATTTCACGTTAGAAATATGAAATTCATTAAAAATGACGAAAAAGGAACATTACTAAAATCTGAATAATGACTATAGTAAGTAACTAAGTGGTATCTTTATATGATCAATCAAATCCTTTATTTATGTAAGTAATATTAAGTACTCCGTAATACTTGGTGATTAGAGGTATGAAAGTGTAATTTTGCCTAATATATAGGATCGGCTGTTTAGTGGGATTTCCCAAACCGACTACAACTTGGATTTCTAATGGGCTTCAAATTGCTACTCTATAAATAGATGGAAATGGCTTTAGGTTTTCATTCATTCTTCTTTGTACTCTAAAGTGGTAACCTATATAGGTCACATACAGGGTAGCATTTTGAGGTAACTGTGTATTATTTTTCTTGTGCTTTTGGATCAATATTTTCAGTTTTGATGCTCTGGTTAAGAGAGGTATGAACCAATTTCTGTTATTGATTTACGTTTAGCTAGTAGATAGATATGATGGGTGCATGTGTTACGAATAAAAATAACCGCGTTCATTGTAATCCACAACCCAAGCTTCCTGATGACTGTTTAAAATTGATCTTTGAGAAGTTAAGCAAAAAGAAGGATCGTGATTCTTTTGGTTTAACTTGTCACAATTTTCTTGATATCCAAAATTCATGTCCTAGACACTTAGATTTTAGGTTATGTTCCTCGGATAATGTTTGTGCTAATCATCAAGATTCACCTATACAATGCCGTTCAAAAAAAAAGCATGATACACCTATACGATTGTTTAACCGTTTTGATCAATTATCTTTGACTAGTTGTGATAAACTCTTACGATTGTTTCACCGTTTTGACCACGTAGAGTCGTTGTCTTTGACAAATGCTGATAGACTCTTGGACTCAAGTATAAAGAAATTAGAAATATACTTGTGTAGATTGCATTCTCTTGATCTTTCTGGTTGTTCTTATGTAACTGACAAAGGACTCACCTCGGTTGCTTCTAATTGTTGCTTGTTGTCTGTTATTCGTCTTCGTGATTGCAAGTTAATTACTGATAAGGGATTAAATTTCTTAACAAAAATTTGTAAAACGTTGAAACAAGTTGATCTTAGTGGGTGCTCTAACATTACTGATACTGGAATCGGGTATATTAACCGAAATTGTCGTCAACTTAGAGCACTCAAAATATCTGGTTGTCATAAGATCCTTGGTGTAGGCTTCCAAGGTTTTTCTAAATCTTTGGCTTCTTTAGAAGCTGAAGAGTGTAAGTTAGATTCGAGTGGTGTTGCTGCGATATTAAGTGGAGGTGGTCTCGAGTATCTAAATTTATCTTTCCACTGGAAACATTATCTTGGAGCTGTTGGTTTAGGAGGTTTTGATCTCGAGTATCTACATTTATCTTTCCACTGGAAACATGATCTTGGAGCTGTTGGTTTAGGAGGTTTTGGTGCAAATATAAAAGTTCTTGAGATTGTCGTTACTAATGATGCTATAATGAAAATTGCTAAAGGTTGTCCACTGTTGCAAGAGTGGAACTTATCAAATTGTTACACAATAGATGTTTCTGGTTGGGAGTCTATCGGCTTGTATTGTCAAAATTTGAAGACAATTCACGTGATCAACAACAGGTTTCACCGGGTCAAAGATGAATTAATGGATGCAAGTTTAATAGCTTTGAGTCATTGTAGAAGGTTATCAGTGATATATATGTGTATATGGTGGTACGGTCGAAAGCGTAGCCCTCATGAGATCCGCGATGTGATGATGAGAAAGGATGTGAAGATCATAGAGTATAAGGAAGTAAGCAAGAACACCATCAGTTGAGACAATTGGGGTTTACAATATGATTCCAAGATGAAAGAGTGAGGAAAGCTATTTTTTTTTTCACCAATAAAAAGCATTTTAATAATTTTTTTTTTTTTTTTAACTCTCATCTTCCTATGAGTGTATGTCACATTCTTTTGTGAAAAAATCTTATGTAAGAATTTTATGGATGTAAAGTAGCATCCCTCTTTATGAGTGAGGAAAGCCATTGCAAGAATCTTATGTTTTTTTTTTGTAATCCTAAGTCATCCAATCAGTTGAAGTACTTGGCAGCAATCGAAAATCCGACCCAACGTAAAACTACTTCTCTCAAAGCTTCATGGTATTGCAAAGTTGTATATATGTGTCACTGTATGATCCGCAACACCATGTTGTGAATATGCTATATGAAAACCATAGCGACGTACATCTACTATATATATTCGCTTCGCAACAGCCTAGTCTTTTTAAATTTTAATTATAAGTTAAGCAAGCAGCTGAACGACAAAAGAATCACAAAAGGATATTACAAAAGTTAAGCAAGGAGCTCAACATGTGTTTGGCGATCAGCAATGTCCAACCAATTCGAGATCCATATCAATAAATCCTGACCAATATTAGAGCATTCGACAAACAAATGTTTGGTGGATTCTACAACCTCATTATTTATCGTTATCAAATATTGCCGTTATGCATGGGTACTCGTATAATATGTAATAATACAAGAATGTAATTTCTTAAATACTTCACATTCGTCATATGAAATTCCTTAAAAATGACCGAAACAGAACATTAGTAAGATCTAAATCTTAATTACATATAAAAAGCAAAATGGTCAAAGTTGAAAATGTTAAAATGGTCAAAGGTGAGATAAAATAAAATGAATGGGGTTCAAATGCTATTTTGACAAGTTTTTAATAGATGGATATAATTTTGCTTAATTCTTTAATCTTTAATCTTGAAACCTAATATAGGAAACTTTGAAAACACATGATTTGAGACATTTACTAATTCAAAGAGTTAAAAACATGGTCTGATATTAGACACTTCATTTGGCAAGATTGGTTATTTTGAATATACAGTAAAACCTCTATAAATTAATACTCGATAAATTAATAACCTCGATAATTAATAATTTGTCCAGTCCCAACTTGGGACCAGTACAAATTTGGACTCTAATCGATAAAATAATAAGATAATAATTTTTTTAAAACCCCAGTGTATATATATTAGTCCCAACGAAACTATAAATTAATAATCACTAAAATTTCCATATATATGTATATATATATATGTGTGTGTGTGTGTGTGTGAGACACGCACTAAATCCTAAGATTGTTTAGTAAAATGAATCCATAGTCATTTTTTTGTTGAACTTCAAATCTATATTGAGTTTATCATAAAATCTATTGACTAAAGAGTTGATCGTTATTTTATAACAACTCGTTTATTATGATCGACCAACTTAAAAGGTAGATATTTTAAACCGTTTTTTTTTTTTTTTTTTTTTTTTTTTTTTAATGATGATGTTTGAAATTTTGGAAAATACAATTAATTGGACAATAATGCAATTGTATTAATAATGAAAGATCCCGAAAATGCAAAATTGCATATATATCCAAAGCATGCATAAAAATCATTGTACTATGTGTATAAAAAACTTGTACAAAGGATATATATGCAATTATTCACTTTGAGAGGGATATATATGCATTTTTGCCTATTTTTAATGTATTTTTAGCTTCCTCATTAAGCTATTTCCATAACTTATTTATGAAAAATGGTGAATATATACAATTCTTTGTCACTCACAATATAAATTGGGCTTTCAAATTTCAAATCACGATGCATTTATGCTATTGTTCATTATTGTTCATCTTCCAATTTATGGATTTTCTCAAAACTAATATAGTTTATTTGTATTTTGCAGGTCGTGATTCCGCACGTGACATAAAACAAGGTTTTGCTTATAAATTGATTATGACATTAAACGTGAGAACACAAAATGTTGTCAACAATGTTTGTGATCACGGTTTTGCTTCAATTTTAATCAAATTTCAAAGTTTTTGATGCACTTAAGTTTGATTACAAACACATGATACTTTATAAGTGATCGATATTATAATTGCTAATTGTTTTGGTTTATTTTTTGTAGATAGATGTTGATTGAAGATGATAGATGAATTTTTTTAAAAGATCTGTTTAAATTGCTACATTTCTACATTCTCAACATTCTAATATTCTAAAACTAAGAACAACTTGGTGAATTTTGTTGTGTGAATTACTGAAATAACATAGATAAATGTTGAAATTTATTGAAGTATGTGAATTATCTTATTGTAAGTGTAAGACTTTTGAGATTCAGAATATTTTGAAAGTGTGAAACTCTTAAAATTTAAGAATATTTTGAAAGTTTAAAAGTTTTGAAATTTAAAATATCTTTATACTACATATAAAAGAAAAATGGTCAATGTGGAAAAGTAAAATGTTAAAATATGGTCAATGTTGAATGGGGTTCGAAATCTATTGCAGGATAGTCAAAAATATGTTGAAACCTTTGCGTAAAAGGCTCGAACAACCGTTTTTCTATTGCAGGAAAGTATAGTAAGATTTAAAACCTTTGTGTAAAAGACTGGAACAATCGCTTACATAAAGCTCTAAAAATAAACTTCAATAAAAAAATAAAAGGAATGACTTATGTGTGCCACTTTTCTCATTTTTCAAAATCTAGAAAGGTATATTTGTGAAAACAAGTTTAGCACGTGGTATGGTCCAAGCTCCAAAAGCTTACATAAACTAGGTTTTAGTTATAACGAGATGGAGATGCCGCGCGTTGCAGCGACATATTTTCTAAAAGATGAGATTAGACATAATAGGTTTAAAGTAAATGTATAATATGTGTTTTTCTTTTGTATATTTGTGAACAATCCGGGAGATTATCTGCCAATATTTTGATTCGAAGATAGTTCGCGAGATACTTTGAAAACAATAGTTACACTTAGAGTAGTTGCAACTTCAAACAGACACCAAAGGAACATGTTAAGAAAATCCACTGTGGCTGCAACCATCATGGGTTGCCTTGCCAACATGCAGATAAGTTGACCTTCTTCAAAGGCTTCCCAATCCATGACAGCGAATACTACTAGACACTGCTTGAAAGTGCAATAAGAAAGCTATAAGCATGATAGTTATTATACCAACCAATTACATAACTGCATATGTGCAGCACACAGCACAGAATGGTGGGCTATCTTTATTAGCAACTACAGATTAAATTTCTGCTAACACCATCATAGATAAGTTTACAACAGTTTTATTTAAAGGCATTTAAGCGATACAGAAACCACCAACATACATGATTCATGACTAACTCCTAGTTCTTTTTCCCCTTCCCTTTCAACCCATCCCTGGCAAATGGTTTCATACCTATCTCTTTACAAAAATGGGCATTGGGAAGGCCAAGAACCTTGATCTTGGCATTAAAAGCTTCTTTAGCAATCTGTTTTGGAGTTTTATCCATGATATTAGCATTTTTTTGGGCAAGCTGTTTTGGAGCTTTAATCCTCCTAGCATATTCTTTTTTAGAGCCTGACCCACAGTAACCAACTGGAAGGTAGTCTTCCCATGGCATAGGAAGCTCATGACCTTCTGAGCTTGATTGACTGCATGAAATGTAGATGATTTCTGCACATGAAAGAAAAACTAAAAGTCAGTCTATGTAGTTAGGATGTGCTCTTTTGATATAAAGATGGAAAGGAAAGAGATAAACATTTTTCCTTGTTGGAATTCATGGTGCACTTTGTTTTAGATTATTGTCTGGTGAGCCAATGTTTGGTGGTTTATAAATGAAATTTTAGATTAGTGGTTGGTTCATGAAGGGAATCTGTGCAGACAATGTGCAGTGATGAAGAAAAAAATAGTTAATTAAAGCACTTGATGTATACACGTTTGAAGTGATTAAAGTAGACAACACACAGGTTGCAGTTTAGTGTTTTTATATGATCAGATTTCAAAACTGTAATATGCACAGATGCGCAGTGCATGCTTGAAGAAAAAAATAGTGAATCAAAGATTCTCATTTTATCTAAAGAAACAGTGAAGGTGCTATGCAGTGACAAAAACAGTGAATCAATGTGTTATAACAGATTATGAATTACATATTATATGCATATATAGGTTGATGTATCACTGTGTCCAACCTTCTTGATCAATCCCTCAATCCTATGCATAATTCCATTAATCGAGTTATACTTTTTCACAAATGCCAATTTGCTAATCAGTTTAAAACAACAAGGCCGCAAAACATGGTTGCATGTTCTTCAAAAAGAATTTTAGGTACAGAAATCCAGTTTTGATAGGCTATAATCATCACTGTCATATATAAAACTTTATAAGCCGATGGTCTTAAAGGTAAGTTAATTACATTAGTACAAATATTGTTTGTAAAATGCAGTCTTAATGTGTGCTCATGTTGTTCCTAGCTGCAGTTGCATACATTTTTGAACATACATATTTACTTCAGTAGCAAGGCAAAAACACAAACCACAAATACTATGATTGTATTGCATGTGCAAAAAATAAGAATACTGCAATGTTTGGAATGAAAGCTACATACCTTTCTTTGGTAAGGCAGACAGTTACTGAAATTAACCATTTTCGGAGCAGCTTTAGTTGTTTCTATATTGTCCTCTAACCCTTGTATGTAGGTATGTTCCTCTGCATAATGAACATATTTGCAGCATGATGAGCTGATTTTACGCATCATCAGAGTAATTTGAAAAGTCGCAGTTGGTACTACATAATATGGGTAATCAACAAACGAATTCTGAAGTTGTGCATGAGTATCATAGTTTATCGCTCAAAGTATTGAATTTTATAGTAAAATCAATTGCACATTTTTTAATATTCAGAAATCTGCTCGATCCTTTAAATAAAGGTTGGGTGGAAAAACAAAGCATGCCAAAATTTGATGACTGTTGGTCATAGGTAGACACTGAAAAGAAGCATGAGAATGCACTCATCGACCATGGTTAGTAGTATGAACAGATTATGAAGATAGATTACTGACCGTAGTAGTAAAAAATCTTGCTATGTGATAAGCCAGCCTATGTGCAGGAGCCATTCCAACGCGGGCATCCTCAGCTACCTCAAAAATCTGAGCAAGTTCAGTTTCAGAACCAATGTGAGTGGCCTTGATTGATGAGCATTCATTCACATTCATAGTCCGACGGATAGTGTGTTTCTGAATCTAAAAAAAAAGGAGTACACAATCACTTAAAAAACACCAAAAAAAACTTAACATATGATGATAAAACAATTGCATACTTATTAATAGCTAATCATTGTCACTTTTGTAAATTATAGGATAATGGTATGTATGATAATTTACTTACTATGTTAAATTGTTGATCCAATACATATTTTTGCAAATGCTACATTTCTTTTTGTTTTCACCATCCTCCTGCAATAAAAAAGCGAGTATAAAATGTTATTCATATGACATAATTTTTTATATTATTAATGAGAAGCCGACTTTAGTTTTTCAGTATTAAAACAACAGTATCTATTCATACGTGAAAGTCGTGATGTAATGACACATACCAAACAGCTAACTGTAGACTGTTTGTCCAGCTGCAATCTAGGTTTGTTAATTGAATGGCATGCCAGATCTAGGATGATCTATAAATTTCACAAATGATCCTAGGTTTGACGTGCCATTCAATCAAAAAAGCTGGATTGCAAGTAAACAAATGATTTGCACCTGTTTGAGTCTCATGCATTTAAGATATATCAGTTTTTATTCTCTACCTACAATGGTTTAATTTTGTAACCTTCATGTTTTTAGTTTTTAGCCTTCTCCCCCTTTTTTTTCCCCGTAATTTCATATCTATAAATATAATTTTTTTTATCTGGTTTTTTGTTTCCCCTTTTTTTCATAAGAGCAGATTAATTTTTTTGTAGTAGTGCATTTGGGAAAAAAGGCCAAGTATGTCAAAAGTTGGCTAATTGATGGCTGTTTATGGGGAAGCAAAACCCATAATTACTTTCTATTGCATTTGGTGGCTCTAGAGTGGCAGTCAAATCAAAAGTCTTATAAGTCATGTACTATGAGACTATAGCAATCATAATTCACCCCTAATTTGCCTTTTAAAAGACACACATAGCAAACAAAATACACATAGCAAAGAAAATCTGTTCTAAAACCCAAAAAAAACAGGAAAAAAAAGAAATGATGAAGACACCAATGTCTTTCTGCGAAGAGCTTGCTGCAGCCGCTGGGTCTAGCCTTGTGAGGGATACGATGGTTGTTCGATTCGGAAAAGAGGTGACTATGACTATGGTGGATGAAGGAGAGCTGATGAAAAAAGCCCAAGATATTAGGGCTCGTGTGGCTGAGAGGGACTATGTGATCGGAGAGTTGGAGCTTTTGTATCCGTTTGATTTTTGTGTGCAGTGTATCTCACAGTTGAATAAGCTACAAACCAAATATTTGAGCGAAGTTGCGGCGATCTTGGTCAATGTGATGAAGAAGCAGAAGCGAGCACATGAGTTTTTGAAATGCATTTGGGTTTAAACAATGGTGTACTGACATGCTTTATTTTGGTGTTTTTGAAATGCATTTGGGTTTAAGCAATGCTGTGAATGGGCAGGCTCGCTAGGATGTGTTTACCAAGACTCGCTAATGTTCATGTTTTTGTGTCTTTGAACAATGTATTTGTTTTTTAATGTTTCAGAAGTCAATGGATTAAACTTTTATGTTGCTATACTAATCTTGCTTGAACATACATGTTTTTGCTATATGTCATAGCTGGCTGCCTTGCTATGATGGCGCCGCAGACATGTACTTTTAAATTGATCTCGGGATACTTGGGCTTGTTCCATAAGTGGCTGGCTCCACTGGTAGTGCAATACGCAGCCTGTTACAATAAGTTTATTTGTTACTGTATGAGGAGCAAAGCTAAATATTAAAGGTTTGAAAATTATGACAGTTGAACCTCTAGTTTAAATGTAAAGGGTAGAGCAATGCAAAGTAAAATAGGAAACATAATATATACTATAGTCATACCTCATTGGCGCCACATTATTGGGATAAAGTCACCAGCTAGCCATATCTGTTCTTTTCCGAGGTTGCTACGAACATCTGCTATCATGCACAGTTGAGCCTGGTCCAGTTTTGCCATGAGAATCTCATTGATCGATGATAAAGTATTGTGTAAAAACAAAGCACATAAACGCACCTTCCGTCGTGCAATAAGCAGATTGGCCACGAACATTGACCATACTATTGTCTAAATTAGCCTGGCAATCGGGTGCTGCAGACCGATGGTGGACACTGGCGTCGGTAATCGTGCCAGAGGTTTCCTTTCTCCCTGCAGCTTCTCTGAAACAGTCAACATGGTGTTTCACATTCGATTTACCATGTTCATAAGCAAGGATGCCTACATTGAAGGAAAAAAAACAAAGCATTAGAAAAATGTATATTCAACTTTGCATCCAAACACTTGGAGAAAAATAAAAGCAAAAAAAAAGGCAATAGGCTGCTGCTTTAAAATTCAGTGCAAATTCAGGCCGAAAGAATTACCTATTGGCACACAGAGTCCACCGATATGACCACCGTAGTCTGAATCCTTCTGGCTTCCTGTAATCTGTACGTGTCGCTTGTGAACAACACCTACAAAAAAACATGCAACATCAGCATTTGAATGTTTGCATGGTAAACATCACAATAAGTATAAGCACATCAAGAATGAGCAAAAAAAATCAACTAACCTTTGCCATGATGGGTATTTGATGCGATAAAAAAGGGAATTTGAGTTTAACGTTCTCTTCCTATGTTTCATAAACTTTAACTTTTCCATGAATCCCAATCATCCCAAAAGCTGATACAAGGGATATGACTCGACTTAGCAACTCATGCAAGCAACCGATAAGAACTAAGGGTTTTGGGTGATAACATAAATTTGCACTAAAAGTGAGTGCAATAAAGGTAGGCTAGGGCGATTTGGTGTAGTATATTGGGGGGGTGTAAACAATGCTTTCATTGATATTCCGAAAACCGAAACATGCCATGATGGGTATTTGATGCGATAAAAGCACGGGATGCGAGGCAAAAAAGGGTGGACAACATTTAATAAGGGTAGCATTCAATTGCATATGACTCTAACCTTAAACCCCAAAAAAAAACTGTGCACCTCATTTACTGCCCCAAAAATGTAACCATAAGTAACATTGCCAACAACATCTAACCACTGTAACATCTAAATATAAGGAAGGCACAATTGATGCACCTAACATAACACCCAATAAAACCTAAACGCAGCATAGTCCAACTAGCCTAAAGATCACACTTGTAGCAGCTGCAACCTCAAACAGATACCAAAGTAACATGTTAAGAAGTTTTATTCTGTGGTGGGCACAGTTAATGGGAGTTAACGGTGAGGAGCCCAGAATCAGTTTCATGACAATAGTGGAAATTTCGCTGGACAGATGGCTAAGATGGGTGAACCTTCGAGCAAAGAGGATACACTCGCCATGGCTGCAACAGTTTCCTGTCGCCCTGCCAAGATACGGGCCATCTCACGTTTACCGAAGGAACCCCAATTCATCACAGCCTCGAAAAGGAAACACAAAGGGTGACTATTTAGCAAACTAAGCCCATCAGGGTAACCGACATGCTCTATTCATTCCCACGCATATCGTATCTTTATTGTGTAACCCACAATCATGAAATCAAAGTTTCACACCATCACATTGCACCAACATCAACATAAAAACCAAAGTTATGGAAGAGTTAATTTGCACAAAAATTGATGGTAACCAAATGGAAATCGGACCCGAACAACAGCATGGCTGCAACCATATGGTCACTTTGCCAAGGCATGTTCTTCGGCCAACTTCAGTTACCAAGACAAACAAAAAAAATGGCAAATATCATGGCTCGTCAGCCTACACCGCACATAAACCTTATTATATATCACATATTCTGATATTTCATTTATTGGGGAAGCCTCTTCATTAAGTGCCTTTAGCCACTCTTAGAAAAATTATAAGGCAAGGTCGCAACATTCCATTGTGTTTTGATGAACACACCAGCTTAAAGTAAAACAGGAAACCTAATATACATTATGCTGATACCTGAGTGGCACAACATTATTGTGATAAATCCACCAGACATCCATTACCTTTTCCAAATAGGTATACCTCCAGAATGTTATCTAGCAATATTTCTACCCAAAGATAACTGCATCGACAGTCTGAAAGCAATGGTTATACTCAGAGCAGTTGCAACGTCAAACAGATACCAAAGCAACATGTTAAAAAACAGGATGGATCCACTGTGGCTGCAACCATCATGGGTTGCCCCGCCAACATGCAGATAACATCATCTTCTTCAAAGGCATTCCCACCTATGACAACAAATAACACCAACCACTGCTTCAAAGCGCAATAAGCAACTAATAAGCATGATAATTATCATACCAAAGACCCGCATAATTGCATATGCGCAGCAAGGCTCATATTTGCACCCATAAAATGCAAAGCAAAATACTGGCCATGGCTGCAATTAAAAACTGCCCTGCCAAGATACCAGTATCAGGCAATTATGTAAACAAAGCGTTCAATTGCATGTAGGTATCATCACTGCCTAAACCAAACAATTTGATTTTGTCATGGCCGCAACCAATGAAAGTTAACGGTGAAGAGCCCACAACCAGTTTTACAACAATATCGGAAATTTGGCTGGACAAACAGCTCAGATGGGTGAGTATTCAAGCAAACAGGATACACTCGCCATGGCTGCAACAGCTGCCTGTCACCCTGCCAAGATACGAGCGATCTCACGTTCACCGAACAAACCCCAATTCATCACAACCTCTAAAAAGGGATACAAAGGTCGACCATTTAGCACGGTGGCCATGCCAAAAACTGGAATTACAGAATATAACATTCACGGGCATTCTTTGCATTTGTAACCCACAACCATGAAATCAAAGTTTCAGGCAATCACATTTCACCACCATGAACATAAAAAACATAGTCACAGAAGAGCTAACTTGCAAAAAAACTCATGGTAGCCCAATAGAAGCGGTGCTCGAAAAACAGCATGGCTGCAACCATATGGTCACCCTACCAAGGTCTGCTTTTCGGCAAACTTCAGCCATCAATACAAACCAAAAATGCACAACATCATTGTCCCTTAGGCTACACTGCGTGTAATACAAATGAGAGAGCCGCAAGTGACCATGCTTCTACACATGCCATGGGTGCAACCTCAGCAAGTCTACCCCACCATAGCGGGACCTGAAAACATGGCAAGCCCACAAACATTTTCAAAACCTATAATATTTCATTCAAATCTAACTCACACAAACTGCTAAACCATAACATATAAGATCCCATTCCACCAACATGAACCTTTATTTTTTATTTTTTTTTTATTTTATTTTTTTACGCACAAACTAAAGCCACATCAATTTTGGAAAGAAGCCTTCATTTTAGCATCATTCAATTGATGCACACACTTGAAATGAGAAAACGGCCAAAATAATTTTAGAAAATAGAAAACCCTAAATTAAACCTAAACCCTAATTCGTATAAAACGTTAAATTAAACATAAACCCTCATTCGTATAAACCATTTGACACCAAAAAATACACCTAAACCCTCACAATAGCAAACCTACGCAGAGATTAAAGAAAAAAAAACACCAAACCTAGTATCAAATCTTCGAAACATCAAACTTGCTGAAGTTTATTTCGATCACAAATAATTGATCCACCTAACCCTAATTATAGAAATAGTGAACCAAAAGAGATATGCACCTGTAGCGTTTACCATGTGACTAGCATGCATCCACAAACATGAAAAAAAAATTGATTTAATGGTACACATGACCACCACCAACAAACCCACTTTTTTTGGATGAAAGGATGCCCGGATTTTTCCCCGGAGATGTACCCAGTTAGATCTAAATGATAAACTGACGATGTGAGTGGTAATGAATAGACCGGAACGGTGAGGCTAATGGGCCTCCATCGAAACAGTCCGGCGTGCGAAAAAAAAAAAAAAAAAAAAAAAAAAAAAACTTAATAGCACTGTTCATAAGGTCCCCAAGAAATGTAACACAGAAGATTGGGTGAAGATAAGAATGTGTGGTTGATGTGTGCTAATGAGAGAGAGAGGAAGAAAAATCGAGAATACCCGGTTTTGTTATCGGGTCACCCAAACGGTTCCACACAAAAAAAACCGACCTTGCACTGTTCAGAAGGTCCCCAATAAATGTAATATAGAAGGATATCAACATGATACAATAACTAAATAATGAACTGAAAGACCACTTAAATTTATGAACGAATTACTTTTGATACAATAACTAATAACAATTATTTCTTTCTACTATCCATATATGGTTATTGGGGAAATAGCGGGTCGGGATTCAAAAGAATTAGGCGAAGTGTTTACACATAATTGTCAAACTTTACTTATTTCTTTCCACTATCCATATGTGTGACTAATTTATTTCAAACTTTACTAATTTAGGCGATGATTTGTCCATAACAAAAGCGCATGTAATATTAGTATGCAAATAATTTTGGTTGCTTGTTACAAAACTTCAATGAATTTACTTAGTTATCTCGTGTAGTAAATGACAACTTTGCTTGAATGATAATGTATTTTGTAAATTGATATGCTAATTAAAACTTGTGTATTAAATAGTCTAAGAATATTATTTTTTTCTTTATTTATATGGTGATGGTGATTTTGTTATATTTTTTAAACATTATGATGATCTTTATTTTTTTAAGTATGACTATTATAGAATTTCTTTTGTGTAGTTAAGGCTATATATGATATGATAGTAATAGATTGAGGATTCAAAGTAAGACAATGTTCAGTTTTTTTTTTTTTTTGAAATTAAAGACAATGTTCAGTTGTGTTTCCTAATATACGAATCAACTTTGAAACTTGTGTATTAAATATATCAAGTATATTTGTCATATATATCATTTGTCATATATACATATCATGCACAAAAAATGGATCGATCACTTTTCTATATAAATAGTCAACATTAGTTCTTTAGTTAATAGTTCATTAGTTACTGTATTGTACGAATTATATAAAATGAAGTCCATCAATGCGCAAGTTGATTTCCCTACTACTAACATGGAGATGTATGTTGTTGAACCTATAATGTCGTTCCTTTAGCAGCCGAGGTTTATGTTGTACCTGTTTATTTCAAACTTTTCACGTTTTATTTTGAACGCTATACGAAACATTTATCACAATATTGCATATCGCTAATTATCTGCCGTTAAGAACCGCTGCCGCTAGACGCGGATACTCGCCTAGTAATGAGTAATTATCTGATATCTTTACGTTTAGATTAACTAATCAAATATTTTATTAATGTTAGTATTATAAAGTAAATACTTTGTAATCTAGGTGTGAAAGTGTAACTTAGCCTAATATATAGGATCTGCTATAATAAAAGTATAAATATATGTAAATAGCTAACTAGGTTTTCATATTCGTGCCTTTGGATCAAACTTTATATCTTTTCGATCAGCCGACATTCTGCTCTGGGGTTTTCAGGACTGTTTTAGGCAGTTTCTCTAGTAAATATTTTCAAGATCACTGAGGTATCAATCGATTGCTGCTATTGATTTACGTTTAGATATATATGATGGATACATGTGTTACATATAAAAATAACGGCATTCATTGTATTGTTACATATAAAAATAACAGCAGTCATTGTATTCCACAACCCGAGCTTCCTGATGACTGTTTAAAATTGATCTTTGATAAGTTAACTGAAAAAAAGGATCGAGATTCTTTTGGTTTAACTTGTCACAATTTTTTTGATATCCAAAATTCAAGTCGTAAACACTTGGATTTTAGGTCAAGTTGCTCTGATAATGATTGTGCTAATTATCATGATTCCGCTATACGATTGTCTAACCACTTTCACCACTTACACCTGTCTTCATCAATGTCGTCAATGACAAGTTGTGCTAAACTCTTACTATTGTCGTCATCAATGTCGTCAAAGACAAGTTGTGATAAACTCTTACTATTGTTTCACCGTTTTAACAACTTAGAGTCGTTGTCTTTGACTAATAATGATAAACTCCTTAACTCGAGTATAAAGAAATTACAAATCTACTTGTGTAGATTGCATTCTCTTGATCTTTCTGATTGTTCTTATGTAACTGATAAAGGACTTAAATCGGCTGCTTCTTGTTGTCCCATGTTATCTGTTATTTGTCTTCGTGATTGCAAGTCAATTACCGATAAGGGATTAAAATTCTTAACAAAATTTTGTAAATCCTTGAAGCAAGTTGATCTTAGTAGGTGCTCTAACATTACAGATACTGGAATCGTGTATATCAACCAAAATTGTCGTCAACTTAGAGCACTCGGTATATATGGTTGTCGTAACATCCTTGGTTTAGGCTTCCTAGGTTTTTCTAAATCTTTGGTTTCTTTAGAAGCTGGTAAGTGTCGGTTAGATTCGAGTGTTGATTTTGCATTAATATTAAGTGGAGATGGTCTCGAGTATCTAAATTTATCTTTCCGCTGGAAACATGATTTTGGAGCTGTCGGTTTAGGAGGTTTTGGTGCGAATATAAAAGTTCTTGAGATTAACGTTACTAATGATGATATAATGAACGTTGCGAAAGGTTGTCCATTGTTGCAAGAATGGAACTTATCAAAATGTCACGTGATTAATGTTTCTGGTTGGGAGGCTATTGCCTTGTATTGTCAAAATTTGAAGACAATTCATTTGAGCCCAAGCTTTAACTATGAAGATGATGAATTAATGGACGCGAGTTTAATAGCTTTGAGTCATTGCAGAATGTTATCAGTGATATATATGTGTATACAGTGGGTCAGTCGAAGGTGTAGATCTCATGAGATCCGTGATATGATGAGAAAGGACTTGAAGATCATAGAGTATGAGAAAAAAAGTAAGAACACCATCAGTTGGGATAGTTGGGATTTTACAATATGATTCCAAGATGAGAGAGCGAGGAAAGCTATTTTTCTGTTTATTTTCAATATATATTATTGATATAACCTTGTGTACTGTTTTGATACAAGGATATACACACTCGTGTTAGATAGGGAGTAGTACGAATAACAACATGACCCGTTCATTTTGTCACCTCATCTAAGTTAAGGAACTACGTGGTTATGAGTCCTTGCTTTGTAAGTTATTCCGTTCTTTAAACTACCTGTCTTTCTTTTGAATCTTCATGATAATGGAAATTAAAGTGGTATATATGCTTCACTGTACGATCCGAAACACCATGTTGTGAATGTGCTATATAAAAACCATAGTGACATCTACTATTTGTAGCGCTTCCGCAACAGCCTAGCCTTTTTAATTAAAAGTTAAGCAAGCAGCTCAACATGTGTTTGGCGATGAGCAATGTCCAACCAGTTCGATATCCATATCCATAAATTCTGAGCAATAGAGCATTCGACAAACAAATGTTGGGTGGATTCTACAACCTCATTATGGATTGGACACGGTCGAGTGAAGGTCGATATGAAACCAGAAGTGTCCAGGTTGCCGTGTGCACCCGACAACCTAAGAGTAATACACAAAATGAACAAACAAATAAAAAAAAAATAGGTTAATTTTCACAAAAACTGGAAATTCATGAGTAGACATTGGTGTTTGCTTATAAGAGCATCATGTCCCGTGATGAAGGGCATCCAACGTAAAATAGATGTCCTAACTCATGTATATGTTTTGTTTAGTCGTTATGTTACCAGATTTATCTCTTCCATACTGTGGAACCGGTCGGTGAGGGTGCCAAAACGTCGGTTCCTCTTTTATTTTTCATTAGAACATCACGTGTGTGCATTAGCACCTAAATTTTTGTGATCTCATGTAACAAACCACATATTTTCAGGTTAATATTTACTTAATAACTCGAATTTATTCATTTTGAAAGCTTACATGTACGTTTAACTCACAGCCGGAAAGTTATCCTGCACATAACTTAAAACGTCATTGAACGCGTTTCATAAGTCATGTGCACTTACATTTTTATTTTTACGTAAACCCTCTACATAAAACGTTTTACATTTCATGCATGCATGCATACATAATACAATCACCACCTTTCTAAATAATATCCACTTAGTTACACTTATACACACATATACCTACATTTAACCTCAAAATAAATAAAACTCTCCTCTTTTCTTGTATATAAAACCGAACCACACTCTAAGTGGAACAAAACACAAACACTTTTCATTTGAGAAACACTAAACAACCTACTTTGGTTATACCATGCTAGTACCAATGCCAAAGTCACTAACTCTTTTATTCATCCTCCCATTAATCGGCTCAAGCAAACAAGAAGTCACAAGAGTTCATAAGAGTTAACACATTACCCTAATTGCACTTACCAAAACATTTGAGGCTTATCTTGACCATTCAAACACACTAAAAATACTTTTTATGTACCAAGACCTGATAGTTTTCATTTCACAAAAACAACACCTACAAACTCACTCTTTTCCTTCTACTCTTGCTCGACCAGAAATACACCAGGAAGCTAGCCACAAGCACACTTTTGGGTTTTGAAATTCTGTATAACAAAGGGTTTTAGTTACTTGTTGGTTTAAATGGTTAGAGTTTACTTATTCAACATTTTTGAGTTTTCTTGCACTAGTCTCTCGACATTAGGTAACTAGCACAACTAGCCATTTCATACACCTTTCTTACTCATTTATATCATGCATACACGATTTATGAATCACCTTTATGCGTTTGTATATCAAAAACTTTGTTTCAAAATTTGTTGCAAACCACCTGATACTTTTCATTCTACAAAGTTTCACCACCAAAATTTGTTTTGTCATTAAAATCTTGGGTCACTATACTTAAATATGATTTTATGTGTTTAAATTGTATTTTATGTGCTCTTGAATAATTATTGATCTTGATAATTGGTGAAAGGGATTAGGATAGTTTGGAGTTATTGATCAAAATTGGTAAAAGGGATTAGGATAGTCTGGATTTGTGATTTGTGGTGTATTTAATTGGGAAAAATAGTGTTAAGAGTGTTTATATATTAAGTTTTGTAAAAATAAATAGCATGTCCTAAAATAGTAAAAACAGAAACATGAGTTTGGTTTTTATAACATTTGACTAAAACATTAGAAAATGACTTTATAACAAAAACGTAGCCGCTTGAATCACTAAAAATGAAGCTATAACGAGAAAGTTATGATTAAATGAAGTTACGACGAAATAAATATAAGTTTAAGAAAATCAGACTCGAAAATAAACCAAGTGTCGAAACAGATTTTCGCAAGTGACCATGTTTGACGCTGTTTTATTCAAATTTAAAGTCGGAATGGGTAAATTTTACATAAGGAGTCTTTTAAGGAACTCGTTGTCTATTTTTCAGAAAGTCCGACTACTCGTCAAAAGGATTAATAATGAATAAGTTACGGCCTTCCAAAGTTACCCGAAAACTGCCCTTTTATGCTGAAAACAGCCTGACCACTCAACTTTATGGCATTTTTACGTATGATTGAATTCAATTGAGCTGAGGGTCGCTGATACACTTTGGTAGTATACATAGTCTACTTTACACATGTTTTTTAATGGGTTAAAAATGTTAATAAATGAAGATTTTACAGATCGGAAAAGTAGGTCACTCACTCACTTTTGGAAGTCTAACGAATAATACTAAGTATTATATTTTGACATAAAACATTATTTATCGTATAAAACTTAAACGCAACATATATCGGTGATAATAACTTACAAAACACATATACATGACATACATAATATGTTTACGACATAAAGCGTCTTATTTTACAATAGGCTGCGGTTAGGGTTTTTGCATTGTTTTGCATGCCACTACTCGTTTACCGACACTTATCATTCGTTCGAGGTGAGTTTTTATAGCCCCACATTTTTACTTGATTTTACTTGTTTTGGGTACGTTTGAACACAAGTACATTTACCCATTACGTGCTGACCTAAGTCTTGATAACCCATATTACCTTATTGCCCATTTTATCATGAACCGTTAATTACATTTATAAACACGAATGTTGTGACTAGTACTATTGGGATTAACACTTCTGTTCGAGTTGACTCAGTTACATGTCAAACGGACGCAGCACCATTTGGGTAACAAACAAGTGTGCGGGTTAAACACTTGCATTGGGCACTCATATATATATTGTTGTTAACGCTTTGGTGTCATGAGCTTATGCAATAGTAAACGCATTTTTTTGTGACATTGTATTTGTTATAATAGCCATACATATTATAAAATCTTGTGGTTCAATATTACATTTACTTAAAACCTATGAACTCACAAACATATTTGTTGACCGTTTTAGCATGTAGTTCTTAGGTAACGAGCATGGAATTCATCACAATGACATTCACAGAGTCTTCTGCACGACATCATATTTTGAAGACTTTGTCATTTTATCGTACATTCAGTGGGACTATTTTGTTATTTTCATGTGTGACATGTAACTTAAAACATTGCTGTTGAACTTATGTTTTCCTAAACCTGGATGTATCTTTTCAAAATGGCTCATATAGAAGGCGTTTTTATTATCTTGTGCTTTGTGCTATGACCGTCACGTCCCCCGTTACCTTTTCGCTACGATATTTTTGGGTGTGACATCTCACGTCACATTTGCGTCACATCTTTATGACTAAAAACTTGTTTTCCATTAGAGCAAGTGTAATAAGGAGTATATATGACCGCGGTCACTAAAGTCACATCAACGGTATCTCAGTTTTTTATACTCTACAACTAAATTCGCAACTAACTTAGTGTAATAAGACGACCGTGGTCACCACTATTTTTATTTTATTTTTCATTTTTCCAAATATTAAAATTAAAATTTCATTATTAATAATTAAAAAACATTACATTAACAAATCAAATAAAATTAAAAACATTACAATAAAATTAAAAATTAAACTAATAGTCTAAATTATATTTCTCCTTTATTTGTCGCTTCATCTCCATCACCATCTCTCGTTTTCCGATCAAATGGTCATCGACACTATGATAGAACAAGATGTCTATTTTCCTTTGTTTTTCTTGATTAAACATGAACATTTGACGGTTTAGCTTGATTTCTTCTTGCTTTTGTTGTCTTCCTTTCTTCCAATTCAGTTGCCACTGATGCATCTTTTCTTACATTTCCATTTGTCGTTGGTTCAACACAAAATAAGAATCACTTGCTTCCATCTTTTTTAAAAATAAACCTGGTTGGAAGCTTTTCTATTTATCGACTAACTGATCAACAATAGAAACAATCCAAGGCCTACATAATTGTACAGACATTATGATTTTTATTGTTAATATGTATATCACATTGATCTTTAATATTAAAGGTTTTAAATCACATTCTGGTTACTTAACATTCAACCTTAAATGTGTCGCCTAGTGGTAGGGGTTCAAAAATCTTCAATTGAGGTATCAAGTATGAACCCAATTGTTATGAGACCGGAAATTGATGAGCTTTCTGGAATTAGGTTTTGCATTTGATCTCAACTCGTCTGGTTCACATCAAACAGCTGCGCAATATAATATAGTTAGAGATGCGGTCCTTGAAAAGGATTGCATGGGGTCTAATAATGGAACATGAGTTAAGTTGGTTCATCAAAACAAGATTTTGAGAGATGGTTACTCAAACATTTGTACATTGGTTAAAAGCTTTGATTTTAGGTCCTGTATTTGATCTCAACTCTCTCGATTCATAGTAAATAGCTCCACATTGCTAAATATCTGTTCCTTAAAAAAGATCGCATCGGGTCTAAAAATGAATCATATGTTAAGATTTTTCAACATTTTGAGAGATGGTTACTTGATCATTTGTGTGCATTCGTCAAAAGCTTTGAATAAAAATGAACAAACATATAAACATGCAACTTTAGGGGATTTAATATTGAAAATGAAAAGGTTGAAAACTTTATGGGCCAAACATCTTGTAAATGAAAGTTGTAATTGTGTTGGCCGACTTTAGTGTTCAGTCTATGTAAGTTTGGTTCAAAAGATTAAAAAAAAAAAAAAAGGGACAAGCCACTCATTTTTTAATCAAATTCAATTTTAAAACACCACTCACATTCTTTTTCTTAAAATTTAAATATTTAATATACAGTTGATCGTTAATAAAACTAATTACATCACCTTGTCGAGAATAAAATCTTCTTTTTTTAAAATGACACTTGTATATACTTTTGACGAACTTTATTTTCAAGTTTTTTTAAATTACATGTGATTTGTAATATTGAACTACATGTGATTTTATGAAATCACGTATAATTTGTGATTAGGGGAAAGGGTCCGGTGAGAAGAAAAACTTAAATGAGAAAAATAAGAATGGTTTCTAGCCAACATTTTAAATAAGAGATATAATTTTAAGAGGGGATATATCTATATTTGTAGATGCATGTAAAATGTGTGGTTGTTGTTTCTTCTTACTTTTTTTATTTTAATTTTTATTCTCACTTGATCTTAAATCTTGTGATTAAAACTTTACACTCACAAATGAAATGTGATTTCGTATTGTGTAATATTTAGTACTCATAAAATCAAAAGGGATTTTTGTCGAAAATATATCGAAGTGTTCGTCTATTAAAGGGTAAAAAAGTTCTCATCGTGATGGTGGTGTATCTTTTTGTCGCTTAAAGATTTATCGTTTGCAATATATTTAATTTTAAAAAAATGTGAAAAATGAATTTTTTTAATTTTAAATGGAAATCCAGCGGATAAAATTGTCTCATTTGATCTTTAAACCCCTACTTTTTAGAGTAAATTACACCGTTCGTCCTTGTGGTTTGCGTTGACCGCGAGGTTTCGTCCTTTGACCAAAAAGTTGCACCGTTAGTCCTTAAGTGTGAAGCGTTATCGCCGTTAGATCCCTTGACCAAGCGACGTTAAGTTTGTTATTAAACTCGTGTAAAAATACTAAAATACCTCATTATCTTCTTCTTAAGTCACTTTCTTGTCTATCCTCACCATTTCTCTCATTTATACCCTAACCCTAAACCTAATTCATCTCTTCTCTCTACTTTCGTCACCGGCCGCCACCCTTCCACCCAGCCACCTCACGCCTCGTCGCCACCACGTAACCACCATCACCCACCATCATTTCATCTCGAATTTTGAAGACCGAATGTTTTGGAGTCGTTTGAAGAGTTATTGTCCGTGTGTTTGTCGCGACTCATCACCATCATCATTTCCTTTCGTCTTTCTGTTTGGTAAGTTTGTTAAACGAGTTGGTGTAAAAGGTTTTGTTAAAAATAACAATTCACACCATCATCATTTCCCTCTTTTTGATCTACTACATCACGCGCCCCAAAACCACTCCCTCTTATTGTCGTTATTATTCGTGTTTGTTTTGGTTTCGGATGAACTCATGGTGTCGGAGGTTTGATTGATAGTCTTGATGTTGAAAATGGTTTGGTTATTGTTGTTGTCGAAAGGGAAAGACCCTCGTGTTGGGTCGTTGGTGTTGCGTAGGCGATGGGAAGGCTAGGCGAGACCCATATGGTCTCGGCAAGACATTGGAGGTTTTGGATTGTTGGGTGTTTGATTGAGGTGGTCGAATTTGGAGGTTTTGGAGGTTTTGGTGAGCAGCTTGCGATTCTTGTGAACAAGTGTTCATAGATGGCGTAAGTGTAGAAACCGAGCAACCACGAAGCAAAATTTTTAGTTTATTTTTTATCATAGTATAGATATAAATATCTTGCTCCTTTTCTCGTACACTAAACCCTAAACAAAGTCAAACTATTATAAGATCCATTCGTGTTTAGTTTTCTGGAACCAAATCATCGTGTTTTTAGTTTATTTTTTATCTGAATCCTGAGTTAACTTAGCAGTTTTCATTATTAGATGGATTCATCGGAAAAAAAACAAAGTTGTGCAGTGGTAGTAGACAGCCCCTTCCTGATGACTGTTTCTATTTGATCTTCGAGAAACTAGGAAATAAAATGATCGAGATTCGTTTGGCCTTACATGTCACAAGTTCCTTGATATTCAAAATTCTTGTAGTAAACACTTGGCACTTTCTTGGTCACACCAGCAGGATTATGCTTGTGCTACTGATTATCAAGATTCATCATATATCCTTAAATTGCTTAACCGTTTTAACCACATAGAGTAGCTGTCTTTCTCTGATTTAGTTAAACTCTCGGATTCACGTTTAACAAAGTTTAAGAAACACTTATTTAGATTGCACTCTCTTGATCTTTCTTATTGTACTAATGTAACCGACACGGGACTTGCCTCGATTGCTTCTAATTGCCGTTCATTGTCGGTTATCAGCCTTTATAGGTGTTTTAATATAACCGATAATGGACTTAAAATTCTAACAAAATCATGCAAAAATTTAAAGAAGGTGAATATTGGTGGGTGCTCTATGATTACTGACTCTGGAATTAAGCATCTTAACAGAAATTGTCGTCGACTTAGAGCACTCAGTATATCCTATTGTGATAAATTACGTGGTGTAAGCTTCCAAGGTTTTTCTAAGACTTTAGCTTCTTTAGAAGCTTCAAGTTGCACATTTGATTTTACGGATGTTAATGCAATAAGTGAAAGTGGTCTCAAGTATCTAAATCTTTCTTTCCCTAAGTTGGGGAAACATAAACTGGGAGCAGAGGGTTTAGGAGGATTGGGTGCAAATATCAAAATCCTTGACTTAAGTCATAGCAGCCATGTTGATGATGGTGATATAGTAAAAATCTCGAAAGGGTGTCCATTATTACAAGAGTGGAACTTATCATATTGTGACAAGATTGAGCTTCGTGGTTGGGATTCAATTGGATCCTATTGTCAAAATTTGAAGATACTGCATGTGTTCAAATGTCCTAGCTTTTTACGTCATGGATTAATAGCTGTGAGTCGTTGCATAAGCTTATCGGTGATATACATTAAAAAGTGCGATCTACCAATGATCCCCATTGATATGATGAGACATGACGCGGAGGTCATTGGTGTGGATGAAGCAAGGCAGCAGATCACCGACATTTGGTGTTTTAAACCATGATTCCAAGACGAGCAAGCAAGGAAAGGTATTGGTATGTTTATGTCAGTTTCAAGATTCGGAATATTGTGTCAAACTCAAGGTTCTAACTTTTCCATTATCTTTTTATTATGACAAATATCTTTATTTTAGTTGGGAAAACTAAGCTACCAAATCCTTCCTACAAGCATATATACTGTTTTGTTTAAATGATATAGTTGTGTTAGATGGCATATTGTCTCAACCCAGTTAAGGAACCACATAATTTTGAGCACTCGATTAGCCAGTTCTTCATATTAAACCTAGTTAACATTAAATTTTTTTATATATATATATATATTTTTCAAGCTATCAGTGACTGTCACATGTAACCTCTCTTAGAACATTTTAATGTTTAATGTTTGCTCAATAACACCATTTTGTGAATGCATGTGGCTTTGGTTTTATGTTTTGTCATCACTGTGTGCATTTTTTTTATGTCATCAGACCGACTGAATTGCTTCTGTGTATCTAATTAAAAATATTGGGAAACTTGTTTAAAACCTGTAACTTGATAGTTTCACTAAGAGGTGATAAAATGGATGGATTGGATAGGTTGTATAACTGGTCATTTTTTCGATCATGTTGTTAACCTATCTCAGGGCTTGTTAGTCGGCACTACGTGGATACAGCTTAAACGTTGATGTGAAGCACATGACGTACGGCTGGTGTAAAAACACACAACGCCTTATATATGTGAGATGAACAATTATGTCACCCGTCAATAATACTTTTGGTTAGTGTTTAGTTGCATCTTTGTAAGTGAACTTGTATTCTCATGAGTTTTTTTATGGAAAAGTTTGATTTTATGGTATTAGTTTGTCTAAAGTCCGACATTAAAGTATAAAAGCAAATGACTTTTCTTAACGGAATTAATGTATTAGCAGACTAGCAAGTTGCTAGTAGCAATAAACCAAGATCCATAACGACTAATCCCTCAAATTAACCGTTGTAGCTTTAATTTTTTACTCCTACTTAAGATCCAGGTAAAAGAGAAAAGTTTCAAATCATCATACAGATTATCACTGTAGGAGTCTTTAGCGTGAAAGTGACTCATTTCTATACGGCCATAGAATCCAAATAGTCGCTTGCACCAGCACATCAGATAAGCGCTGAATCTTTTGCGTTGTAGAAAACAAAATCATATAACGTTATGATGTCACTGATGTTAAGTTTCTTACGCCTTCCTCAGCTAGTTCGTTCAAATTGGTCAAGTGGCTCATCTCAAGGAGAATGCCTCCAAGCCCAACAATAGGATCTATTTTGCCCCACCAGATAACTACAGTTGGTTTAAATAAGCCATCAAATTGGGGATGCTTCTCTGTGTACCTTTTGTCTAGCTTTACCAGATATTTGAATTCCCAATTAACTTTTATGGTCAACTTTACAGCCAAAAAGATGGGCAATCGATTGGAGCAATTTAATATGGACACCGTTCATTTTCTTCCTCTAGCTTCTTTAACTTTTTCTCTGTAAAGAAATTCTAAAACGCAACACAAACTATATGACTTATGATATAGCACCATCAATGGATACATCAAATTACATGATGCACAAAACAATCTCTCATATAGTTTACTTAAGAGAAAACAAAATATGTTAACTTGTAATTTAATGATAGCAAACATGAAAATGTTTTGGATTGACCCAAAATCCAACTTGATGTTCTGATTAGTGTGATAATCATCATTATCATTATGTTTCATTGAGGTTTTTATAATGTACATGAAGGAAAACCTTCAATTATTCAGTTCTTTGCTTTTAAACGCCAAAGAGCAAACAAAAACAAAAATCATACCAAAATATCAATTTTCGTCATCCAATATATTTTATGTTCATTGAAACAAAATCGAGTCCATTTACAGGTGACCTACAAAATATTGTCGATACACAAATGATCTTAACAAAAACAGTTATATAGTTGACTAATATCTTACTTATAGATGTTGGTACAATATAATCAAGTTAAACCACCTTTCTATTTTCGACATGTTTCACCTTCTAGATAAACCTTGCAAAATATAGACATAAAGAATCATCAAAGATTTTTTTATGGAATAAAAGGAAATTGTTTGTTCTTCACGAATCTTTTTTCTTAAAACAAAAAGATTAAGAAAGCATTGGCTTTACAGCAAGTGAGTAATCATAAAGCAAACCCATTAACAAATGTTAAATACCCAATAAGCCTACACTAGCTATTATTGTTAAGATCAATCATCATCATCATCATCATATAAATTTTTATAATATATTAAACTAAAACAACACTTAAAGCAAGTGTGCTCTTTGTGGGTGCAATCATAGTTACGTAAAGATCATCTAGCCTTCATTAAGTACTTAATATGGATCCAATTCTGGTTTTCGCTACGAACTTGAATGCATGAGTGTTGGTGATCATTAGCTATTTGTCAAATAGAGGATTTTCAGCTTTTATGATTGATGTTAAGTTCTTGTGGAGTTCACTTATTTGTTCTTGAGTCACAATGACAGGTATTAAATCTTATATGGATTTGAAGCTATTTTGTTTAAATTTGTTTTTTTTTTTTTTTTTTCATAAAACGTAGACATACTTTTGTTTATTAAATGAATGTGTATCCTGTTTTGGTTGTTTTGTAAACATAAGATAGATCGATATAAATATAATATGTTGAAGTTTTAAATGAAAATATTTAGATTATGGGCTACAAAAATGGTCATTCCTATGATCTTTACTTACAAAAATAAATCTAAAGCTTTATGCATTAAAACTTCATTCTTAAATTTCGTTTACTTTTTTAAAAGCCGTTTTATTGATTAAAAAAATTACAATAATTGAAACGGGATAACTGAAAAAGTACATTTGTATTACGGAAAGAAAAAGAAATATGATTTTGAATCAAAATAATAATGAGTATAAATGTATAATCTATGTGATTTGTGTAGATGAGGTAAGATATGACTTGGGAAAATTTGAGGAAGAAAAGAGATGGATTAGAGCTAGATCTTTGAAGAAAAAAGCTATGGATGCTTCAACAAGGTTGACAAACTCATTTAAAAAAAGACGAGTTTCAAATTGCCAATTTGCACACATTTCTGTTGATGATGTAAGAGATGATGAAGAAGAGAAGGCTGTTAATGCCTTCCGGGAAGTATTGATTGAGAAAGATTTGCTTCCTAATTCTCATGATGATTACCACACTTTGTTGAGGTAGATTGATGTCTGATATACTATTAATGACTAGTTAGGTGGTGTTCGATTGATTGATTAAAGTTAGCGGTAGTTTGGTAATATTGCATTTTCTTGAAAGATCAGTTTTGTTGCGGTAACTCTTTATTCTATTTCCTAACTGATATTATGGCGCTAAAAGTCAGAATATAGTTGCCAAAAATTGCATGATCTGGTTTGCAGGACATCCAACATATGGAGAAAATAAGAATTGCTAAAATTTGAGTTCTAGCCGACGGTCTTGTTTTTATCCCATTCAGAAGTCTGAACATATTTTATGCCAATCTAAAAAAATTCATATGTGATCTATCAGATTCTTGAAAGCTAGAAAGTTTGAGCTCAACAAGGCGGCCCACATGTGGGCAGAAATGCTCAACTGGAGGAAAGAATACGGTGCAGACTCGATCATAAAGGTGCTTTTTGTAGCTACTAGATTATCCAACTACTTTCCCTAGTGATTTTTTGTAAACATGTCAAACGGGTTAAAACTTGAAAGTGACCCAAAGTGTATATTTATTGCATGAACCTCCTAAATCATTTCTATTCAAAAAAAAAATATCGAACAGGTCGAAACACTAAATTTTTTTTACATTTTCTATGGGAATCACACTTGACATACTAATTATTTACAAATATGGAAAATCTTGAAGCAAAAAGTGTTACGGGCCAACCTGATCCAAACAAAAAAGGAAATTATTGCTATTTATTGATGATAATAACAGTGCATTTATTTTTTAGGATTTCGTGTATGAAGAATATGAAGAGGTTCAACGCTATTATCCGCATGGGTATCATGGGGTAGATAAAGAGGGACGGCCCGTTTATATTGAAAGACTTGGCAAAGTCGAACCTAGTAAGCTTATGAGTGTCACAACAGTCGACAGGTTTTTAAGGTATCATGTACAAGGCTTCGAGAAAGCTTTTGCTGAGAAATTTCCAGCATGTTCTGTTGCAGCACGAAGGCACATCGATTCCTGTACCACAATATTGGATGTTCATGGGATGGTTAGTTTAATTTATAACTAGTTATTGGGTTCTTGGCTTTCAAACCATCATGGTTGACTTTTTGTTGCATGTTGTTCTTGCTAACGTGTCATTACCGGTTTCTTACTGTATCATCTATGTAGAACTGGATGAGTTTTGGAAAAGTTGCACATGAATTGGTCATGCGTATGCAGAAAATAGATGGTGATAACTATCCTGAGGTACAAACACATATCAAATTTGTCTGTACATTTATTAATTAGTGTTTTTACTGATACTTTTGCTTTATTTATAACCAGACATTGCATCAGATGTTCATAGTGAATGCTGGTAACGGATTTAAGTTACTATGGAATACAGTGAAAGGGTTTCTTGATCCAAGGACGACAGCCAAGATCAACGTATGGCTGACTATTACTATCTTGTCAACTATCGAGTAATTGAATTTTCAAACAATTATAATACTACAAAATAAAACTAGGGTTTGTAAGAATGAGTGGCTTTGGGCAAATTATTGTATTGGTTATACGAAACGGGTAAATAAAAAATGTTTTGTTCATGTCTTTTTGCTCGAACAGGTCATATAAAAATAGCTAAACATGAAGAGGTTAAACACGTTGAAAATCACCTAAAGCCTATTTTTGACTAATGCATACAAACTTCTGAATCGTTGATATTCAAGATTTTTTATCGTTACTGTAATAATATTGTTTTTGCAGTAAAAAAAAAAAACACATTATTTATTCTAAAAAGGTTAAATATGATTTAAAGTGTTTGTGGATCATCCCAGAGTGACCATGCCGTTTCGAGCCCGACTAGAAAACCCCTTAACACGCCATCTTTCCAACTCTATACTTTTTGCAAAAAATAAAACTAAGTATAATGGTTCAAAAAGTCAACTACTTGTATCATTTCATTTCTTATTACTATGAACTTTGTATATCTGACTGTTTTTAAGGAAAACTGCAGGTTCTTGGCAACAAATATCAGAATACGTTGTTAGAGGTTATAGACTCGAGGTTCGTTGGTTAGTGTGTATGCTTTTTATTTTCCATAATGAGTTAGTTTATGCAGTTTGTAGTAGATTAAAAACCACTTGTATCTTTATCTTATATAGCCAATTGCCGGATTTCCTTGGTGGAACGTGTTCATGCACGAATGAAGGTGGATGTCTTAGGTCAGATAAGGGACCCTGGCACGATTTAGAATTGATGAAGGTACATTCCTAGTGTTTTTGCCCCAATATAGCCGTGAACATTTTTGCCCATTTACTTATCTTGGCCGGGTCAAACGTGTTATCTCGCCTAGAGTTTATGTATAGGTGCCAGCAACTTTTTTATTCGATGTAATCAAAAATTTAAATTGCTACTGTAATCATATTATCTTTTAATCATTATATATTGCCCATTAGTTGTTTAGTATGTTTTTTTTTGGGGGGAGAAAGTGTTTGTGGTTCAACCCAACCCGCCCAACCCATTTTGACCTGTTACCCTACACATCTAACCCACTCATTTGTTGATTATTTTCTTGACGTGAAATTTTGACAGCTAGCTAAGAATGGAGATATAAGGAAAAGTTTTAGTTTTTACGATGATGTTGACTCAGAGGTCAAATCAGTTATTTCCGAGGTGGGATTTTGATGCACTTTTTTATGTAGATTATATTACTACTTACATGCATAATTTCACTGAGCTCGGCTTGTTTTAACTTTAGATACAGACCACGAGCAGTAAGTTCTCCGATGAGCTAGTATCTAACTCAGGATTAGTTAGATCTAAGTCTCTCCCCAGTACGGTTAGTGTTTCTAAAAAGTTATAGATACCAAAGTGGCAAGGTAGATTTTTGTCCATGAAAACATACTAATTTAGTTCTATTTTGGTATGTGTATAAAATCGTTTTTCTTCTAGGACTTAATAGCTAATCAAGTATCTAATGGCACAAGAGTTCAACCCCTAGTTTGTGGTACTAAAATTAACATTCTTCCTACAAGTAAGTGATCGTTAGTATTTTTATGCAAACGGTCAAAATATATATTTCAAACTTTCTTACAGATTGTTCTTTCTACAATTTTAGCTATTGAAGCAGATGATACAACACAAAGAACCATAAAAAATGTGGTCGACTTCACGTACAAACTAGTAGCATGGATATGTCTTCTTTTTGAGCTCGGGAAGTTTTTGATGAAAAATATAAACAAAACATCACACAATCGTGATTCGAGTCCTAAAAAAGAGGACACTTTGCAGCCTTTTGAGGAGAAACTGAAACAGTTAGAAGCCTTGGTGGTAGAGCTTTCAAGCAAATCTTCGAGAATCCCTGAAGAGAAAGACGAGATTCTTGCTGAATCGTTGAATCGTATAAGGTCAATGGAGTTTGAGTTGCAAAAAACAAAAAAAGTATGGATCTTTCTTTCGTTTTTCTTGACTTGTGTTTTTTGGCTTTTGAAATTGTATATAGTTTTGTGCTTTTTTATTTGTAGGCGTTATTTGCTACTGCTTCTAAACAGATGAAACTTGAGGAATCACTCGTGAATTTACGACAGGGTACTATGACAGTAAGTACTTAACAAACCTTTATGAACAACTATTAACTTGACTTCGACTTTGTTATTTCAAATCTTATTGCTTTCCAAAATTCAGAACTAATGTCACCTTATGAACAAATTCTGGACCCAACTATTTATCTTTGAATTATATCTCATGCAAGTTCAAAAAAAAAAAATTATATCTCATGCACTTTGATTTGGCCATCTTGTAAGTTTCTAAAAGCATACTGTTATTGAAATTAAAATTTAACTTGTTCGACGTTGATCCGTCAACTCTTGCCTCTTCTTTCTAGAATCGTGTAAGAAATTTCGACCATTTACTTATAAAGGAGTAGATCTGGATTATGTTTCATCTGTTACGGGTCGAACGTGTTAGCTTAAGGGAACCGGGTCAAGTTGGGTTGAAACTAACCCAAATATTTTTTTCTATTACATGAAACATCTTAAATCATTTCATTCAAAGTTCGATTATTACTGAAATAATATTATCTTATGTCAAAATGATAGGCGACAAACTCTTGTTGGGTAAGACGTCCCAAGTCAACTTCGTGTGGTGCAAGATGAACCTCGACTTCCTGGCTTTACACTATTTGGTCCTAGACATTTTCAACAGCATTTAATAGGGATTATGATTACTCATGATTTACTGATTTCAGCGATAAAAAGTGACATCTGAAATTCTAAGGTCTCACCCATAATATTCACATTGCAAACAGGGTACAACACATATTATTGGCTCATTATGTTTCCAGTCTCTTTGTTGTGGAGGGGTATTAAAGGTATTTTGCTACGCGGGTGAACATGTGAATACAGTATATGCATTGTACAAGGAATGACAATTGTTTAAGATAGACGAAAGAAAAAGGTTAAGAAAACGATGACTACTATACATTAATAGTTGCTGGGACGTGTGACTGCGTTTTATATTCGATGTAATTGTTTTAACAAATTAGCATATCAATATAAACTTCATGTTATCAACTATTCAACATTTGAGTGGTGTGATTCAAAAGTAGACAAATGTCTGATTCGAAAGTACCCTTGTAACTAATGGGGTGATTGAACGCACATTTAAATGATACTCAGATTAAACTTCGCCAAAATGCATGAAACAGGTCAGGATTTTCAAACCACCATGGCATTTCAAGAATAAAGTTGAAGGTCAAAGCCAAAATCCAAACCCGCATTAGAGACTAATCAGTGGCCTGTCAAAATATATTAACTCTAATATGGAAATCTAATAAGTTAGATAAACTACAAAGATCATTTATAACAACCACCTTCTTTGGCTACTCTAAACCAGACTAATATTAACAAAAATTCACAAGAGTTCAGGTAGGCCACTTGCCAACCACTTAGAACCCAAAAAAAGTAAAAAACAAACTTGAGAAAAATGACAATAAATAGTCAAAACATTGGGAGAGAGGGAACTCCTGTACTCATACCTCGATATCGTCCTCAACCTCTCCAAGGCTCTAACAATCTAACTAGTGGTTCTGTATTGAATTAGCTCTGCCAAAATTACGTCACCTAATGGTCAATTTGGAACACTATTGTGTATTGCTGCCTCTTTCCATCATTGTACTAATTACCATATGAAACCATGAGTTTTATCTGCAAAAAACATATAAAGGCTTTTATTTGATCAAGTGGTGCACCACAGGCCATTTGGTGTAATATATAAACAAAGAATGCCTATTCGTAAGTAAATAGTCTGTAATTCCACATCAGCGTACTACTAAAAGACCGAACAATGTGCAATAAGTGCAGATTCAACTGGTGCTGATTGTAGTGTGGTTGCAGAATATTAAGAAGAAACTAACCTGTACATTGTTATAACACGCGAATGACTGCTAATTCAGAAAGGCCCCTTCCTGACTCACTCAAAAAATCGTTGGCACGCTCCAATCGAGTCTCAAATTAGCAGGCAAAAGAAAGCTACCAACATCATATTCAATCAGATTATAACAGCTGGTTCAGAATGTTTCACCAGTAGCCCCTACACTGCAGGGTACCTGAGGTATTGGCAAATTTCGACTTGTCTGAGAGTTGTTAGTAGGTGGCTCTGGGGATTTTACTAATCGGTTATTAACCATTCCTCGAGATAAATTTAACAACTTTTGATGTGTCTGAGGCGGAAGTTGTTGGTTGTTGGAGGGCATTGAACTAGAAAAGGCGACTGGTCCTGGAGCATTATTTTGGTGGTTGTTATCTACTTTTTGTTGTAAAATATTCTTTGAAGAAGCCGCCTGCATTTGACTGGTACTTACAAATTGATCATCTATATTTTGCTGCTTTAGTATTTGGTGGTTGCCACTAGTTTGAGGATTCCGCACAAGGCCGCATGGAAACAGTGGTGTTGAAGATTGGGGTCGTATATGTGTACTATTTTGAGCAGATGAAACAGGAAGTTGAGACTTTGGTGGTTGTGGAAATTGCTGCTGTTGTAGTGCACGTTGTTGCCGAAGTTGTTTCTCTTTAATCAAGCGCATTCTAAGGGCCTGATTGCAGGGCCCTTGTAGTTTCTTTCGGTTATGGGAATTACTAGAAAGTTCATGTGAATGTGGTTTGTCAAGTGGTTGAGTAGACTGAATAGGAAGCGAACGCATTCCATTTGGTAACTGGGGAACTCCTTGACTGCTTCCACCTTGAGAAACTGGTAGATCCTGCCTTTGATGGTCAGTGCTCTGTTTGGGCTGTAAAAAATAGCTCACAAAATGTTAAAAAGTGACATTCCCACAAGCAACAACAGAGTGTAATAACTTGCTGTTACTGTAAACTCAGCGATAGTAGAAGGATAATATAGGTAATAAATAGAGAATCAGCATATAGAATAAATCAGCCTATTCCAAAACTCAAAAATTGATTTCAAAACAGAAGCAAGAAGCCAGACTCATTATAGTTTTTTAAGGTAGTGTATGGATTAGCATAAAATCAAGGTCTATGCTTGTGAGCAAAATCAATCATGTCTCATGTAAGTGCAGTAAAATTAAGTCGTACATAGTTTCTATTAAAGATATCATGCAAATGCAGTAAATTTAACTAGTTCGTTACTGACCCTCAACATCGAGTTTCCTTGACCAGGACCAGCCCTAGACTGCATATTGATAGGGCATAGCATAGCCAAAGATGGTGAAGCAGCCCCAATAAAGCCTGGTCTTGCCATTGCTGTGTTACGATTCATCCCTGACAAAACACCAGTACCATTCTCAGCAGCTAGCATACGAACACCTCGACCTGTTCCTGAAAGAGATCCAGGGGACAGATTGGAATGCTGCAAGTTTCTACCAGACAACATTTGGTTATACTGTTGCATTCCTTGTTGATCATCTTTTGACAAGGAGCCCGTTCTAGAAATCCCAGATCTCACATCCCTGTTGTACACAATAAACAGGCATTAGTAGACTGCTTAAAAACCCATTAAACTGAAACCAAACCAAAAAAAAAGGTTACTGTCCCATATGAATCATTTTCGGTGCTTGAAGTGGTTAACTACTCAACCAAACTAAATATGTCTCGCACGTCAATAGAATGTTAGAACTGTGGGCCTCTTATATGCCTTTAGCTGTAGATTACTGATTATTCCACAATGGTTTTAAGTTAAGATCTGAATCTATTGGGCTAGCCTATTGCTTTGAATTTAAGGTGTTAATATTCTGACCCACTTAAAATAAAACTAAAAATACAGTATTCATATTTTTCTACTACTAAAACCAAACCTACTAATTAACTAAGTCAGAAAATCCCACTCATTTGTTGTGTGTTAAAATTCTGAATCTCCCATTAAATTATCGTTACTCATTTTCAAGTCATCTAAGATAATTTCAAACAAGGGCGTGATTAGTCAACATTATTGATTATTATAGGATAATTATATTCAAGAATTCCTTAATTTACAGAGTAAAACATGTCATTTTCTTATACTTATACACAGTATTACCTATTAGGAGGATTAAGTGGAACCGATGCAGATGAAAAGTCACTGCCATGAGTTAAACTGGAAGAACACGGTATAGAAGAACTTGAACCATTACTATGAGCCGAAATTGGTAATCCAACACTGTGAGAACCTTGATAACCAACAGCAGGAACATCCGGGGTACATTCAATTGCGTCACAGAAATCCATAGGCCTAGACAGAAAGAGTAGACAAAAGTAGTATCAGGGTTACATGAACATCGCAAGGAAACTTACAGAAATCATAAGATGCAGATAAAAAATAAATAAATAAAAATATAATAATAAAATAATAATTAAAAAAAAAAAAAAAAAAAAAAAAAAAAACACACACACACACATTAGCCGTGTGAAAATTGCTAAAAAGAAATAAATTGAACTTACGTGAGGACAGGCCCTCCACTGATGTTGTTTGGGAAGACTTGAGAAAGAGCAAGTGCATGAGAACTATCAGGCTGCTGGAGTTGCTTTGGTTCTTTCTTATCCTTCTACAACAGAAAGAAAGGTAAAAAATCCGGATTACATGGGTATAAAAAAAAGAACATAACTACACATACACCAATAAGCTAGCTTGTTTGATGCTTAAGGGCCAACATAACCTTTACCCTGACACCCACAGTTTTCGGAAGCAAGTTATAGTAAGAAATTGCTAGTATTGTAAAATTTTCCTTTTAGAGAAACTTTCAGATTAGATAGATGGTCGTTCAAACTTATCATGTGATACAAACTTGCACATAAGACACTGCACGTAAAATGTTCGTGGTTTTTAAACTGATGGTGGGTGGAAAGATAATCAAACAACAAACAGACTAGATTTTAAAACCATATGGCATTTAAGATATCACAACAATAACAGTACCCAATCCCGCCGGAGCGGGGATGACAATGACATTTAAAATATGATCTTAGTTATTAGTAAAGGACAGTTATTTTCAGAGAAAAAACGTCACAAGCTTCTTTTTAAAGGAGATTTCAATGACAAAAGAAAATTTAGGAACGACAGCCACCTTTCTCGTTCCGTGGTATTGCTTTTTTCCGATATTAATAATTCTCTCAAAATAAGATTTGAGAGTATCCTCTTCCATTGGTCCTTGCAACCGTTGAAATAATCGTCTTGCACTTCCCTGTGTGAGAAGTATCAAATTATAGAAGCAGGTATCCGGTTCGATGATGGGCATTAAAGCATTGATAGATGAAAAAAAATATGTTACCTCAGGTATTCCAGGTAAAGTAGATGGATAAGGCTGAGACGACCCAGAATCCTCAGAACTCTCACCTCCATCACCAGTGCTTCTGTCCATTAAAATTTTGTGACGCTCTTTGCATTCTATGGAACTCCGGAAGATACTCTGCACATTTTGAGCAGAGTAAACAATGATGTAAGGCAAAAGGGTGTAACCGCTACTAGTAAACAATAAAGAGAAGGCCCATAATACATAAGTGAGTCCTAACATCCAGTAACTATTTAAATAACAAGATAAGAATCACTAAGAATGGGTAGAGACATTTAGTGTGAGCATTAAGACCTAATAATAATAAAAAATAACCTAAAGAAACACAATTACAGTATCTACCTTGAATCGCAAACTGCTGTTGAAGGCATCACTTATTAGCCCCCAGTTGGGACCAATATCATGAACTAGCACAACAAGGGACTGAGGTGCAACAAGAGTAGCATAAGTGACATTTTCCAAACAACATCAAATCTCCACTGGAAGAAAGTAATGAACACGAAGTGAGAGAGGTTAACCTGATCTTCAAATAACGGCCAAGGGCTTCCTGAACCTGGCTGCCCAACGGGGATCTGGGGAGGTTATAGAAACCATCATGTTAACATAGAGTGAAGAACCATCATGTTAATGATCCATGATACATCAACATATTAGTACCTTAAGAGTTTTTGATCTTTTACCACGATCAGGTACAAGTAAGTCCATGATTTTCTTTCGATTGGCCATGTCACTCATCTGAGGAGTCACTGGAGAAGGAATTGAGTGATAGACAGTGAGGAATTATAGGAAATCAAATAATTAGATTGATTACGTTTTATTTATTATTTATTTGTTTCCTTTTTCTGTAATGTCCTATATATAGGACTTTATGTTTTGTATTTCAACTCAATCAATAATAATTCAAATTCTGTGATTTATCTTGGTATCACAGCCTCTTTTTTCTTTTCCTAACCCTAAAACAACCTGCAACCGCTTCTTTCCCTACCCTGTCTATCATGGCAATGATTTCTGCCTTCACCGCTGCTGAGAAAACAGCCCATAACTCCCACAAATTTGCATTTAAACTTACTCCTACCAACTATGGCTTCTGGAAAAACATGATACACCCCTTTTTAATCACCAACCACCTCTTTGGTTATGTTGACGGGACCATCCGCTGCCCTCCATCACGGATTGCTGCCACCACCGAAACAGCAGCCATGGACAACCCGAGCTATTCCCATTGGCTCGCGAATGATGCTCATGTTCGCATGGTCATTATTTCAACAATCTCTGAATCCTCTTTTCAACATGTTCAAGGTGAAACCTCTCGTGACCTCTGGCTCTCCTTGGAACGGGCTTATGCTCCGCATAACTCATCTAGGGAATACACACTCAAAACCCAGTTGCTAAAAATAGAGATGAAGTCTGATGAAACATCTGCTGCCTATCTAACCCGTGCCCAAGAATATGCCACGGCTCTAGCGAACATTGGAGAACCATTTAAGGACAAGGATGTCACCATGTTGGTACTCTCTGGCTCACGTGAGGAATATGATGGCCTCAAAGCTAATCTCCTGGCTCGCTCTCCGCCAATCACTTTTAATGAATTACATGGCCTTCTAAGTGACCATGAATTCATGATCAACAAGCCACCAAACCCGCTGCAGGCTTACTCGGCTGCTTCACAGCCTGCGGGTCTGCCCTCCCCCACGGCAGGCCTGCTGCCTCTTCCTCACCACAACCCTGCCCTCACCACGTTGCAGCAACAAGCAGCCCTCCTTGGGTACCAACTCAGCCCCGTAATTAATCAAGCCAATCAGCAACCACAAGCCTATTTCTCCAACCGCTCCCAAAACAATTCTCGCAACAACCGGCGTGGAAATTACCGTGGCAACTCTCGTGGTGCTAACACCAGAGGTCGTGATGAGTACCGTGGATCCAACAATCAAAACCGAAATTCTCGGTTTGCTTGGGCATCCACCCAAAACACCGTTCACGGTCACTGTAATCGTTGTGGTATAGGACACATTCCTGCTCAATGTCCAACTCAGTCCACATCAGCCGGGAGTCTTCTCAGGCTAACTATGCTGCTTTTGCTGAAACTGGATCCACATCAGGCTCACTTTGGAAACCAGACACGGGTGCGAATGGCCATGCGACTCGATCTTGCAAGTTTAGATAACTCTGAAGCCTACTTCGGTAACAATTCACTTCATGTTGGCGATGGTAATCCTCTTCCTATCTGTCATATTGGCTCATCAAAATTTTATTCTCCTAACAAAACCTTTAGTTTAAATAATATTCTTCACGTACCCCAACTCAAACAAAATCTCTTATCAGTCCAACAATTTTGTTCAGATAATAACGTGTTTTTTGAATTTCACTCTTCTTTCTTCGTTGTGAAGGACGAGTCTACACATACCATCCTACTCACGGGCCCAGTGACAACGGTCTCTACTCGCTATATCTTCGAAATTAAAGTCCCTACCACATGTCTCCTTCACGTGATCAAAGCTCCTTGACAATTTGGCATCAACGACTCGGACATCCCATGCACGAGTTTTTCATTCTATTTTGTCTAGCAATAATTTACCAGTTTCAAATAAATTGTCTTCTTCAGTGTGTTCTTCTTGTCAAATGGGGAAATCCTCCAAATTGTCTTTGAAACCTTCCAATTTTCGTAGTCATAATATTTTGGATTTAGTTTATTGCGATGTTTGGGGTCCTGCTCCTTCTGTTTCTTTTACTGGTTGTAGATTCTTTTTACTTTGTGTGGACCACCACTCGAGATATATGTGGTTTTACCCTTTAAAACATAAATCTGATGTTTTCTCTACCTTCCAATTGTTTGTTAAAATGGCTGAAAGACAATTCAACACTAAACTCAAACGGGTTCAATCTGATTGGGGGGGTGAATTTCGTACTCTTGCACCTTTTCTTTCTTCACTTGGCATCATTCACCAACGCTCGTGCCCACACACGAGTGAACAAAATGGCATTGTTGAGCGCCGACATAGACACGTTGTTGAAACCGGTTTAACCCTTCTTGCTCACTCTCACACCCCAACGTTTTGGGATTTTGCATTTGAAACAAAGAAGTTTACCTAATCAATCGCATGCCTCAAGAACCAACTCAAACAAATCTCCTTTTGAATTCCTATTTCACCGACCACACGATTACTCTTTCCTTCGAGTTTTGGGTGTGAATGCTTTCACCTACGACCATATAACCTCACAAAATGGATTTTCGGTCCACCACTTGTGTCTTTCTAGGTTCTGATTTGATCCATCATGGATATCGCCGCTAGACCTACAAACCGACCGCATCTACATTGCTCGTCACGTGCGATTTAACGAGCACCTCTTTCCTTTTCACCCACCCGACACAACCACCTTACCCTTACCGGAAGACTCTCACCATATTACTCTTCCTATCCTACTCCACCTCCACCAAACCATGAACCCACCTTGTCCACATCCCATCACCGAACTCGTCAACGGCCCGTGCGAACCCGTCCAAGAACCGCTTCGTCCCTATCACCGACCCTCTTCCCGACCCAAACCCATGCTCCTGGTGACCATGTCCACACTTCCGGTCCTCGGTACGCCCCCACCACCGGCTCGCACTAATCCACCACTCGTACTCGTCCACCCAATCTCGACAAAATCCCAAACCTACCATTCGCTATAATCCTTCCGCTTATCATGTCTCTCCGATCCTCCTAATTACATTGAGCCATCTTCCTTCATTGTTGCCAACAAATCTCCGAATGGCGTGAGCCATGGTCAAGAGTTTGATGCTCTTGTCAAAGCGGAACATGGTCACTTGTACCTCGTCTTAAAAATACTAATGTTATTGATTCTAAGTGGGTTTACAAGATTAAAAGGGATGCAACGGTAATGTTACACGCTATAAGGCGAGGCCGGTTGCTAAGGGCTTTAACCAAAAGCCTGGTATTGATTATCAAGAAACTTTCAGCCCCGTTGTGAAAGCAACAACAATACGGGTTTTGCTATCTCTTTGTAACGAATCAATGGTCGCTTCGCCAACTAGATGTTCAAAATGCTTTTCTTCACGAATTAAAGGAACTGCTTATTTACGCCAACCACGGCTTTATTGATGCATCCAAGGTCGATCATGTCGCATCGCATAAGTCCTCTACGGACTCAAACAGCCTCGCGCATGGTTTGAGCGCCTCGATAACACTTTGCATCATTTGGGTTTCACTGGCTCCAAAGCGGATCCTCACTCTTTATTCTTAACAATGGTGGAACTTTGGTATATGTTTTAGTCTATGTCGATGACATTATTGTTACTGACAACAACACCAATGCTATTAATGATGTCATTGCAAACTTGGGCACCTCCTGCGATCAAAGACACGGGGACTGCACTATTTTCAGGTATTGAAGTTATTCGTCATGGCGCCCACTTAATTCTTTCTCGGCAAAAATATTTTTCGACCGATTGGAAAGCGGGTTTGTCAGTTACAAAGCGGTTCCCTCCCATGAGTACCTCTCGATTCTCACTAGCAATGACAATCCAACTCTCACGACCCAACCAAGTATCGTCAAATAGTGGGGCTCTTCAAGATGCTTCCTTATCGAGACGACATCACTTTGCGTCAACAAAGTATGTCGATAGATATGCACTCCCACCGAAAAACATTGGTCGGTTGTTAAGCGGATATTACGCTATCCGAAAGGTACTTCTCACTTTGGCCTTTTATTCGTCATGGCTCGGGTTCCACCTACATGCCTTCTTCAAGTCAACTGGAACTCAACTTTCGGGCCTTTTCGATCTTGATTCATTTGGTTGTCCGATGATCGCTTGACTCCACGGGAGGGTTTGCTATATACTGGGATCGAACCTCATCTCATGGAATGCTAGGAAGCAACGCAGATATCTCGCTCTCTCGAGTCTCGAATATAAAGCCATGGGACCGACATTCTTTGAATTAACATGGCTAGAGGCCCTTTACGAGAACTTGGAATTGTCTCAACTGCTACTCCCACGCTTTGGTGTGACAACTTAGGTGCCACGTACTTGTCTGCTAATCCATTTTCCATGCTCGGACAAAGCATGTTGAGTGTGATTATCATTTCGTTCGTGAGAAGGTTTCTAAAGGACAACTACAAGTCAAATTCATTTCAACGCATGACCGGCCAGCCGATGTGTTCACTAAGCCTCTACCTACTCAACGATTTCTAATGCTTGGTCCAAGTTGCGGTCGTTCCCGCCCTCAACTTGCGGGGATGATGAGCGGTGAGGAATTATAGAAATCAAATAATTAGATTGATTACGTTTTATTTATTATTTATTTGTTTCCTTTTTCGTAATGTCCTATATATAGGACTTTATGTTTTGTATTTCAACTCAATCAATAATAATTCAAATTCTGTGATTTATCTTTGAGCGAGGCAAGGGAGTGAAGTCCCCAAATGAGTTATCGGATAATTCTCTTATCTTCAGCTTTTTCGTGTTGCGTTGAATGCATAAACCTTCATAGAACGTGTGTGTGATGTGATTGGGAAAGCATACAAAGGAATAAATAATTTTTTCCAAATCAACCAATGACAATGTGAGAACTCTACCACTGCCTCCATTAGAATCTAAGTGATAAGCATCCAGTCTCCTTTCCGAGTGATCCTTCTGCAGTTCAACAGATATAGATTATATGACTCATAATTCTGTTTATATTACAGTAAATTGGCATTATGATCAGATATGAGAAGGATCTGACTGCTTGGTGGAGGAAAGAGACATGCATTAAAAAGGATAAGTGAACTATCACTACGAATATCATCAAAAGGCAATAACACTGTAATGACAAGAGACATGCATTAAACAGCGATGTCCTAAAAAGATGTCTTTGAGATTGGCGTCATAGACGTTAAATAAAAGATAAGATTTACTAGGCATGGCCTAACAGCCATATTTCCTAAAACTAACTGTGTTTTTTAAAACGGAGGGCATGACAAGTGTTGAAATAAAATCCCTAAGAAAATAGAAACAACGTTGCAGAATTCGAATCTTTCACCTTAAACATAACAAGCAAGTATTATTTCATCTCTGCTAGTACAACTTTGACATTATATTATAAGTTTGTGCACTTTGTATGTCTATATTCGACCACATTACTTCTACTTCTCAAAAAGTATATGCATATATCGATAATTCAGTAACCACCACATAACCCCTTTAGGTCCTTCCAATGCCTGCCCCCACCTCAAAATTTTGTCTCCTTTTCCATAACATATTGTTCAAATATTAACCACCACCTATAAGCCTGTATCACTTAGAAGTCATGAGCAATCAACGATATTCTGAGAAAAGATCTGTAATTACCTGGTCATTCTGAAATTTAGAATCAAGTGACCATCGATGATTGAATGAGGCTCCCTGCTACAACAGAAGACAGAACTAAGAACAAAATAGCTAGCACAAAACTCTAACAACTCCAGTAAATATTTTACATACAGGATGCTTAGCTTTCTTTTTCTTTCTGGGTCTATCTGACACATCAACCAAATGAAACTGCAACTGCTTTGCATAGTCATCCACTGACTCAACTTCAATTGAGTCTGGTATTTGGGCTCCTCCATGTAGGATAATTTGCTCGTCCTGAGAAGAATTGGTATCACCGCTAGAAGCTTCTGTTTTGTTTGGAGCCTGAATATATCCAGAAGTTTCAGCACTGAATGGTCCTACAACCCGTTGGCTGGAAGCAGTACGCACATGTTTTGCGGGGAGTATAACATTTAGACTGCTGCCAGGCCGTTTCCCATATAAAACAGAGGGTTGGGTCCCAATATGTTTTTCAATAGCTTGCATTAACGGTAAATCAGCTCCAATTTCATATGGTCTTTCAGTATAAGATTTGTAGTCTTCCCTTCTATTTTTGATAGCTGTCGATGCCATGCTACCTTCAAATGCTCCTGGCAAAGAGCATGCTCTTGTTTCTCCATCATCCTCTTCTATTACATTGTCTTTAGATAGTCAGACTTTTGCAATCGATAAAACTCGGTAGAAAAGTAAGACCAATTTAATAATACCTGCAACAGCAGCACAGCCAGATGTATCCACTTCTTCCTGCATACCTGTCCAAGTTCTCTGAAGAGAAGAAAATATATATCCTCAAGTTAGCAAATGAAAGGGACATGCTTGGCAGAAAGAAAAAAATGGTATGTGGTTTCTCTAACTAGCCTGGTAGTGAAAGGAAGTACAAGCCGTGTTCTATAATGCATTGTTTACTATGAGACCCGTGAATATACAATATCTTGCAGATCTCCTTTACAAGCAACACTAATAATAAAGATTTAAAATCTCAATGTGGACTTTAAATGTACTTCCACACAGGTCACTAACAATCTAAATATAGCCCTTTAAGACTCAATGATGATCCCATCAGGAACAAGACATAAGATAACACATATGCGCGCAAACTTCCAAACATATATGTTACGCTTCATTAGTCTAATATTCTTCTCTACCAAGTATTTCCAACCTAAATGTTAGGCTATCGAAAATAAGATGTATTATCATTGACGCGCCAAGAAACTCATATTACCCTTAATTACTTCATTAAATGCTTTTGCTAACCAGCTCAAATCTTTTTTTTTTTTTTTTTTGAACAGCACATTAAATAAAAAACTAGCAAGGCGCTAGAAAGGAATTACAATAAGTTCATACAAGAGGATATAGGATCAACCGTCCAATCTATCCAATTGGGTACAAGATTCCTACTTCTATGACAAATCCAAGAATACGAATAAACCATGATTTCATCCATGAGAGTATCCTTCCTTGGTGGTTTTAAATCAAAACAAACTCGATTCCTATACCTCCAAAGAACCCAAAAAGTTGTTTGACAAATTGAAATTAAAGAGGAACAGTGACAGAGAGGGAGAGGAGGGAGATTCCTAACTCCACTATTAGGCATGTAACGGAATGTAGACACAAAAAAGTTATGAGTGACAGTCAGGCATTGTTCTTATGCACCCATTTTAATAACCGCCAACTAAAAGTGTTTACTATCTCCATTCTCCTAAACTAATAGTTGATAAATAAAAAAGACGTCAAATGGGATGCAGCAGTTACTTCCCCTGCGACAAGTAACTAGATGCATAACGAGTTCCTTAAGAATTACCATATCAAGTAGCAAAATTGTTTAGTATCATCCTCCCTCATTTATATAACTTCCAACTATGAGCTACATCCGAGATAAGTATCTACCTTTCTATTCGGTTGTCCACATTTCAAGTCTTCCTTCCTTAATTGAAATATTTTGTTGCAATAAAGTTTTGGACAATTTACATTTGCAAATATGAGAGGACCCGAACCACCATAAAGATGAATAAATAAAGGAGCGGTGCAGTTTTTATTGAGGGTTCATGTGGCTGAGGGGTGGCTCAAGCGTAAAAGCTACTAAAGGTAGGGATTTAGGCCTTCGAATATAAGGCTGCGCATATATAGATAGTCAATCACATCTTTTATGTTCTCATCGCTAAGGCCTCGATATTTAGGGATCCCCGAATGACTAAATTCGCTAAAACAATTTGGAATGTTGGGCCTAATCTAGTTTTATATATATATTTCAAGCCTACAAACGATAAAATACTAAGCCCATTCCTCAGAGTTTAAGAAAAAATACTAACTCCACTATTTGCATAATAGGAAACGACATATTAAGCTCATTAGTGCTCCAAGTTGGAGTAACTTCTAGATGGGACTGTAAACGAGCAAAATGTTCAACGACTATTAAACAAACAAAAAAGAACAAGATTTAAAGTCCAGTTTGTTATATAAACAAACACAAACAAATGTCTTATTTGATCATTTATCTTCGTGAACGTTTATATATGTTTAGCTATGTTTCTTCGTTTGTGTTTGAATATTATATGTAATACTAATAATTTATTTAATAAAATAGTTACTATAAGCAAGAGAACACGAGCAAACATAAAATGAATATGAATTTAATGTCTGGTGTATATAATTTATGCTTATTCATTTATGTTCATTCGTTTAACGTCTTCATGAATAAACATAAATGAACACGAACAGGCTTATTTTAAAAAGAGTGAACATGAACACAAACATCCATTTGTTTTAGTGTTCGTATTAGGTTGTTTGTTCAACTCAAACAAAGAATAAACTCCATTCATGTTGGTTCGGTTCCTTACAACTCAATTTCTAATTTATGAGAACTACGAAGTTCGGTTTTCTCTCTTTCTTGTCCTTCGTTTTAATCTTCAATCAACTCTCAATTTTTTTCATAGTCATTTGTTGGTTTAACATCGGGGCGTTTCATTAATTCAATTATTTGAAAAACTAAAATTACGAAAAATGAACTAATCGAAAATGCCACATTTTAAAACTTAGCATTAGGACCCCAAAAGGCTTGAGCCGGCCCTGATGTGGTGCACAATATAAAACACTTCACCTCATGGTTTATGATCCCCTTACCCTCCCAGACCAGCGTGCATGTATGCAGACAGTAATTCATTTGTTTTTCATTGTAGACACATTACGCATTCCGACTTTAATGAACATATAGCAATAGCAAGTACTCTAGGCACCAGAAACTAGCACCCTACCTACACAAAGTAAATTTCATTTCATTCGAATGAAACCAAAACTCTTTTACTTCTTGTTTATCATAGAAACTAGAGTAATTGTATCAGATTGTAACACTAAATCTCTGCAAACATTAGATAAAATGAAACAGAATAGAAGGGGAAATCAGCTCTGCAATGGCACCAAGAAGTATTTATACCTCGCATTGTAGCAAATGGGATTCAATAGATTTTCTATAGGCCTCATTTGCCCCAGGCGGTACAGTATAGAAGAGGTTTTCCTGCATACAAAACAGGAACAACTTAGATACCAAAGAAAGTAAGTTTTACACGAAGCTACACTGTATAGCATGGTTACAGAAAATAAAGGCCTTCGAAAGCATAGTTTATTTGTCTATTATACATGAGTAGATATATTCTATGGCTGTTTGTGCTATTGTAGTTGTGTAATTACTACTTTATGTAAATTATGTGATGGAACAAAGTGCTGTTCATACTTCTGACAAGTTATCCCGTGCAATGTCTATGATGCCCAAATCAGTCTTATCACGAGCCGAAGGTACTTGCATCGTACTGCACTGAACAAGAATGCTATTATACTTCAAGAATCTCATAGCATATCCCTGAAGCCCTTGCTTGGAATCTGTTTTGAGACTCTGAAGCTCCAAATCCTTGCATTTCACCTAGCACAGGCAATAATGTAAGCTTAGATGTTTCTTGCATTACAGGTATAAGAAATTCGAATATACCACTATCAGCAACACTCAACAAGATATACATGCATCAAGAAGTAAACACAAATTATAAGTATTAATGGCCCATCGTGAGATCATACATGGCCTTACGATTTCTGTTTGCAGTGTCAATTCAAACTTATTAATACCTCTATCGTGTGCCAAAACTCCATGATATCTCTACTCAGGATTTGAGCTACTTCTCTTTGCTTCCTTGATGCAATTTGTAGTTGATATCTTTTCTGTGAAGATAAAGCAACTTGTCCAGAAATTTGAGCAGCTGCACTTACCTTCCAAAGGCGCTCCTGTTTTATGAACAGATATATTAAGAAATATGTATGTGATACGGTCCATCAGGAAAACTACATAATTTAATTAGATTATACATTTAAAAGGGTGTAAAGAACTTCGAAGCACCAGGGAAAATAAAAATCAAACCTGAGCAAAATCATTAGCCAACCAGGACATTTCCTCGAGGACAAGATCCCAATGTGAAATTTGATGGTTCTGCAATGGCAATGTGCTAACATCTAGTTCAGTTATCCTCATACGATTTACCTGTTTACAGAACAGTCCAAAATCAGCTACCAGGCACTTTTATGAGGCAAATATTACATACTTTAGGTTCATAATGAAATTGAACATAAAGAGACACCTCTATAATCTGAGCCTCTTTTAGGATATAGTCTTCGTGTTCCTTGATGGCTAAGTTCAAGTTGTTCTGAGAGCATGCAGATTGCTCTGGAATAACAGTAGGACCATCTGGCTTAATTTCTTCAGCTGAGCCAGGATTTTTCAACTCATTTTGTATGTCAAATTCAGATCCTTTTAAAGCTTCCACTTCCTTAAGTACTAAACCATTCTCATTGTGACTCCGACAACATGAATCAATACTATTACTGGCAATGTTTAATATATCACACTCCTTTCCTTGAACCAAATTATTACCTTCCTTACTGGGTACCTCATTAGATGCTAAATCTTGTTCCATTGCCCCATTACATCTTACATTTATTGGTCTTACAGGCAACTCGTCCTCATTATTAACATCTAAACTTTGACCGTTTTGGGTACATGGTAACTCAGAATTTAAACCATTGGTGGATATGACCTGGTGAGGAGTAGTAGCCACTACACCATTTAATTCAGTATCTAAATGGCCATTGGAAACCTTATCCTTGATAGTCACACTAGCATTAGAACCGTCAAGGCTGGAGTTAAAACTTGAAAAAGCATTCCCATTCTCACTGGCTGCAACTACCAATCCCTTAACATCCCTAGAAGAACTTGATCCACTGCCATCACGGTTTGGTCGAGACCTAACCCTACGCTTATATAATATATGGGGCAATCCTAATGCAGCAGGATCACCTGATTTCCTAGTATTTTGACCAGAATCTAACCGTGAGTAATGATCTGAAAGGGCAATACATCTCCTTTCAGCTTCAGGAATTTTATTGCCACCATCAAATAGCACGAGATTATCAGCACTTTTAGGCTCACAGACTGAAGGATCCCCTAGTCTATTGCTACTTTCAACAGAATCTCCATGAGGTGAAGCAGTTACTGCAAAGCTTCCTTTAGGTTCACTACAAAATTATAAGAGATCATACAAATGAAAATTAAAGAAGAATTCTAATGATTGCAATAGTAGAAATATAATAATTTCCATAAGTAGGTATAAACCTAGTCACAAATGGCTCCTGATGTTGATCTGTCAGCGATGTGGACTGAACGCTAACTGATGCAGCACTCTCAAATTTCAAGTCTAATGGATTGCCGCCCTGCAAAATGTGCAATCAATCAATTACACCTATGCATTTAATGCAAACGGAGTGCAGTGAAAACAACTTAATAGTGATTTTTTTGGCATACTTTCTGTAGAAATTCTAATTCTATTCTATATTTCTCAGCAGCAGTGAATGTTTGCCTGCAAATACAACAATTCACTGTCATGTTGGTGCTCAACAGATTAATAAGAGATCAAAGTTCATATGTGAGGTATAACTCAAGAAATGAACAACACTCTCACCTAAGCTCAGCTTGAGTTTTCTCAAGATCTGATGATCGCTGCAAAGTTAATGTAGAAGAAATTCCAAGTCTGCCGTCAATACCTCCTCCCATGGAATCAACCTCAGCATGGACTAAGAGCACAGATCCTCAAGCATATCCATGCATTTCCGCTGTGGACAATTGCAGGTGTCTTGCTGCCACGGATACGAATAACTGAAGGAAAAAATATACACGTATGTGACGTTTCATTGCAGATAAAAAAATAAGGAACCATAAAACAGCATTAGCACGACCGCGATATTTTGATCTTTTATTTTTGGGTAACCATGGTTTCCGACCTTTGGCTGACAGGGATTGAACCCACCGCCACACACACTCAGACCGGGTAAAGCCCTCCCTTTAAACCGCGATATCTTATTTTATGTACTCAAAAGCAGAATGTGGCAATACTACCGTTTCTTGTATATTAAAAACCACACAAAGTGCAAAATCTTTCTTATCATAAACATACAATGCAACAATATCTAGTGATTATTAGTTATCCAGAACATAGATCTTAATAATGTGAACACTCGAGGCACTTGAATTGTTTGTGTCTAGATTAATCAGAAGGAAGTCATGGAACTCTGTAACGACCACTACCACCATGATGATAAGACACGGCATGGCACTTTCACAGGTAGGAAATACCTAAGATGATATTCCCTAAGGAGGTGTTTGGTATTGTTTTTTTTTTTCTGCTTCTGCCTAAAAAGTACTTATTTGCTGCTTAAAAATAAGTACTTTTTGAAATGGTGTTTGGGTTTGCTTATTTTGTAAAAGATGCAATAATACTCGAAAAAACAATAATTTGATAGAAAATTTTAATTAAATTAATTTATTAACGATTTTAGATTAAATATGAGAGTAAAAACTAATTTAATATGATATTGAATGAGTAGTGTTGCAAAAAAAGGCCTACAAGGTCGATTAATCGCCGTCTAAGCACTAATCGGCCACCAACCTTTTTGATTTGTACAAATCACCCAAAAAAGGTCAAGGACGGTCAGCGGTGGTCAAACTTGCCGCAAACCTGCAAATCTCGCCGGAAATACCCAAAACTCGCCAGAAACATGTTTAATCACTTGTCGCTGTTTATATCTATTACAAGTTGTTTTTTGAGAAAAATCTTGCCAGAAATACCTAACACTCGCCGAAAATGCCAATCCGATTAATCGCCGCCTAGACCAATTACAAGCTACAAGGGGGTCAACCGACCAACTACCGACTCGCGGTTTTTGCAACCTTGCAAATAAGTAAAATTACTTATGAAAAACTGCTTTTCTGCTTAAAAATAAGCAGAAAGTGTTTGGATATCAAAACTGCTTTTCTGCTTAAAATTAAGATAGGCAGAAAAAATAAGTAATTCCGAACACCCACTAAAAGTATGATTCATATAATTAAGACCTGCACATACAGAAACTACCAACATTCCTAGTCACATTCGACAGTTGTGTAACATTCCCTCGAAATGTTTCTGCAATTAAAATGACCTGCTCAGTTTGCAAATTAAAATATCTGGCAGCTACCTATGTTCCTACAGCATGTCATCTTTACAATCTAAATGCATCGACTAGTATCATATCTCAACACCATCTGACAACCAGCTGATATCGCATAAGCATGAGTCTGACCAGTTAAAATCAAGCCGACACAACTGAACAAGCGAGATATTTAAACAAGGTCTATGGCAACAGAACTATTTCATAAACTATGCCGTACAGGAATGACTATGTTATAATTGATGATAGTTTATCCCGACAAAAGTCAAACTTTCCACGTCATCCATATACATAGGCACGTCATCATTTGCCATGATCATAACTTTACTTCACAGAATCAAGTAACGCAACAATTAATAACAACCATATACAGCCATCCAGGATAATCAAGCTTTTACAAGCATTTAGCATCTAAAATTGAAAGCTCGTTTGGCAAAGAGCGTTTAGCATTTTACTTTTTAATAAAACGCTACTTCTCAATCACTACTTGAAGAAGATTTTAGCATTAGCTTTACATCATTAAACTTTATAATCACAAATACACATGTGTTACCAAACGCTTTTATAAAACAAATAGCTACCACTCAACCTACTACTAACCGCTACTGCTAACTAAGGGTATGTTTGGCGGCGAGCGTTTTGAAGCAACTAGCAACTAGCGGTTAGAGTTTTGTACACATATGCTTGTTTGGCAACAAGCAACTAGCATTCCTAATTTTTCTAAACGCTCCAAATCAGAATGCTACTTTAAGTAGCATTTACTAGCAACTAGCGTTTTCACGTAGTAATTATAGCCATACAGCTATGCTACCAACCGCTTCTACCTATTTTGCCAAACATACCCTAAAATGTGGAAAATGACAAAAAAGTTAAGGGGCCGTTTAGTTGGTGAAAATTTTTCCTGTTTTTCCGTTTCTAAATTCCTAGAGAATGGAGTGGTTTTTCTTCTCTAGAGAAGAGTTGAGAAATGTGAAAATCCGTTTAGTTGGAGTTATATTTTTCCTTTTTTCTAAAATGAAAAGTTGTTTAGTTGAAGGTGGAGGATGAAGGATGGAAGATGTGTGATAAAAGTGTAGGGTGAAAGGAAATGGTGTTATTATTTTGAAAAATGAAAAAAGTGAAAAGGGTGTAATGTTATTTTCATTTTTCTATTACAATTGGAAATGAGAATTTCATATTTTGGAAAATTATTGGAAAAAGTGCGACTAAACTGATTTTCGGTTTTTCTTTTCATATGAAAAATTTTCCGGAAAAATGGAGTATTTCTCCAACTAAACTACCTAAACATTTTGTTTTTGTTTTGTTTTTTAAAAAAAAAAAAAAAAAAAAAAAGGCTAGTTGTCAAACAAGCATTATATATTTACTAAACACTAAACGCTCCGAAAAGCGCGTCGTCCGATTCTACGCATCACCAGCTTACAAAACAAACTAACACAACACTTAAATTACACAAAATCACATAAACCATAAACCTAGGGTTTAACAAGTAATAAAAAATTAGGGTTTTAAAAAAGCAATACCTGAATTACAGCTTTAATCACCTTCTCCACTCCACCAAACCTTTAATTTGCTCCAATTTTGATCATAATTTAACTGTGCCCTAGAAAATATTGAGTTTTTATTATTGCATAAATAGATATATAATTTATGTTTCTGATTGATTTTTGGATATAATAACTTTGTGTATATTAATTTTGTATGCTGTTGAGGTTGAAGGTCGACTATTTTGTCGTCTTGTGACTGAGTGTGAGTGACACTGTGTTTAGTGGGCTGGACGTCAGGATGATGATGATTAAGAGGGCTTTGTTTGTTAGTGTTCGTGTTTGGGCCCATGATTTAGGGGTGTTCGCAAATCGGGTAACATGAACAGAAACCGAAAATCGAAACCGAATGAATCGAATTTAATCAATTTATCAAAATTAAACCGCACTTAATTAGATATTCATTTTCGATTTGGATATGATCTTGACAAAATGAAAAATAAACGAAACCAAATTCATATAAATACATAATTTACATAAATGCATACACATTTGTGTTTTTCTAAGAACTGATTTTAATTTATTTACTTTTAATATTTTATATAAATTGTTGATCTTGACACCTTATAATTATTATTATAAGTATCATGAAAATCTAAATCTTTTGTGTTAGTGTTGTATAGGAAACATAAAAAAACTCAAGTATACAAATTCAAAGTTTAGCAGAATATGAATTGGCAAACATACAAACCCCTTATAATTTAGGGACAAGTGAACTACATGTTAATTATGCGAGTCTACGTACATCTCAAGTGCTTAAAAAAATAAAAATAAGATATTAGTAATAATATCCACACACAGGTTTTTTCTGAAATTATTAATTACATGTAATTATCAATTAGTAAACAAACAAATTAGTGTGTCCTATATGACTTTACTTATCGGATTAAAATATGAAATTTTAGCAATTAATCTTAGTATCCAAGCACTTTGAAACAAATTCGAAAACTTTAAATGTTGTTGTAGCGGTAGCATATTATTTATTAAAAATGTAAAAATGATGTCTTTTTTAATACATGTAAGATAAACTTGTGGTATATATATTGTGATATACTACTTAGAAGCCGTTATAAAAAACCCATAATTTATCAAAATTTATTCAATTGTAAAACAAAATTCGATAAAGTAATAAACCGGTTCCTTCTTCCATTACTTGTGGAGCCACGGTCCGCAAAGAGGACCACATCATCATGGTCATTATATAACTTAAATATGAAATGTAATACACCAACTTGATGTGTTTTACATGGCCAATTTATTTGCGAAGCCTCAAGTACTAAATGTTACAATAATACCGACAAATCATCACTTTATAAAATCAATATTATAAACCAAGGTTGATGTTATTGAATTGAGACTACTTTGATGACAGATAAGTTTTACAATGTGCTACGTTTTATTTCTTTTGGGTTCTATCGCTAGCAATGGCATCAATCTGCTTGTTCACTCAATGCACCATTTACTTCAAAATTCCCACCAAGTCTTTATTTCTTTTGGGTTCTATCGCTAGCAATGGCATCAATCTGCTTGGTCTCCCAAACAGGTTCAACTCGACCTCTAGCATAGTAAATCGACATCAAACCTTCCTTTCATCCCACTCCTCTTATTCCACTAAACCTACACAGTTTTCCAACTATAAGTTGTCAAAACTATATAAATACATAAACCAACAACTAAAACTGGAACTTACAGAAGTTTAAAATTTTAGAATAATAATAACTTCGAAAAACTAACTTGATATATTAAATAGAAATGGTACCTGATTCTAACTTTTAATAGAACTCATTTAAGTCTAATAAATGTCTCTTGAATTCTTGGACATAAGGTCTTAATCGAAATGATGCAACTTCAAGCTTTACTTAGTACACAATTAGATCTTCCTAAGACATAGTTCAGGCAACACATTTAATAGCATGCATGTTTTGTCAAATGTGTTATATTATTTATACACTCATCCAAGACGATCTAGATACAAAGACAAAACTACTTGGTGATGGGAATTGAGAACTGTAGAATCAATTGCAAGATTATCCTTACTTTATATGGGTTGCCTCCACATGTGGAAATCAATGTTTTAAAAACCGGGTTTTTGATCGAACCAGTCGAGCAACTGGTTCATCGGGTCAATGGTCCAACCGGTTCAACCGTCGGGTCAAACCGGTTTACTACCCAAAACAATTTTACATTAGTAAGGCTTACGAAACACTTATAAGACATGTAGAATTCAACACCAAACACATATAAAACCTTGCTGAAAGCCGTTTAAATACACATATGAGAAGGTGTTATACATATCCTTTATTGACTAAATGTATTCTATTCTTATATAACAATTGCAACAGTTTTTTTTCTTTGGAGCATTTCATGTTAGTGGCAAATGGTTTATATATTACTAAGCCTGTTTTATATTTCTTTATTAAGATCTCTGTTATATTTCTTTCTTAAGATCTCTGTTTGATAAATGCATCCATATACTCATCAAATTATTGTTGATGTGAAACGCACAAAAATGGGTACACTTGCCACATATTTTAGACATGTAAACTTAAAATTACTTATCGGCAATTTCATTTTATGAACAGGCTGGTTCTATTAAACCGGGTTGACACGGGTCAACAAAACCCGGAGGTTTAATCCGGTTATAAACATCCGGAAAACCAGCTATTTACGGTCCGTATCATGACGGCTACTGGTTCAACCGGCCGGGTCGAACCGGTTTTAAAACATTGGTGGAAATTCTACCTAATACAAACATTTTTACTCAGACAACACAAACATTTTTGTTACCCAAAAGGATACAGTCTAGTCTACAACTGCCACCAGTTTAGAAATAAAATGTTCTTCGAAACAAAGTGCCTACTCAGAGAGATGAAGAAAATACCTGAGCACGTATGTTAATGTTTCTCCAATGAGTTACGCTGCACGAACTCGCCTATTTCCAGGATTTTTCAAAATTGTCCCGTAATGTAACTGTCTGGTTGAATATGAGTTTTTTCAGGTGTTGAATCCTTATCAGCCACAAAATATCATGCCATAAAGTGAAAAAAATATACAAAATTTATAAAATAACCATTAAATAGTAATATGCAAGAATGATAAAGTTCTATAGCTTACTGAGCCTTTTAAACTGAAACTTTTTATCAGCCTCAGCATATTTGAGGGACAGTACAGCATATGCACATGGTATAGCCACTTTGGACTCTAGGTTTAAATCATTTAGCCCATTTTCAAGCTCTCCGGTATTCTGATTACATCATAAAATTTAATTAATTTGATTCATTGGTTTCATTACAAACAAATGCTCACTTAATAAAATTCACCAACCTTAGATTTAAACAGAGTTTGTCAAACAGTCTGACTTCCACCTTCAACGGATCAACAACTGTAGAAGGCTCTGCCACCTAATGAAGAACCCCCTTCATAGACGTGACTATTAACGAACTGAACTTATAATGGTGCTAATGTAGATACTACTATTAAATAGAAAGTCAAACTGTGTCGGTTTGACTGATCTTTGGTTTAGTCATCTTGAACGTATCATACACAGCTTGTATCTCGACAACATTATTTTTGTCTTTAGAAAGAACCATTTCAGTACACTTGATAGAAATGCATATCTGCATTAGCCATGTTTAGCAATAAATACCAATGCCACCGCATGTTTCTGTCGATTTATTTTATATTGCATTTTCTTATAAATAATAAATTGATCCCAAAGGTGTCTCGGTGGGGCTTCCTCGTAAAAAAATAATAAAAAAATACTAAAATAGTTTTAATTTTTCTATAAAAATCGAATCAAGAGGTTGCATACATTAACTATGGACTTTGGGCGACTTTCAACCCCTTTGACTCGTTATCCTTTTAGCTAAGGTTTTTATTAGTCCCGTTTGAGATACAAACACAGCCAAATCAACTCACTGATAAGTTAATGGGTCAAAATTGCCACCTTTACTGAAAAGTCGTGTGCATTATATCAACATTACGCACCTGAGTAGGACGGTCTTCATGTGAGCAAGCCCATAGTAATCTTTTGAATCTTTCATTCTAAAGTCAGATTGCTCGATATTTGAGAAGGGGACCTGAGAAAAAAGAGAGCAAACAATGCACTCAATAAAAGTATAAAGATTGATACAAACTTATAAAAAAAGGCATACGTTAACAACAATGTCAATATAAGTTCATCCCATGAAAGATTGAGAGGGTGACGTCTAGGAACAACCTTGATAATTTTTCCATCGACACTAATTGCACCGTTACCGACAACCTTAACGTCACCTTTAATGGTACCCAACAACACATATCACAAAATGGTGAAAACTTGGAATCATGCTTTATGAGCTTATTCCATTTGCATTAACTGTGGTAATAATTTACTTACATTATCGACACGGCCGTGTCGTTAACAACCACGACTTATAGTGTGGAGTTTTCACGTTTGTGCTAGCATCGGAGAAAGTTCCACCAATACGCCCTAAACCGTTATTGTAAGCTTCAATTTAGCGACAATCTCAACCTGAACAACCCCTAATTATACTGCAACATAATTCACAATGATTTTTCTAACAAGAAACTTTGGGACAGAAATTTGACACTAAACCTTGCTCTATGTGATCTAACTGAACGTATTCATAGCAAAAAATTCTTGCATATATTTTAAATCACAAATTTCAAGTGACACATAAATGTTTTGTTAGTTGCATCTATAAGTTGTTTAAATAAGCACTCTGAAACAGATAAAAGACTCCAACCATTTCAAACTATCTGGTAAAATTGCTAAGGTTCTAAAACATATATTGGTCTCTTAGTTTATAACACTCCAAACAACCCCTATAAGTAGTTTAAATAATCACTCAAAAAAAGCACTTTAAGTAGTTAATATAGGCACTCCAAACAGCCCCTATAAGTAGTTTAAATAAGCACTCCAAAATAACCCTATAAGTAGCTATCATAAGCACTCCAAACAGCCCCTATAAGTAATTTAAATAAGCACTAAAAATGGCCCTATAAGGAGTTTAAATAAGCATTCCACACAACCGCTATAAGTAGTTTAAATAAGCACTCCAGGACAACCCTATAAGTAGTTATGTAGCGATGAACCTCCTAGAGTAGCCCATATAACCAATTAAGAAGAAAGAATGATTAAAACTTAGTTAGATTATAGTACCATAACATTTATAAATCATGATACATAAAATCAAAAGCAACATAAATAATATTCGATAAAACATACACCTGAAAACGCAACCAACTAACACTTTAACCCTATTCAACAAACTTTAGTTATGTATTTTAGTTCAATCACACAAAAATAAGTGTAAAACATTACATACCCATTACAATCAATCCAAAAATTAATTTAATTTTTTCTACCTTGATTCAATCTTCTATACTTCCAAGACTTCAGTGAGACTGTGGGTCTTGCATGTATGTGATTTCATTAGGACTTTTACCGATTCTTCAGTTTGCATAGAAAGTGGGTAGGTTGCATATATTAGCACATGCTTAATGCTTTATAGGTTATTTTGAAATAAATTAAAGTCCTGAAAATATGAACGAATAAAGAATATTTGGTTCATCTTTTCCTAGCTAGTGTGGATATTTCCTCTGTCTAAGGGTGATCAGGTATGATATAGTTGGAGAGTGCAGGCAGGTACCACATGATCTACAAAAAGCTAAAACAGGTCAACCAACCCGCTCAGCCTATTCATTTACTTGTTTTGACCTGACCCGTCCTATTGGGTTTATTGACTCGTGTAGCTCCAGACACTATTCTCTCTTTGTAGCCATCGCCCATTTATCTACCATATTTTCCCATGATTTGCAATTTTAGTCGTACATCATGTATGTTATAACCAAAAGGTAAATGACGTGTTACATACCTATGAATATGTAATGTAATGATTAAATATTGAAAACTGATAACATCACTTATACATGCATTATTGTTTGGTTCCATGATCTGCACTTATACATACCTAAGAGCATCTTGAAAACTGACCTTTGTTTCCTTGATACTTCAAGCTGGCTATGGTTGTCCAAGGTCTCTCTCACGCTTGAGCTCATTCATCTCTCTCCATCTGCATTAGGATTTATCCACATAAACTGAGTCTAAAACATTGTATTACTCGATGCAAATGATCAAGAAAATTAAAGCAAAAAGTACAAAATAACGAAGTTATCTAAAACGTTATGTGGAAAAAGGCTCAAATATGAATACCTGTTGAATTATGTGCCCCTTCTCCAACAACAAAGACCTTAAACATTTGGAGGAAGAAGGGTCTAGATTCAATAATTCTGCTTTAAGTCTGTAAATCTTTCACCATTTGTTTTTCAGCAACCTAACAATTAAAAACATAAGCAAAGACTAACATTTACAGCTAAAGATTTTATATTGTAATAAATCGTAAACATTCATATTCTAATAAACTATTTCCTTCTTTAGTAAGAAGATCATATTGGGCATGATTCTAGTTTATATGTTCACTTTAGATTTAGTTCCCTAAAAAGCCATAGAATCTTGATCATAAATCTAAGTCTGTGAGCTTAAAACACAATACATGGATCTATAATCCAAAAAGTTGCTTCATTGTTGCTAAAATAATTGATTGCTTCCAAGAACTACAAAAGCTTAGTTGTTTTATACCGAATACATATTCAAATGGATTGTACCATGTAAATATGATTAGTGATTGATACCACATAATCTAAATATGAATATATACTAAAGGATGCTTTATGATTGCTTATTTTGTTTTAGATTATAAGCTTATAGCATTTTTTTTAACAACAAATAGGAACTTTTAAGTGAAATGTTAAGAAAAAATGCTTGTGTCTGCTTATTATATGATGAAATAAGTTGTTCTTAAAAATAGATTGGAGTTGCTTATTTCAAATTGGTTATGCTTATTTGCTAATTTTAAGAAGAAATGAGCAGTTTTTTAAATTTGCTAAACACGTAGACAACAACTATTGGTTATATGTTGCATTTTCATATATTAAAAGAAAATTTTAACCGCCTACTAGCTTACGTTTGAGCTATCGTCGTTAGTCGGTTAAAAGTTTGAAACCATATTTGTGACATACAGTAATTTTATATCATATAATAATATGTGTTGCATATTAAATGAGTTGTGAGTGGGGTGGTGGGGAGCGAGGACAATTGAATGTGGTCATTGAGCAATCATTTGCTATGTTGGATGTGGTAGCGGTGTGTGCATTCATGTGTTTTTCAATAGTGAGGCGAGACCACCGAGTGGTTAAAGGCAAGGTCTCACGTCGTGGATCAAGTGCGGAAAGTGGCAATGTGATCACTTAGTCACCTGATGGTGGCATTAGCTCTCTACATATTATGTGATACCTTAACCACATCAATCAACTCAATAAATTGAAACTTTATTAACGTCGATTTTTTGAAAACTCCAACAAAAACACTTGGCATTAAGTTATAGATATATGATGTGTTATGTGCTAGTATTAGTCTTGTGATTATCATTTTTATAGATGAAATATAAGGGAATAACGCAAAGAGTTAACACCAATATGTTGTTGAAATGTTTGTTGATGCACACGACCTAATCAGTATTCTCGTAATCGTTTTCACACTTTTCAATTTTCATCCAAAAATGTTCATCTTACTAAGTTTGAAACTTCAACGACATCTTAACAGCCGGTTACCTTGGAGATCGTTTACTTGTGTCTTCAAAAAGATTTTCGTGTTGGTGATCAAAACACTTCAACTTGCAACTCGTGTTTTAGTTTGACGTTGATTAAAAAATTTGTAATCATTGTAAATCAATCCGTTAATTGGAGGATTTTATATAGGTGAATATGATGATCTTGAATAAAGCATGTGGCATGAATTCAACCAAATTGCACTGACGCAGCCATGTAGTGAAGTTATTTGGTGTTAGTAACTAAATCATGATCTAATCAATTTATTCGTATATCGACTTAGGTGACTTAACATCAACTTGGTTGCGACTTGCAACAATACTATGTTGAGAAGTACATATTTAACGTACTGATCGTCTAATTTTTTCGAGTTAGAACTTGCACACGGGACATTATAGTTAACGGCCATTTTAAATACAACTAAGTTAAAAACCATGTTCGTACAAACCTTACAAACTTGGGTTCTCATCCTCAATTTTCCTAGCATCCACAAAATTTAAAAACATGTTTGGTCTTGTTGCATAACAAAAGACAATAAAGAAACACAAAGTGCAAGAAGAAAAAAATAATCACATGTACATATGTCAAAGATGCTAAAGTAGTATAGTCTAATTTTTAATCCCACATCGACTGGTGGTCAAATAATGGACAGGCAATGCCTATTATAAATAATGATATAGTGGGCTTGCTGTGAATTAACCCGTCCTGTCAGGGTGAGAGGCGACTTATCAATGATCGTATAGAGACGGTAGGTCGTGCCGACGCCTAAGACAACGAACACACTTTTTAAGACGAGTGAGTCTGCTCTACTTTTTAGCAGGCTTGCCCGTCAATTTTTGGATGCCCGAACAGGGCTCAACAATAAATATACAAACATAGACTCACATAATAAAAAAGGGAGAAATAAAAAGTAGTAAACGTAGCAAAGTCAAAAGCTACATAAGTTAGTGATGGTTTATCAAATTTGTTTGTTCACGAGTCACCCGTATCTTTTAAAATAAATGAGATGCTTTGTGATCCAAAACTACTTTTTTAAGAATGAATAGACATCACCTTTATTTGAGTAAAGTCCAAAATACATCTTTGTGGTTTCTATGCCAGACGGTTACATCCCTAAACTTTTTTGGAACAATTACATCCCTCCGTTAGTAAAGTTGGCACAAAATCATCCCTAGCGACGAGCAGCTGCAAAAGTCGTTAAGTCCCGCGTCTTTAGTCGCGTGAGGGGTATATTTTGTCCATTTCACTCCATTATTAATTTGTTTGACTTTTTGAGTATATTACATGAATTCGTCCATGTGGATAGACCACATACAAACACACATACAAACACAACCACTCATCATCCTCACCACCTACCGCGGAATACATCACCACCGCCACCAACAGCGACAACCACCACTCACCGCCCACTCCAAAAGACTCCCACCTCACCCTCTTTCCGATCTACTACATGTGCGCCTCAAACCACCCCGCCTCGTTTCTTTCACCCACGCGCCACCTAAACCCCACCATATCACCATCACCGTGTCATATTCACAAAGAAGATAAAGGTAGGGTAACACACGCGAGTTTTAGCTCGTTATCCTTGAAACTCGTGACATGAGTCACGAGTTGACTCGTTTTGAGTCGAGTATGGTTAGAAAACGTGGGAAACAACTTTTTAATAACAAAAATGTGGTTAAAACCATGTTGGTATCCGTGTCTCGTGTGCGTGTCGCGTCAAGAAATCCATTTGATTGGGTCATTTGGTTTGAAATGAAAATGGGTCGTTTGGTTTGAAATAAAAATGGGGTCGTTTAGTTAAAACCAGTCGAACCGAGAGCTTAAGCTCTCGGTGTGGATGTGATTGGTGGTTTTGAAATAAAAATGGGGATGTTGTTATTGTTGTTGTCGAAAGGGAAAGACCTTTGATTGGGTCGTTTGGTTTGGTGTTGATGACGGGAAAGGCTAGGCCGAGACCTTTTTGGATGTGTTGGTTTGGCGTTGGTTTGACAAGACATTTTTGGGGGTGTTGGATTATGCTTGTATTTATTAATATCATGAGCGTATTACAAAAATATTGTACGGAGTATATCATGAGCATATTTATATTATGCTTGTATTTATTAATATATCATATTACACTATTATAGTAATAAATGAAATTATGTTGTATATGGTAATATGGTATAATGTCAAAGATAACGTGTTGACATTTTCTTCACTAGATTTTAAATTAAGAGTAAAGTCTAAAATACATCCCTGAGAGTGAGAAATGGACAAAAATACCCCTCACGTGACTAGCACGTGGGGGCTTAACGGGGACTTCTTTGCAGCGTTCGTCCTTAGGGATGATTTTGTGCCAACTTTACTAACGGAGGGATGTAATTGTTCCAAAAAAAAGTTTAGGGATGTAAACCGATCCACAGGGCAAACCACAAGGATGTATTTTGGACTTTACTCTTTTCATTTTATTCATTTTACTGTCATATTAGTCTTTTAATGCCACCAATATTGTGTAATAAGACAAACAACATCGACATCAATACATACCCGTTTAAACACAAATATACGTTCAAAAATAAATATCTCACACACAACCAAAGATAAGAAGTCGGTCATCTCCAAGATTGACTTCTCTCTTTTCTTTGCCCAAGACGCGTCTTTCAGGGTGTGTGTAATAAGGAAAAATGCATCGTTCAAGTGTCAACTAGACAAATGGACGTGTCCTTGCTCTTCTATTAGTGTGAGGGGTGTGATGAGGAAAAGAGTCAAAAGTGAAAGATTTTTGCTTCCTTTTCGGCAAAACCAGTGCAACAGTTTCGAGAAAACAAAAGTAAAACAAAAAGATATCCCGCTCGGGGCTTTAGTCTCGTGAGATTTAGAAGAGAGAAAGAGAGTGATTTTATTTGTTGTGTGTATATTGTGAGTGAATATTTGTGTTTTTAGGTTATTTTTAAATGATAAAAAATAGAAATAATAATAATAATAATAATAATAATGGAAGAGAGATAAGTTACTGTAATGGTTGAGAGAAAATTGAAGGTAAAAATTTTGGAAAGAAAAGAATTTGATATGGAACTAATGTGGCAAAGAATAACCCTCATCACACCCTTCACCCTTACGAGTAGTGTAAAAGGGAGTGTGTCGTCAAATAGATAAAGATCAAAGAGTGAAGTGACACGTGTTGAAAGTATTACATTTTGTCATTTGCATAGATGTGACATACTTGAATAATCCACTCAGATAATAGAGGAGTATTAGTAGTATATATTGTTGTACAATTTTGTTAGCTATGTTATGGTTTAGCTATTTGTGAGAAGTGTCTTGGAAATGTTTGTGATGCTTCAAATCAACCCATACGAAGATATCTAGGTTTGGGTTGTATTTTAAGAGCAAAAGGTATCACAGCGAGCTCACTCGCCGAATCCAATGTGGCAAGGATTTCGGCGTCGTTGAACCCTCACTGTGACACCCTTGGTGCTCGCCGAATGGACACTCGCCGATTCCTCGACATGAATAAGACAAAATACTAAACGACTTTTTTTAATTGGGTTTTTGTGTTGTGAATAAGTGTTTGTATGGAGTCATAATGTATGAGAAGTGTTGGTGTTGATGGAGAAATAAGGTTGGATGTAAAGAAGTTGACTGCTACAACAAATATAAATGGGGCGTGTATGTGTGTGTGTTAGTTGTGAGATTAGGGTTACATAATTCTAGGGTAGTTTTTTATAGAGCTTAACTTTTAGGATTAAATGCTATTGAGTATTTTAGCTTGATGGGCTTATTGGACTAAATCGAAATTTTGGGCTACTGGCTACAAAATGGACATACAGTAAAACATCTATAAATTAATAGTGTTAGGATTGAGATATTTTATTAATTTAGCGAGATATTATTATATCGATAAATTAATAATTTATGAATTTAAAGAGGTTTTACATATGACTATTAAATTTCCAAGTCTAATATACTAGCTAGGTACAATGTATACTTATTAGAGACAAAAAATAATTTTGACATTTTATGAATTCGCATTCACACTTTATGAAAATAAAATTAACACTTTTTGTTGCCATACGAGAAGACAACGCACCAACTCTTTAGAGCAATAAGGATATTTTAAGATAAACTCAATATAAATTTTAAGTTAAACAAAAAACAAGTGACTATGGATTCATTTTTTACTAAACAATCTTAGGATTTTGAAGTGTATCTCTCACATAGACACATATATATACATATATATAGAATTTTTAGTAATTATTAATTTATAGGTTCGTTGGGACTAATATATATATATATATATATATATATATATATATATATATATATATATATATATATATATTGAGGTTTGAAAAATATTATTATCTTATTATTTTATCGATTGGGTTCCAAATTTGAACTGGTGCCAAGTTGAGACCGGCAAATTATAAATTTTATCGAGATTATTAATTTATCGAGTATTAATTTAAAGAGGTTTTACTATATCATAATTATGTTATGGATTTTATGGACTATCGATTTTAACACACGTTAACAATGTCTTTTCTCATTTTTAGTTTTATAGAATGTAATCAATGATTTAATAAAATATGTAATGTTTTTATCTTAATTATGTTTTGAATGAATGAAATTTAGTTTGTTTGAAAAATGAAAAATGAGGTCCAAATGGCTATGTTGTGAGTGAAGATGTATTTTGAGGTGTGAGTATTGAAAGTGGGAATCCTGATGTGGTATCAGTGGGGCTCAAATGGATAAGTCGTAATACCTTATGCTCTTAAGGTGTCCTTGGTTTAAAGCTTTCATGATGGAAGAACAAGAAAAAGTAATAAATGGTGTTAGCAGTACACAATTCCACACCCGCAATGGAGGGCGGAGTAAGAACCCGCTTAAATATCTTACAAAAGATAAACTTTTAAAGCCTACATCATTATTCTTAAGTTATGGTGACATGTATTCTCTTATTAAGGACTTTGATACTTGTATTCTCTTGTTATTGTGTACTGCAACAAAAAATTAAGGAAAGTTAGAAATTAATTGTTATTATCCTAAATACTGAAGTCCAACTATTTTAGGAAAAGTCCGGATTTGGGCCTATTAGTCTGTGCAAAATGGTAAAACTGTACAGAGATCCAATCCTAATAGAGGCTTTTACTTTATACATAATATACTTTTCAGTCCATACTTTTTAGTTTAAAATGTATATGAATGAAACTCGAATCTTTGCATTTTTTTTTCAAAATAAAAGTTTTAAATGCATAATGTCATAGTGTAAAATGTTTTTGAGCATGTTTTGAATAAATATACATGTTTTTTTAGCATGTTTTTATAAAATATATGTTTTTAATGCATAATGTCACAATTTAAAATGTTTGTTTTTAATGCATAACGTCCATATTCTTACTTTATACATGAATTTAATATTTTCATCATATGAAGGATGCACATTTACTTTGTAACATGGCGTTGGACATTATGTTCTATCAAAAGTATGTTCTACAACATTTTCTGGACAAAAGGTGAATACATATTATAATGAAGCACATACAACTATGCAAACAACAAACTTAATAAGGAATAGACTCCCAAACACCTTATAAGCAGCAGAACATAACATAAAAATAAATTCTCGCAATAATTCCTATTACAAACTTGAAATTCATTCACCTTAATTCATCATAAATTTGGGCTTTGCCATCAAGCCTCAACTACCATGGAGAAACCACTTATTTTGACTACATTTCCTTCAACCGATACATATCACAATACTAAAGCAGTATACAATCCTCACTCTAATACCAATAAAAGTACAGAAGAAGGCATCATTAAAAAGAAGTTTAAAACTCTTGTTCTCAAAGGGTTCATAAACAACAGACAACATTTCCCTTTAAGCAAATACAACAGAAACAGGCTTCCAACTCCATCCTCACAAGCGTGAACCTCTGTACTCACTTATCAATCATCATCTAAGGACATGAATAGACCATTAAGAACACCCTATGACCAACTTATGGCTAGGACCAAGTAGTCCCATCTTTTATGACTCACTATTCCTAGCCTCATAAGTTGGCCATTATCATAAAAACTTTCTAAAATTCAGTCATGTAACATAACAGAACACTGCAATCACAATTCTTTTTACTATCTCCAACTTATGTCTGCTATTTCAACAATTGGACTACATAAGGCAAGAAACTTACCTATGAGATCAACAGTTCATATACACTAGAACCAAATGTATTATAAATTGTATCCTTCAAGTACAAAGCTATATGCCCTTTTAACGCAACCACCAATCCTCCATTCTAATTGTTGAAAATTAGAATTAGATATACCAATAGACTATTCAGAGATACAAATACCTCTTTAACCCAAACATGAAACTTTTTATGACAGTTACTAACCAAACATCAATAAACCACATCAAATTCATAATAAAGTTATCTCATCTTTCATGACACACTCAATATGAACTTGGCAAACCTCTAAAAGTCAGTTTTCCCTGCCAAGATACAAAACCATCTTTTATACAACCTTAACCCAAACACCCCTTATGGCTCCCAAAATTTCATTGGTAGAATCTAAGATACATAGCCATCTACTGCCATACATTTCTTATATATCTTTATCTTCCCATTCTATTCACATACGTAGGTTGGACACCCATTTATCAAAAACCTTAATCACTTGAGGAGTTTGAGTACTTTAAGACCCATAAGTCTCAGCCTTATTGATTCAGTTTTTATTTCAATAAGGATTCTTTCAGTTATTTTCCCTTGTGCAAAAGATCCTTTTGTTTCTTTCAAGCCATATATAGTTTACAATTGCTCCAAACACCATTTTTTTCACAACACAGCTGGTTGTATAAAGGGATGCCAGAGTAGAGTATACATTTTTGTTATTGGCCTCTCATATGTTTTCCCTCATATAGCAGTACCAGTTTGTGCAATCAACCGAGACTTCACATACCCCATGGCAATGTTCTTCAAACACAGATTGAACCCTTCACTAGTAACCTTACAAATGTTCTCCACATTCTCATTCTAAATTTTACTGTGGCTTCAGGTTGGTGTGTCTGCAGAAAAAATCCAAACTCGCTTGATTGTTGGCCCGTCAACAATTTGCTTGAGGATCACATCAGCTTGAAGAAAACCACCTCACCCTTTCGTCTCTTGCTAATAGCCCAAGTGAGTTCAACCTCCACAATCCACAAAGATTATCTATACGTTGCTCCATGTCATTTTAATATAGACATAATCCAACTTCAAGATGAATATTGTATTTTCCGTCATAACTTCACCCGCATACTTGTAAGAAAGTGAGTAACTTTTTATAAGTGTGATAATAGCTTAACTATCCTTAGCTATAAGAAAATGTACCCAATACTAGTTAAAAAAACATTTGGCACCATTGATATCAAAGTAATGCAACTTACTTTTTCGTGATACAATATAAGTTCCATCGTCCAAATGAACTTTTATTTGATGAGAATTATACCTTGGAGCTATGTAAGTGTTATCATCCTTGAATGTTGTTCTATTTGTGATTAACTATATATGTAAGTTTCAATTTAATTGGTTCACAGTTGTTGAAGAACATATAATAAGAAGAAAAAATACCAGTACTTATTCGGTACTCATTCCTTGTTTTACGGTTTCTTTGAGCATGACTATTGCGACTACTCCTCCCACGTCAGTTAGATAAGAAACATTTGAACCCTTAAAGGGTCGGGTATAGCAACACCTCGTCCTCCACTTTCGACGTGGCATACAAAGTGGCGCCGCCGCTCCTCCGCCAACACACCGCTGCAGCCCGACAGTTTCAAAATCGCGACTTAAGTAGCGTGGAAGAAGACAAATAACTATCAATTTATTTTATTTTCTTTTGATTTTTATTTTTTAATTGGGTTTGTGTATCGTGTTTTGTTTTTGAGTGTGTGTGTTTTGTGTGTGCACAGTTGAGATGAAGAAGATAAACAGTGTTTTATGTTTTGTGTTTTTGTGTGTACACGAGTGAACGGGTTGTTTAACACGAAGCCCAACCAACTTTTATGTAGACCACTTTTTATGTAATATATAATTTTGAGTTAATTACAAAACTCGTCCTTGTGGTTTGTCGGGTTTCACATGCTTCGTCGAGGTGTTTTTAAGCGGATCATATCCTTATGGTTTTGACTCATTACGGGTTTAGTCCTTTGATCACTATTTCTGTTAGTTTGACTCTCAAGTACTTGTTTGGTTAGTTAATATGACATAAATACCCTCTGTTATTATTATTGTTAAAAAAACACATTTTTACCCAAACAAATTTGGCATCCACATCAATTTCTAGAGCTTTATAATAATAACATTCTAACGAAAAACTTTAACCCTCTTATTTTTTTTCTTCCAACAAAATCATCAAATTAACAACCCACACACCAATTTATTTTCCATATCAATTCACAACTATCCATCCCACACCACAAGTCAACAACTACTTTGAGATAAAACTAACCAAAAATCTCACCTACCTTTACACACAATATCAACATTCTCTAAATAAAACCCACCAAAACAATGACACAAACATTTTTGAACAAATTTTTTTTTTTGTATTTTTTATAAAATTTAGTATTTGTACTTAAAAAAAATTGAATCAACACAGTGGCATAAACATTGAACATGCAAAAAAATTAAATAACTGAATTTCTTTAACACAATGCCATAAAAATCATTAACTTGTTTTAAAACAAGTCTTAAAGACCAACATATAAACACATGCAACACATAGTTTTATAGATGGAACTAACACCATCTATTTTCAAGATCTATAAAAATAGAAAAATGAAGAAAGAAGGTGTCGATCTGGTTTTGGCTCGGTTTACGGAAATGTCGAAGGGTCACACTGATGCACAATAAAAGGGAAACGCAAGCGGAAATGAGAAAAGAGTGACGAAATGAAATGGAAATGAAAATACGGTAATATTCTCGTAGAGGGGTAAAATGGTAATTATCTATGGTGTATATATTTATCTGAAATAAAGATATAAGTGAATAAAAAACAAAACCACAAACCTAAGGGTTGTGGTTTTCGGCCGAAACCTTAAGGGGTATTTTTTTACTCATTGTCAAACTTGTATTCACTTAAGGAGAATAAATGGGGATTCCAGAATGTTTCTTTGTAGGCTATAAATAAAAATACTATCTAATAGAATTCATAACATTCCTCATAACCCTAAATCTCTCACTCCCTCTTTCCCATACGGTCGACCGAACACATAGGGTCGAAATCCTAAAGTAGATCAATCGACTTTATTAAGTCGATACACTGGTCGACTTCCAGTCGACTTAGTACCCGTGTTTCGTACTCTCCTAACTGTCTTAGGTTCGTATCCCTAGTCCTACATGTACAATACCGATAGATACCTGATGAAACCAACACAGTGATTCTCACCATAAACCCTAATCCAGTCGATTGAAGCATCAAGAAGAAAAAGTCAACTTTGTGCAAGCTCTGAAGGTCTAGAATCTTACATAATTGCAGTATCAAGTAAGTAATTATGTGAACACCCTTTATACATGTTAGGTTTAGGTTATATCACTGATTATGAAATTTGTTATAAGAGATTTGGTCTGCATGACCTTTATATATTTATTTTTCGTTGCGTATGTTTTTACGACATGCAGGTTTGTTCTGATGGTGGCACTTGCTCTCTACATGTTATGTGATATTTTAACCACAAAAACTTAAATTAATAACTTTATATGTATGTGTCTTCAAAATAGCTAAATGGAAAAGCATTTATATTTATGTTACTCGGGAAAATTTAAGCCATTTTTGCTTTTAACGTACGCGACTTAACTAGTATAATTGTGGTCGTTTTTGAAATTTTCACTGATCATCTCAAGATGTTCACTCAATTAGGTTTGAAACATGATATCTTCTGAGACTTTGGTGACACACTGACACTATAACACTAGGCCACCCTATGATTGTTTGCAACTTTGCATGTGTCTTCTAAGAATACGTTTAGTATATCGATGGTTAACGCAACATTTCAACTTGCTACTCTACATTAAGATATGTTGTGTGTGTTACTGAGTTTAACCTTGACTAAAATAAAATAGTGCCATTGCAATTCAACAACTCAAAGACTTTATATCGGTCGCCTCAAATATAGCGTGTGCCGTGCATTCACACAAATTGTACCAATGTACTATGTAGGCTTGTAAAGAAGTTATTTTCTGCTAGTAATAAAACCAATATCTAATTCCTATTTTAATATGCGACTTAACATTATAGTTGGTGGTGACAGTCCTTCAATTACTTTGTTGAGGAGTATATATCTGAAGTAGTTATTGTCTTAACCTATATTTAGCTAGGAAAACATGTCAGATACGAACCTTATTACACATGTTTTCAGTAGGAAGTAGTCCGCTATCACAGAAATGTTGTGTTTAGCAAAACTAACGGTAGCATCAAACAGTAGCGTTTGTAAACATAGCGTTCAAACAAAATCCAATACGCTACAAAATATTCGCCAAACAAGCATTATATATATCAAACGTTAGTTGCTAGTTGTTTCAAATCGTTTCAAAATGTTGTGCGGGAAACATAACCAAAAGTGATTATCTCAAGTGTTAATCAATCATCCATGGCAAAATAAGGTCCAACTTCACATCTTTGCCCAACTCCAATCTTCCTAGCATCCACAACATTTGGTGATAAGTTTTGTTTTAGAGCATAATATATTAAAAAAACACAAGATGCAAAGAACAAAAGAAATATATAATATGTACATGCTAAGGTGGTGTTTGTTTTTTAAGAGGTTCAATCAATCGAACCGCACATCCGAATCAATCTGAGGCGTAAATGTCTCAATCGACCAGATCCGAACGGGAAAAAAAAACTCATGTTTGAACCGCACATTTGCTTGCTCGTATTATTTTTTTTTTTGTTTTTTGTGTCGCAAGAGGCAACAAGAGCGTTCTGACACTCCTCCACTATACTGACCATTAAGATCTTATCGCCTCGAGCAGCGCCCGAACGAGAAAACAAACGGTCCGAACGACGAAAATGTCTCGACGCGCTCTCGAACGGTTCATATTAAGAGGTCATTAGAGCCTCTTAACGAAAAAACAAACACCACCTAAGTTTTGTTTTAGTTCCCACATCGACAGTGGGTAAATAATGGATATGTGACGCTTACAAGTAGGGGTGAGCAAACAGACCGGATGGACCGGACCGACCGACAAAACCGACCGGACCGAAGGACCGGCAGTCCGGTCTCGGTCTACTATTTTTGGCAAATTCGGTCTCGGTCCGGTCCGGACCGCAAACCAAAAATTTAGCCTTGTTGGACCGGACCGACCAACGGACCGACCGAGACCAGACCGGACCGACCACATTCGGTCTCGGTCTCGGTTTTTGGCCGGATTCGGTCTCGGTCTGGTCTGATTTTTCTCGGTCCGGTTCGATTTTCGCCCGATGATCAGCCCTACTTACAAGTTACAATAAATAGATATGAAGTTGGCTTATTTTGATCTAACTAGAGAGTACCACAAGAATGCGGCGGCATGCACTATGACTATATTTTGCGGCGAATAAATATTATTCAGTTACATATTTTTTCTAAAAATAATTGTACAAATGAATGAATTGGTGTGTTCTGCTACAATGTCTTGAATTTGTGTTGTTACAATGTTGTGTATTTAATTTTCATGAAGATAACTGAATATTAAACCTATGTATTGAATTAATAAAAAAATTAATACAATTAATAGCAAAATTAATACAGTTTTTGTAGTCTGACTTATATTGAAATGTGAGATTTCCTTTTATAGTAAGTGTGTAGCTTTATTTTTTTTAAGACTTCTTTTTATAGAAAGTCCTAAATACAATTTAAGGTAGTATAGATGGTCTTTGTGTGTTTATTTGTTTTGGGGGTTTTATATCTCGTGTCTTAATTATGATGTATAATGGACTGTTAGGGCATTCACTATGCTGGTTCATGAAAAGGTTTATAAAATAATGAAGAGGTTTAAGAACTTATAAACCATAGTGAGCATATTTTTCAAGCTTATGTGTCATGAAAAGGTCTAAAATATTGAACCTTTTCATAATTTAATGCATTTGATTATGTGTGATGTTTATATCACTTGAAAAGGTTTATAACATAGTGGAAATATGTTTATAATTTAATGTCATAACACAAGTATAAACATTTAAAAAGGTTTATCATAGTGGATGACCTTAAAAGTATGGTTTAAATGTCTTTAGTGACATGTTACAAGAATTTATATTAAATTGTTGTTACAAAATAATGGACTATATATATTAAATAGGCCATTAAAAAACAATGGATTATTAAAGTCTATGAAATGAAGGACATTTAATTTTGATGTTTAATGTAATTTATATATACATATACAATTCTTTCTTATTAAAGAAATGTTTTTGGTCTTATTTTTTTTAAGACTTCTTTATTTAGAAAGTACCAAATGTTTTATACAGTAGTATAGAATGTTGTGTATTTAATTCTCATGAAGATAACTGAATATTAAACCTATGTATTGAATTAATAACAAAATTAATACAATTAATAGCAAAATTAATACAGTTTTAAACCATAGTGAGCATATTTTTCAAGCTTATGTGTCATGAAGAGGTATAAGATATTGAACATTTTCATAATTTAATGCATTTGATTATGTGTGATGTTTATATCACTTGAAAAGGTTTATAACATAGTGGAATAGGTTTATAATTTAATGTCATAACACAAGTATAAATCTTTTAAAAGGTTTATCATAATGGATGACCTTAGAAGTATGGTTTAAATGTCTTAAATGACATGTTACAAGAATTTATATTAAATGGTTGTTACAAAATAATGGACTATATATATTAAATAGGCCATTAAAAAACAATGGATTATTAAAGTCTATGAAATGAAGGACATTTAATTTTGATGTTTAATGTAATTTATATGTACATATACAATTCTTTCTTATTAAAAAAATGTTTTTGGTCTTATTTTTTTAAGACTTATTTATTTAGAAAGTACCAAATGTTTTATATAGTAGTATAGAATGTTGTGTATTTAATTTTCATGAAGATAACTGAATATTAAACCTATGTATTGAATTAATAACAAAATTAATACAATTAATAGCAAAATTAATACAGTTTTTGTAATCTGACTTATTTTGAAATGTGAGATTTCCTTTTATAGTAAGTGTGTAGCTTTATTTTTTTAAGACTTCTTTTTATAGAAAGTCATAAATACAATTTAAGGTAGTATAGATGGTCTTTGTGTGTTTATTTGTTTTGGGGGTTTTATATCTCGTGTCTTAATTATGATGTATAATGGGCTCTTAGGCATTCACTTTGGTGGTTCATGAAAAAGTTTATAAAATAATGAAGAGGTTTAAGAACTTATAAACCATAGTAAAGATATTTTCAAGCTTTTATGTGTCGCTATGCGATTCAAGATATGAACATTTTCATAATTTAATGCATTTGATTATGTGTGATGTTTATATCACTTGAAAAGGTTTATAACATAGTGGAAATAGGTTTATAATTTAATGTCATAACACAAGTATAAACCTTTTAAAAGGTTTATCATAGTGGATGACCTTAGAAGTATGGTTTAAATGTCTTAAATGACATGTTACAAGAATTTACATTAAATGGTTGTTACAAAATAATGGACTATATATATTAAATAGGCCATTAAAAACAATGGATTATTAAAGTCTATGAAATGAAGGACATTTAATTTTGATGTTTAATGTAATTTATATGTACATATACAATTCTTTCTTATTAAATAAATATTTTTGGTCTTATTATTTTTAAGACTTCTTTATTTAGAAAGTTCCAAATGTTTTATATAGAAGTATAAATACGTCCTGTCAGGGGAGAGGAAAAGTGACCTACAATGATCGTATTGAGACGGTAAGTCATGCCAAACACCTAAGACAACGAAACACACACTTTTTAAGGCGAAGTGAGCCTGCTCTACTTTTTAGTGAGCTTGCCCGTCAATTTTTGGATGCCCGTAACTGGGCTCAGCAATTCATATATAAAAAATAAAATATATAGAAATTGGTATGCTCATTTTAGAAGCACATGATTCTACTATTGTCATGGAATTAACGTAGCAAAGTCAAAAACTACTATATAAAAAATAAAATATATAGTGATGGTCTATCAAATGTGTTAGTTCACAAGTCACTCTTAGGCTATGCGCAGTGGTTGGGTCGAAGGTCGGTGGTTGCTTCGGTTATGGTCGGTCGAGCTATTGTGGCTGTAAAGGTTGTGGTCGGTTGGGGGAAGAAAAGGGAGGAAGAAGGTTGTGGTCTCAACCGAGTGTAAAGCCACATATATCCAAAAAAAGCTAACGTTTCCTATTAAAAAAAAAAAAATTAAACTTTACCACTTTTACAACATTATAAATACCAAACTCAAACACATTTTTAAACACACAATTTCAAACAACTTCTTATAAACACTTTCAAACACATTTTGATAATTATGTCATACGAGTTATTTTTTAATTCTTCGTCTTCCGACGAGGAAGAAGTTATGAGCGAGTTTACGGAGTTCATGGAGTATACGCAGATGCTTGGGACACTTACCAGCGCCACCGCCAAAGGCTTGACGAAACCACACGGCTAGGGATCATGTAGGTGCTCATAATCGCTTAGTTGCCGCTATCTCAGAAGAACCGTTGTATAACGAAAAACATTTCGTCGCCGATTCCGGATGCCCCGAGACCTATTCACTCAAATTGTGCAAGAGGTAACCAATCATTCTCCTTATTTTCAACAAACTCCACGATTGTAGAGGGTACTTGGTATTTCTCCATTGGTCAAGTGTACCGCGGCAATGTCAATCGATACGCTGGGCGCCTCGATTCTCTTGACGAGTATCTCAAGTGGTCGCAACAACAAGACGCGATTGTCTCCGTAACTTTTGCACGGTTATCATGGAGTTATATGGTGTCGAGTATTTGCCAAAGCCCACGATTCGGACCTTGAAAGATTATATGCTCATCACGAGCATAAGCATGGGTTTCTGGGATGATGGGAAGCATTGATTATGCAGGTTGGCCTTGGGAGAACCGCCCAAATAGTTTGAGAGGTCAACATGTTAGGGGTGATCACGGGCCACATCCATTCATTTTATTGGAAGCGGTCGCCTCCCAAGATTTATGGATTTGGCATGTGTTCTTTGGTGTCTCCGGATGAATAACGATATAACGCGTTTATATCGTTCCCTGCTTTCAATGATATCAAATTTGGGAGAGCAATGAACTTGAATTCGAGGCTAACGATGTTGTTTACAAAAGGGATATTATCTTAATGACGGATATATCCGAATGGTCATTCTTATTAAGTCCATTTCAAATCCTCCCACCGGTGATGAAAAAGAATGATGTACAAGAGGAAGCACAAGCAAGCAAGGAAAGATGTGGAACGAGTTTTCGTGTGTTGAAGAAGAAGTGGAAAATGCTTAAAGTTCCGGCTCGAGGGTCTGCGTAAGCAGGATCTCGAAGATATTGTGTATACATGCATCATATTACATAATATGATCATCAAACACAAGCAAGAAGTATTTCTCCTACATGGTTTCCACAAGAGGGCCACCGTGATCATGATCCGAAGATCCCATGCGTAATCCTTAGTAGTTACTCGAAGTTAACGGATCGATCAACTCATCTAAACATAAAATCGATTTGGTGAACACATTTGGAGAAACCGTGGAAATCGCGATAATCAAGAGATTGAAGCCGAAGACGAAAGTGACGAAGACCTAACTGACGATGAAGATTTTTTGTGATGTTTTAAGTTTTTAATAAGAATTGTAACGTCTACGTTTTATTAGTTTAAGTTTTTAATTATTGTTGTAATGTTAAGTATTTTTATTAATGAATTTTAATTTTGTTTTTAAAAATATTTGAATTAAAAAAAAAAAAAAAATCTCGGTCACCACCGTGGTAACTAGGTCGCCGCCGTCGTCGGAGAGAGAAAGGCGATGTGGCGGCGATTTAACTAGGTCGCCATTGTGCATAGCCTTATATTACTATTATAAAGATGAGATGATTTGTTAAACATTACTTTTTTTAGACCAAGTGTAATGACTTTTTTAATAGTACTCACTCGTAATCGCGGTCATCACTGTTATATTAGCGCTAACTCATTACAACTATCTTCATGTCATATTAGCGCCAGCTTACTATAACTTTTTTCATGACTAACTTAGTGTAATAAGGCGACCGCGATCACCACTAAAATATACCCCACTTAATCAATATCTCAACAAAAAACATTTAATAAAAACACCCACTCACACGACTTGGTGGTTCAGTCAACCGAGTACTCTCTTTTTGACATAGGAGACGCTTCCATTTGAGAGGCCGTAGTGAGGAAGAACACATCTCATAACCGGGTTTACCTACAAAGACGATCATCTATTGCGGATAGTCTTAAGAATCAATAGTAAGACGGAAGAGTGGGTTGTCAAAGTGATAATCATCTGTTGGAATCACTCCTAAACCATAATCAAGTGTTAGTAATTAATATGTAATAGTTAGCTTTATTATGGCCTTTATGTTTGTTATTAGCCTTAAGCTTATGTAGAAGACCCATGAGCTTAGGCCCAAGCCCATAAAAGAAAGGATGGAAACTAGGAGTGTTGCCTAGCTTTCCTCCCATAAATACTTTTGTAAACCCTCATTCGAGGGTGGTTGTTCGTTATTCTTTCACCTACACTCTACGCATAACCGGTCTTAGTATAACGTGTGTGTGTGTTTGTTTACTTGTTCAATCGCCTTTATCTCTTTCTATATTACTTGTGTTTGTAAAACTAGTGACCTAACAGCTTGTATCAATCGCCTACTAGTTGGGTGAATCGTGTTTGTTTTTTAAGTGGGTTTCGTCCCACGCTTAAAACACACGCTTGATACTTTGGTTCGCTTAAAACTTATTTTTACACTTTTAATCCAATATTCTTGTACTTTCAACGCTTTAAGGTGTTAAAATACTTGTTTTTGGCAAAAGTTTCAAACTTTACGTGGATCTAAGTTTTAAGCTTGTTTTTGTTCGTGGGTATTGTTCTCACGATAAGCTGCTCGAGTGCTTTGGATCATCAAGTTTCACACTTTTGTGTCTTTTGGTGTTATTGAAGCTATTTTATCACACAAAAGCGGTTTAGAAATACTTTTGGACAAAATCAAAATTTTGAGCATTCCTACGCCGTAGTAAAACCCTAAAACTACGCGTAAGTGCTTCCTTGGTTTGATCTTCATTTTCTGGTTTATTCCGTGTTTTCTTACTTGGATAAGTCCGAAAATACGTCGACTTTGGATATCTTTTGCACCGTGATAGTGTAAAGATCATTTTAGCAAAACCCTAAAATTACGCATAAGCATAAGCCACGCCAGAAATCCCACGCCTAAGATTTTCCCACGCCTAAGCCTAGTCTTACGCATAAGAAAATCCTACGCCTAACTTTCACGCCTAACTTTTGTCTACGCCTAACTTTAGTGCTTTCCTACTTACGGAAGCTAAATCCTACGCCAGAACTTCTCATTGTTACGCCAGAACTTTGGTGTTTTACGCATAAGTGCTACTTGGTTCTTGTCTTTTCTACGCCTAAGGACACTTCATCAACAAAGGTTCATTCGACTACAAAGATCCATTTTTTACTACACAAGTTTATCAACATGTCTCAACCACCATACTCCAACTATTTCCCTCACACTTATAATCAACAACAACAACAACAACAACAACAACAATTAACTCCACAACATCAACAATGGAATCAACAACAAGCAATTTATCAACAACAATTTAATCAACAACATACTCCACAAATTGGTGCAATTCCACCACCACAAATGGTTCAAACACCACCATGCCTTCAAGTTCAACCCTACACAAATGATTTCAATCAACATCCATCAAGGAACACTATGAAGGAACCCACTTGGTTTGCAAAGATGTGTGAAGCTTTAAGCGACCAACAATCAATTCATGAGGTCGGATCACTGATAGACCTCCAATGCTAACTCTGTGCAACTATGATCAATGGGTGATAAGGTTCTTTAGGTTTTGTGATCCAAGAAGCCACATGGAAAGTTCTTAAAGAAGGTTATCTTGAAGGTCCATTTGAGATGCCTCTCGTCATTGTACCCGGAGATCCAACCGCTGCTCCACCAAGAGATGAACAAACGAACATTGCTATCAAGTTGTAATTGAATCCTCAAGAACTTCTACACTATGAAGCGGATGAACTTGCAATGGAATACATCCTCTTAGGATTACCAAACCCAATTCTTCGTAGTGTTGATGCTCAAAAGACCGCACGTAAAATGTGGGATCATATTCGCCTTCTTATGGAAGGATCTCAGACTCAATCGGGAGGATTTGGAATCCAAAATTTACTTGGCTTATGAATACTTCATGATTGAACACGAGAGACACTAGAGTCCTATCATCATCGATTTTCGAGACATCATCAATGATTTGGATAAACACAACATCATCATGCCAAGAATTGCGGTGAATACTAAGTTCCCGAGTAGTCTTGGTCCCGAATGGGAGAAGTATGTTATTTTTCTCCGTCTGCGAAGAATATGCATCATTCTACTTATGGATTGTTGTACGATTACTTGAAGCCTCATGAAAAGGAAGTTGATCGGAAAGGATTCTCCGTGCTCAAATTGCTACACAATCACATCCGAAAATCAACAACTTGCATTGTATGCCCAACATAATTATCCTCTCAACCAAAGAACTCAACCAACTCGCTTCAACCACACCTTCACAAAGAACAACCTCAACATAATCAATTGGTTCCATACAACAACAACAATGCTCAAGCATATGTCGTTGAAGCGATCGAGAAATCGATCCGCTCAAGCATTGCAACAAGGATTTGTTATGATTGCTAATGCTTTTGGCGTTACACCAACAAATCCAACAATCGATTCGTTCCTCATCTAACATACGGACTCAAGTCATGTGAACAATGGACGTGTTGAAGTTCGTAATCATGATTATGGTCGCCGATGAGCGGTGGTCAAGGGTTTAATCTTTGTGGGTAGGAATAACAATGAGCTAAAGTGGTGGAACAGGAAATGCTCAAAATCGGTTAAATGGTCTTAGATGCTACAACCGCAATGAGAAGGGACACTGGCTAATGCATGCCCAAAGCCGAGGACTAGGGGCGTGCTTATTTCAAAGAGGCTTTACTTTTGGCTCTTAAGGATGAAGTGGTGGATCTCTCACGGATAAAGAACAGAGCTTTATGGCGGTCATGCACTCGAGATGATGATATGGAGGACTTGCAGGCCAATGCAAATGTTATGTTGATGGCTAATATGCAAGAGTTACACATGAGTGAAACAGCCCGGTGTATGACACCGATGGCTTGTCTCGTGTACCGAACAAACCATCATCATATCTAAACTAATATCTCCTTAATATTCGATTCGGCACGGCCTCATTGTTCAAAATGAGTCATCTACATCTCATTCTCGACGATTAAATAAACCCGTAGTTACATTTGACGATCCGATGACCTTATGGTTTCCTTGATAATCAAATTGACTCCGTGGTTATACTTGAGGATCTAAATAATGATCATGTTGTGACTAACGTTGAACACACCGAACCTTTGCCTCATCCAGATCTTGTTATGTTACTTAAAGACCAACAATCCCAAATTGTCGAATGTGTTGCATTAAATCGACCTTAAAAGTAAAATGCTTTGCTAACCAAGGATTTTGAATGCTTACAAATGCAACTCAACTTTTCAAAACTCAAGAAAATCAGTGAAAAAGGTTTTGAAGCCGCTTTGCAAAATCTCATCAAAACGAAAAATATTTAGAGACAGATCGTGATCTAGCCGCTTGAAAAATGCTTTGTTGTCTCGAAATAGAACAAGCGAAACACGAACATAAAAAGCAAATTAACGCTCTCACCTTGAAAATCAAAAGCTAAGGTGAGTTGTTAAATTGTCAAAACAGTTCTCCGTGATACAAAAAGCATTCAACGAATCGGGTAGATGACCTTCTTGAAGAAATTATCGACTTACAAAACAAACTTAAAGAGTTTAAAGCTGTTGTTTACAAACATGGTGAATCAAGAATGACTATTGAAAAGTTTACCTTAAAACCCAATCCAAAAGGATATGGAAAAATCTAGTGATTACAAACCAAAGCTTTCACTAAAACATTCATACCAACTCACAAGTTTCAAAGCAGTAATACAAAATTGATAATATCTTGTTATGAGTGTTGTTGAATATCATCGTCAAGAGGAATTAGATGCGTAAGAAGGAGAGTCGATCAAAATTAAAAAACGTTGTTTACAACAAACCTTTAATTATAAAACGCGGTCACTTTCGTCACACCAACGGATTCTTCTAACACACCAAGGGTTATCATCAAAACACCGAGTCTTCTAATGTTAATCCCAAAGAGATTATGCACAAACTTATGGTCCTTTACCTTCAATTAGTGAAGTAAACTCAAAACACGAAAATCAAAATATTCTTAGATATTTTGACATTTTCATGGTCGACCTCAAAATTTTACAACATGAGATAGAATATCGCTCGAAATCAAATTGAACACTTTCAATCGCCCGCGCGAGAACAAAGAGACATTTTTAGAAAAATCTTTACCTAATGTTAAAAACTTGAAAAGTTGTGCATTAGCCAGGAACGGATTTTCATAAGGAACTTGAACTATGAAGGTCGTTTTAGAAAACTGAAACATCTATTTCTAATACTAAACGAAAAGAAACTTTTGAGAAAAGATGTTGATCGACTCTTGGAAGACATTATCCGTCTTGATATCCATAATCCGTGTTGTTTCATTCTTTGCCATATGCATCCGATTATATCTCATTGATATTGTTGAAAATGTTGTAATCATGAGAACACCGATAATGTGCTTCAGATCGAGTCTTTAAAAGTCGAAAATAAACGACACTCCACGAAATTTACAATGCAAAACGTCGTCTTCATTGGTGTGAAAAGATATTCACAATCATCAACTTAGTTTTCAAAATAAAATCGCTCGGTTGAGTGCACAATCTTCTCGATCCAAAATTAAGCAACCTGGATGATCAAACGTGTCTTTGAAAAGTCAAATTTCTAAATATGCACAAGAACTTGTAACAGCTTAAACAGAATATGGTGTCATATTTGATTTACTCAATAAGACTCGTCATGAAGCATCTAACGAACTTGATCACTATCTTGCTCACACTAGAGAAGTCATGAATTTTCTTGGTAACATTAGCTCGAAAATCAAGATTTGATTCACACTATCTCTAAGTTAAGGAAATGTTAGGAAAGTATGAACTACTCGCCACCGTGATTAAGAGATTAGCACGGTCACACTTAGTAATCGCGAACCTAGAATCCCTACCGCCAAATCACAAGTTGCTAACGTGTTTCCCACTCGAAACAGGAATAGTTGCGTCTTTTCCAAACGTCCGCACTTCACGCCCTAGAGCACTCAATCGAAGAATAGGAAGTTGCGACCCAAGAAAAGATCAATAAGGAATGCTAAAGTAGAAGAACACCCTAGGACTCGAATAAGACTCATGTTGCTTCCACTATAGATGGTGCGTCTGCAAATGTAATAGAAATAATGATGTAACGAATGCTAAACCGTTAAGTACTTTTGATATTCAAGATGATGCACCTTGTGTTATTTGTCGAAGAGTATGAATTTCGATTGTCATGACAAATGTGTTGCTAAAGCTATAATCTCGCTTACGGAATCTTAAGAATCGAATACCTCTATGACCACTAATCATTCTAAGTCCAGGCTTGGTAGACCGCCTTCTTTAGATTCTAAGGCAAACATTGTCACATCGTAGCTCTGCTTCACCTCCTAAGAATGTAGTACCACCTAGTGCATTCACTAAGACTAAAGCAAAGAGTAGTTATAGATGGCGTAAATGGATATATAACACACTAGGATTTAAATGGATGCCTAAAATTATTAATGTGTCTATGTCTAATAAACGCCTCGAACCTCTAACATTTCGGGTTCCACATCTACTTTTATTCCATCCGTCGCCGTGTGTAATGCGGTGATACAGATCATTTCTGGATTGTTGATAGCGGATGTTCCCGACACATGACATGCAACCTTAAACCTGTTATCAAACTTTATTGCAAAGTTCATTGGCACCGCGGGTTGAGGAACGATCACTGCAGCCTATCATGGGCTACGGAGATTATGTCAATGGGAACATCGAAATCGTGCAGGGTTTACTATGTGGAAGGCCTCGATCACAACTGCTTTCGAGAGGTCAATTTTGTGATGGAGATTGGAGGTTGCTTTCGGGAGAAAACTTGTTTCATTCGTGATCTACAAGGAAATGACCTTATGTCCGCTCGCGTAATTCTAGTCTCTACACTATCTCTATGCAAGACATGGTTGCTTCCTCTCCCATCCGCTTACTTTCAAAGGCAACATCTACAAAATCCTCGGCTATGGCACCGTCGTCTCACATCTAAACTTTCAAACCATCACCAACCTTGCTCGACACAAACTAGTTGAAGGACTCCACGATTCCAGATTCAAAAGATCACCTTTTCTCACTGTGAACAAGGAAAAGCACTCATGCTCATTTTCCTTCAAAGGTGGAACACGACCTCAAAGATGTGCTTCACCTTCTTCACATGGATTTTGTGGCCCAATGCGCGTGCAAACGATCAATGGCAAACGCTACATCTTAGTAATTGTTGATGACTACTCACGATGGACTTGGGTCTACTTTCTTCAAGCAAAGACCAAGCTCCACAAATGATCATCACCTTCTCACAAAAATCTGTGTTCACTCCGCAACACCGTCAAAGCTCATCGTAATGCATAAAGGAACCGAATTTGTCAACAAAACCCTTCGTGAATTCTATGAGAAAGTGGAATTCAACATCAAACATCTATTGCACGTACACCGAACAAAACGGAGTTGTTGAAAGACGAAACCGAACGTTAGTGGAAGCGCAAGAACAATGTTAATCAATGCTAAACTTCTAGATTACTTATGGGCGTAAGTCGATTCATCGCATGCTATACTCAAAACCGTTCTATGATCACAAACGCCACAACAAAACACCTTCGAGCTTGTCCACAACTATAAACCGAATCTCAAACACTTTCATGTATTTGGATCCTCTCGCTATCCGAATAATGATCGTGATGATTTTGAAAGCTCAAAGCTAAAGTCGATATTGAGTCTTTATTGATCTTGTGACAATTCTAAAGGTTTTCGAACTGGAATCGCCGAACCAAGGAGGTAATGGAAACGATTCATGCTCATTTTGATGAACTCATGGAAATGGCTTCGAGTATAACGACTTAGAACCCGGCCACAACCGCTTAAACTTCCTCAACCCCATCATCTCACGAACAAAGCCCCCACTAACTCACAACAAATGGAAAGGTTATTTGCTCCTATGTTCCGTGGCGATATTGATGAACGTGTCTGTGTGTATCCACTGCTCACCGCACAACCCGATAATATTCCTATACCGATACACTGCTACAACAACCATCGTTGAAGATGCACCTACACCCGCTTGACTCCAACACAATAGTTGAACAAACCGCCCAATAATGATGAACCGCCGATGATATTCGATTGAAGTACCCCACCGCAGATTTTGATCTAAATGTTCTTTAACCCGCTTGCTAATGAGATCGCCGCACAGATGTCGCGAATCTTCAACAAACCATTTGAATCCTCGTAATGCACAATGTATACCAACATTAACCTTCTACACATAGATGGACTAAAGACCATCCCGCAAATATTATTGGCAACCCAAATCAACCGGTCGTTACGAGACAACGTCTTCACACAGATGGTGAACATTGCATTTATGCACTCACCGTCCCGCTAATCGAACCTAAAACATTAAAGACGCAATGACAAAAGATAAGCGGATTGAATCCATGCAAGAAGAACTCAACCAATTCAAACATCTTGAAGTATGGGAACTGGTTGAAAGACCAAAAGGGGTCTACGCCATCGGTCTAAAATGGATTTGGAAAAACAAATTGATGTCAAGGAATGTTATCCAAACAAGTCACGCTAGTTGCTAAGGGTTATCGTCAAGAAGAGGTATAGACTTTGAAGAATATTTTGCTCCGGTTGCTCGCCTTGAGGTTGTTAAGGGTTTTGTTCGGATTTTCTCGTTCATGCTCATATGAACATGACGGTCTATCAAATGGATGTCAAAACTGCGCTTCTCAACGGACAACCGAAAGAAACGGTTTATGTCACCAACCGGATGGATTCGTTGATCCCGAGTTCCCGAACCATGTCTACAAACCGAACAAAGCTCTTTATAGTCTCAAACAAGCCCCTCGGGCATGGTACGATAAGCTATCATCTTTCCTCATTGCTAATAATTTCACCAAAGGTTCGGTCGACCCAACTCTTTTTATACAATATCACGGGCACATATCTTAATTGTTCAAATTCGTGGATGACATCATTTTGGGTCTACACATAAAAGTTTTCAATCGCTTTTGCAAAACTAAGGAAGAAAAATTTTGAATGTCCATGAGGGTGAACTTACATTCTTTCTAGGATTGCAAGTTCATCAATCACCCGTGGTATTTTCTCGAGTCACCCAAATATGCCCTTGAACTGCTAAACAAATTTGGAATGACAACTCAGGACACTTATGCCACACCAATGGCTCATACCAAGCTAGATCTTTGATTTACATGGGAAATTAGTTGACCTACCAAACATCAAGTATTATTGGGTCTCTCATGTATCTAACGACTAGCGACACGATATTGTCTTTCTTGGCTTATCTATGCTCCCGCCATCATCGCGACCAACCGAAACTCACCTCTCGAGGCTAAAACAATCCTCCGATACATCAAGGAACCATTAATTTGGGGATCCGTATCCGGGATTCGGTTTTGAACTAATCGCTTTTTCGACCGACCACGCAGGATGCTTAGACTCAAGGAAAAGTACTTGTGAGCTCTACAATTTCTTGGTGATAAACGGTGTCTTGGCAATCAAAGAAGCAGGATTGTACATCGTGTCATCAACCAAGCAGTAATATGTAGCCATGTCCGCATGTTGTGCTCAAGTCATCCGGATGAGAACACAACTCAAAGACTATGGTTACGTGATTCGACAAAATCTCGATGTATCGCGACAATCGAGTGCCATTGCAATCTCGCAACTCGGTTCAACACTCGAAATCAAAGCACATCGATCTTCGCTATCATTTCATCAAGGACCACGTGGAGCAGTGGTACCGTTGAATTATACTTTGTGGCATCGAATATCAATTGGCGATCCGCTCACCAAAGCCTTGCCTCCCGCTAGGTTTAATGAGTTGGTCCACCGGATTGGTATGAGGTGTTTGACTCAAGAGGAATTGGATGACCTCCTAAAAGCGATCTTAAAACACACAAACACCAAAACTCTCTTTGTAAATAAATTTTTCAAAAAAAAAATACAAAATTATAAAACTGATAAAACAACAAAAATATTCTTCTAATCTATTTTTCTTTCAACATGGCAAGTACATTTTTTCCGTCAACACTTTCATCTTTCAAAATTCAGTATTTTATCGATCAAGTGTTGAGGGGGAGAAAATCATCTCTTAACTGTCTCAAAACATCTGTGTACTTGCATGTTATCTTATCTCGGTTGTTTCTTTTAAATGGTGGTGAATTTTCTGGTTCAATAACACTCCTCGGACTTAAATTAATAACCTTTCATCATTTCTCTTAAGTCGAGGGGAGTGTCACAAATCTCTTTCTTAAAATCTTTGTTTGGTAACAAAATGGAAGTTAAATGGCTTTGTTTGAAAAAGGAAAAGGTGGAGGGACCAAAACTGTCTAAATGTTAAAGTTATTTTAAATAAAACATCTCCCCACCTAACTTTCACTTCACATTTAATTCTAAACCTAAACACATCTACGCCTAAGAATCATTCGAGCAATCCGTTGTTTTGATCATCACTTTGTAAGTTGTTTTGTGATTAAAACATGTTTTTAAGATAAGGTTTTTAGTTTCATGTAAATCCAACGGCTAAAAAGTGTTTTTCAAGTGAGTTTGTGTTCTACGCTTAAGCATATGAACACAAAATCAGTGTGTGTATGTTCTTGGTTATATGGATAGTGTCAAAACGTTGTTTATACATCAAGGATACCATTTTAACCACCAAGAAATACGTATCAATGATTTTTGAAAATTAGGGTTTATAAGTTGATTTGGGTTTTTCTAAATGAGAAGTATTTTGGTCTAAAAGATTGTTGGGTTATGGTCATAAGGTGTTGAATTGATCATTTCCATAGTTGGTAACCACCCAGAAACACAAATTGGTTGAAAATTTGAAACTAGGGTTTAAAGTTCATAACGTTTTGGGTATTTTTGATTCACAACGATTTTGATGTTATAACTTGGCCTAAAGACTCTACCAACACTCTAAAACTACCAGAATTAAAATGGTGCATATCCTATGGCTAGAAGTGATACGCGTAATTCTCAACCCTTAGGGTTTTGACCTACGCGTATGACTTTCTACGCGTAACTGTGTTATAAATGCTCATGCCATAACTTGTTGATAAAATGATGTTTTGTGTTAACTTTGATGATTTGATGAACTTATTTCAGGCTTTGCTACGCTTAATATTCAGAATCAAGGTCATTTGCATTTCACGCATAAGGATTACCCCACGCTGTAGTCGCTATGCCTACGCGTGAAGGTTCTACAATGGGACCACGCGTATCCTATGAAGGATATGCGAAAAGCAGTTTCACGCATAAGGTCTACTCACGAGTAAGCCTTACACGTAAGGTTTTTATACGCCACGCCAGAAGCTCTACGCTTAAGGTCCCCTTTTCCCACGCGTAACATTTTCACGGCAGAAGATAGGATCCTACGCGTAAGCTTATAACTACGCCAGATAAAACACTTGCTTACGCGATAACTTTGTCATTGCTACGCATAAGCCCGGATGGACCTTCATAATGAATTGTTACGTGTACAATCTTGTTAATAAGCTAATCATATCATCACGAATTCAATAATGTCACTAATAAACTTAAACGCTTAATATGTTATGAAATATAAGTGATAACATAAACTTTAAAACCTTAAAGTTAACTAACTCACGAAATGTTTCGAGCATCATTAGACTATTGAACAAATAAGTGACTTAGGACTCGAACAATCATTAACACTACTCATTCAATAACTAGACAATAAAACCTTTCGTTGACTAACATTATGTCTTTCGATATGTTGGTTCTTTTGGCTAATGTTATTTCGAGATAAAGATATGGTGAACAAATGAATGTGGATGCACAAGAAGTTCTTACAATTGTCGATATCTTTCCGTAAGGTTACCCGAGAAAGCTTGGAAAGAACAACCTTAGGGTTGACTTTGACACCCTCACATGCTCGTAATCTTCTTGTCTCATTGCAATGGATATTCTCGTGAATCATCCCTACCAAAACATGCTCTCACACTCGCCACGTTCGAGGTTTACATTCAACAATTCGGGATTCCATGCAGGATCATCGTCAAAATCGTGAATTTGACTCTTAATCACAAACAAGTCACTATCACTCCCCGATGACTTACGAGTTGTTCTCATCATTCGCACATCGCCCAACCGACTTCTTTGCCACCCTACCGAGCAGATCGTCTGCGCATTCTTGATAGATATTGGTTATGATGAAGCTACGGGAATCATTACTAAGCACTCTCGTGGAGTCAAGAATATTCCTCAACCATGGAGGACACTCTATATTATCATCACCAAATCGAGATCGGTCGCGACAAGTGGATATGAGCATCCCAAGCTCATGGAAGCGCATATTTTCCGGTCTCGATCAACAAGAAGGACATCATAATTGAAGCAATCGCTTTGGGAAGACATGATGTTGTTTCGTAAGAAGCTTGGCAACAAAATTCCTATGTCGATACACCAAGTCGTTGATTGAGAGAGCTCTTGGACTTCATCCCGATATCCCTGGAGAATCAATGACCCAAATAATCATGACATCCGATCGAGCACATTCTATCCGCCGGAATCAAAGAAACGCTCACGAAGAAACAGGAGTCGAATTACCCGATCACCTTCTACAGAGGAAATCAAAAGGCGGAAACGCATAAAAGGTATCGGTAGCCGTTAAAGAAGGTAAAGTTGGACACCTTGATGAAAAGGCTTCGGGACACCTACTCAAGGACCAAGAGGCATCTTGGAAGTGCCACAAGTACTGAGATAGTCGAGGAATGTTCCAAAGAAAAACCTATTCCAAAGAGGAAACCTACTCCTAAGAAGAAAGTTCCCTCGTGAAGCTACCCTATTCCATCCTCTACACCTAAACCTCCAAGAAAGCTTTTGGACGAAAGTTCAAGGAACAGAATCGACGAGGAGATTCATTATTCGAACCGCACAAGATGTCTCGAGACATTCCAAAACCTCCAAGTCCTCAAGTCGACAAAAGTAAAGGGAAGACTGCACTTGAGACATTTGATGAAAGCTACGAAAGTGAAAATGTTGAAGAGCCACCGAAATTGAGTACAAGAAGAAAGTCAAACGACTTAGACATCAACACAAGGCTTAAGTGTTTGTAAAAGATCAAATGGGTGGTCCCGAGGATCAAGTGGTGCTGCCATTCCTCACCGATCCCGATGCGTTAATCGAACCGATAAGGATCCGTGCCACCACTCTTCCGCAACAACAAAAGCTTGTGGAGGATACTATCGAATATGAGTTTGAGAACCCCAACCGAGAAGTCCGAGAAAGATAAAGATGATGATTATGACAAGTTGCTTCCGAAAGTCCCACACATTCACGTAAGGAAACTTCGAACCGCCTAAGGACCCCGAGCCTCCTCATGTCTCCTCATCATCGGACTCTTCATCTCATTCACCACCACCACCATCAAAGAGATCAACCAAATCATCATCCAAATCAAGAAAGAAACCACCTCGATCTTGGATTTCAAACACATGAAAGAATTGTGAAAGTTGTCAAACAAGTTAGAAAGAAGGACATGCTCCACGTAAAACCGAATTGGTATGTTGACCAAATGCGTACTTACATGATGAGAATGACAAGATGCGTAAAGAAAGGGAAGTTATTCAGAATTCATGAGAAGTCATCGCGGGAGGAATCTGAACGAAATGATCAAGGCTACGAAAAGTACCTTCGAGTACGTTCCTAAAGTCACAAAGGAGTTGTTCACCGACAACTTTATCCGTCGATGCGGATCGCCAAGCAAACTATTCGATCAACACCTTTAACCGTCACAATCAATCCATCCGATCCCGTAGTTTTCTCGGATAATGAATTGGTGGCTGCTTGTCACACAAATGTCGCCACGATCCGCAATGCTCAATTCGATGAAGCAAACCGTATCAAGCATTGTTGGACTACCAACTTCAAGAAGCTTGTAGATTTGAAGCGGAAAAGTTGAAACGTCCTAGAGCGATGCATATAAGGATAAGGATAAAGACTCGCACCAAAACGTCGAAGCGCCCGGTGAATCTTCTTCGATGCCTCCTCCTCCCCAACGGACTTCTACTCAACAAAGGTCCCATCCTCGTTCTTCAACTAAAAACCTCGGGGCGATTCGAGTTACCACCCCGACTCAAAAAGCAGTGATTACTTTGAGTATACGGTGGTGACGATGAAGAGGTCCTTGAGCCCTACAACAACCCACCTCACCCAAACAAGTGCGTAAACCAAGATCAACATCAAGACCTTCCAAAAGAAGAAGAAGGCGACTCACCAAGTCGTATCATGGCTAGATGACGATAAAACCAAGAGTTTGAATGGTTCTCCACACTTGTCAATCAAACTCCCTACCCCGATGAAGGTCAAGACTTGGTAGATGGTGCTACATTGAGCACGCAAAACTTTTGCAAGAAAAGTTCCATGTGAAGAAAATGAAAACGAGTTGAAGCGAATCAAGAATGAAGCGTTTCAACTTCTAAAAGACAGACTGAAAGTGCCCTCGAGGTCTAATATCATCTTGAGAACATCGCTCGAGCTATGTCTAACAACATGGATTTGCTCAATCCGAAGCAAACATTGACTTCACACAAAGGGACAACCTCCATACTACAATCGATTGGACCAAACCCTACCGACCATTGGCCAAGCAGATGAACCATGGATTCCTTCGATACTTCTTTAACAGAGACCGATTTTCTCTTACACGGTAGCGATGGTTCGCGAAAATACGCTACATCGCTGACTCTTCCATTCCATCCGCTATTTACTCAAACCGCATAGCTATCGAGGCGTGCAAATCGCTTGTTTTCGACAACGCAAGCATACGACCGAGATGCATTGTATGGGATTCATCATTGGCATGAACGCCAAGAATCTACTACGTGTCGCACGGTTCGTAAGTCTCAACACGCAGGTGTCAGAGTTCTAAAGACATCGTGGCCATCAAACACGTTGATCTCAAGTCTAAGTGGGACTACACCTTCTTGAAGAATATCATAGTCAAACGACAAGATGAACATGACTATGCATTCTCCGAAGTCGACTTTGAGAATTTGTCCTCAACGACATCAAGACATGTACCTTGCCAAAGTGTGGTCGTATGAGACAATTCTCGATCAAGTTCAACGCGAATTTATCAAGTCACTTCTCATCTTCATTAGACGATCGTGATCAAAGAACGTGTAGAAGATATCCAATGGTCGTTGAATCTTATCGACGCGTGTCAACCTCACTCCTCCAACGCTTGATCTTTCCGACATCAATCGCCTATCTCAATATACGCCATCAAGAAACCTTTCGGAGTTGTTTACCGCAGATGAACTTCAAAGAAACCGCTAATGGGGTGTAGTGAACTTGTAAATTGGGATCATACTTTGAAGTCGGTTAGGGACGGATTGGCGTCTGAGGTTGAAGGATATACGCCGTAAAATTGGGTCTCCTGCTACCGGAATTCTCGTGAAAGGAGGATGTGAGACGAATCATCACAATGATTGATGAAAGGTTGTTCGAAGGATCGATTGCACGATTGAGAGCTATGTTGGTGGTCACCCAGGATTAACATAACCGGCTTTCAACGCATACATGCGCACTCACTGGGAACATCATCGCACTTCCGGTACCCTTGAATTGGTTCTTTCATTACAAATTTGGATGTGTGATTTTTATGTCAATGGCTTGTGCACATAACAATGTACAACCCGTAATTGTCAAGAAAGGACCCCGTGGTACGCTTGATTGCCACAATCCTTATAAAAGGAGCGAAAGCTTCTTACTTTTGAGTAAAACCTATCAAACCTTTCACTTTTCAAGGTTTTGCTCAAAAGGACAAGTACTTCCCATATGATTTTTACAAAACCTCAACCGCTTATATCACTAGTTGAGGGGAGTATTTGAATTAAAACTTTGTTCACAAATTGTTCATAGTGGTCACTCTTCCGCAACACTCGAAATGGTCATATTTATTCTCAACCATTCAAAAATAACATTTTCATATGCCATTTTTGTGGGGAGAAAATTGTGTGATAAGAAATATGTTGTGCAAAATGCAAATGAATCATGTACCTCGTGACTTAACCAACGAATTGACGGTACTAAATCAGAATCGAAAAGACTTGTCCGGACGGGTAATAATTTCAAGCTAGTTCGCTAGTAATGTAAACGTGTCTCGAAAGGACTTGTCCAAGTAGAAAGTACCATTCGAGACACTCTTGGTAGATATGAACTCGACGGGTATGACAACCTTTCGAGGTTTGTCACACCTTTGATGATGTACCCTCGAATAGCTCGAAGGACACTCCTCGAGACGTGTCGAAGCCCTTCCTCACGAAGGCCCAAGTTAGGATTCCAAAATATCCATAGGCGCCAAACCATTCGCTGGTACGAAGGTTACCTAAGAGGAACTCGCCATCCAAAGCCCTAAGCCATTCGGGTATGGCCGACGAAGGACAATGGATAAGGAACCTCGACTTGGTCAAACCCACGATCTTCCTCTCTCTTGGCTTCCCGTCAAGTCCGAGAACGTGGGTCACTAAGCCCTGGCGATTAACCACAATCATGGAACGTCCCCATGATCTCCGACATTCATGCGAGTGCTCTCAACCCTATTTCATTCACTATAAATAGGTTGGACGGCAATGGATTATGGTATGCTCATTTCACACTCATCTCTTTACTTTCACACACTTATACAACCATAACTCATACTTACTCTCACGCGGAGGTGGTTCGCGAGGATCCTACCCTGCGCAATCACTTAACGAGTGTCTTAGTTTCTTATTCTCGGGTTATAGACGAGTCTTGGTGGAACACACACCCTCATTACTTTGATCCTCATCAAGCTCGGTAGTGCAATCTTTTGTACAATCGGTGGCGCCATCCGTGGGACCACAACTATTAGTCCCGTAATCACCCGGTCTAATACCTTAACCAACTACGCTACTTTTTCCGGCATGGAACCGGAAGAGAAGATTCACCTCCACTGTGTTTCTCTACTCGGTCCCACTCACCACAACTAACACCGATAAACTCGCCCCATAACAACCTCAACCTTCACCACATGATCTCGCTTTGAAACTACTCCCGTGCATCACGCCTCAACATCCGCTAACCCTATTGGGACATCAATCCCTTTCAGAGAGGCAAACTTTGAGGCCTTAGATTCTTTGCTAAGGGCTCACAAGAGACAAGTTCAGAACACGTAGATGCGGAGGAGTTGGAGTACTCCAGTGAAGAGTATGACGAGGAGATTGAAGTAGAGGACAGCCTCAACCTATGGGCGGGGGCTCGGCCCCACGAATGGTTCCCTTCCGCTAGAAGGTCAAGTGGAAGGACCGTGGGTTTGAAGAAGGACTCGGAGGAAATCCGGGTAGAAGGGACGAATGCATGGTGAAAGAAGGAGCGAGAACTCCAACGGAGGAAGCAACCCAAGATGGGAAATGGAGGGTAATCGCCTCCTCTCTAGCAAGACATTTGGGAAGAGAGGCGGGGCTCAGTGCCACCCTCTTATGTTTCGAGTATCGGAGATCCATCTCCTACTCCAACATGAACCAATTACCCCTCTAGGAATGAATCCCTACTTACCTATTCAAACCTACAACACTTACCCTCCAAATGGTTCAATCCCAAACCGAATTACCAGCAGATGCCCTACGGACGATTCCTACGGTCGATGGGAATATATCCTTCGCACTAAGCTTCCACTGCGATACCCTACCTATTCACGACCATTTCCTAACCCGTATAACCCAATACTGCTTATCCACCTCCATTACAACCCTTACGGTGCCAAGCCTCTGGAGCTTGCACACCATTCGTGAAATGGATCGAGGACTACCCTTTTACGGCGGGTGAAGATGCCTACTCATATAGGCACCTACGACGGAAAAGGTGATCCCGATAACTTTCTCCATTTATTTGAAGGCGCTATCAAAATGCAAAAGTGGGTCATGCGGTAGCATGCCATATGTTCACTTACACGCTCGAGACTTTGCAAGAATATGGTGGAACGGATGAAGTGGGAAGCATTGTGAGTCTAGATGATCTTAAGGCTAAGTTAGGTTACACTTTAGCCGAGCAGAAAGCACACCAAAACTCACTTAACCGCACACCATCAAACAAAGGGACAACGAAGCACGAGGGCCTTCGTTACGAGATACTGTGATGAAACTTTGCAGTTATGGGTCTACATGAAGATCGAGGATCTCCGGTTTTGTACATGGCCTCCGAACTCAAGCTTGGTGGAATTTACGCCCACCGATCTTCCCAACACCTACAAGGCCTTGATTGAGAAGGCTTACACCGGATCGAGTCTAAGGATGTAGAAGAAACGGGTCTGATAGAGCCAAAGGAAGCATTTGACAAATTCTCTAGGGTCCTCCCGGAAGGATCCAAAAACAAGAAGAAGAACAGATCGCTTCACCCCACAACAAAGGCTCGAACCATGGATTTGCAAACTTGGTTAAATCTCCCAGAAATCCGGTGACAGAGAAGGCCAAAATCCTCGATCCTCCGCCTCGGATGATAACACGAGGCAAAGCCGAGACATGTCAATCATCGCCATTTCCATGAAGATCATGGACATGACACGAACAATCGCTAGGAATTAAAGAAGGATCAAGAGGCGAGACGATCCGGACAGTTAGCACACCGTCAAAGGCATAAAGAGGAAAGGACAAATTCTCGATACTCAACTAGGAGAATGGAAGGGTAACAAGAAGGAAACTACGCGCAGAAGCTTCGACATCGATGGTACACAAACGCGATACCACTTTGAAAAGGAAGGAAGGAAGAGGAGCTAGGAAGTGTGGCGGATATAACCTTTCCCCACATATTAGGCGTACACCTTGACCGATCCCGTGATCATCAAGGTACACATATCCAACAGGAGGTGAACCGGCGATATGGATTGCGGAAGCTCTCGCGAAATCATCTACGAGCATTGTTTCCTAAAGCTCAATTCATCTATACGCTCACGGAGGGTCGGCTCGAAGCACCGCTAGTAGGGTTCTCTGGTGAACACTCATGGCCTCGGGAGAAGTACCGTTGAAAGTCACCATAGGCAAAGGCCCTTTATCCTCACGGAGACACTCATTTTCGCCATAGTAAGGTCGATTCTCCTTATAATTTATTAATAGGAGGACACTATGCAAAAATGGGGATTGTTGTTTCTACTATACATCGCCATTAAGTTCCAAACCCTTCGAGTAGGAACTGCTCATTCTAGTTATGGAGCGGATAAGGGTGTATATGGTGTCAAAAGATCGAGAGGAATCGGAGGAGCCTCAGATGGCAATTTTAGTTGTACAGATGCAGAGGAGCGAGTTGTCGTAAACCCTAGCTATCCCGAAGCAGGGCGGTGGTAGTAGGAAGCAACTCCTGTGAATTTCAAGGCGAAGCTCACAGAATCGTACGTACTAACCTTGATGTCTTTGCTTGGAAATATTCGACATGACGGTGTTCCAAGAACATTGTCGATAGATGGACAATCCTTGAACGGAGCATAAACTCAATGAGTACAAGCACATTGAGCCCATAAAGCATAAAAGAGAAGCCTTGCCTCGAAGAAGCAGCTGACTTGTAAAGAAGTTGATGAACTTACACAAGCGGGCATCCCGAGGAGGTTAAATACCAAACTTAGGTGGCCAACCGGTCTTTGGTAAAAAGAGCGACGGAGGGTGGCGCATGTGCGTGATTTCATCGACATCAACAAAGCATGCCCTAAGGATTGCTACCCCCACCAAATCGACCGAAGGTAGAATCCTTGGCGTGCTTCCGGTTAAAATGCTTCTTAGATGCCTACAAGGGTACCATCGATCCGGATGGCCGAGGAGGACGAGGAAAAGATGACCTTCTACACAAGTAAAGGTGTCATCGTTACTGAAAGATGCCCTTGGTTTGAAGAACGCAGGGCTACTTACCAACGCCTCGTAGATAAAGCCTTCAACAAACAAATAGGCGTAAATCTCGAAGCCTCGTTGATGACATGGTTATCAAGAGCAAGGCGAGGAGGACCTACTCCTTGATGTACAGAAACATTCGATCGACTCCGCAATCAACATGAAGTCGAACCCTAAGAAATGCTCCTTCGATTGTCGAGGAAGGACAATTCTTAGGACATTTGATCACTAAGCGGGGATACGAGCTAACCTCTAAGGTCAAAGCCATCTCCGATCTCCAAGCCCCTAAGTGTCTAAAAGATGTGCGAGTCGAATGGGAAGTTGGCGACCTTAAGTCGATTTTTGTCGAAAGGAGTCGACATGTCCCTACCCTTCTTCAAGACACTCAAAGGATGCACGGACAAGAAAACTTTCCAATGGAGCCAGACGCCAAGTAGCCTTTCGAAGATGAAAGAGTTCATTGAAATACTTCCAAAACTTACACCCAATCAAAGGCGAAGTGTTGTTTATGTATTTGGCATCCTCGCAGAAAGTATTAGCACGATCCTTATGGCGAGAGAGAAAAGCGATGATCCCAATTTACTTTGTCGACAAGGTCCTACAAGGAGCGGAGGTCAACTACCCAACCTTGGAGAAGTTAGTGCTCGCTTTAATTTACGCAGACAAGGAGGCTCCGACGCTATTTCCGTGCCCACCCAATTACGCTCTTAACCGATAAGCCACCAAGCGGATCTTGTCTAAACACGAAAAGTCGGAAGGGTGGCTAAATGGGCTATTGAACTCGGAGAACATGAAATCGAGTTTAAAGGACGTAGTTCTATCAAAGGCAAATTCTTGCAGACTTCTTGGCGTAAACACCTTCCGGACCCGATGAGGAAAAGGAAAAGCCCAAAGCTAATCTTTCTCAAGTGCGAGTTGAATGGAAGCTTTACAGATGGAGCATCCAGCCCGATGGCTCGGGAGCAGTCTAATGTTAGTCGATCCGAAGGAAGGAGCATACATATGCTCTTGGTTTGAGTTCGCCACAAACAACGAGCGGAATACTGAGCGCTATTAGCGGGACTCGACTAGCCAAAGATATGGAGGTCAAAGCTCTTGCGGTCTTCGTAGATTCCCAATTGGTGGCAAACCAAGTGGCGAGTTCCTACGAAGCAAGGCAACCCGTCATCAAACAAGATTGGAAAAGACAAAGAGATGCTCGAAAACTTCAACTCTTACACCATCCAACATGTTCGTTGAACCGTAACAAAAAGCGGACGATTAAGCAAGCTAGCTTCCATGGCTTTCGCCATCTCACTAAGGAGGTTCTCGTGAAATCCTTCCCGAAAGATCCATCGTTCTCAAAGAGGTCACCGATGTGATTCACGAAGAAGGAGAGACATGGATGACCCCATAAGGGAATATTTGATAAGTGGTCTTCTCCCGAAGATCCCAAGCTTGCAAGAAAGATTCGGGTTAAATCCTCAAGATCGACTAATAGGGAAACCCTATAGGAGGTCGTTTTTATCACCTTGGTTACGATGCGAGGCCCCAAGCAAGCTTCAAGCATCATAGTCAAGTCCATGAAGGATCTTGCGGTCTCCATGCGGGACCTCGCTCGGTTGTCTCAAGATAATGAAGTTGGGCTACTATTGGCCTCTATGCATGTGGACGCAACCGAAATCATCCTCAGTGTGAAGCTTGTCGATACACTCAAATGTTCCAAAATGCAAGCAAGATATGACAAGTGTGACATCCGCATGGCCCTTCTCCCGATGAGGCATCGATATTGTAGGTCCTATGCCTATAGCTCCGGAGGAGTCAAGTTCTTGCTAGTAGCGATCGACTACTTCACCAAGTGGGTGGAAGCAAAACCCTAGCCTCGGTGACAGGAAGATGATCGAGAAATTTGTATGGGAACACATTGTATGCAGATTTGGAGTACCCCACATCATCATATCGACAACGGAAACAGGTTTGTCGAAGGAGTCTTTTATGACTTACGTCAAGGGCTCAACATAAAACAATCTCGACATCCGCCTATCACCCACAAGGTAATGGACAAGTGGAGGTTACAAACAGAGAAATCGTCAAAGGGATCGAGAAAGGCTAGGTCGAACTCATTATGGATGGGTGGACGAGCTCCTCAAGTCTTATGGGCTCACCGAACACATCCTAAGTCAAGCAACGGAGAAACCCCTTCACCCTAACATACGGACGAGCGCTCATCCTTCGAACTAATTGTACACACGGAGCGTGTGGCAACGTATGATGCCTCCCAAATGACGATAGGATCGGGAAAACCTTGATCTCCTAGAAGAAAGGAGAAATAGCCTCCATCCAGAAGCAATACACAAACATAAGATCGAAGGCTACTATAACAAAAGGGTCGACCTTCCACTTTCAAGCCCGGAGAATATGTATGCGCCTCAACAAAGGCAAGCAAAGCGAGTATCGAGGCGGGACCAACTTGGGAAGGACCCTACATGGTAGCCGAGGCCTACTGACAATGGAGCATACAAATTGGCCACTCTTCTCGTGAGAACCCATCGACGGGACATGGAATGGTACGAACCTTGAAAGTTCTATGTTTAAAAAGTACTTTAACTTTTTCTTGTAATCAAAAGCTTCTCAAGGAAAGCACACATTATTGGTAGTTGTCTTAGTTTTCATTTCAAGAATGATGTAATCCTCCCTACCAATTCAATGATAAATAAGACATTTCCACAAATCTCTTGCTTCGTTTCTTAAACACAAAGATTTGTTCAACCAAGTCGTTAATGAGTTTCAATGTCGAATGGCTTGAGGTGTAACATATGCCTTATTATTCAAAGCCAACTTAAACATTCACATTAACTCTCCTAGTAGATTTTGGCGCTTGTAATTTTTTTTTTTAACAAAGCCATGCTATGTAAAGGATCTGAGATAGAGTGGGTCGCGAGCCTCATCAATGGTCAAGTTGGCCATTATATTCTTGGTGTTGTAATTTACACACAATGAGGTTGTTGAACCTTAGGTTGTAAAATTTAAGCGTCGCAAAAAATGGCGAAGAGAAGTTTACATAACAAACTTAAGCTAAGTATGTAGAGGTATGTCCTCTACACTATTGCATTCAAAATACGGGTTATTGACATTATACCGCATAAGGAGCCTAGACTCTGTCAAATTGTTTTTGGCACATGGCCATACATCACAAGCAGTTAAATTGTTTGGGAAACACGACACACATTGTCACATAAAATAAATTGTCTTAAGGGTACATGCCACCTTTTGAACCAAATTATCGCTAACAGAGCGACCTTCATTCTTGTTTCTTCGGAGAGGGAGTGGAGGAGGTTGCACCGAGACCGGTTTAGTAGACATGGTCTTTGGTTGGAGTGGTAGGCTTCAGTTTCGAGGTTTCTTAGACAGAGATCTTGAGGGTGCCATTGGATCTTTGGTCGCCTCGGAAGGAAGGAGTACTCAGCTTGCAAATGCATTTCTGCCTCATCATATTCAACTGCGAAGTGGGACGGTAGCATTCAATCTTGGAGAGGTCCACGTGCTTACCTGCTTTTGGCGACCTCCTCCAGCCAAACACCGTCCATGAAATAGGGCCGACTTGATGACCTTCCACATCCGAGCTCCCACCGTCACTATGATAGAGTTCCATGGCTATGTAAGGCACCACCTTGAAAAACTTACGCACGATCTTTCGCAAACATCTTATACCTCATTTGCGGCCGTCGATCTCCTCCTCAACTTTACCTCTACCTCTCCAAGCCTAACCTTCTCACTTTCCAACCCAACGCATTTAGCCTCGAGAGCAAGACATTCGACGGTGAGAGTAATAACCTTGGCTTCTTCCAGTTTGAGATTGCCACGTTCCACGGTCAACCGAGCTATCTTTTCGAAGGTCTTGGACGACGGGTTCTTCTCAACGTTCCCTCAATCTCGTCACACTTTGCTTCCGGCTTGCCACGGTTCGAGCAACCCCACAGTCCGGGCATTCAAGTGATTATCCATCACCGCTCGCCCGCAACCCCATTATCATGCATGTCACGAACTTTTCAATGGACATGTTCTCTAGCATACTCTTCCACGTGGAGGGTCGCATGGTCAACAATTCGATGGCGTGCTAAGGCATTTGGAAGCTCCTTCGTCTCGGAAGACCTCACGAGCAACAAAATATACAGTTAGCATAACAGCTTATATTTTACCTTCACAATGTCTAATAAGGCGAAATACTTACCATGAACCTCAACGGATTCATCGAGGCGACCAAGGCGAGACTTGATAAGCTTTACGCCCTCGGTACTTTTATGCTTCACAACCCTACTCCCGTGAGGTAGGGAGATTCTTCCTTTTGTTGGATTTCACCTACCGTCATTGTCCCTTTCCTACTCTTTAGCCTATCGGCTATTCTGTTGAACTAACGACGGGGACATCCTCATCCGCAGGATCGTCCGAGTCAAGAATGTTCTCCACCGGTTGGGATGTGACCGCCCACAGATTGTGGGGTCTTGATGAAATAGGCTCGCCCGGATGCTTACCTCATTGTTATTCACAGATGTTGAAGGGAGCCAACGCCATAAGACTCCTCGACTTTCTCCGCAGCATGAAACTTAAATCTTCATCAAATTCTTGGAACATGAAGTTTCAATGACATCTGCAAAATCAAAGCAAAAGAATAAATATCGATGCTACATTGGTCCTATTTAAATAAAAGTGGATAAACATACTTTTTCCTTGGTATATGATCATAGGCTTCTTGGGAGACCCTCCCACTACGAGCAATCCCACCATGTATAAGATGGCTTGAGTGGAATACTTGCACATCCACAGGATATTTTGCCAAACGCAGTAACAAGGATCACTCCGAACCTCGTAGGCGGGGGGTCATTATACCATTTAGCATTATACCTATTCTCTTTGTTCAAAAGCTCGAATATGTAGGAGAACAATAGTGTCTTGCACGTGAAAAAGCTACCCTTCCAACTCGATATGTTTGTATAAACTTTTTCAAACATATTGGGTACATCCGCTCAGTCTTTTGCTAGTGTCAACCAATTGCCCCGGTACAAGTTCAAGAATCCTCTTAAAATCTGTCAAGGTTGGTTCATATCCGTAGGCTTTGCACATTACTATGAATGTAGTCAATTTGGCAAACCCAAAGGATTAAACCTAGAGATGTGAACTTTGTAGTATTGCATAAACTCTAAAATCAATGGATGTAACGGAATCCTAAGATTTGAGTGACTAAATGCATGTGTATACAACCCTACGAAACCTGTAGGAGCATCAAAGATACCCTGAGAAGATTTGGGTAGCATCACTTTGTGTTCTATTGGGATGGGATAATCGGCTAAGTGATCATGAAGATCTTTTGCAGATAATGTACACTTTTGCTGCTTTATAATAAACTGATTTGCAAATAACTAGCCTACTTTTTTAGTCAACCACTTGTTAGAGGTCAACTAGGCAAGTCAAACTAGAAAGAGGCAAATGCAATAATCCGAGGTAGTACAGGTTATATTCCGGTCGTTAATTCCCCAATGAGGTTGTGATATCACGTGTTTGAGCGAATGTGTTATATAGTTTAGTTGATCGGGAATAGGGTTATGAATGATTTGTCACAATACTAAAAGTATAAATAACTCAAATGAGTTATATCAACTAATAAATACGATCAAGAAAATTAAAAGATAAAATATATTAAATAAACGCTATCACTATATTTAAAATGATGAACGTTTAAAACTAAAAACGTACGTTTAAATAAAATCACGTAAGCGTACAAAAATAAAAGTGAAAAGATCAATATAAACCCACAAATGTGAAATTTATATTTTAAGATCCTAAGAATAAAAGAAAATTATTAGAAAAGAAAATTATTTATTTAACTTATATATTATTTATTATTAATTAATTATTATTATCTAATTACTAATAATATTATTAATTATTATATATACTAAATAAGCAAACAAAATCTAAAACTTTTACAAAATTCTAAAATAAATAAAAGAAGCTAGGAAAAATATAAAAACTATATGCTATTAACAAAATAAGCTAATAAGCAAATAAGCTTCTAAGTAAAAGCTTTCACTTAGCTTAAAATGGATCTTTTGGTTTTTCTTTTATAAAACTATTAAAATACTTAAAATAAGAAACTAATACAAAAACAACAAACTTGAAACCCGAATAAGCAATCGTAAGTGCTTATTTGCCCAAACGATTGACTTTTACATTGACTTAGAAGGAAATAAGCTCAAATGAGCTTATTTGGAGTTCACTAGGGTAGATTCTGGTTCCTCCGAGTTGATTGGACTTGAATAAGCTAGATTTGATAATATAAGCTCTTGAATAAGCCAAAAGACCACAATAAGCACTTGCTTATTTGGTTCTGAGATGAAAATGGGACAACCTTGTGAGGTAAAACCAAGTGGGGTCCACTATGATCTAGGCCAAACAAAGGGTCAATGGTTCAAGCACGGTAGGAGGGTTGGAAGAACCAAGATTTAGGGTGTGGGACCCACCGATGAGCTCGTAAAGAGCTTGTGAAGTGAGGGTCCAATCGATTCACTCAGTTGGTGAGTGAGTGAAAATGAGCTAGTAAGCTTGGTAAAAGCTTTAAAACAAACTTAATAAAGAAAATAAAAGATTAGTACTGTATATATAGTATATTAACAGATATGAACAAGTGGGATCTTTGGATTTGGCTAATAAGCTTGGAATAAGCTTATAACTTCCAATGAAACCGAGATCCAAACACCCTAGGCAGGCAACCAAGATGGCCAAATTGAGCTTATGAAATAAGCTCAATAGAACTTATTGAATCTTGAACTATAAAGTGGGGCTGGTAAGGATTCCAAAATACCAAAGCTTGACCAATGGGGACCTTTGGGTGGCTTTTGAAGGGCTTATGAAGATGGGTGGGTTGATCGAGTTCACTCGGTTATCTCGAGTGAATGGACAAGCTTTGTCGAGATGCGGCCCTAGTAAAAGGACTTGTGAGTGAAAATTAAAGCTTGGCTGTGAAGATGAGTCGCTTAGCTTTAATGAGCCAAAATCACAAGCTAAAGCTCGGTGATAAACTTATGATGGGCTTGTGAAGTTGCTTGTTTTACATCGAGTGATCGGTGTAGTGGTTTATTTGATAGCACAAGTTAAGCAAGAATAAGCGGACCAAATAAGCAATCAAAGAACAAATAAGCACTTACTCAAGTAACTAGCCACAAGGGCATCACAAAGAACCAAAATACTCGGACCAACACTCAACACAAGCTTATACAAGCTTGTGAAAGTGGGAGTCAAACACGTGTCTGGGAGTTTTGTGAAGAACTACTAAAAGATAAGCACAATTTAAGCACTTCAATTAGCTAGATATGGTTATGAAAAATAGTAACAAGTAGATCGACAACAAGGCTATATAATCCTACAAGCTCAAGTCCTAATATCAAGTAACAAGTTCACAATTTAGATCCAAAGTTTATTCAAAATCGTGTAAGTCGCAAATTGACTTTTAATGTAAACCAATATGTTGACTTAAGTGAGCTTTGATCCTAATTTCTTGATTGATTATGTTGAGATAAGCTATACTAAGATTAAAATAAGCTAGTATATCGATTCTAAGCTAGTATGTGGAATATGGAACTAATAATCCTATGATTAAACATATGGATTAGATTAAATTCTATTTTGACTTTTATACTAATATGACCTTAATATTATGACATAAGCGAGCTAGTGTGATCTAAATAAACATGCGGTACAAAGAGTTAAGCACAATAACATGCATATACCTAAAGAAGCGCTTGATCCAAACACACCTTAGAAGGGTGTTTTCTAGATTAGTGTTACTCAATCTGATTTAGAGCATGAACCGAATTCTAACACTTGATACAGATGAACTAAGATCAAATGAACACAATTACACAGATAATAACAACTATAACCTATTAATCACTACTACACTATTTTAACTGTCTAACTTTTAACAACTATTAACTATGATTTCCAACTAACAACCTACTGATTTTACTTTATATAATCACTAACCAACACCAAATAAGTATGAAACAAGAGAGATTAAGCTAAATTAAGAACTAATACAGAAAATGGCAAAATCAAGAAATTTGCTTACAACTTGAGTTTTAGGCCACAACTGAGAACCAAGGCGAGAACCAATCCTAAATGCTCTCCACAGAGCTCTAAACCAAGGCAATCCAAGATAGCACTTGCTCCTTTGCTTCTTCACAGTAACTTCTATATTAATTACCCTAATTACTTGATTTCTTTTTGGTGTTTTCTTTTTTTATTTGATTATTACTAATTAGATTGATCTAAAAGCTTGCTATGGTTTACTGAGAACCAAGTAGTGTTATTAGAATCCTCTAATTAACAAGTATCAAACAGAAATTAAAATGACAAGTAATGAAAATGGGACAAAGTTGAAATACTTGAAAACTGAAAGATAGGTTGATATGAGTGAACCAAAGCTGTTGAATACACTTTAGCAAAGTTATACAACACTTTAACAACAGAATTTAAAGATTACACTAGGTAACAACTAGTTTAATTATTCTACTTGATCATAAACTAAAATTAAAATTATGATGCCTGATTGCGCAAAAACAGTCAAGTCAAACAGACTTAAAACAGCTCAGACGCAAATGCAATTTAGATCAGAGGAATACAGGAGATTCCCGGGTCGTTAAGTCCCACGGAGGATGAATTGGTGTTTAAACAACTTCAGATGATAGAATGATCACTAAGGATAGTGATCAGTAAGTGACATTCTAGTACAATGACTTGTAAATTGTTGAAAAGAAAAGATTTACAAATTAAAGCGACTTAAATGCAAATTAAAAAGATTAAAAAATAAAATCTATTAAATAAACGCTATCACTATTTTTACAGATCGATGAACGTTTATGATTTTATAAAACAAAATAACTTAAATAACCTATTTTAATCAAAACGTAAACTTAAATTACTTAAAACGTTACTTAAAACGGAAGCAGCGTTATTTACGAAAATGGTATTTGGGCGCAAGCAAAAACGTAAAATTTATGAAATAAAAGGCCTACGAGTGTAAAACTAATTTTCTTACAAAATATATGATAAAAGAAAATTTTAGAAAAATATTTATATTTTTAGACTTTTATATTTTTATTATGATTTAAATAAGTTTTACACTAATTAAATGTTAAAAATACTAAAACTTATTGGAAAAATCAAACTTTTTATAAAATACTTATTACTAATACAAATTTATTAAAATTACAAAGCGGAAAAAGCTACTACTAATAAGCTACAAATAAGTGATTAAGCTCGTTTAAGCTTATTGGGACAAGGATAATTATATATTAAAAGGTGCAAACAATGACAAGAAAGTCCCAAGGGCGCATTGGTTCCGGTACCCTCACTATCATTCCCATAAGGGAGAGGTCTCGAGTTCGACCCCGCCTCCCTTTTGCACAACATTTTATTTTTGAAATTTTATTTTACAAACTTATTATATATGATGTAATAAGCAATTTATTCAACTGTGACTTTTTCTAAAATGAGCCAATAAGTCGTTTGAGCTTAAAAGCTTAACAGTTGTCTAGAAAATGAAATAAGCACAAGTTATTTAAGCTAATTTGATTTTAAGCTAATTAATAAGTACAAGGTAAACTACAATAAGCTAAACTAATGTTTATAAGCTAACTTTGAAAACTGAATAAGCACAGTTATTGATAATAAGCACTTAACAAGCTAACAATAAGCACTAGACTAGACTGATTTAACTAAATACACAGGCCTGCAGAGAATTTCAAGGCCAAAATAAGCTAACTGAATAAGCTTAAAAGCTCAAACAAAAGACATAGGTATCAAGTAGAGCTTGTGGGCTTTCCAAAAGTCAAGCTCATGCACAGAGGTGCTTTGTGGAGCTTATAAAGAGCTTATGAAAATGGGACCATTTTCTTGAGTATGCGATTAAGACCAAAATGGGACAAACTAAAAGTCAAATGCAACCTAGGTAAACAAGCTAGAAATTGGAAGATTAAGCTAGGGACCTTAAGTCACTAGGAAATCTTTCTAAAGAACCAAGTATCAAAGGTTTGACCAACTAATAAGCTATTTAGGAGCTTATGAAAGTGAGCGATTAAGCAGTGCAGGGCACATTTTGAAACAGATGTCTGAAATAAGCTAAGAGAAAAGCTATTTAAAAAGCTAATGAGAAAATATGAAAAACACTAGGTTAAAGCTAAGCAACTGAATATTGAAATACCAAAAGCTCAAGTCTAGAATACTAATATTAAGCCCTATGTAAGTTAATCTATTTTATCCAAAAACGACTAAGGCTGAAATCTTTGACTTTTATAAGAACTAACTAAGGTTGACTTTATTGAACTTTCAATCAAAACTAATAACTGAATATGTAATATTAAGCTAAAGTATGATTGAATTAAGCTGAGTTAACAGATTATAAGCTACTGAGATGAGTTTTAGCTTCTAAATCCTAACAGCTAGCTTACAAGGTAAGATTAAAAGAGTTTTGACTTTTGCTTATACAAGGGTGACTTTCTTTTTGTATTGAGTTCTTAAGATCAAATGTGATATACAACAAACAATAACACTTTCTCAAATACACTCTAACACGCAGTTGAACAACTTATACCAAGCAGTCCTTTACTAGACTATTTTGAAGATTTTCAAAGCTTTACACGATTCATCCATGCATTTGATTGATAACCATGTATTATCATATACTAAGACTAAAGACACCTTAAACAACAATACTAACATCATTAAACCGAGAAATCACAATAATGCTAATTAATCGCTTAAAATTAGAATTTTACTAACTACAAATTAAAAGTCAAGTGATCGGTTTTAAAGGCTTATATTAACTTAACTATAACTAATGAGCATGTAAACACGATATCCAAACTTAAGAACACTTAAAAAGTAAATATGCAAGAGTTAAGTGAAAAGCTTACAAGAGAATTCCAACCGGCGAGAACAAGGCACAAAGGATGATCCTATAGAACCTCCACGGGTTCACTAACTCATTCCCATCCAAAATCAAACTGCATCGACTTCTTGATCATCAATCCGGTGATTTTGAATTTCACCGAATTTTTAGTATTTTGGTATTTTTCTCTTTACTTCTAAAGCGATTTTTAAAGTTATTAAAAGCTTGAAATAACTTTCTAGGAGCTTATTTGGTTTTACTCAAGACAAACCAACAACTAATAACAACATTTCATTACATGAGATTTTTGAAAGGAAATTGCATAAACCGAGAACTTGAATTGAAACCAAATTAACTCGAAATAAAGTTTTTATTACAATAATATTACTTAACAAAAGCTTGGAAGCTTTGAAATACCATGGAAAGTTTTAAAACTTAAAACTATATTACCTAAACTAATCTATTCTACTTATCCTTCTCCCTGCATCTTTTCTTCTTTATAATGACTTTTAGCATCCTTGTCGACCTCAAAACATATCCCACCTTGATCTAACCATTGATTCCTTTGATTTCATCATGTACGTGCACTTGGCATTTTGGCGCCAATTTTCAATAGAGTGGGTTTTCTCATTAATGGACTTTGGATTGGTGTGGAGGTGGAGGAGGCAATTTGGGAAGTGATGTGGAGGTGAAAAAGTGGAAAACCGGTGGTTAAAACCACGGTATCTCTGCATATCTGAGGGGTGGAGAGGCGAAGCTACGGTGATGGCGGTTTCTTTTGATTTAAAATATTGGGCGGGTCATTGTATATGGGTTGGACTTGGGCTAATAGTAATAATAGGGTCCGTTTGGTTTAGTTTAGTAAACAAGGACCATATTTGCAATTTTGCCAAAGTTAAAGGTTTAATCTTGAACATTTCCCAAGCTCTCATAAGGACTAAACCTGCCAAGTGATAATAGAACAAGGACCTTTGTTGTTAATTTCCATTTTACAAATCCGGGGACCAAAATTGTCAATTTAGAAACTATAAGGACCAATATTGTAATTTTCTCCAAAGTTTTATCATAAGGACCATTTTGCCATTTATTAATAGTACAAGGTTAAACCTTGATAATTTTCACTTTTAAATTAACCAAGGACTATTTTGACATTTTTCAAAGTTAAAGGACTAAAGTTGTCATTTTGTGATTTTTAAACTTTGAAAGGTTTATTTTGACAACTTTTGAATCTCAAGGACCTAAAATGATATTTTACAAGTTTTTGACTTACAGGACTAATTTTGACAACTTTTCAAACTTGGGGACTAAAGCGCCAATTATGCAAACTTGATACGTTTTCACCGATTTTGATGTTTTGCATTTAAAACATATAAAACACTTGTTTGTGATATTTTATCATTTTGAAGCATTTATGAGTGTTTTCGAGATGTTTTGGCATTCTAACGGTATAAAATGATGAGTATTTAGACACTCATCAATCCCCACACTAAGATATTGCTAGTCCCTAGCAATGATTTATGAAAAGTTAATGGATTTTATCTCTTTACCAAAAGCCATTACTTCGGAGTAGCCAATTGTTTTAGTTCAAGTAAGAACCTTGGTACAACGATAACCAAATGATTTTGAGCAAATCATAAGTCGTCAACGGATTTGATTTGTCTTTACCGTAAGCCGTACCATACGGACTAGCCAACTTTAGATAAATTATCAAAATTATCTTTGGTGAGTGATTACCAATTATGGATTTTCCATCGCCTTTACCACAAGCCATAAACTTATGGGCTAGCCAACTCTTCACTTTTTAGGATATGGTGAGTTGAGAACCATACAATTTTGGGCAAATTGCTAGCCATAAACGGATTTGAGATATCTTTACCAAGAGCCGTTTGCTCTGGATTAGCCAATCCTTATGTGGGTTAGACATGGTGGGTGATTACCATTTGTTGTGTTTAGTACATAGTACTTCCACTAAATAAAAAATTTAAAATTTGGCCATTTTGGGGAAAAAGGGACTAAAGGGTACATTTATGATCAAATTCGCGAATTTCCCACACTTAGAAATGAATATTGTCCTCAATATTCAAAGTACCTATTGTTATGCCGAAACTTAGAACGTAAAAGATAACATTACTAACTAAGTGTAGAAACACAACAATTATTCTCTTTTGAATATTTACAATTTTCATACATTTTAAGGTCTATATACAACATGTGGGGCATCCCCACACTAGGGTGGTACACACGGTGAAAACCCATGTTTAGCTCTTGTTTTGATTTCCAGTCGCTAGCTTGACTCGACCCTAATTCATTTGTTCAAGGGAAGCAAAGTGGAAGAAATAATCTCCATCGGACTTTCATTCAAGATGTTTGGATAAACATTAAAGTGCGTGAAAGTTCCACACCGATGAGATATACATAGAACCGCTCAAAATGATTAATGAAAATCTGGGATCAAAAATAGTGTCCTCATTCTCGAAGGAGAAAGGAACGAGAAACCACACCATTTGTGAAAAATGGAATAAAGATGTGCATCACAATGCAATCCCATTCTTCATTAGTGAGGAGCAAATCACCATTTGTTAGATTTTTCAGTTTAGACTTGAAGCTTGTATGGTGATTGGCAACAAAATTTCGGGAGGAGAGTCGGAAGCGGTTCTTTAATCATGATTTTCAAGAAAGAGGATGTCTCCTCCGAATCAAAGTAAGTATTGTCAATCCTGTTGGAATTGACTCATCACTAAGAAAAGCATCGATCTCCTTCCAAAGTTATCATCTTCCTCATCGGAGTGAGAGAAGGAATGGAAGAGTCGAAATGGGACAAGAAATGAGTGGATGATCATTATATAGGAGATTTCCAGTTTCTCCAAGATCAGCTTCGAAATCAAAGAGATCATCATCACTTTCCGATGAAAGTGGAATGAAGTGAGTGAGTTCATCAGTAAACTCCTCAAAAAGAGGATCAACATCACAATGTGAAAGTGATGCCTCAACATTCTCAATGTCTCCATAAGATTTACAATCATCGCTAAAATCGGAGAAAGTCTCAAAATGATCTTTGAACACTCGAGAGGGAAGAAGAATCACATATGCTCGAAGTTCCCGTGACTCTCTCGGGATTGGGACAAGGTCCTCAACACTAGACTTTATGAATTCGTCCGATTCCTTTTCGTGAACAGTGTCAAGATGCTCGTCCCCATGTTCGAGAGTGAGTGGGAGCTTGGTGTGATAGCGCTTGTTTGAGAATGAATCTCAATCGCTGGAATATCCATCGATGAATTTGATGAATCTTCAGTGTATCATCATCATCACTATCATCGAGAATAAAGCGAATCTAGAGCTAGATCCGTGCTTTTTGTTTGCAATTGATTCCTAATTGATTTTTCAAAAGCAATTTGGGAATTTATTTTAGACTTGCTCTTGACTAACAAAACTTCCATGGATTTCTCATGAGAGTTTTGAAATGACATAGCCGACTCCTCCTTAAGTTCTTTTAATAACCCGGACCCTTGATAAAAAGTCATTGTAGTTTCATGAGGAGTTGCTTGAATCGTTTGGTCTTGTGGAGGTTGGTCTTGAAATGATGTGTCAAAATTGTCACAAGGAAATGGATTCCTGTTTGACAATCGAGTGAAATGGGGACCTCCACGGTTCTTACAACAAAATGATTGTTGTGGGTGGTTTGGTGAATCATATGGATATTGGTCATAGTCAAAGTTACGAGCATCTTTGGAAGCTGTTCATAGATAATCGTGTTTCGGATTGACATTCAAATCCTTGGTGAGGACCTCCACAAAATTCACAGCGATATTGTTGATTATACGAAGATATGTAAATTTGTGGTGGGTAATTAGAAAATTTGAGGGTCGTTAAATGAGTTGGATTAGAATCATAATCAAATGAATTCCTCGAACCACAAAACAAACAACTCCGTTCGAATATCATTACCACACTTTGCATACTGCGTACACAATGACATGGTGAACCATAAAGAGGCTCACCACAACCGACACAAGGAATAAGCGATTCAATTTGAGAGTTATGATAAGGAATCGGTTCATTCAAAGAATCAACAAAACCAACATGGTGATCTGAATGACTAATAAGACTCAAAGAACATTTTGAAAAATCCGGAGGTGGGACAAGTGGTGTGCTCGAGAGCTAGCAATTTCCATCACTTCCGTTATGGACTCGGTTTCGGTTCTTGAAAGCGTGAAGATTAGGCAAGTCATTCTTGCTAGTCACCGGACTGAATTCTGCATGTTTGCTTTTAACCGTAAATCGTGAAAGTTTAGAATCAATTCTAGACGGTTTAGGAGCAATCGAAGGTTTAGATCTTTGGATAACCGTAGGTTGGACGTATTTAGTACCTCCATTATCAGATGAAAGTACCTGGTCCTTTGTCACCCCGGTTTCTCTTTCCATTTCCCTGAGCAGAATTAATGGATCTTCACGAACAACATGAATTCTAGACATTTGTGATAAAGTCTGAAGCTTTTCGACCGTCCCGAGTCGTTCTCGAGAGATTCCATGAGAATAGAAGAAGTTTAGAATCAAAAGGATAGAGGTAAAGGGATAAAGAATCAAAAGGGTAAGAGGTTAAAGATGAATATTTTGGATTTTTGAAAAACATGCCATAAAAGCAAAGAATGAAAATATTTTTGGGTTTGTTAACACTTTAGAAAAGTGTTAATGAACTTTGATTTTGATTAACTTTACAAAAAAGCTGTTTATAAACGATGGTATATGCACAAGTGCACGGTCTGAAATGCTTAAAACACGCTTCTGACCTCCCCAAGAATGCGCGTAAAAATTTGATTAAGCAAAAGCAGTCAAGTCAAGCAGACTTAAAAAATTTCGACATAAATGCAATTTAGATCGGAGGAATACGGGAGATTCCGGTCGTTAAGTCCCCGGAGGATGAATTGGTGTTTAAACAACTTCAGATGATAGAATGATCACTAAGGATAGTGATCGATAAGTGACATTCTAGTACAATGACTTGTGAATTGTTGAAAGAAAAGATTTACAAATTAAAGCGACTTAAATGCAAATTAAAAGATTAAAAATAAAATCTATTAAATAAACGCTATCACTATTTTTACGGATCGATGAGCGTTTATGATTTTATAAAACAAAATAACTTAAATAACCTATTTTAATCAAAACGTAAACTTAAATTACTTAAAAACGTTACTTAAAGCTAAAGCAGCGTTATTTACGAAAATGGTATTTGGGCGCAAACAAAAAACGTAAAATTTATGAAATAAAAGGCCTACAGTGTAAAACTAATTTTCTTACAAAATATATGATAAAGAAAATTTTAGAAAAATATTTATATTTTTAGACTTTTATATTTTTATTATGATTTAAATAAGTTTTACACTAATTAAATGTTAAAAATACTAAAACTTATTGGAAAAATCGAAACTTTTTATAAAATACTTATTACTAATACAAATTTATTAAAATTACAAAGCGGAAAAAGCTACTACTAATAAGCTACAAATAAGTGATTAAGCTCGTTTAAGCTTATTGGGACAAGGATAATTATATATTAAAGGTGCAAACAATGACAAGAAAGTCCCAAGGCGCATTGGTTCCGTGTACCCCTCACTATCATTCCCATAAGGAGAGGTCTCGAGTTCGACCCGCCTCTCCCTTTTGCACAACATTTTTATTTTTGAAATTTTATTTTACAAACTTATTATATATGATGTAATAAGCAATTTATTCAACTGTGACTTTTTCTAAAAATGAGCCAATAAGCTGTTTGAGCTTAAAAAGCTTAACAGTTGTCTAGAAAATGAAATAAGCACAAGTTATTTAAGCTAATTTGATTTTAAGCTAATTAATAAGTACAAGGTAAACTACAATAAGCTAAACTAATGTTTATAAGCTAACTTTGAAAACTGAATAAGCACAGTTATTGATAATAAGCACTTAACAAGCTAACAATAAGCACTAGACTAGGCGATTTAACTAAATACACAGCTGCAGAGAATTTCAAGGCCAAAATAAGCTAACCGAATAAGCTTAAAAGCTCGAACAAAGACATAGGTATCAAGTAGAGCTTGTGGGCTTTCCAAAAGTCAAGCTCATGCAGGAGGTGCACTGTGGAGCTTATAAAGAGCTTATGAAAATGGGACCATTTCTTGAGTATGCGATTAAGACCAAAATGGGACAAACTAAAAGTCAAATGCAACCTAGGTAAACAAGCTAGAAATTGGAAGATTAAGCTAGGGACCTTAAGTCACTAGGAAATCTTTCTAAAGAACCAAGTATCAAAGGTTTGACCAACTAATAAGCTATTTAGGAGCTTATGAAAGTGAGCAGTTAAACAGGTGCACAGGGCACATTTTGAAACAGATGTCTGAAATAAGCTAAGAGAAAAGCTATTTAAAAAGCTAATGAGAAAATATGAAAAACACTAGGTTAAAGCTAAGCAACTGAATATTGAAATACCAAAAGCTCAAGTCTAGAATACTAATATTAAGCCCTATGTAAGTTAATCTATTTTATCCAAAACCACTAAAATTTGAAATCTTTGACTTTTATAAGAACTAACTAAGGTTGACTTTATTGAACTTTCAATCAAAACTAATAGCGAATATGTAATATTAAGCTAAAGTATGATTGAATTAAGTTGAGTTAACAGATTATAAGCTCTTGAGATGAGTTTTAGCTTCTAAATCCTAACGACTAGCTTACAAGGTAAGATTAAAAGAGTTTTGACTTTTGCTTATACAAGGATGACTTTCTTTTGTAATCGAGTTCTTAAGATCAAATGTGATATACAACAAACAATAACACTTTCTCAAATACACTCTAACACAGTTGAACAACTTATACCAAAGCATCCTTTACTAGACTATTTTGAAGATTTTCAAAGCTTTACACGATTCGATCCATGCATTTGATTGATAACCATGTATTATCATATACTAAGACTAAAGACACCTTAAACAACAATACTAACATCATTAAAGCGAGAAATCACAATAATGCTAATTAAGCTGCTTAAAATTAGAATTTTACTAACTACAAATTAAAAGTCAAGTGGTGGTTTTAAAGGCTTATATTAACTTAACTATAACTAATGAGCATGTAAACACAGATATCCAAACTTAAGAACACTTAAAATGTAAATATGCAAGAGTTAAGTGAAAAGCTTACAAGAGAATTCCAAGCAAACCGAGAACAAGGCACAAAGGGCGGATCCTATAGAACCTCCACGGGTTCACTAACTCATTCCATCCAAAATCAAAGCGCATCGACTTGATCATCAATCCAAATGATTTTTGAATTTCTTTGAATTTTTAGTATTTTTGGTATTTTTCTCTTTACTTCTAAACTGATTTTTAAAGTTATTAAAAGCTTGAAATAACTTTCTAGGAGCTTATTTGGGTTTACTCAAGTACAAACCAACAACTAATAACAACATTTCATTACATGAGATTTTTGAAAGGAAATTGCATAAACTGAGAACTTGAATTGAAACTGAAATTAACACTGAAATAAAGTTTTTATTACAATAATATTACTTAACAAAAAGCTTGGAAGCTTTGAAATACACTGGAAAGTTTTAAAAACTTAAAACTATATTACCTAAACTAATCTATTCTACTTATCCTTCTCTCTGCATCTTTTCTTCTTTATAATGACTTTTTAGCATCCTTGTCGACCTCAAAACATATCCCACCTTGATCTAACCATTGATTCCTTTGATTTCATCATATACGTGCACTTGGCATTTTGGCGCCAATTTTCAATAGAGTGGGTTTTCTCATTAATGGACTTTGGATTGGTGTGGAGGTGGAGGAGGCAGTGGGAAGTGATGTGGAGGTGAAAAAGTGGAAAACCGATGGTTAAAACCCTTTGGTATCTGCATATCTGAGGGTGGGAGACGAAGCTACGGTGATGGCGGTTTATTTTGATTTAAAATATTGGGCGGGTCATTGTATATGGGTTGGACTTGGGCTAATAGTAATAATAGGGTCCGTTTGGTTTAGTTTAGTAAACAAGGACCATATTTGCAATTTTGCCAAAGTTAAAGGTTTAATCTTGAACATTTCCCAAGCTCTCATAAGGACTAAACCTGCCAAGTGATAATAGAACAAGGACCTTTGTTGTTAATTTCCATTTTACAAATCCAGGACCAAAATTGTCAATTTAGAAACTATAAGGACCAATATTGTAATTTTCTCCAAAGTTTTATCATAAGGACCATTTTGCCATTTATTAATAGTACAAGGTTAAACCTTGATAATTTTCACTTTTAAATTAACCAAGGACTATTTTGACATTTTTCAAAGTTAAAGGACTAAAGTTGTCATTTTGTGATTTTAAACTTTGAAAGGTTTATTTTGACAACTTTTGAATCTCAAGGACCTAAAATGATATTTTACAAGTTTTTGACTTACCAGGACTAATTTTGACAACTTTTCAAACTTGGGGACTAAAAGCGCCAATTATGCAAACTTGATCGTTTTCACCGATTTTGATGTTTTGCATTTAAAACATATAAAACACTTGTTTGTGATATTTTTATCATTTTGAAGCATTTATGAATGTTTCGGATGTTTTGGCATTCTAACGGTATAAAAATGATGAGTATTTAGACACTCATCAATGCCTCTCTCTTCTGTCTTCCACTGATATTTATCACCATTTTTCATCCCACTAGCTTAAAGATCTTTTCCCACTTCGAATCACAGCCATTGATTGAGTCTAACTCATCTTGTCCGTTTAAATCCATTTTGGCGCCAAAATGCTCCACGTGTAATTGAGGCAGTTCTGATACAATTAAGGATTCTTGGGAGTGTTAGGAAGTGTAAGGGACAAGTTTTATGAAGATTGGACCAAGTTGGGGTGGTTTTGCTTAATACTGTGGGTGATAGTGGTATTGAGGTGAAAATGGGTGGGAATGGCATTTATTGTGGGGGGTTTAGGCTGACAGAGGTGGTGAAGGAGTGGGTAGAGTAGGTAGTAAAGTAGGGGTGGTGGAGAGGGTGAGGTGGTGTTCTGGTGGAGTGGGAGGTGGAAGAAGGAGAGGAAAGCAGGGAGGGTGTTTGTCTGCTTTTATTTAACAAAAGGGGTGGTGGTGGTATATAAGTTGGGCGGGGTTATGAATCGGTTGGATTTGGAGTTTGGTTTTGGTTTGTTTAATAATACAAAGGGCCGTTTGTAATTTACGAAAGTTGAGGGGCCTAAATTGCCAACTTTTCAAACTTCATCCAATGGACCATTCGCCAAATATGGTTAGTACAAGGACCATATATGAATATTTTCCATTTTAAACCTTAAGGACCTATTATGTAATTTTTGAAACTTGAAGGGTTAAACTTGTAATTTTCAAAAGTTTATCATAAGGACCAATATTGCCATTTATAAATAGTATAAGGTTTATTTTGATTATTTTCTTATTTTAAAACCTTAGGGACTAATTTTGACACTTTTCAAACTTGAAGGACCAAAGTTGTAATTTTGTGATTTTAAACTTCAAAGGATTATTTTGAACAACTTGTGAATCCCAAGGACCTAAAATGATATTTTACAAGTTTTGATTAACTAGGGACTAGATTTGCCAATGGATCAAAGTTCGTGGACCGTAAATTATGTATATTTTGCATGTTTTTCATCGGTTTTATCCTTTTGTACTTTAATACCTAAAACATAATTTGGAGATAATTCCAGATTTATGAAGCATATTTGTATGTTTTAGATATTTTTGTAGCTTAAATGTGAACGAAATGATGAGTATTTAGACACTCATCAATCCCCCACACTAAGCTATTGCTAGTCCCTAGCAATATTTTATGAAGATTTTAATGGATTTGAAAGAACTCTTTACCAAAAGCCATCACTTCTGGAGTAGCCAAGATGTTTCAGTTCAAGTAAGAACTATGGTCCATTGATAACCATGTGATTTTGAGCAAACCACAAGTGACAACGGTTTTGATTTGTCTTTACCAAAAGCCGTTGCTACGGACTAGCCAACTCTTAGATAAATTATAAATATTATCTTTGGTGAGTTGATTACCAATTATGGTTTTTCCCATGCCTTTACCACAAGCCATAATCTTGCGGGCTAGCCAACTCATTCGCTTATTAGGATATGGCGAGTTGAGGAACCATACAATTTTGGGCAAATTGCAAGCCATAAACGGATTTGAGATATCTTTACCAAGAGCCGTTTGCTCTGGATTAGCCAATCCTTATGTGGGTTAGACATGGTGGATGATTACCATTTGTTGTGTTTAGTACATAGTACTTCCACTAAAAAAAAAAAAATTTAAATTTGGCCATTTGGGAAAAAGGGACTAAAAGGGTACATTTATTATCAAATTAGCGAATTCCCCCCACACTTAGAAATGAATATTGTCCTCAATATTCCAAGCACCACCGTTATGCGAAACTTAGAACGTAAAAGATAACATTACTACAAGTGTAGAAACACAACAATTATTATATATATATATATATATATTTTTTTTTTTTTTTTTTTTTTTTTTTATTTTTTATATACAACATGTGGGGCATCTCCCCACATTAGGGTGTTACACGGGTGAAAACCCATGTTTGTGCTAATGTTTTTGATTCCCGAGTCACTATTTGGACTCGACCCGTTTTATTTCTTTCCTCCCAAATCGGGTTTATCATAAGCTAACCGCTTGTGAGCAGTTAACTGTAATAAAGAGTTCTGAGCAGGGACGGGAGAGAAAAAAACAATTTAAAAATCCATGGGAAGTATCGGATCTAAACCAATGTTATATGGAATATCCGTGGTCAAGGTAACATCTTCACTCCGAATGAGTGAAGAGAAGGAGAAATCACCGGGTAGGTGAAGGGTAGTAGGGAGATCGAGCAGGCGGTAATCACAAGAACTTCCTCCTCGAGAATTTGAAATTTAAGTGAAGGAGGAGAGGTCTTATGCTTGATCTCGGAATTTTATCGGTTTTTCAAGCGATTTGGATTCCTCTTTATGAAGTTGTTTGGGAGGGAGGATGGTATAATTTTACGGTACAATAGGTTGTTCAAGAAGAAGAATAACATCTTCCTCTTGATCACTCGGTATCATCAATACCAGGAAGAAATGTATCCAGTTGAGATAATCATCAATCTCATCCATAATAGAATCACTTTCCTCATCCGAGTGAGGGAAGATGAAGAGTCGGAAATGATGGAATGAGACAATGTAGTGGGATCACCACTCACCAAATCAAGAACATAACCAAGATTTTCTTAAGAATACTCCTGTAAGGCAACATCAATGACATCGATTCGGTTAACCGACGCGAGTTATAATTGGAGGAGTACTTCAAGTTTGATCATGGTTAAAGGTAATAGCCTCATTACCTACACGCAATGTAATCGGCTCAAATACATCTATAAGGCGTGGCCGTTCTTAGGAATCCTCTTCCAAGAATGAGAGGAACCTAGGATCGACATCGAATTCGACAACCACAAAGTCGGTGGAAAATGGAACTTCCCTACTTTCACAAATCGTCCTCGGCAATACCGAGGGCATAGATCTTGAGCGATCGCAAGCTCAAGAGTCATGCGGTGGGGGTAAGTTTAGGAAGAAAGTTTCTTCCATCTTGAATTAGGCATCGGGTTGATCTTGGCGCCCAGATCGGCCAGGCGTTGCATGCAACCATTCACGGAAATTCACAAGGTAAGATAAATTTACGGGATCTCCAAGCTTCTCGGGAAGTTTCTTTAAGATAAGCGCAGAGCGGTTCTCATTTAGAGAAGTTTTGCCAATTCAACCGCTTTTTCCTTGTTGTTTAACAACTGTTTGATTGTTGATGCGAACTTGGGCATCAAGATGACAAGCATCCATAAGACTTATGTCAAATTGCAAATCTTTAAAGATTTGCAAGAGTTTGTCTGTTTGGTAATTAGACCTCTCGCGGTGTTCTTGCTCATTTAAGCGTGAAGGGTAAGGAATGGTAGGCTTAAAGGTTTGGATTTAGGGACGATGAGGCTCGGGAGTTTCATCGGTCTCAAAGACAACTCTGTTTTGGTTATCTTCGAGGGACAACTTGCGGTTGGACGTGTGCGGTGCCGTGGGCTTGGAATTTGCACGGTCCTTGGCAACCTCGGGCTCTTTTTCCACATCGTATAGCGGTGGTGGAATAGGAGTAGAGGTCCTCATAAGCGACACCACTACAGTGGTGATAGCTTTGATGATGTTGGAATCCTCCTCATCATCACTATCGTCAATACACTCTTTTGGGAAGCATTAAGCATATGAGAATAAGTCATAGGCGCCTTTGGTCATAAAGATTGTTTGACAAACTTTTAACCGTGAATCGTGAAAGAGTGGGATCTATCTTTGATGATGTAGGAGTAATTGGGGTGTAGAATTTGGGACAACCGTGGTTTTCCAACTTGAGTCAGTATCACTACGAGTAGTAATGACTTTGAGTTCACCCTAGGATTATAAAGATATTACTCGGGAGACTTCCGGTGGAAGGTGGAGCAGTTGTTTCACCAAATCGATATCATACTTTTAAGATCGTTCTTGACTCATTATTGTTCTTTGCAATTGAAGAATCAAATTCATTCTTTAAATTGGAGATTTGGTTTTGAACCACTCTCATTTTAGCATCGATAGCCTTGATGTGGTTAGCTAGTTCGTGATTGAGATTCTTGGAGCGAAACCATTTGATTATTAGGAGTGAATACCCTTGGTTAGAATTTGAATTTCCCCATGGGGTGGGTATTGAGCAGGAACAATTTGATTGTTACGAGTACGATATTGATTTTGGTTATTATGCCTCTTGGTGATTAGGATTAGACCTATTTGAATTGTTGGGTTGATATAATCACGATGGTCCTCTTGGTTATTAGCACGGTAGTTTGTTTGACTTGAGGATGGTATTGGTTACCTCCTTGATTGAAATTACCGGCTAGAGCATCGACTTCAAATGCATTGCCATCGGTAGCGATGACAGGTTGTAGTATGCATGAGGACCACCACAAGTGACACATGGTTCAATCTTTTGACTTGACCGTGTAGATGGCTCTTTCTTTTGGTTAAGAGTCAAATTTCTAAAGCATCCATGAGTTGAGCAAAGCGAGTATTGTCAGCAGTTTGAGTCATGGGAGATGAAGTAGAAGGTGAATCACTTGCTTTGGGAACAACTGGTTTGTTTCTTGAGGTACGGACCTCGACTTTGTTCTCTATAATGGCTAAAGCATCCTTTGTTGTTCGATTTAAAAATTACCTCCAGCGGAGGAATTAAGAGAATCTTGATCGACTTGTCTTATGCCATTATAGAAAGTATCCGATATATCAACTCGGTAAATCCATGATGAGGACAGTTCGTAGCATTTCCTTAAACGATCCCATGATTCACCGAATGTTTCATCAAAATGTTGTGTGAATTTCATGATTTCATTCAGGAGATTCGTGGTTTTGAAGGAGGATAGAATTTATGCACAAACTTACGTACTAAATATTCCCACGTTTCAATCGACTTAGGGGCTGTTTGTCAAGCGGATCTGGCGGGCCCATCGAGAAAGCGGGAAAAGAAGAAGTTTGATTGCATCCTCGAGGACGTTTTACATTTCAGGGTGGATGTGATTTTATTGAACCACCGAATGTGATAGTGAGGATCGTCCCTATCAAACCCATAGAATTGACGCTGTTGTCACTAGGTTTATTAACCCGTTTAAGCTCAAAGTTCTCACCACGATGGTTGGAACAACAATGGCATCTCCGTACCCATCGGTGGGTGCACGAGAAGTTCATTCATCGTTTGTTCTTACGCCATTTTGGCAGAATTTTTGGCTCGAGACGTATCTCGAGCACAGTGATGGGCGAAGCGTCTCGACTTCTTGAGGTATGGCTACAAGCTCGCGAAGAGGACTTGATGACCTTGAAGAGCAGTGCGCATGCACTAAGGCGTGTCTAAGGATCCTTGAAGAAAAGGAAACTCGGAAGGGGTGCGAAGAGTATTTTTGTGATTATTTATCTTTTATATATATAGAAAGAAAAAGAAAATATTTTTGTTTTTTATATTGTTTAAGGAAGATTAAAATACGATATTAGATATAATATATATACAAAGGATAGATAATCAGCCAAATAGATAACAAAAATAGTTCAACGTAAAGACCTGACCTCCCGGCGGCGCCAAAAATTGATTTGCAAATAACTAGCCTACTTTTTAGTCAACCACTTGTTAGAGGTCAACTAGGCAAGTCAAACTAGAAAGAGGCAAATGCAATAATCCGAGGTAGTACAGTTATATTCCGGTCGTTAATTCCCAATGAGGTTGTGATATCACGTGTTTGAGCAGAATGTGTTATATAGTTTGGTTGATCAGGAATAGGGTTATGAATGATTTGTCACAATACTAAAAGTATAAATAACTCAAATGAGTTATATCAACTAATAAGTACGATCAAGAAAATTAAAAAGATAAAATATATTAAATAAACGCTATCACTATATTTAAAATGATGAACGTTTAAAACTAAAAACGTACGTTTAAATAAAATTACGTAAACGTACAAAAATAAAAGTGAAAAGATCAATATAAACCCCACAAATGTGAAATTTATATTTTTAAGATCCTAAGAATAAAAGAAAATTATTAGAAAAAGAAAATTATTTATTTAACTTATATATTATTTATTATTAATTAATTATTATTATCTAATTACTAATAATATTATTAATTATTATATATACTAAATAAGCAAACAAAAATCTAAAACTTTTTACAAAATTCTAAAATAAATAAAAGAAGCTAGGAAAATATAAAACTATATGCTATTAACAAAAATAAGCTAATAAGCAAATAAACTTCTAAGTAAAAGCTTTCACTTAGCTTAAAATGGATCTTTTGGTTTTCTTTTATAAAACTATTAAAATACTTAAAATAAGAAACTAATACAAAAACAACAAACTTGAAACCGAATAAGCTAACGTAAGTGCTTATTTGCCCAAACGATTGACTTTTACATTGACTTAGAAGGAAATAAGCTCAAATGAGCTTATTTGGAGTTCACTAGGGTAGATTCTGGTTCCTCACGAGTTGATTGGACTTGAATAAGCTAGATTTGATAATATAAGCTCCTTGAATAAGCCAAAAGACCACAATAAGCACTTGCTTATTTGGTTCTGAGACAGAAAATGGGACAACCTTGAGGTAAAACCAAGTGGGGTCCACTATGATCTAGGCCAAACAAAGGGTCAATGGTTCAAGCCTGGTAGGAGGGGTTGGAAGAACCAAGATTTAGGGTGTGGGACCCTTGATGAGCTCGAGAAAGAGCTTGTGAAGTGAGGGTCCAAGCGATTCACTCGATTGGTGAGTGAGTGAAAATGAGCTAGTAAGCTTGGTAAAAGCTTTAAAACAAACTTAATAAAGAAAATAAAAGATTAGTACTGTGTATATATAGTATATTATGAGATATGAACAAGTGGGATCTTTGGATTTGGCTAATAAGCTTGGAATAAGCATAAGCACTTCAATGAAAGCGAGATCCAAACACCCTAGACAGGCAACCAAGATGGCCAAATTGAGCTTATGAAATAAGCTCAATAGAACTTATTGAATCTTTGAACTATAAAGTGGGCTGGTAAGGATTCCAAAATACCAAAGCTTGACCAATGGGGACCTTGGGTGGCTTTTGAAGGGCTTATGAAGATGGGTGGGTTGGTGAGTTCACTCGGTTATCGAGTGAATGGACAAGCTTAAGGCGAGATGCGACCCTAGTAAAAGGACTTGTGAGTGAAAATTAAAGCAGGCTGTGAAGATGAGCTGCTTAGCTTCTTAATGAGCCAAAATCACAAGCTAAAGCTCGGTGATAAGCTTATGATGGGCTTGTGAAGTTGCTTGTTTTACATCGAGTGATCGGTGTAGTGGTTTATTTGATAGCACAAGTTAAGCAAGAATAAGCGAGACCAAATAAGCAATCAAAGAACAAATAAGCACTTACTCAAGTAACTAGCCACAAGGGCATCACAAAGAACCAAAATACTCGGACCAACACTCAATACACAAGCTTATACAAGCTTGTGAAAGGAGTCAAACACATGTATGCAGGGAGTTTTGTGAAGAACTACTAAAGATAAGCACAATTTAAGCACTTCAATTAGCTAGATATGGTTATGAAAAATAGTAACAAGTAGATCAGCAACAAGGCTATATAATCCTACAAGCTCAAGTCCTAATATCAAGTAACAAGTTCACAATTTAGATCCAAAGTTTATTCAAAATCGTGTAAGCTGCAAATTGACTTTTTAATGTAAACCAATATGTTGACTTAAGTGAGCTTTGATCCTAATTTACTGATTGATTATGTTGAGATAAGCTATACTAAGATTAAAATAAGCTAGTATATCAGATTCTAAGCTAGTATGTGGAATATGGAACTAATAATCCTAATGAGTTAAACATATGGATTAGATTAAATTCTATTTTGACTTTTATACTAATATGACCTTAATATTATGACATAAGCGAGCTAGTGTGATCTAAATAAACATGCGGTACAAAGAGTTAAGCACAATAACATGCATATACCTAAAGAAGCGACTTGATCCAAACACGCCTTAGCAAGGGTGTTTTCTAGATTAGTGTTACTCAATCTGATTTAGAGCATGGCTGAATTCTAACACTTGATACGGATGAACTAAGATCAAATGAACACAATTACACGATAATAACAACTATAACCTATTAATCACTACTACACTATTTTAACTGTCTAACTTTTAACAACTATTAACTATGATTTCCAACTAACAACCTCACGATTTTACTTTATATAATCACTAACCAACACCAAATAAGTATGAAACAAGAGATTAAGCTAAATTAAGAACTAATACGAGAAAATGGCAAAATCAAGAAATTTGCTTACAACTTGAGTTTTAGGCCTGGCGAGAACCAAGGCGAGAACCAATCCTAAATGCTCTCCACGAGCTCTAAACCAAGGCAATCAAGATAGCACTTGCTCCTTTGCTTCTTCACGGTAACTTCTATATTAATTACCCTAATTACTTGATTTCTTTTGGTGTTTTCTTTTTATTTGATTATTACTAATTAGATTGATCTAAAAGCTTGCTATGGTTTCATCGAGAACCAAGTAGTGTTATTAGAATCCTCTAATTAACAAGTATCAAACGAAATTAAAATGACAAGTAATGAAAATGGGACAAAGTTGAAATACTTGGCGAAAGATAGGTTGATATGAGTGAACCAAAGCTGTTGAATACACTTTAGCAAAGTTATACAACACTTTAACAACAGAATTTAAAGATTACACTAGGTAACAACTAGTTTAATTATTCTACTTGATCATAAACTAAAATTAAAATTATGATGCCTCTCTCTTCTGTCTTCCACTGATATTTATCACCATTTTTCATCCCACTAGCTTAAAGATCTTTTCCCACTTCGAATCACAGCCATTGATTGAGTCTAACTCATCTTGTCCGTTTAAATCCATTTTGGCGCCAAAATGCTCCACGTGTAATTGAGGCAGTTCTGATACAATTAAGGATTCTTGGGAGTGTTAGGAAGTGTAAGGGACAAGTTTTATGAAGATTGGACCAAGTTGGGGTGGTTTTGCTTAATACTGTGGGTGATAGTGGTATTGAGGTGAAAATGGGTGGGAATGGCATTTATTGTGGGGGGTTTAGGCTGACAGAGGTGGTGAAGGAGTGGGTAGAGTAGGTAGTAAAGTAGGGGTGAGCTGGAGAGGGTGAGGTGGTGTTTACAGGTGGAGTGGGAGGTGGAAGAAGGAGAGGAAAACGGGGGAGGGTGTTTGTCTGTTTTATTTAACAAAAGGGGTGGTGGGCTGGTATATAAGTTGGGCCAGGGTTGTAACTGGGTTGGATTTGGAGTTTGGTTTTGGTTTGTTTAATAATACAAAGGGCCCGTTTGTAATTTCTGAAAGTTGAGGGGCCTAAATTGCCAACTTTTCAAACTTCATCCAATGGACCATTCCTGCCAAATATGGTTTGTACAAGGACCATATATGAATATTTTTCCATTTTTAAACCTTAAGGACCTATTATGTAATTTTTTGAAACTTGAAGGGTTAAACTTGTAATTTTCAAAAGTTTATCATAAGGACCAATATTGCCATTTATAAATAGTATAAGGTTTATTTTGATTATTTTCTTATTTTTAAAACCTTAGGGACTAATTTTGACACTTTTCAAACTTGAAGGACCAAAGTTGTAATTTTGTGATTTTAAACTTCAAAGGATTATTTTGAACAACTTGAATCCAAGGACCTAAAATGATATTTTTACAAGTTTTGATTAACTAGGGACTAGATTTGCCAATGGATCAAAGTTCGAGGATGAAGCCCGTAAATTATGTAAATTTTGCATGTTTTTCATCAGTTTTTATCCTTTTTGTACTTTAATACCTAAAAACATAATTTGGAGATAATTCCAGTATTTATGAAGCATATTTGTATGTTTTTATATATTTTTGTAGCTTAAATGTGAACGAAATGATGAGTATTTAGACACTCATCATAAACTTGGAATCCATTTTTATATAAAAACAAAAACTTTCGATCTGAAGGAAGGATTACCTTTAGTTTTGGAGTGAAGGCGATGAAGTTTCTTTGCGTGTGGAGGTGAGGCGAAGAGTAAAATAAACTAGGGTTGCATCTACCCCTTTTATACTCCACTTTTCTCTCAAACACCGTACACGTGTCGAGGATAAGTCTTATCCGAGTAAAATTTTAAATTTTGAATAAAGGCGACTTTTGGTCTCCGGGTAAGTTGGGAAAATGTGATTCTGTGGCGGGCGGTAGTAATAAGTGATTAGCATTAAATGCGCTAAGTCGGTACATTATTATCCTTTAACTAACACACTTGCGGCGGGATGATATTTTTCATGACATGAAGTCGAAAGCAATGTCTCCTCGCTCATATACATCACTTTCGACCGGGGCTTGATGATGTACCTCAGAATAGCTCGAAGGACACTCCTCAGGGCGTGTCGAAGCCGCTTCCTACGAAGGCCCAAGTTAGGATTCAAAATATCCATAGGCGTCAAACCATTCATTGGCGCGAAGGTTACCTAAGGGAACTCGCCATCCAAAGCCCTAAGCCCTTAGGGTATGGTGACGAAGGACAATGGATAAGGAACCTCGACTTGGTCAAACCCCGATCTCCTCTCTCTGGCTTCCCGTCAAGTGCGGAACGTGGGTCACTAAGCCTGACAGTTAACCACAATCATGGGCGCCCCCATGATCTCAGACATTCATGCGAAGTGCTCTCAACCCTATTTCATTCACTATAAATAGGTTGGACGGGCAATGGATTATGGTATGCTCATTTCACACTCATCTCTTTACTTTCACACACTTATACAACCATAACTCATACTTACTCTCGCGGGAGGTGGTTCGCAGGTCCTACCCTGCGCGATCACTTAACGTAGCGTCTTAGTATTTCTTATTCTCGGGTTACTGAGGCAGTCTTGGTTGGAACACACACCCTCATTACTTTGATCCTCATCGAGCACGGTAGTGCAATCTTTTGTACAATCAACCTTCAAGGTAGTTATTAGAGCTAGTTGTCACCTAAAAGCGACAATGTAACTCTTTAACTACGCAGCGTAACCGTGTCTCGCGGGGATTGTCTATCTCGAGTGGATCAATTCAAAATGTGCGCTCTTTCCTCACCGTGCATTTAACCGTTAAAACTATTAAGCACACGTGGAGGGGAGTATCTATGCAAAATCCTATCTCTCGCGATGGTTCAAACATGTTTTCATTTACAAACCCTTTGAGAGATGTTTCCTAACGATGGTTTTAATGGCAACATAGGTTAGTCATGGGTTATAAGGTGACTAAGGTTAGGAATAACGTCCTATGATCCGCTTGAGCCGGAGGATCTACCCAAGGACATCACAAATAGTTAGTACTTAGAAGTCCTTAGGTACGATTATAAAAGGAGAAATTGAGAATCGGAGAAAGAAGGAGTTGAAGAATCAAAAGAAATGCAAAGAAAAGGGTGAAAAAGCGACCCTCAGTTATTCAACTTAGAGGCGGACAGGGTTCAATTCATATACTCTGGTTGTCACTTAGTGACACCGGTATTGAAGATTAAAAGTCGTCATGGACCCAAATGGCGCATGCACTAAACCTTCTTAGCCACTCAAGTTTCTCTTAATGAAGCTTGTTTCATTCTCACGGGGAACCCTACGTAAACTATTGGCTTTCTCTTAGAGATCATTTGGTATTGAAGAAGAGACCTCTCCTAGTCTCCGCGGGAAAACCAAAACGCACTATTGAGTCTAGAGCCACGAGATTCATCAAAAGATCTCTTAGGAACACTTGACATTTTATCACTTGACGATCACCAAATAAGATTATCGGTGGTTCATATCGGGCCCATCACGGATCTTAGCAATCTGTCGAGAACATTTATGAGAGGTTCACATCCGTGATCCTCGGTGATTGAATGGAAACTCTGCCGTGGTCAACATCAAACGACACGGCGGCGGTCGCCGGTAACTCCCGTGGATTACGCGGGTGTGTCTCAAACGGTCTCTGATCGTGAGGTGATGCTACGGTGTACCTCGGCGACTCATCTCGAACTGTAGATGTACCCGGTACATCGTGTTATCTCACTTGTGGGACTCCGGTTCAGAGCGGCCTTCGTAAATTAGAGTTGTGTTTCACACTATCTTTGTTAACACTCTCAAGTTCAAACTTGTAAGTCTTGGAACACGCTTATTACTAACCGTTTGAAATGTTTTCTTCTTATGGAAGCTCGGGAGCGGGATGATCGTCTTGATTCTTCTCATGCTCACGCCAACATCATCACTAATGAAAGTTCTATTCAAAAGCAACACAACCGTCGAATGATTCTTCGTCAAACCAAAGAATCTACAAAGTTAAAGACTTAGAGAACTTCATCGATGATTGAATTCCAACGTCAAAGAGCGTGTGAGCATGTTGAAGAATGACGTGGAACCTTTTGGGCGTGAAGCAAGCGAGACACGAGGCGATCGATGCGCATAACAACATACTATCACTTTCACCACAAAGAACAATGATCAAAGAACAAAGTTAATGATGACGTTAAAGCATAACTGTTCAAAAATAACTATCTCTACACCGAGGAGATTGTTCGAATCGAGACAATTCCTCTCACAAGAAAGAAGAATGTCGAAGGCGTCGAGCTACTATTACATCAACGCCTTCATCGTTCATCACCAACACTTGGGGGAGATTGTTGGAATCACTCTAAACCATAATCAAGTGTTAGTAATTAATATGTAATAGTTAGCTTTATTATGGCCTTTATGTTTGTTATTAGCCTTAAGCTTATGTAGAGGCCCATGAGCTTAGGCCCAAGCCCATAAAAGAAAGGATGGAAACCAGGGTGTTGCCTAGCTTTCCTCCTATAAACTCTTGTAAACCCTCATTTGAGGTTGGTATTCAAGTTATTCTTTCACCTACACTCTCGATAACCGGTCTTAGTATAACGTGTGTGTGTGTTTGTTTACGTGTTCAATCGCCTTATCTCTTTCTATATTACTTGTGTTTGTAAAACTAGTGACCTAACATCATCAAAGAGTGAAGTGACACATGTTGAAAGTGGCACATTTTGTTATTTTTATGGATGTGACATTTGAATTAATCTAACGGATAAAAGATTATTATTAATAGAGTAAACTACATCGTTCGTCCTTGTGGTTTATGTTGACCGACGAGTTTCGTCCTTTGATGAAAAAAATGCAACCGCACGTCCTTAAACGCGAAGCGTTATTTACCGTTGGTCCTCTCTTTAATGGGCCTCATTAACGCTGTTAAGTCAACCCAATCAAGGGTATAATAGTCTTTTTAGTCATTTTTTTTTGTCTTTATCTCTACTTAACCACAAACAAAATTTCTCTTTCTTCCTCCATCTCTCTTTCCCTGGTTTTGTCTTCTTCCTCATTTTGATCCACACAACCATATTATCATTATTCATCAACACAAGAAAATCATTATTCATCACCACAATTATCACATTCTTGCCCCAACATCTTTAAAAAAATCAATACAACATTAAATCTTCATTATTTCAAGATCCAATATTCACGGTATCCACCATGAAGGAAAAAAAAAAAAAAAAAAAAAAATCTTAATCAAGAACAACCCACTAAAGTCAATCAAAAATCAAAGTCGAAACCCACGAATCCACCATAAAAAAAGTTTATAAAGAAATTTTAAACAAAAATTATAAAGTATCATATGCTCATAAAGAAATTATAAACACCTATAGTAATATTATAATAATCTTAAGCTATTATGTAGTTGTATTCACTTATCTAATCAAATATGGGTTTGTGCTTTTTGATGTAACCGTTCCACATTCGAATCTGCTTGCTCGGGTGTTTGATGTAATCAGAAAACATCAAAAGTTCAAAACTCACGATATAGCCTTTATCCTCCATTTATCTCCCGATTAATGTTTGGGTGTTTTTGAGTGTGTATTTTCTATTTTTAAGAGAGATGAAAAGGTGAGGAGGAGATGTAACTATAGATAAAATTGAATTTAGAGTAAATTACACCGTTCGTCCTTGTGGTTTGCTTTGACCGTAGGGTTTCGTCCTTTGACCAAAAAAGTTGCACCGTCCGTCCTTAAGTGTGAAACGTTATGCACCGTTCGTCCCTCCATCCATCTGGGCCCACCAACTCCCACTAACGTCAGTTAATTCACTTAACCCATGAGGGCATATCCGTCATTTCCAAAGCCACCACAAGGACGAACGGTGTAATTTACTCTCTTATAATTATAAAACCCAATTCAATTTCTACAAACAAATCAATCACCATCTCATTTTCAGCCAACAAAAACCCAATTCATTTTCTTCAAACTCTTTCAAACACAAAAAAACACAAGTCAAGCAAATCATCATCTTTAACTTTTTCTTTACAAACCAAAACTACCAACATCCTCTTCAACTTTCAACAAGAAAATCAAAACACACATTATATAGAGAAAATCAAATAACAAAAGAAGCACAAAACAAAAGAAGTTTTATTAGTTCAGTTGTGCAGTGCAATAAATCATTCAGGTGCATGAGCTAAAAAATCTCATAACACACATCATACCCAATGAACTAAAAAATCTCAATACAGAAAATCAAAATTATTTCCCATTTTCAAATTACCTCTAAAAAATATAAAAAATCCTAACTTGTTTCCTGTTTCACTTTCTCCTCATTCGCTTCTTTCGTTTCTTTCACAATTTCCACTTTTTCTTGTTCTAATTCATCAAGAGCTTGTTTTTCAACCAAATTCTCAGCTTGTAAAATAGGAGCATAATAATCCTGATTAGCTTCCACATCCACACACCAAACCACCACGTTTTTCTAGCCAAAACCGAATCAAAACGAATCAACTCGCGTGTGTGTTGTTGGCGCGCGGGGTAAAAGAAACGAGGGTGGTGCTATGGTGGGGTTAGGGTGGCGCGCATGTTTTTCTAGCCAAACCCCATGTTTTTAATATCAAACCCGACATGTGACCCATCAACGAGTTACCAAGAAACACGAGTCAAAACTCGTGGTTTTAACCTACCTTTGCTTAACAAAAAGAGAACCGGTGGTGGCGTTGTGGTGAGGTGGTGGTGGCACGTGAGTGTATACCAAGAGGTGGGGAGGGTTTTAGCGTGACCTAGTGGATCGGAAAGAGGGAGAGTGGGGAGTGTTTTGAGGTGGGTGGTGTAGTGTGGTAGGCGGCGGTGTGGCGGTGGTGGTGGTTTAAGGTGGTGGTCGGCTAGGTTAAAGAGAGAGAGAGAAATGGTGATGATGATTGATGTGTGTTTATGTTTGTGTGTGTGTGGTAAGTGGTGATATACTACTGGACGATTTGCGTGGTAGAGAGAGAGAAATGCTAGTTGCTATGGAAATGACGGATATACCCCTTTAAAACCTTAGTTAACGGACGTTAGTGGAGTTGGTGGGCCCAGATGGATGGAGGACGAGCGGTGCATAACGTTTCACACTTAAGGACAGACGGTGCAACTTTTTGGTCAAAGGACGAAACCCTGCGGTCAACGCAAACCACAAGGACGAACGGTGTAATTTACTCTTGAATTTATATTGTGATTGCAATTTGATGAGTAACTAGTTGATGCTCTCATTAATAATAATGAAGATAAAACTAGTTTAAGTGTTGGATTTTTCTAGAAAGAGAAGTAGAAATGTATGAGAGAAGCGAAAAGAAATGATTAGAAATGTATGCTCTTATTAAATGGTAGTGGTAAGTAGTAGATGTAAAATGGTGATATACCCTCACATGGGTGTCACGTGTTTACACTTAACTACGATTAGTCGAGTCGTTAGAAGGAGGGACCAACGCTAGATAACGTTTCGCATTTAAGACGACGGTGCATTTTTCGGTTAAATAGCGAAACCCGTCGGTCAACGCAAACCACAAGGACGACGGTGTAGTTTACTCTTATTATTAGTATATTGTTGTATTGTGTTTGTTCATTATATATTATGTTTTAGCTATTTGTGAAAATATGGTTAAAAGTATCTTATAAATGTTTATGATGGGGCAAATCAACCCACACACTTAGAGCCCAAGGTACCATAACATTTGATCCGGCGTTATGTTCACGTGTCCCGCGTTATGCGCAAGTTGCTATATCTCGATACATGGCGTTATAACTCAAGTTAGCGTGGTAACTTAAGAGGAAACGCAAGTTATGCCTAATTTACCATACCCTACCTCATTTGTAATTTGTATTTTTTTAAAGTGGCTCTCATAATGTGGTGTTGATGTGGTGTTATGATAGGTTTTTTTTGTTTTTGTTTTTGTTTTTTGTTTTTTAATATTTAAATATTAAAGCTGATGTGGCGGGATATTTTTTGATAACTTGAGTTACCATACCTTGTGCTCTTACAAGAAGAAAATACCAAGGTTGACTTGTAATTTAACTATTGAATTTTACGGTTTCTACGATCAAATGAGAACAAATTTTATAATGAGAAAGATACGAAATATTTATAATCACACATTATTGATGCATCACATATTAGAGATGTATCGCTCGAACTAGATGCATCTATATTATTTTAGATGCAACATAATCGGGTTATCCATGAATTTTAGTGACCTCGTGTCATCACCACAAAAGGCCTTAATCACACATAATACATGTATTAATAATGTAGGAACTAATTAAACTCGGGCTCATATTGTGTATATATATATATATATATATATATATATATATATATATATATATATATATATATATATATATATATATATATATAAGTCTTGAAATTTTGTGGTCATCATCAAGGAGTGGTCCTGTACGATGGCACCGCTTGCAGTCATCTAAAAATGGCCATGACCCTAATATATTTCTAGCTCAAAATTAGATGTTTTCATATATTAGAAGCATTTCTTCAAGTTAGTCAAATACTGTGTATTTTTCGTCCTCCGCAGGTCAAATGTGTTGCTAATACTACTTTACATCATTTTCACTTTAAAATCACATTCGAAACTAATCGATATGCATCTAAATACATGATTATAGTTATTTATCATCCTTTTTATTTTAAAGTTTTTTCTCATTTGATCCCTACCAGGCATCTGTATATATGTTATACTCATTTTACCACCTCTACATATATGTAAAAGATAACTTTTGGATATCCTCGATATTGGTCCAACAACCATGATGACAAACATAAATCGCTATGCTTTCATAAATAAACTGAAAATGATCACCCGTCTTGAACTAAATACTTCATATGTGGAGCAATTTCTTATAAGTTTACCACTAAAGCAAACACACTTAGGGGTATACTTATGCAAACACACCTAAGTGTATATGTATGCATTCTTACTGTCAATGACACTTTATAGGTAATGTTATGGTACATGTTCTTTCTCCAATCGTACCATAACCACTACCAAGACATCCTTATATACAATGGGAACTTGAACAATTTCATTGAGGGGGCCGAAACATAAATCATTACATGTAATACAGAAATCGAGAAATGACTTGTAAAACACAAAAAAATTTCAACTTAGCTCGACGGTTTAAGATCTTTACACTCAGAGTAGTGGCAATGGGGCACGGTATGGCTCGGTTTGCCCTCATACCGAGCGGCAACACCGTTGCCACCATTGCGGTATAGTGCGGTATGGATCATGAGCGGCAAAGATTTCCGAATCGGCATGGAGATGGAGCGTGTATATTCACTTCAAAAATTGGACCGTTGCACCCTAAAAAAAAAAAAAAAAAAAAATCCTTTGTAAATATCAATTCATCCTCCTCACATTTTATTCCGAATCTCGTTCTTTTTACACAAACAAATCAACTACAACACTCAAAAAAATGTCTTCAATATCCTCCTCTTCTTCATCCGATGACGAATTAATTTTTCCCGACGAGTCTTCCGAACTATTGTTATCCACCGGTAGTACTCTATCAACCTTTTTAGCCGTGCGCGATTCCATTGAAGACACGACAAGCTCAAGCACTACCGAAACCCGGGGGCAGTCTCTCACCCGCTTTCGTGATGAAGCATTACAAACTCTAATGAATGACTTTTTCGTCGAACGACCAAAGTTTCCCGACCATGTTTTTCGTGACAGATTTCGAATGAATAAAAGCTTGTTTTTAAGAATTGTTGGTGATGTTGAAGCGAGATTTGAATGGTTTCAAGAGGCCCAAGACGCAAGGGAAAAAAAAGTTTCACGGCGTTACAAAAATGCACATCGGCCATTCGGCATCTCGCAACGGGTGAACCTCCGGATAGATTTGATGACTATTTAAACATGGCACGAAGAACGTCAGGTTAATCTTCACAAAGTTATTTTTTAAATTCGGTTTTTTTATAAAGTGTATTTTTTTTTTTAATTTTCTTTTAATCATTAATGAAATATTATGTTTTTATTAAATTGTTTAATATAATTATGAATATAAAAAATAAAAAAAATAAAATCATGTGAGGTATGGAATCATGGTTGTCATTAGAAAAGTATGATGAGATATGAGTGAGGTATGAGATGAGGTGGAATTATATTACTGATGGGTAATGAGATATGATTGAGGTATGAGATTATGGTTGTCAGTAACTCATGAATTACATAGTTGGAATCCTAAACTCTATAAGTATTAACGCAAAATCCAACCTAAAATAATAAAGAATCAGTAGAGCTCAAAAAGATCTGTCATAATTCATGACAATAAATTAACTTAGTGTTGTGAATAAGAATTGAGGGAATGAATATATTCTTCTATTAATCATATAATGTAGGAGATACAAAGGGTATATATAGATGAATATTAGGGTAAAAACCCTAATAGCTAATTGGGCCATGGGCCTCTTGTGGGTTATATGGGCATCCACATAATATTATTCATAACACTCCTTCTTGGATGTCCATACTATTATTACGCTTTAAGAATGTTGCCTCATTAAAAACCTTGTCAGGAAAACCCAGTGGGACAAAACCATGACTAAGGACAAAAAGAGTGCAGTGCGTATTGTCTCCCTCTGATGACTATATCACTTGAGCTCTTTGAGTCGTCGCATTCCAATGGTTGTAACTTAGTTTCCTAAATGTTGATGTAGGAAGTTCCTTTGTAAATAGATCCGCCAAATTGTCGCTTGAACGAACTTGTTAATATTACCATTCTTCTGTAAGTCATGATTGAAGAAGAATTTTGGTACAATATATTTCGTCCTATCGCCCTTGATATAACCTTCTTTAAGTTGAGCAATACATGTTGTGTTATCTTCATGCAAAACTGTTGGTATACTTCTTAGCCAAACACATTCTCGACTTGCTTCATGTATCACTAGAATTTCTGCATGGTTAGATGAAATCGCTGAGATCATCTGCTTAACTCAACGCCATGGATTTGCGGTTCCTCCACTTGTAAATGCATATCCAGTTTAAGATCGACCATTGTGAGAGTCAGACATTATGGAAGATATGTAATCTTCTAATATAACTCAAATACCTCTAATCAATATCCTATAAGATATGGACATCCATATTATAATTATCCATAACACTCCCCCTTGGATGTCCATTTGAGGATTATGCCTCGTTAAAACCTTACTAGACAAAACCCAGTGGGAAAAAAATCTAGTGAAGGGAAAAGAGTTCCTTTATACGCTCAGGGATGTTGCCTCATTAAAAACCTTGCCGGAAAACCCTGTGGGGACAAAACCGTGGTCAAGGGAAAAAGAGTGCAACGCGTATCTTATCTCCCCCTGATGATCACATCACTTAAGCTCATTGAGTCAGTGAAATGCACATTAAAGTATCTTGATAGAATCACATGAATAAATATTCTCTACACGTTGTTCGCATATTCATATTACCATATGTCATACACCTCATGCAAGTATATCATCATACTTCATAAGTTATTCATTGCCAACAAATTCAAAGTGAATGATATATTATATCATGTATGACCACTAGCGAGAACTTCAATCGTTCCATACGCATTTTAGTATCACACTTTTAAATCCATATTGTGATCATCATCTTTATAAATCAAGGGGGTCTTTTCAGTATTACGTGACCTCATAAACATGAGCGTCATTTATCCATATAAATATATATAACATCTTTATTTAGCTTTCATGATGCACAATGATTTCATCTTTAAGATCTTCAAATCATAAGCTAAGACAAATTGCGTCTTTTGTTGCAAATTCAACTTTTATGCATTCAGTTGCCTTTGTAATCATAAAATCAAACTGTTTGAAACTTAAACAATATTCAATTCTATATCCCTTTATAAAGTTTCATAGGGAAACATAATTCCTTATTTGGCACAATACTATACACTAAGGCAATTATTAAACATTTGCCAAAAGCATGATTAATTTAATACAGTCAAGTAGTGTTCTCGAGAACTTCTCTTACATGCTTTAAACATTAAAAATCACTAGCATGCTTCATGCATTTTATATTCTACAATAAAATCTCATATGAGCTCTATTCATTTATCATTTAGACGCATATCAATTACTTATTATATTTCCAGACTTACTAAATATATTACTGGATCCACCACATGTGAACATGTATTAATGTATATGCATGATCATTTACAAGTCTTTGAGGGAATATGTGCGTGCCATCACTTATAACTTATGCATAATTTCATTTCACTTTCTCATAAAGACTGATTCATATCAAATAATTTTACACAGTCATATGTACAAACTTCAAGTCCCAGTAACCATGTCTCATCACAAGAGACTTCAAACTTTCATTAGTTCTTTGCGTCTTTACATCTTTTGGCCATTCATTTATACATCTGCACTTCCTGCATGTATGTTTCCATAATCCTCACCATGATTATAGCGCTATCTTTTTTATTTACAAAATCATATATAGTACTATCGACGTCGATTTATTTCTTTCGATTCCATACTCTACTAGACATCATAATCATTTATTGAGATCTCATAATTTTGCACGTACCCAGGGTTTTCAATAACCTTCATGTCTAGTTTTTCTTTAAGAGACTATTATGGGGTCTTTATTACCTCGATTCGACCATCTTCATTTTACTGCTCCATTTTATCTCTTCATTCGAGGACTTTTATTTGGAATCGACTAGTCTATCACGTTGCAGACGTGCCATAGACTCACTATCAATCATTAGTTTTAATGTTGGGACACACATTTTAATTGGAGCATTAGCAGCGTATGTATGATCTAGTCACTTTATTTAGGTCACAAAACTTGTCTGGCATCTACTAGATCTGGAATGTAAATTGTCCCTTGAACTTTAAGTTCATTTTCATTAGTGTGAGGATCAACATTTTTGTATCATAACTCATTCCATATTTCTCGCTGCTCATTCTCTCCCTGAATGAATTATCAACTTCAACATCCCATTGTTATGCGTTGTGGTGGATTTCCAATACAAGTTTCGTACATTTACATAAACTTTAATAGGAAACATATGGTTCGTGACCATAAACCATTTTATTGGGGAGTATTCATTAATCTTGTTGGCATGATGCGAATTCATATTCAGATTTTATAACATGCCCCATAATCTAAGATTTGTGTTCTCATAATTATTGGCTTTGCAATCAACTGAAGACGTTTTATGATTGTTTCAACAAAATCAATTCGCGTACGAACATGGGCTACTTTTAAGTTCGACACTTATTCCAATAATTACCCAACATATGGAAGTATTCACCACCATTTCCAAATATACAATTTGGAAAACAATGCTCGCATTTTATAAGACGAGCCATTCATCACGCTAACCTTAAGTTGCGTCTTTAATTATCATTTTGATGATGCATCGATTTTAAAACTCAAAATGATTCACATGGTGGATGTATAGGCCTACATACATTCCCGTCATATTCTTTCCAAAACTTATAGGACATAATCCTTACTTTAGTTTGGTGGTGATAGATGAACAATTAACTTTCATTGAGAACAATAAGAACATACAACTCAATCTTAAAGAACCCATGGTTCTTTTATACATTTCGCATCATTATTGACTCGGCATGGTCTAACCGGTCATGCCAATTAATACAACAATCTTGGCTCATAAACTTATATTTTATGACCACACGTGCTTTAATTGCACTTTTCTTTTATAAAACCAAGAATCAAATCATGCATTCTGAGCCAAGAAGTCAAATCATGCAAACTATATATATCTCATATTGTAAGGATCAAATTAGCAAGCAAATACTTAGTAACGTTCGCACATATCTAAACTCATAAACTAATAAAAGGCAATATCAAATGTTATAGTTTATAATCTTCAAACCTTTAAATTAAAGGCATAAGGCAAATTTGAAGCGAGGGCCAAAATAGTGTATTAAATTTTGACGTATATCGCTAGTATTACCTCTTAATCGAACATAACGAATAATTAAACTATGCACATGTAACAAGAATACCTATCAAGTTCAAACATGAACACCACATAAAAAAATTATCTTTAATATTCATAGATCTTTTGCACCTTATAATATAAGATCTGCTATATTGATGACATATTCTAGTAACACATAAGAGTTCATGCAAATCACTTATGTTGTCAAATGGACATGCGAGTAGTTGTCTTTTGCATATACATAACTAATTCTTTCTAAAAAAAACTAAATAACAATCATAGTTAACTTTAATAATAAATTAGATATCAATTGATCTGCTATAAACGAATTCTAATTATCTCACAAGTGCTTTATAATGAAAAAACATACTCCCTCCGTCCCTAAATAAATGTCAGGTTTGACTTTTCAGTCAAACTAGTTCAACTGACCAGTAAATATACTTTTCGTGTTATATAATACTTGATGAAAAACTATACCAATGAAAAATACACTTAAAACTCAATCCATTCATATATTTTTCATCAAGTATTATATAACATCCGCAAATATAGATAAAGTCAAAGATGATCCAGTTTGACTCTGAAAAGTCAAACTGGACACTTATTTAGGGACAGAGATAGTAATTAATATGGCAAATTATATCTAAATTTATAACCAAAATTCATAATATATATTTACGTAACATGCAAACACACAACCTCAAACACATAAAGCTAGATATATGTTACCCATCATATAATATGATATATATGTAACTTTGATCGCTTAAAACAATGCATGTAATCACAAAATTTCAAAATTTATATTTTAAAGAACAGTAAACATGTGCTTGAAGTACACTTTAGTTATATCTAAAAGTCAAAGAGTATTAAGAAACTAATACATCATCACATTTATACTTTTATTTCTCCAATCAAATTTATGTAAGCATTTTATGGCTTTCACATAATTCAATGTAATTGCACATTAGCCTATAGCATTATTAAAAATAAAACAAGTTTTATACAAAGTGAAGTTGTGCTATTTGTGAGACACATATATGCTAATACTTCGTATTAATCATCGAGTAAAGTGAATAAGGAATAAAATCACACATATTTGACAAACTTAATAGCACATGCAATTTAACAAACACATTTTAACTTAATGTGTATCAAACTATGTATTTGTCTTCCTAATAATGTCATCTAGACTATTAGCAACATCTAAGAAAAAAAATGGCATTATCAATAGATACGTAGTTCAACGATGTTACTATATATATGAGCGTAAAAACTTAAATATAGTTCAACCTTAAGGATTGCAAACAGGGGCAGATTATATATATTCACAAGTATCAATATCAAAATAATATCCACAAATGAGATATATATCTTTTATGACAAAACTAAGGTTATAAAGATTTAAACATCCACCATGTAAACACAAAGATTATCGGTTTAAATGCCCTAATAAGAACGAGTTTGCAAACATAAAAATACTAAGATTGGATACCAACTGAAAAAAAAATGAAGTACGCTGACCTAAGTAACAATAATACTCATCATCTATAGTGTCTACCATAATGATCACTAATCAAACGTACATGTAACAATTCCAATTTATTTTAGTTATGATAAAATATTAGCAACTTAAATCCAACAATAACGACAGTTTAGCAAAATTCGACAGACTAACACATAACTCCCAATATATATTTATAAACATCTAACAATCCGAAAAACAAAACTCATCAAAAACAAACATGATCAAAATTTTAATACCATCTTTTTGATATAAACTAATTAATTAGTATGCGTAGTGAACTAGTGATCAATTAGTCTATCAATATTAGTGTCTTATACCATAAGATGAATTGTGACAAAATAAACAATTGCATAAAACAAAAACAAGAGAAAGTAAAGTTAAAATAAGTATATCAACTAATAATAAGGATTAAAAATATTAGTCAATGATCGATTGAAAACCGTAACCAATGACACTTATATATAACCGATGATCTATCAAAGTACGATTAAAGGTTCAAGAGTTACCTCTAAAAATCGAAAATCACCTTAGTTCAATCGTTACAAGAAAAACCAATTGATAACATGGAACAATAAAGAATAATAATACAAAGTTACAAACTATTAGGCATTCTGAGTTAAACTCTAAATAACATGTTTGTTGATACAAAAGTTGGGCGTTCCTTGTTCGGAGCTCGGTTCTCGTATCAATTAATGATTGTTGCTTGATACGCGCACTAAAGATGTAAAACACCGTTAGGCTTACCGTGGGATTGTCTCCCACGATTATCCTCCGGCATGAGAGTAAGTAATCGATTTAGGGTTAAGGTGAGTTAGGGTTTTGAGATCGTACCTTTAACGAGGATGTCATTCCTTTATATACGCACGGAATCCTTGTTGGTTCCGTGTTCCTCAACCTTCGCGTATCCGCCTAAGTCGGTTGGGGCATGATTATCTCCTTGATTAAGAGATATCCGATATCTATTCCGTAAATAGATTCGTATTTGGGCCTTCGTGGGCCTAAACGCTTATCGGGCAGAGCCGGCTCGTCTTTGGGCTTATCGATTGGGTTTGGGCGGGTCCGTGACCGGATATAGACTATACGTCATCATGTCCCCCGCCTAGTATGCGCAGTGCATAACTACGGATGCTAGACTAATAACCGCAGTCAATGAAACAACGTCGAAGCGTAGCCAAGAAGCCATAAAAATATATCCTCCCGTACATTGTATCTAGACATGTGATTAAAAAAAAATTGGTGCCTCGTAAATCGGGGGAAAGTAACTGCAGGAACGTCCCATCAAGCAATCTCAGCCACACAGTTAGTGTTAGTAGGATCCACGTGTCACTCATCGGGTGGATGAAAAAAAATTATATAACCCATCGCTTCATTTCTACTTTGTTTCTCACAGTAAAAACGTTCATCCGCCATTGCTAACAAAACTCCAAACTACAACCCAAGAAAACACTGTATTCAAAAGGTAACCGCGCGTGCGCTTTGTAAAAACAATACCATGGTCAAACAGTTGTCTGATTTCACCTCCGACCTCACCGAAAGCGATCTTCTAGAATTCACTTCGGATTACTTTATACCTCTTGATGTGCATCCGCTTTGCGGTTTTCCCTTCTTGGAACCTGTTTGATGGTAAACATGTCGAAGCTTTGAATTACTGCCTTGGTTTTTTCAAGGTACTGAATCATGTTTTCCTCCTTGGCTATATACTCGCCTAGCACATGGTTGGCTACCAGTCTCGAGTCTACATTCGCTTCCAAGTTGCGCACACCCATTCGAGATGCGATCGTGAGTCCCGTAGGGCTTCATACCGCCTCATTATTTGTCGCTGTGAATTGAAGCGCATGCGTAAGTGAATTCCATTCCTTCGGGTTTGTGAGGATGAGGCTCGCTCTCGACCCATCCACACACGAGGATCCATCGGTGAACAAGATCCATGGATCCGGTAGTTCCTCCGCGTGGTGCGGGTGCATCATCGATGTCGGCTTTTTACCGATGAAATCACCAAGATGTCTGCCCTTTTATTGCGATCGTGGTGCAGCAGGTGATGTTGTGCTCACCTAGCAACACACTCCATTTTGCGATCGTCACGATGCATCGGGCTTGGAGATGATTTGCTTGATCGGTTGGTGCGTGATTCTGCTATGGCGCGCTTGGAAGTACCTACGTAGCCGTTTAGCAAAGAAACACCAATGCTAGGACTAATTTTTCCATGGCGCTATAGTTCATCTTCGCCTTCTTGGTGCCTTGCTTACAAAATGAGCGGGGTTTGTATTGAATCCCTATCTGTTAGTAACATGCGCTAATCGCTCCTTGATTGCGAGATAAATACATAATTAGCTCTTCCCAGTGCAGGTGCAACAAGTGTGGTAGCGTTGCGGTGTTGTTTAAGGCGTGTGAAGGGTTCTTCTGCCTCCGTAGTCCACCGAAAGTCTCCTTTTTTTATACACTTCTTGAGTGTTTTGAAAAGGGGTAATGATTTGTCTGCGGACTTGGATAGGAATCTGTTTAGACCGGCCAGCTTTCCGTTGAGAGATTGGACTTCCTTCAACGCGCGGTGAAGGAAGTTCAATGACGGCCTTAGTCTCTTGGACATGGTTTTATGCCCTCGTGTTCTATCAGTATCCAAGGAACATGCCTTGATGGCTAGAAGGTACATTTTTGGGATTGACCATGTTGATCTCGTAGAGTTTTGAACGCTTCCTCAATATCGCGCACTAACTCATCTTGGTATGGCTCTTTATGACCGGTCATCAACATAGACCTCTAGGTTGCGGCCCACTGTTTTCGAAAGCATTATCTACTAAACGCCGATAGGTGGCCCTCGCATTCTTCAAGCCAAGCGGCATTTTTGTGTAACGAGACACCTTGGCTTGTGTGAAGGCGTTTTTCCTCGTCCTCCTTAGCCATCTGGATTTGATGATATCCTTTGTATGCATCGAGGAAACATTTTAATGGATACCCGCACAAAGACTCTATTTTCCAGTCTATCTCTGGTAATGGGTAGCAGTCTTGTGGACATGCTTTGTTAAGATCGGTGAAATCCACGCACATCCGCCAGCTACCATCGCTCTTTTTTACCATGACTGGGTTGGAAAGCCAGTCATGATAGTAGACTTCCCGCATAATTCCTGCCTCTACTAACTTGTGTACCTCTGCCAGGATTGCTGCGCGCTCTGGAGCCTGGCCGCGCTTCTTCTGGCGTATGGGTGAGTATCCTTGTCGGATTCTCAGTTTATGCTCTGTTATTGAGCGTGGTACCCGATCATGTGTTTAGGCTCCCATGCAAAAATGTCCAAGTTCTTTTGCGGGAGCGCACATACACTTGCTTCCGTCGCCGTCGCTGATGACCTCCGATGGATATTTCTGTTCGGTATTCGGGGTGAATTGCAACCTTGAGGTTTGGAACTTTGGTTCTTGACTGCTCGAATCGTGCCGTTTCGCATGCAATCGTGTTACATTCTCTATGCGGTATAGTGGCATTGTGAAGAGTAACAATACCACCTTCCTTTGGGAATTTAAGCATCCGTCTTGTTGTTGATGGCACTCGCACGATAGTGATATCCCGGGCCTCCCAATAATGCCATTGTATGGCGAGGGAGATTTGATCACCATAAATTCCATCCGGGCCGTCGCATAGTGTTTTCATTTCGATCTTGACTAGTAATCGTATTTGCCCATAGGCCATATCTTTCACCGTAAAACCCGTTAGAGCCGTTCGACCGGGCTTAAGCGACCGCATATTTGAGCGCGATCGCTGAAGCGGTGCTCATACATGATATCTCGCAGATGCTCCACCATCGATGTACATGCGGTGGATGTCGTGACCCGCACTTATCTCTATGGTGAGTGGTTCCACCTGCGTTGTCCATGATTAAGGTGGGAAAGAGATTTCGTTCCCACGAAAACTCTGGTGACCTTACGCCTGGTGACCCGCTTCCATGATTGTATCATGTAGATGGTGTCGGCCTTGTCTTTGGGTGTCTCTTTCTTGTTCCCACTCTTACGCTATCCTTTCCTTCCTTTATGTTTTTAACCAAATGGTCCAATCGCCTCTTTAACCATTTTGTCAATGAGTGGCGTAGTTGTACACATTCGATTAGTGGTGCGCCCTTACGTGCGTGGTAGTCACAAAGATCCATTCGTGCGCCCGATCCTCAGAGTGCGCATTTGTGGCGATCTTGGAAGTTCGCACCTTCATTGCATAGTATTTCCTTGGGAGTTTTGGTCGTGGGGTGTATTTGTCATTATCCTTCCATTCCCCGATTGCGATAGCTCCTATTACAGTTACTACTCCGGTCGGTGGATTGTCTCTAGGTTGTTCCTGCGGACCGATAGTTCGAATAGTTTCTTTTGCTATCTGCTGCGGCGGCTTCTCCTCGACGAAGGACCGAGAACGTTTCATGAGTTCATCGAAGGTTTCGTGAATCATGTCGTTCAACCTCTTGATGAGTTACGGGTTAGTAATCCCATTCATGAAACCGTAAATCTTTAGCACTTGGGCATGCTTTAACTTGCATGCATTCATCTTTGAAGCGTTCCATAGAATGCTTGTAGATTCTCCTTGGCGCCGCTTTACTCGGCGAGCTCAGCAGATTTTTAGCGCACTTCTTCCGCCGAGTAAAGTTCGGAAACGCCTTCTCAATTCCTCAAAGCCATTGATGCTTCGCGTGGAAGCTTGTTGAACCGATTCGCCGCGTTTCCCACCGGTGTGGAGTTGAACATGTGGCACCATACGGTTGTGGCGATTTTCAATTGGCGGTGATTCAAAATTTTGAGGTGATCATCGGATCACTGTTCGTCATAGGTTTTACATCGCGAGGCATGCGCCTTCTTTTGTTCTCTCGAGAAGTCAGCGATGCGTCGGTGAAGCGATCCACCTTTTGACGGCGCCATGGGGAGATATATCTTCATCCTCCCGGTCATTATATACATGCTCGGACTTCCGGTGTCGGTTCACTATCCCGTTGTCAGGAATTTCGGAGGACGCAATTTTCCCTCTTCCCGGCGCTACCGACCGTATCTCGTAGTTTGTACTCGAAGGGCTTTCACTTGGGAATATCGTCGCCCAAGTCATCTTGTATTCTCGGCTCACCGAAGTGCGGTGTGGACACCGGTGATGCGCCGTTCATCCTCCTCACTTCCTTCCAGTCGTGAGTTGGACGCCTCATCATCCTCAACCTTTTTCCCAATTACATTAAACAGGGGTGGGTGGTTGTCTCGCCACGCTTCTCCTTCGGCGGCGTGGTGGGAGGTTTCAGACTCGAGTCAAAACCGAGTCGGGCTTTTAGGCTTCGACTCGACCTTTTCTAGCTTCCTCTTCCATGAGGCGGCCAGGTTTCGTAATTTTGGGATCGAAATCCCTTGGTGTTACTTCCGGTGCGACCCTTCTAAAGCAGCGGTGTTCGCTTCACCGCTATGCCCTTTTTTATCCGTGCATCGGTGCCTTTGTCGGTCGGTCTAGCAGACCGATTGAACGAGAGTGGTAGAACGATGCGCAGTGGATCCACTGCGTTAGTGGTGGTTGTGGTGGCACAGGTTGTCCCCGAGCGGTTCCACCGGAGGAAGACCACGCCCGGCTTGATCCCTTGTTTTAGCCGGTTGTGTCAGAGTCGCTTGGAAGCCGAACCAGATGCGGCTTCTTTCCGGTAAGGTCTGCTTGCGATCGCCGATTTCCATGCTTCGTCATTCTAGTCTTAGTTCCTAGTGAATGGTCCCACGGATGGCGCCACTTGTTGATACAAAAGTTGGCGTTCTTGTTCGGAGCTTGGTTCTCGCACCAATTAATGATTGTTGCTTGAGACCGCTGCACTAAAGATGTAAAACACCGTTAGAGCTTACCGTGGGATTGTCTCCACGATTATCCTCCGCGAGAGTAAGTAATCGATTTAGGGTTAAAGGTGAGTTAGGGTTTGAGATCGCACTTTAACGAGGATGTCATTCCTTTATATACGCATCGGAATCCTTGTTGTTCCGTGTTCCTCAACCTTCGGCGTATCCCGCCTAAGTCGGTTGGGGCATGATTATCTCCTCGATTATCAGATATCCGATATCTATTCCAGTAAATAGATTCAGATTTGGGCCTTCATGGGCCTAAACGCTTATCGGTAGCCCACTCGTGCAGTTGGGCTTATCGATGTGGGTTTGGACGGGTATAGACTATACGTCATCAATGTTATATTAATATTATGATAATATCATAGTAGAAATTGTATTGAAATAACACTATATGATCTATGCAATCATTGTGATCGACTTATGATCTGCTCATAAGTCATACAGTATATATAGAGCATGGATAAACATAGATTATTGTGCATATTATGATCGTTTAATAATTCTTTAATATAAATCACAGTGAATAGGAACGAATAACAAACATAATATAATGTATACATAAATAGAGTATGTTTTAGGTACTTTTTGTAGTTGTAACCGCTATATGAACATTAATTTGTTCTCGTGTATGTCAGTCGACAATTTACGTACCTTTTGTATTAGAGACATTTGTAGAAACCGAAAAAAATTTGAAGAGCGTGCTAATAACGTGTTATGAACAAAAATTGAGGGAATGAATATATTCTTTTATTAATCATATAATGTAGGAGATCAGCAGTATATATAGATGAATATTAGGGTAAAAATCACTAATAGTTAATTGGTAGTGAAATTTTTCATGGGTTATATAAGCGTCATAATATTATTGATAACACTTAGTTGCTTTATGGCATTAAAAAAATCCATTTTATATGATAAGCGATCAATTATATTTGCATGAATCAACTTTATGGATATGAAATTGACAATATATCAGTTGTTTAAGTACTTCAAGATTATTTAATTTTTCAAAACAATGAAAACTTCTCAAATCATCCCTATACTATTTATCATTTTTTTTAATTTTTTTTCAAACATTTTTAACAACAAAAATAAACTTCGTTAATAATAAAAATATTACACAAATCATACAATAAACATACAAACTAAAATATCCTAATTTGAATACTCCCCACATGCAGAATCATACGAAGGAGACCGATAACAAAGAAATCGCCGATGTAGCCAAACGTTCTCGCTCAATGAGAGGTTGCTCAAAAAATCTAAGCATACGAACTTGATGCACCTACATCATCGGTTTGTTCTCCGATAGCTCAATTGATTTTGGTCTTGATGTTGTTCAGTATTTGTTGAACACACCTCACAACACGTCAAGAATGTTGTCGTCTTTGGGCTTTATCCATAAAAAAATTGTCGATCACAACTTTTCGTTCAGGCATAATGTCGTTGCAAATCGTGTATTTTTCTCTCATACGTTGCTTTTCTGCCCTTGCCTGATCAAACAACTTCATAACGTTTATAATAGCATTTTTCGAGCCTAATCTTCTTCTTCGCATTGTTTTTTAACGTACATTTGCATATCTTCAACGGAATGGGGGAGACGACAAACCATAATAATTTTGTGTTTGAGAAATAGTTTGAGGTTGAATTGTGTTTGAAATTGTGTGTTTGAGGTTGGTATTTATAAGATGTAAAGTGGTAACGTTTTTTTTTTTTTAAAGAAACGGTAACAAAAAGGGAGTTTGTTTGGATTTTTGTGTGTATAACACTCGGTCGTAGAAACGAACTAGTTCGACCCACAACCAATCTCGATCGAACCTCCACAGCGGGAGGATTTGATCTCGACTGATCGGTCGACTTAGCCCATGCTCGACCCACTGCTACCCGCCTAAATGCACCATATTCATATGATTAGTTCACAGTTTATATACTCTTTCCGTTTTAAAATATAAATTCACTTGTCATTTACAATCAATTAAAATGTTTTTAAGTTAGTGAGAATAAAATTTTATTAGTTAATATTGTAAAGAGTATTTTTTTTAAACTTTGTAAAATATGAAAATGAATATTTAGTTTGAGACGGAATGAGGAGTAGTGAGTAGTATAGACTATAGAGCATGTATAATAAGATGACAAACGTCATAAACAAATTGTAGCATTTACATAAAGTCGTAAATTGTCATAGTTTAATCTATTTTTGTCCCTATTTGATCATAAAAGTATTACAATTATCAGAGATGTTCATTACTGAAATTAGCCAAATAATCATATGTTGGATTTGTTTAATATACGAGGAATAACTTAGTCAGTAATTAACGACTTAACTAATTATATATGGACAGCTTTCAACTTTGGCTTTTGGACTTCGGTGACTTAATCATTGGCATGGATCTATGTGTACGACTAACACCATTTACGTAACTTGCCCAGACTTAAAATTTTCAAACCAAAACAAGTCTTTGTATGGTTTTTAATAATTATTTATGTAGGTCCTCGTCTAAATATGCAATTTTATGTCAACTACAGAGACTATTTATGTAATAAAAAATCACAAAAAAACGAATCTTAACCAATGCCCTTAGGGCATTGATTAGACATTCTTTTCGTTTTATAATAATTGTCCATTTAAAATACAAAAATTTTGAAAAATTTCGGTAATTTACACGTGATAATCACCGCCGCTCCTAATAGTTAAAGGTTCATAATATGCAATGTTTTAAAAACCCGTTTACCCTACCAGTTCAGCCAGAAACAAGGTTCATAATATACAACCAGAAGCTCAACCGAAAGAAATCCAGTGATAATGAGTATAAACTTAACTAAATCGGAATAAGTAGAAGCAAAAACACAAATTAAACATTTCTTCAATAAGACTTGTGATAATCAATATTCGTTTTCCTTTTTTACAAACAAGCACAGTACGTACTAAAAGATATCAAGAATCTCGACAATGAAGTGATTACACAACGGACAACTCGCTCTTTTAACAAAAAGCTCCCTCGAACATAACCTACAAAACGTGTGTCCACACGGGATAAAAGCCGCTCCCTTATGCCTTACCATACACACGCAACAGTTATTATACCTATCACCCTCACCATCACCAACCATAACCACCTCCGCCACGTCATCCTCCACGTCAGCATAACTAGATCCATCAACTTCCAACAGCGACATCAACGACATCCTCGGTTCTCTTTCACTGCCGCCACGCGCCGCCTCTTCCTCTCCACGCGCCTCCGTACCTTCCTCACTACTCTCATTACTCACCGGCAAATTCAAATGCGAACGTAACGTCGTACTGTTACCGTTACCGGTAACGGTGACGTGTGACGCAAGAGTCGGAACGGCGGTGTTACACCCCGTTCCGACTAGCTTCAACCGGAACTTTTTACGTAGCATTTTCCACGTCAGCTTCGGTTCGTTACCGAACGATTGATGATGATCGTCGCGTATTAGATCTAGTAGCGTCCGGTCGTTGATCCTGTACGGAGGCGTTTGCTTAATCGACAGGATTCCGCCTAATGTCAACCCCGTCGTTGCTACATCACCGTCACCTTCATTCATCGAGAAAGCTGTTAGGTGACAGTTAGTTAGTTACAGTTAGGTTTAAATTAGATCTGAAATGAGATAGGATTAAAGGATTTATGTGTGGTGAAGAGGGGATAATAGGGGTGTTTGGATATGAGGATATGAATGATGAGGTGTTTAAATTTGTTAGTTTGTGATGAGTTTTTGTTTGTGGGGGGAGTTCTTTTTCAGTTCACAATCACATAGTTTGTTTGTTTGTTTGAGAGAGAGAGTGAGAGGGAGGAGGGCAATGAAGCCAGTTGTATGGAAGGTGATTTATTTAAGTGATTGTGAGCAGGGTAGTTTACTGTGCTTGTCTACTCTTTTCGTATTTATTGTGGCACTCTTTTTTTTTTTTTTTTTTAACCATGATTTTTGACTTTTTTTAGCCGACTAATCTATGGAGTTTGAATCTATCGTTACACAAACTCAAATCAGGTAACGCCTTCATTTTTCAAAAGATTGGCGTGGTTACTTAAGATTATTTGTACTTAGTAAGAATTGAACTTGAGACCTCGCACATTTTAAAGTGATAGTCACAAATTCTTTTGACACTAGACCACCCTTAAGTGGTTGTGGCATAGTGTACGAGTATTGTATTAATTTAGTTTTAAAACTACTTTCGCTTAAGAGAACTCATAGGCTAAGAGGGGAGGGAGTGGGGCTCGGGTAGGGGATCGGGTACCTCTACCCGATCGGTAACACCATTCCTTGTCCATCGGGTAGCGCAATTCGGGCTGTGAAGCCGATCGGTGTTAGGCCAAAAATTTTGAATATCCGAACGTTAGGCCAAAAATTATAACGGCTAGTATGAATAAAAAAAAATTACCCCCACCTTTTTAAAAACCCCCACACTCACATTTTAAAATCACAACCCATTTTTCACAAAATCATCTCAACCCATCTTTCAATTTCTCATAAAATCCAACCTTTTTATCATCAAAAGTCTTCCGATTCTTCCGAATTCGAATACGTAATGTTTCTTTTTTTAAGTATTATGTAATGTTTATTTTTTTAAGTATTATGTAATGTTTTTATTTTTAATGAAATGGTATGTTTTTATTTTAATATTGTATGTGATTTTATGTATTAAAAATATATATATAAAAAAAAAATAAAAAATCGGTCTTAAGTACCACTCCTCCACTTAGGGTAGTGTTAGGGTAGAATTGGGTAGTTTTGAGTTGGAAGGTTTTATTGGATAGAGGTGATGTGTGATTCTAAGATTAGTGCAAGACACTTCCCCAAGAAGATTAGTGTGGGTGTAGTTATTCGTATTGCGTTATAGCAATAAGTGTTATGACTTCATCATTTTCTTTCTTATATTTCGAAATTTATAACTTAAATTAAAAACATTTTTTTTCCATCACTAACATTGTAGGACACCTCATGGCTTACACATAACTCCTGGTGGGGATGGCGTCAAATCCTATGGCACGAATAGGGGTCGGGCTCGAGTTATTAGTTGGTGTTATAGGATGGAGCGAGGCTTTCTGGCCACTCACATCGTGCCCTCTAAGTGTTATAGTCATTAAACATACCATTTATATATCAGCGTCACATCATCATTCAACACATCATCAAATACACCACCAAATATAGGAATGGTTTTGGTTGCTTATGAAAAACCGAACAGAAAAAAACCGTCCCGTCATACCTTTATCTGTTTTCAAAAGATTTAAAGTAATCTTATCAGTAAACCCAAAGCTAAAAAATACAAAAGAGACCGAAACCGGACCGATTTAATAAAAAAACCGAAAAAAACAATGCACAAAATAAACCTTCGTACGCGCTATGTGTGTAATAGGGACGTGATTGGTAGCACCACCAATTGGTCGACCACCCTCATAACGCTGCCCAACCTTAAAAGTTGACATTGAGAGAGTGTTTGATATGCTTAGCTACAAATTTAGCTATCAAATTGTGGTGGCACCACGACGTAAGTGCTCAAAACACAAAATTCACACTTACACAAATTGTCTGCACAAACAAACACACAATTCACACATACACAACAAATATGCAAAGATAATAGAAAGCTAAAGACAAAAAGCATATAACGAGCGTTATGGACTTATGATGATGGCGCAATATCTCATAGTGCCGGTCGGGGTGTGATGGCACCACGCCATAAGTGCTCAAAATGCCATATAACGTATTCTCTTAATTAAGCAGATATATATTTTTAAAAAATTGAAAATCTTAGGGCCCGTTTGGTTGGTGGGTTTTGGATTTGGATTTATGATTGATTTGTGAAAGTTATTGTTTGTTATATATGTTTGTCATTTAAATAGTGATTAGGGCCCACCAAAAATAAAAGTAATGGGACGATGGGTTTTCTCTCTATATCATTCTTTATCTCTCACACATATATACATTCTTTTATTTTTAAATAATATATTTAAACAAATTTTATTATTAAATTAATAAAACAAATATAACTTCTCTCTCTTAAACCTACACTAAATTCAAATCCTAAACCAAATTCAAATCCTATTATAAACCCACTTATAAACCAAACGGACCCTTACTTTGGTAACAAAAGCACTTGAAAATCTAGAAGTTCATACCTTATGGTAGGGGTGACAAGCGGACCGACCGACCGACAAACCGACCGGACCGAACCGAATCGATAGGACCAGGAAGGGCCGTGGTCCGATCTCGGTCTACCATTTTTTAGAATTCGGTCTCGGTCAGGACCACAAACCGAAAATTTAGCGCTTGTTGGACGGACCGGACCGACCGCATTCGTTCTCTGTCAGGTTTTTTGGGATTCGATGCCTCGGTCGGTCGGTTTCTTAGATGATAAGCCCTACCTTATGGAATTTGACAATTGCTTATTGAAAGTTTTGAGAAAAATGTTTACGAGGAATTTTACATGTTTCAGTATTTGATTATTTTTTAAATATTCAAATGTTTGTATTTATCAAATAAAAATAAAAGACACAAGTGTGTTCGAGGACCGCATTCACATATAACAAGTACTCCGTATTATTTGTTTTCGAGTAATCTTTATTTAGGCACTCAAAACATAAACGCAATTATGTTCTAACGATAAATCACAGACGTTTACATTAAGTATTTTCTCTCCAAATTTCCACCAATCATTTTTTTCAAATCAACCAATCAAATAATTGGTTCGTTTCAGAGAACGTTAGTAGGCATACAATCGTTTTCTTTTTTCTGTCAATTCGAATTCATTGGAAGGAAGTAGGAGTTTCCAAATCTGTCTTTATCCGAGTTCCGTAATTAATATAATCAAGATTAAGTACATATAAAAATGGCAATGTGTTTAGGTTAAGTTTGGGTAACCGGTCCTTGTTGTTTGTTTAGAGTAGTTCGGCCGTTTGACCCACTCCAACCTTGCTAGTATTTAATTTTTGTTTGTCCCACGAGAAACCAATGGTTTTGATGTATTATTTAAAGGTTTTGTTATACATCGTATACTAGCCAATGTTTAAAATCATTTACTAATTGTTTGTTTTTATATCTAAGTTGAATTTAAAAACATAATTTATGATTGCATTCATAATTTATGATGGATATTTTATTTATAATGTAAATTAAATCAATTAAAGAAAAAATAAAATAAATAATTATTTTAAATATGAAAATAATAAGTTAATAAATGATTTTTAAACACTTAGCAAAACCCTTATTTTACTTGTAAAAGGTCATTAAATTAAAGATTGAGATCATCTCAAATTAATATAAATATAACCGGTTGGAGTAAGAAAAACCCCGACTTAAACCCGAACCCGATTGAGCTTATTCTACTCGGGTTAAAAAATTTATTCGGGATATTCGGATCAACCCGAATAACCCGAATACTAAATAGGGTCGGGTACCGAGTTGAAAATGTTTGGTTACCTCAGTTTCGGGTCGACCCGATTGACCCGGATAAAGATTTTTTTTAATTTTTGCAACTATAAATTTTATAAATTATCAATTTAAACTAGTACAAACAAGTAATTTTATTACATTTTACTCATATTCCGGTTGACCGTAACCCGACTAACCCGAATTCAAATAAGGTCGGGTTCGTTCATGTTATTGACCCGACTTTGAATCGACTCGAACCCGACTCGATTAACACCCTTAATGAATGGTAATGTTCCTTCACATTAAAAAAGAAATATGCATCTCTCAGTAAGCTTCACTGTTATATTTGTGATGCAATAATAACGGTCATATTTATATCAATTGGAGAGGATCTCAATCTTTAAATTAACTAATACTCCAATTTAACGGTAGTGGAATACAATGTTAAGGATGCAAAGAGTGGCTTGAAGGTGCGATGGTTGGTTTACCATCTCCTATTCATTTTTCTCGGTTATGACTTTCTAAAATAAAATATAATGGTATTGATAGATCTATGTTCTATGAGTTTATATAGTTATTTTTACGTAACTTTGTTGCATATAAAGAAAAGCGATATATGAGACAAGATGAAAAGTAGAATAACCTAGTGAGGACAATGGTTACATGTAAGTTTTGTAAAATTAAAAATAAAAAAGATATAATAAAAAAGGAAAAAAAAATATGCTAGACTTATGTCAAGTAATCCACCACAACATTACTGGGTAACATCAGACTGGTCGTAGTGGATACAATATCCACGCGTGAAGAAGCAACGACAATGCGTCATCACCACCACGTGTGATCGGTGTTCTTTGGTGCTAGTTAGGCGGTATGATTCACCAAACGAAAAAGAAGTGATTGTGTGTGGATGTGTTGTGAGGTATGTTTGTGTAGTGAGGTTGATGTTAACACTACGTGGGTTTGGTGATAAAAATGTATGGTGATATAGGGTCTGTATAATAAGTCATTAGTACCGGGGGAAACTTATTGCTTTGAACTGGTTCATAGTTTATTGACAATCAAGTATTGAGCCTTCAAGAGCTCAAAAAAATTGAATTCATGTTTCAACTAGATACAAATACAAATGATTAGTAGCTAATATAATGATAAAATTAACTCTAACCTTAAATCAGTAGGTATTTGTTTTTAAGGGTGTGTTTGGTTGGTGGGAGTTTAGGATAATATTTGACTTTAGGATTAAAGTCATTTGTTTGGTTTATGTTCTAAAGAAAAAATGTATCTTTTAGTCCTTCTGACACAATCCTTACCCAAAAGGTGGGTTTTGGTATTTTTAACGTGTCTCATGCTTTTATTATACACTTGTGTGTCTATTTTTCATATTTTAATATTAATAATAATGAGTTTTAATCACTTTTAAGTATATAAAAGTAATTAATTTTGTGGGTCCCATTTCACATTTATTAAATACAAATCCTACCTCAAATCCAAATCCTAAACCAAATCCAAATCATATCCCAAACCTATCTATAAACCAAACGCACCCTAAATCTGTGTAGCATTAAACCATTGTAGACATGTTATACAATAGATATAAGTGTAGATAGTGATGTTTGTGGGGTGTTTGCATTTAGTGATTTGCATGCCGGTTTCATGAATTAAAAGCAAAAGGTTTCACATGTGGACCCATAGGACACAAAATTTGTTCATTACTACTTTTCCAGTAACAATATTCTGTGCAAAGAGTATCCAAGAAACAAAATTATTGTTTCGCATAAAGTATTGCCAAAACTATTATAACATATTCTTAAACAAAATAATTGAAGTCTTGATGTCTACTTTAAATAAAAACTTAGATTTGACCTTTTCAAATTTATGAAGAAAGAAAGAATAAACTTAACCGGCGTGACAAATTGACAATTGAAAATAAAATAGACCATAGTCCAAATATTCCTTTTACCAACTCATGGTATTTTTTTTAGTATATTGTCTTTTTTTAAAGATACCATTATCGATAAAAGACAAGGATGGGGTCCATTAGTGTCTTAGAATTCATTGAATTCATTATACCGTAATCTGGGGCGTCGTCTTTATTCGTGATACAACACCAACGTCTGATGCCCATTACGTTGTTTTGTGTTTTTTCTTTTGTTTTTGTGTATTGTGGTGGTGGGCGATTTTTAGTGGGGTATTTGTGGGATCCAATACGTGTTAGTGATATGTTATGAGGGAGGGTGTTTGAGTGATTGGTGTGTTATTGAGAGATGTATGATGTATGACCTAAATAACGTGTTATTTGTATTTCTCGCTTGTCTTTCTAATGATTATTGTCTTTTAAAGGGTGTTTGGATGTGATATCTGAAATGATTAGTACCATTATGAAGACCAAAGTCAACAATCATTTACCAACTCATCTTTTTTATATACATTTGCAACATATTTAAACACCTCATAAAACATATAAGATATAACTAATTTACCAACTCATCTTTTTTATATACATTTGCAACATAAATCAAAATAGATTAGTTTGATGTAATCAAATGTATGTAAATTTCTGTAGCGTTTGTAATAAAATAAAGGCGAAAATGAAAAAATCGTTGAACTTGTGACTTTTTATGATTGTGTGATTATGTCTTTGACTTTCAAAATTCGATTATTGTGTGTATTTTGTGACTATTTTACCCTTAATTTTTCAAAATTTGAAGGGCAAAATGGTCATTTTACACATTTGAATACATGAAACTGGCATAATGATCGAAATTTGAAAGTTCGACATCAAAGAAAAAATAGTACATGTAATCATATCAATTAGATTATTCACACGATTCAAAGCGAAACAACTCTATAAGGGAAAGTGTCAATGGTTTCAAACTAAATAGAACTGTCCTGGTTCTAACACGTAAACATAAATGACCCATTTTGCATAGAACCCATTACGCTTGTCAATCGTGCCAAACTAAACTAAACTATTCGGGTTCCAACACGTAACACAAAGTGACCCATTTTGCTTAGAACTCATTGTGACCGTTATCTAACCTGCCTATTTTCAGCTTCTTATTGTTTGACTCATATGAATGCAATGTAATGCTATTATAGTTTGGACTTTATTGCACTTGAAAGTTGAAACTGTATATAGCACCAAACGGTGGCCTTACCTTATTAAATATCCTTATGAACATATCCATGTAATGCCATAATGGTCTTTTCAGACAGCTTTGATCCATCAACATCCATAAAATAACAGACAAAAGGCATCTAAAGTTAATTCAACCTTTTTCACTCTCTTTTTTACCTTTGCAGTATCAAGTAAAGAAAGAATGGTGCAATAGTTATTTCATTCCTGACATGGGCTAAACTACTTAAATTTTGAGCCCCATATGGTCCAAACTTTCAGAAAGCGAGCTGACTGGGATGGGATCATTATTGATCAGTCCGGTCCCTAAGAACGGCCCAAGGTGACCGGACTAGTAATTAATCGAGTCCGGTCCTAGGTTAACCGGCTATTTTGGTGGTGACTAGGTGTGTTTTCAAAATGATTATCATAACTTGCATCACATAGTTGTGAAATAAGCTGACTAAATTCATGGTTAGTTACTTCTTAACATGAATTAGTACTATGACAAAGATGTCACAAAGAAAGCATAACAAGTCAATCTAAATAGATACGAAACTAACATCGAAACAACACAAATACAACACCCAAGAACGTATCATTTTACTTCTATGGACAAAAAGATGGTAGAAGGATCTTTAAGACATAAAGATCCTAATAGATTCCAGTTAACTTGGGGAAAAAACAACAGGAATCTGCCAACTAAAACCGCTCCATGAAGATACATACATTTTGCATATTTTCATAACTAGTTTTTAACTAATAAGTCCTACATTGCGTGGCCCACGAAGATGTAACCGTTACCCAAAAAAAAAAGATCAAGTTTTTAAGGGGCCAAAAGTGCTATTTTGATCATCCTTTGGTTCTCATGATCGTGATGCTGCCTTTTCCACCTTCTGTGTGAATCTTGGTTTTACCAACAACGGGTTTTCCTGAGAAAGCTGAAGTAGGGTATGACGTTGTAGGATCTTTGTGGGGTTTCTTTGTTTTTGACGGTGGTGGAGTGAGTATTTTTTGGTTTATGTCTTTGAGAGTAACGGTTCCTTGCATACCACATGGTTTTACCAAGGTAAATGGAAGAACAACCGATGATGCCATTTTTAATGGTGTCTTAATGAAAGACTTCTTCCCTGAATATCACAAGGCAACATTGATCAAAATTCAAGAGTAACGACGTTATGAGTAGAGGTGACAAAACTTGGTGGGTTGGACGGGCAGTGCATTGGTTTGGGTAGGGTCATTTTTAGTATGGGTCGAAACTGATCGCGTCAAGTGAGAGACCAACAAACACTTTTTTTGTGCACATTTATTACGATATCAGAATACAATAAACCCATGAACCTGTTTGACCAACTTATTTTTCAGAAATTTTGTATCTGACCCGTTTAGTATTAAACACAACGATAATCGACCCATTTATTTAATAGATTGACCAAAATTGTGGAACACTATAAAGTTTAATTATATATGATGTTTTATGCACCATATAAAAATTTCTATTTAATAGGAATGCCCGTAAAATAAAATTGGAATCTTTAGGAAGAAGTCAAACCTTTAAGTTTTATCATTTTACTAGTTCGAGTGGGGAGCTCTTGACCGGTACGACCTCCGTTCTCGAAATGGGAATCATTTTGTTCTATAAGAATTAGTAATCTTAAAGTAAGAGAACAAAACGTTAAATATAAAATGGAAATGCTGAAATATTTGAACATATTTGTACCTGTAGTATCAATCTGAACTGCAGTGGATTCAGATAGATTCCTGTTTAAAGAAAGTGAAATCAAGCCCATATTTTTTGCTAGCTAAGTTATAAATTATTGTGAAATGGGAAAAAAACATACAAATCATCAATGCTTAAACTCATCTCGGTATCGTTTATCAGACAATCGGCTAGCCATCCCTCTGAAGACTGATCTAGGCCCTCATAACCAGATCCAGATGCAGATGCATCATCTGTCAAAAAATGCATGAAACGTATCAACTATTTGAGAAATGATGATAAACAATCATTGTACAAGTTTTCAGCAGCAAAGATCCAAAAAACAATTACTTGTCCCATTTTACTTTTGTTAGGGTTATTTGTATAATATACTAATCTACTTGGCATTTGTCCCATTTACATTTTTTAGTACACCGAGTCACTGAAAGACGGCTTTGTGTTGTGTCCTCTGTGGCTCATTTTGTAACCAAAAGATCCTTAATAACCAGCTAAATAAAGATGTCAGATATGTATTAATATGTTAAAAGAACGGGTTGCAAAATTATCCAAACGGGGCAAAATGACTGCTAGAAGGGGACAAAATGACTCCCCCTCCCATATGTCGAACCTGTAAGGGATAGGACAGCAAACATATAGGAGTTGCAGAAAGGGGAAATGATCAACTGAGACTAATGTAGGAATTGAGTGACGGCAGATGATTATTGATAGTTTCTTAAGAGTCAAACCTGCGAATCCAGCGACCCATTGACTCATATCCGATAAAGCTTCATCCATCGAAGCTTCCCTATCCTGATCATAGGATAACGAAGGTGATTATGCATCACTAAACAGAAAAATGAAAATAGAAGATATGAAAACTGCTAACGTAACTAAAAATCCTAAATTTTCAAATGTGGGGGCATGAGTAATTATCTCGCTCATCAAAAAATGTGAAAATTCATTTTTTTGACAAAATTAGGAGTGAGTGTTTGATTTAGTTCTTTATTCCAAAACATTATGCATCAATGAGATTACCCTTATCTATACGGCCGAATAGGTGCTGACTGTCGAGTAGGTTTGTTAAATACTTACAAGATACATGGCTTTAAAACGGGTATGCAAGATTCAAAGTTTCAAAATCCTAAATTACCAGATCATAATGAAGCTACTCATTTGTTGCAAACTTAGCGGAATTACAATAAGTATATGTAATCGACACGATTAATTAACCTTGGATTTTAGATACACTGATGATGTATCCTCATCACAAAGCGATATAATGTCCACATCCACATCTTCATCGTCAAATTGCAGCATTCGGCGTCTCTTTGCTTGAGAATAAGTTAATGTACATGGCTCAGTTTCCTTGTTCACTTTATCTGCATGTTAATTCTGCTACATAAGACGTCACAAATTCATACATCCATAGAACAAAATATTTCATACCATTGTCGGTAACTTGATAAGCCAACTCATCAAAAGACTTTGCTGGGGTGGCTTCATTAAACACGTAAGAAAGATCATCCTGATTCTCGTTTACATTGCTCCACAGGCTATTTGAAGCATCTGCTTGCACCATTTTAACAGATCCAAGTAAACAAACATGAGCAGCCTACCGAAAATTTGATAATAGTAATCGTATATGTATCATCTTACTTGTCTGCAAACCGTAATCTTCTCCTTGCCAATCCCACATTTCAGTGCTGCAAATAATTAAGAAACATTGCTATTTTTATATTGTTTAAACAAATGATTCAAGGATCAACACAGCAAACTGGTACGAACCATCATTATAAGCCAACATATATTACAAGGTATAATATATTACAAGGTATAATATGCGTTTGATCTGAAGTGAAAATACTATCATTAGGTTAATAACCATGATATATAAATTACTGAAAAGGTTACACTGATTTCGCTAGCATGATGATTTGAAGAAAACTCAATGAAATGTAACTACATTTAGTAAAATTCAATAGAATTAGGCGTCAAATATCATATCATTAATGTTGAGTGCATGATGAACAATAAAACCATGATCTGTCTTTAAACAACTTTTATTAACTTCTGTCGCTTCATTAAAGGTCGTGTAGAAACTCAAAAAGTGGCGAGTAACTTAAAATTTGGCCGAACACCAATTTCTCCTACGCTAATCTAGCCTTTTCGACTAGCAAACAAAATTAATAAAACCAATCAAAATAAAAGTACCAAATCCTTCATTTCAACGCACTAAACATCATAAAATCATCACAATTTACCTGCATTTTCTTCAAACAAACAATAATCATTTAAGGGGGTGTTTGGGTTAGCTTATGCAAATATGTTAAGCTTGTTCTCTATACAAATAGCTTATTGAAAAAGAGGAACAATGGGGTAAAACTATTAAGCACACTTGCAAAATAAGCTAAAAAGCCAGTTGAAAGAGAGCTTATAAACAAATCGTCAATAGATCTTATCATGTTTTGAAAACACCTATCACGTTTAAAAACACAATTAAACTGATAAGTTGCTCAAATAGGCCTTTTTACCCAAACACCCCCTATAAATGTACTCACCAAAATCTCTTATTCAGCAACATTTAAGTCCCAAATCCTTTATTTTAAGGCCTTAACCACCACAAAATCATCACAATCAAAAATATATAATCTACATTTTATAAAAATCATCACAATCTACCTACATTTTCCTTGAAACACACAAATAACAAAACATAACAAACAAATACACCAAAAAACATTTAAAAAAAAAACATAGCAACATCGTACTTACTTGTCATCATTCTGGTACTCCATCTAAACAAATCAGTAATTATACACTACACTTCAACTGTGAATGAAAAAGATTTAAAAAAAGAAGAACATAAAAAAAACAAAAAACAAAAAAACAAAACAGGAAAACACAGTAGGAAGGAGTGAAGAAGAAGTTGTCGGAATAAACGGAAAAACCGCCGGCACTCTCACACCCACGCCCCCCTTTTTTTCGATTCTGTCCTTTTTATCTCTATTTCATTTTTTATATTCTACAGCTTCATTTCAACTACTCTTTTAAATACTAGATTTTCTAGACTTTAATGACTATCGACTTACAGTAAAACCTCTATAAATTAATATTGTTGGGATAGGAATATTTTCTTAATTTATCGAGATATTATTATATCGATAAATTAATAATTTATTAATTTAAAGAGGTTTCGTATAACCAATAAATTTTCAGTGCAATATCTTTGGCTATTCGTTGTATCTATTGTTAGAGCGGAAAATAAATTTGAAACACAAGTTTCAATTAACATTTATGAATTCACATTTTCACTTTATAAAAAAAATTAACACTTTTATCGCAATACGAAGACAACGAACCAACTCTTAAGTCGTAATAAAAGATTTTAAGATAATCTCGATATAGGCGTAAGCTCAACAAAAACAGTGAATATGGATTATTTTTACTAAACAATCTTATAATTTTGAAATGTATCACAAACACATATATACATATATATGGAATTTTTAGTAATTATTAATTTATAGTTTCGTTAGACTAATATATATAAACCTGGGATTTCAAAAATTATTATCTTATTATTTTATCGATTGGGATCCAAATTTGTACTAGTCCCAAGTTGGGATCGGACAAATTATTAATTTTATCGAGGTTATTAATTTATCGAGTATTAATTTATAGAGGTTTTACTGTACTGTATTTTTTTAAGTCAACTTTTTGTTTAGCAGGGCTAAAGATATATATCTTGCATTTTGAGGGGGGCAAAAACTAATATATATATTTTTAAATAAAAATAACATAAAAATAAAAAATTAAGAGTAGAATTCTGAGGTTCTTCATTTTCTAAACACTTTTCTTATCTCTTTCTCATTTGCGTCACCTCAACCTTTCGACCATTCATATTATACGATATGTCATTCTCTAAGATTTTCTATAATTCATTAAGTTACATCAAATCTTTAAGAATCTCCTATTTTGTTTTTTATTAAAAGTCAATTTCGATCGACGTCTTTCAACCAGGTGGCTTACTTTTTACATTGAAAATTGGAAAAGGTACACCAAAAGATTTACCATATGCAAGTGATCTGACATTATTTCTTTTCTTTTTTTTTTTTCTTTTTCACTTTAACGTTTCAATATAAACAAAAAAACACACACTAAACCATTGGAACACGTGCATGGCTTAGATCAAAAAAAAAAAAAAATCACGAAACTTTGATCACACAACACCTGTTTTTGTGGAAGACGATTATTTCCAGACCCGATCCGTCGATTAACAGTGTGTGCGATTTGCACAGTAACACATACATATGTTTTTGTGGAAGACGATTATATGATAAAGGCTTCTAGACAAGTAAGTAAAATGTGCGATTTGCACAGTAACACATACATCTCTTTTAATGTATTTGATTTTAATCAATTTTTTTCGATTTGAACATTAACTTTGATTATTTAAAATTTTTAGGGTTTTTAAATTTTTTTAGATTTTTTGATGTTAATTGTGGTTATTGTTATTATTATTGTAGGTTTTATTGTTTATTTTGCATTATTGTAGTTCGAAAAGCCATTTAGATAGTATACATGTTAGGGTTTGCTTATTCTAGGTTTGAGAATACCAACTATGTTAGGGTTTGCTTTTTCTGCACAATAACCCACATTGTTTGCTATTTTTTTAGTGTATTTGAGGTTCATTCATTGTGGTTATGGTTTGCTTAACATATCTGAAATGTCTTGCTTATCTGAAAATTTGGACACCTGCAATGTGAAATGTGGACACTAAAATATGGACACTTGCATATCTGAAAGTGTAACAAAAAAATACCTCATCATGTAGTCATGCCTAGCGCCTTTGTAACATTTGTATATAAGCATTTCAATGATTGGTTTGACTTATTAAGTTATTAATCTGTTACAAATTAGGAGTGTTTGTAATTCATGTCATGTTCAGAATCCACAGTATTTTCTATAGTTTAGACCATTTCCTTCGGTCTATATTAAAGTTTAAAGGACTTAGCCCTTAGGAATCCCACATTATTTCTGGTTGTAAAGCTTATGTTTGAAAATGTTTATATTTCTATCGCTCATCAGTATATTTTTATTGCTCATCAGTTTATAACATATGCTAATATGGGTATGCATCTTTTGTTTGTTTTTGTGATAGGTGTATTTTGCCAAGCTCAGTACTAGAACAAAGTTGCACTATATTAAAACGATAAGGCAAAAGTTGAGTTGCAATCCTGATCGTCTTGAACTTTTTAAAAGCATTGTTTTAGGGAAATGGTTAAACATAAAAACATACGAGCTTGATAACCATTTGCTTCATTATTTGCTTCAACATCAACGCTTTGTTGAAAACCCTAATATAAATACTCCCTTGTATTTTGATATCTGGGGACACACTTTAGAATTTGGTCGTCAAGATATGTGCCTAGTATTAGGTTTTCGATTTGGTGATGTTACTTTAGAGCATTTAAAGAAACGGCAATCTGGTTTTGGTAATCGTATGCTAAGTTTTCTTAGAGAGAGGCGTACCGAGAAAATTAGTAATATAAAAGCTGAAAAACTAGTTAGGGTTCTTAGTGATCAAGTTGAGTTTAATGAACTTTCAAATGATGATGTTGTTCGCCTTTATCTGGTTCTGTTGTTAGAGAACGTTTATATGGGCAAACAGGAAAGAAATTTAATCTCCCATGAGATATTGGTTTTAGTAGATGACATTTATGCATGGAATGCATTTCCATGGGGCGAGTACATTTGGGTTGAGTTTCATAAGAAGATTTATAATGCTATTGATAAGGTTTTAAAAGGTACCTTTTTAAGGGGTCATTTAAGCCCTTATTCGATCACTTATGTATCCGTTATTGCTTAATATCGTTCCTTTTCACTTTTAGGTCTCTTGAAGGCAAAATCTGGAATGATGCTTATTTGGACGAAAAGGCGAATATCTGAAGAAAATGGCCAAAGTCGAATCGAGACACTCAAAGTCGCTTTGAAACATAAAGCGACGGCGTCATTGCATATCTGCGACGCCGTCGGAAGGAATTTTACTGACGGGTCGGGCGAAATTGCATGTTTTCGCGGACGACGTCGAGTTCTAAAGAGTAGGCCGTCGTTACTTAGGCGGCCTAGATGCGACCAAGACGGCGTCGAGTGAAGGGACGGCGTCACGGTCATAAGGTGGCCGTCGAAAGGTTTACGTGCCAAGACGAAACCCTAATGGCGGCGACACGCGGCGTCCACGAAACATAAGGTGACGCCGTCGCAGATGTAATCTTATATATAGAATCCGAATTTTTAGTTTTGGGGTGTAGTCTTTTGGAGTAAAACCTAAAACCGAACCAAGGCTTTCTTGTGCAGTATTTTAGGGTTCTAAACCCTATTATACATCAAGATAAGTATTTACTTCATTAATTTAATTATGTCTTTGATTATTTGTGTGTATGCTTGCATGTTCTCCATGTCAAGCTAATTTATTTGTGTGTTTGCTAGGGAATATGAAACTTAATTATTGAATATTGATTGGTTGATACTTATCTTAGTTGACTAATGATCTAGAGTGCGCTAGATTATTCGTTGTGTATAATGCTTGACATTTCTTTGTGAACTTTAGAATATAATTATCTAGGTAATTGTAGGATAAAGTATTCAAGGACAACCGTAGAGTAGGCGTCTATAAATCACTAGAGGATTTGTAAACAAGACCCTTTGGTAATTTCAAAGAGTTAGGGAAATAAGCACGCCCTATAGCCTTAGAATCACAACGCAACTAGGAATGAGGACGTGACAAATCAACCATCAATAGGAGATAATTAAGGAGTAGTAAAACCTAAGTAAACACATCTTTAAACTATCATACGAGTACACATCAATTAGACATAGACTATCACAACTTTAGCTTAGATAATTAGATAATAGTAGAGTAATCGGTAGCAATACCAACCCCCCAAATCCAATACCCGAGATTCGTACCTTTTCATTTTCTAAAAACATAAAAGATAAAAATAATCTTCCTCAACCTCAACCTTAGCGTAGTAACTTCTCACTAGCATTCCTATTCCCCAGAGAACGATATCAATACCGTGGCTTACCCTAATTACTACACTACAACGATTAGGTTCAACGCCTAGGGTGTTATAAAACTTGCTCAAGAAAAGGAAGTTTCCTTGACCCCGAACGACGCGTGTGGCGTTATCAAGTTTTGGCGCCGCTGGGAATAGAATAGCTAGTTAGTAGTCCACCTCGTTTAGGTTTCTTTGCTTGATTCCTATCAAGTAAATTTTCTCATTTTTTTAGCTTTCTCTTAGTCTATCCCCTTCTTCGTGACCTTCGTTCGTAAAACCATTACTCACCATGATCCGTATCTTCCAATCAAGATTCTTCACCCTACCCATTCCCAACCCGGGTTGAGAACACAATCCCACAAAACCCTTCACCCACTCACCATTTTGATAACCACCCAGGGCATAACGAGGTGAATTGGCGACAACAAAGTCCTTTCTATTACTCGATTCGATGAGGAATCGATCATGATGAAGAACTTGATGGCGGAAGGTCATCAATAAGGATAGCTTTGAAATTAAGGAAGATCCTCCCAATACTTTGACCCTAGATGTAGGATTGAGAAAGATGGCCCATTTAACATGCAATTCCCATGCAAAATAGGACTAGAAGGGTTCGATGCTTATTTGAATTCATTCTTGCCTTTAAACTTAATCTCAAAGGATCTATACAATAAAATCAAGGTCAATGAGTTAACCTATCATGGGAACAATGTTGTTAAAGCATCACTCATTTTGCGTGTTTGTTGGAAGTTTTGCCTACTTGGTAGAATTCATGGTCTTAGAAAACACAGGAGAATTTATCGACAAGGACCTCACTCAAGTAATTTTTGGGAAACCTTTCAAGAATTTGACTAGGTTGAATGAGCGAATGATTGACGGTCTAATCACTTTCTACGATGAAGTCGAAGATTTTGTCTATCAAATGCCACGCTCATCCCGATTTAAACATAGGGACATTAAGGCTTGTAATAGAATGACCCTATTTCATTGCTTAGTGAAAGAGATAAGCAAAGTGGGCTTAGGTACCCATATGAGAAAACAAAGCGGTATTACAAAAAATGCCTTGAATTAGGAGATGATTATAAAAAGAATGAAAGAGAGTTGGAGTGGCTTAGGTATGAGCACGCGAGCGTGCACGAGGCAACGTAGGAGTAGGACTACGAGTCTAGCTACAAGACTCTTAAATAAAGAAAAGCGCTTCGTGGGAGGCAACCCATGCTTAATTGTTTGCTTGTTAGTGTCATATATCTTTTATTAATTGTTTGTCCTCATGTTTAAATTTGTAAAAATGCTTTATTTTGTTTTTAACCTCGTCTTAATTACATATAAAGGTATTTTACATAAAGGATAAGTGTAGGGAGGATTACACGTTTCATAAGAAACGTGAACATGAGATTAACAATTAACTAAAAGATATATATGTTTGTTTGTTCGAGTCAAATGCTTGTATCGAGTCATAATGGATGTTTTTGCGAAGTTTTTCGATTCTAAAGATGTAAATTTTCCGAATTTTTTCGAGAAAATCGTGAGACCGCTTTTTGTCGAGGATAACTTTGTGGCGTCAGATTGCAACTTGGCGTCGAGAAGGAATAAAAACTTCACTTACTTTTCTCGTTTTCGAGCTACTTGTAAAATTTTGGAATTTTCGGATCTTAACTTTCAAAACAAATTACGTAAACATCCATTCCACAAGCATTATATCCTAGTTTAAATCGAGTCTTATGTATATTATTACCGCCGATTTTACGCGAAGGTTTCGTTTGTTTTCTTCTAGTGTGCGGGTTTAGTTTGTCAAGAAGAAGTTACACAAGTTTGGAAGGAGCCTTTCACGCAAAACTCTTCTTGGAAAAGATTTAACCACCACTTTTTACGGATCCTACCGAGCTAATCGGGGAGTATTAGTTTCTTTCGTTTTAATTACCTTCTATTATCATAACTTTGATACTTTCGGGAACATTGGGGACAATGTTCGGTTTAAATGTAGGGAGGAAAATAAAGCGGAACTTTGAAACTATGCTTATCCTTGACTATTTGCTTTGTCCAAGTGTATTTGTGTAATAAACCATGAGAAAATGTAGGTTAGGGTAATTTTAGCCAAATTTAAAATTTTTTCATGACGTATAAGAGTGGGCCATTAGTCTTAACAAAAGCGTCTCATGGATAGGAAGTTGCATGACTAGCACAAAAACCCTTACCACCTAAATTCCACCCAAAATGTGAGGATCGCCCTTAGATTAGTAGGAATTAAAGCATTCATCTTTAATGCTTAGAGTGTGAACCGGTAGTATATTAGATTCTAGAACTTGTTTTGTGATGCATTCCGAGATCGCAAGTGAGGCTACACTTGTGTAGTTAGGAATAACTAAATGATAAGAGGCATTAGGATAAACCCTTGTTTAATACCTGTAATATAATTACTCCTTCCATATCGGTTGAGTAATTCCCCCACACCCTTTGCGTTGTACTCATCTTTAGTACACGATACCCCTAGTTAACCCTCGAGCCTATCCTTTTCGCGGTTCTCGTGATGTTTCGATTTTTCGGAATATCAATGAAGAGCATTGTTTACACCCCACCCCAAATATACACCCAAATCGCCTTAGCCTACCTTTATTGCACTCACTTTTAGTGCAAATTTATGTTATCACCCAAAACCCTTAGTTCAATTATCGGTTGCTTGCATGAGTTGCTAAGTCGAGTCATATCCTTGTATACAGTTTTGGGATGATTGGGATTCATGGGAAAAGTTAAAGTTTATGAAACATAGGAAAGAGAACGTTAAACTCAAATTCCTTTGTTTACATAATAATGTACTCCAAGTGTTTTGATCTTTTCAATTCGGGTCAAATTAGTGTTAGAGTAATAAAACTCAAGTGTAGGGATGTGTCTATAAACCCTATCATTTTGATGTACCGTAGAGGATGGTAGAGTAAAGTGTATGCACAAAAAAAAAAAAAAAAAAAAAAAAAAAAAAAAACATACGGGCTACCATCCTACATCTATCTTTTAAATTGTGTTTGTTTATTTTCGTTGCCTAGAGTTTTAGAGTGTCGAGTCTTGGCTTAGCAGCGCCATTCTTCGTATACTTGCAACATAGAGATTTTGACTATCCACCACTATATAGCCTATCCCACCAAACCCTTATTTCCTACCGTAAGCCTAACGTTACAACCCTTTAAAGACCTCTTTGATAGTCTTTCCTAGGTGCTACGCCAAAGCGACGGAGGTTTGATCTATTCTCAAGCCTATGGTAATCTATGTACTAGGACCGGTTAATGAGTGTTTATCTTCCATTTCGATTTGTTATATTTCATATATACACCCGAGAGAGATGTGAGTATCCAAACACCCCATGTGAGGTGCTAGTATGTAATTCGTGCTTGTTATGACTTTCTTGGGGCTTATATGTGTTGTGGACCGCTTTGAATGGATGCTTCATGACCCCAACTTATAAATTAATTGGCTAAAAGCACATTTGCTTGAGGACAAGCAAATACCAAGTGTAGGGATATTTGATAAGGTTTTAAAGGTACCTTTTAAGGGGTCATTTAAGCCCTTATTCGATCATACATATCCGTTATTGCTTAATATCGTTCCTTTTCACTTTTAGGTCTCTTGAAGGCAAAATCTTTGGAATGATGCTTATTTGGACGAAAAGGCGCGAATATCTGAAGAAAATGGCCAAAGTCGAATCGAGACACTCAAAGTCTTTGAAACATAAGGCGACGGCGTCACTGATATCTGCGACGCCGTCGGAAGGAATTTTGCGACGGGTCGAGGCGAAATTGCATGTTTTCAAGGACGACGTCGGGTTCTAAAGGAGTAGGCCGTCGTTACTTAGGCGGCTAGATGCGGCCAAGGCGGCGTCGAGTGAAGGGACGGCGTCCACGGTCATAAGGTAGCGCCGTCGAAAGGTTTACGTGGCCAAGGCGAAACCCTAATGGCGGCGACACGACGGCGTCCACGAAACATAAGGTGACGCCGTCGCGGATGTAATCTTATATAGAATCCGAATTTTTCGGTTTTGGGGTGTAGTCTTTTGGGTAAAACCTAAAACCGAACCAAGGCTTTCTTGTGCGTATTTTAGGGTTCTAAACCCTATTATACATCAAGATAAGTATTTACTTCATTAATTTAATTATGTCTTTGATTATTTGTGTGTATGCTTGCATGTTCTCCATGTCCGGCTAATTTATTTGTGTGTTTGCTTAGGAATATGAAACTTAATTATTGAATATTGATTGGTTGATACTTATCTTAGTTGACTAATGATCTAGAGTCGCTAGATTATTCGTTGTGTACTTAATGCTTGACATTTCTTTGTGAACTTTAGAATATAATTATCTAGGTAATTGTAGGATAAAGTATTCAAGGACAACCGTAGAGTAGGCGTCTATAAATCACTAGAGGATTTGTAAACAAGACCCTTTGGTAATTTCAAAGAGTTAGGAAATAAAGCCCTATAGCCTTAGAATCACAACGCAACTAGGAATGAGGGCGTGACAAATCAACCATCAATAGAGATAATTAAGGAGTAGTAAAACCTAAGTAAACACATCTTTAAACTATCATACGAGTACACATCAATTAGACATAGACTATCACAACTTTAGCTTAGATAATTAGATAATAGTAGAGTAATCGGTAGCAATACCAACCCCCAAACCAATACCGAGATTCGTACCTTTTCATTTTCTAAAAACATAAAAGATAAAAATAATCTTCCTCAACCTCAACCTTAGCGTAGTAACTTCTCACTAGCATTCCTATTCCCCAGAGAACGATATCAATACCGTGGCTTACCCTAATTACTACACTACAACGATTAGGTTCATTGCCTAGGGTGTTATAAAACTTGCTCGAAGAAAAGGAAGTTTCCTTGACCCGAACGACAGCGTGTAGCGTTATCGCCTATCTCAAAGGTTAGAGATAGACATTTGACTGAAATGGCTACGAAGGGAGATGGTTACACTACAACTTATATGTTGTGTGGATTTGCGTTCGCTTTGAAGGTTCGTAACTATTGTTTAATTAGTAAGAATTTAATTCAGTATTGTAGCATGAACCTTAGTGTAGTAATTTTTATGCTAATAGTAATAATAATTTCTTCAGATTTGGATTTTGGAAACCTGCCGCAATTCAACAAATTGGTAGGTTAAAGAAGAGAATGTGATCCCTCGGGGTGTTTCTTGGGATGATGCACACAGGTTTGAGAAGACCGATTATGATCTTCTTTTTCATAATGCATAAATGGTTCGCCTTGTGCCGACAGGTTATACTCTTCTCTTTTAGAAAAACTGTTTATGATTTTTAATGGTATTTTGGTTAGTGTATAACAATTTTTTATATGCAGCGACTGAGATGAAAGAACTTTGGTGGACATCTAGTGTAGACTTTTTCAAGAAGTATATGCCAGCAAGGTTATACAATCATATACCACCTAGTCTTCCCATTCATGATACACCAGCAATCAATAGATCCGGTCGACCGAGAAGTTGAGACCACGAAGGCGTTGTTCGGTCTCAAATGTAAATACACCGGTGATCATTAGGAAGGTGGA